>CM060950.1:293189197-293451697 GCA_030765055.1 Mantis religiosa | reverse complement strand
AATAATATGCTTGAAGAGGTCATTGGGTTAAAAACTTTAATATTTAATTTAACTAATTCTAATTTGTGTGCTGCTAAAACGAAACAATTGCAAGAAGAGGAATTGTATATTAATTACGACGATGATTTGGCATTAAATAGCCAGGAAGAGGAAGGAGATAAAAATGATGATGACTTTGTGTACACAACATAGGTAAACATGTAACATATATATTTATTGAATAGAATTTAAACTTTACATAAAATAAGATGTAACATTTAAGACGAACACTGATATGTTAATACTGATATGTTAATACTGGAAGGCATTAAATACTAAAATAATAATAATACTGAGTTGAGCTATCTCATGTATAAACCAAAATTAGCAATTAATACAATCTTCACAGCAGATTCTATCGAAGAGCGTATAATGTAGCGGAGGTATATTTCACGCTGAAAAGTTCAGCAGTGCCACCGCTTCTCCACTCGCTACTGCACTTCCCGAATGATTGATTAATTCTATGGTAAGTACATGAGGTCCGGAGTCACACAATACTTTTGTCGCTACAGTTACGTCTTTTTCAAGTAGCGTCTTGTAATTAGTTACTGTACAATAGTAGCCTTCAGGAATTTGTATTTTTAATCCTGTCTGGATGCGCCCAATACGCCCTGGTTCTATGTTGCAAGAAGATACACTTCCTACAACAAAACCAGTAGGTTTACTAATTGGGTGCATCGCATTCAAATTTAAACATTCGTACTGAAAGGCACTGTTGTTCGTCATTGTAAAATCAGTCGAGTTACTATCGTCATTATTGTCATTGTTGTCGTCATTGTCATCGTCATTGTTATCACCATTGTTGGTGTTATTTTCAGAATGTAATAAAGTAGTTTGGTCCTCAAAGTTAGTCTCGTCATTGTCATTGTTTTCATATTCACTGTCTTGTTGTATGTATGGATGAAACATGTTTGTGATATCGGTTAGAGTCTGTTGTAAATTTTTAATTACTTGTCTAATTTTGGTTTTTCTTACCGTTACTAATCTTCTTCTTTCCGGTACCTAAGAAGATCCGGTACCTAAGAAGATGTACTAGGTTGAGGAACTTCTTCTCGGGAATGGAAAGCACGGTCGTTTACATGAGACACCTCTGCTGCACACGAAGGGTGTTCACTGGGCTGAGAGGACTGATAGTCGCCTTGGGGATGAGAGGGCTGCTCGTCGCCTTGGGGATGAGAGGGCTGCTCCTCCCCTTGGGGATGAGAGGGCTGCTCGTCGTCCTGTGGATGAGAGGGCTGCTCGTCGTCCAGGGGATGAGAGGGCTGCTCGTCGTCCTGTGGATGAGAGGGCTGCTCGTCGTCCTGGGGATGAGAGGGCTGCTCGTCGTCCAGGGGATGAGAGGGCTGCTCGTCGTCCTGGGGATGAGAGGGCTGCTCGTCGTCCTGTGGATGAGAGGGCTGCTCGTCGTCCTGTGGATGAGAGGGCTGCTCGTCGTCCTGGGGATGAGAGGGCTGCTCGTCGTCCTGTGGATGAGAGGGCTGCTCGTCGTCCTGGGGATGAGAGGGCTGCTCGTCGTCCTGTGGATGAGAGGGCTGCTCGTCGTCCTGTGGATGAGAGGGCTGCTCGTCGTCCTGTGGATGAGAGGGCTGCTCGTCGTCCTGTGGATGAGAGGGCTGCTCGTCGTCCTGGGAATGAGAGGGCTGCTCGTCGTCCTGTGGATGAGAGGGCTGCTCGTCGTCCTGGGGATGAGAGGGCTGCTCGTCGTCCTGGGGATGAGAGGGCTGCTCGTCGTCCTGGGAATGAGAGGGCTGCTCGTCGTCCTGTGGATGAGAGGGCTGCTCGTCGTCCAGGGGATGAGAGGGCTGCTCGTCGTCCAGGGGATGAGAGGGCTGCTCGTCGTCCTGGGGATGAGAGGGCTGCTCGTCGTCCAGGGGATGAGAGGGCTGCTCGTCGTCCTGGGGATGAGAGGGCTGCTCGTCGTCCTGTGGATGAGAGGGCTGCTCGTCGTCCTGTGGATGAGAGGGCTGCTCGTCGTCCTGGGGATGAGAGGGCGGCTCGTCGTCCTGTGGATGAGAGGGCTGCTCGTCGTCCTGGGGATGAGAGGGCTGCTCGTCGTCCTGTGGATGAGAGGGCTGCTCGTCGTCCTGTGGATGAGAGGGCTGCTCGTCGTCCTGTGGATGAGAGGGCTGCTCGTCGTCCTGTGGATGAGAGGGCTGCTCGTCGTCCTGGGAATGAGAGGGCTGCTCGTCGTCCTGTGGATGAGAGGGCTGCTCGTCGTTCTGGGGATGAGAGGGCTGCTCGGCGTCCTGGGGATGAGAGGGCTGCTCGTCGTCCTGTGGATGAGAGGGCTGCTCGTCGTCCAGGGGATGAGAGGGCTGCTCGTCGTCCAGGGGATGAGAGGTCTGCTCGTCGTCCTGGGGATGAGAGGGCTGCTCGTCGTCCTGTGGATGAGAGGGCTGCTCGTCGTCCAGGGGATGAGAGGGCTGCTCGTCGTCCTGGGGATGAGAGGGCTGCTCGTCGTCCTGGGGATGAGAGGGCTGCTCGTCGTCCAGGGGATGAGAGGGCTGCTCGTCGTCCTGTGGATGAGAGGGCTGCTCGTCGTTAAGGGGATGAGAGGGCTGCTCGTCGTCCTGTGGATGAGAGGGCTGCTCGTCGTCCAGGGGATGAAAGGGCTGCTCGTCGTCCTGTGGATGAGAGGGCTGCTCGTCGTCCTGGGGATGAGAGGTCTGCTCGTCGTCCTGTGGATGAGAGGGCTGCTCGTCGTCCTGTGGATGAGAGGGCTGATCGTCGTCCTGGGGATGAGAGGGCTGCTCGTCGTCCTGTGGATGAGAGGGCTGCTCGTCGTCCTGTGGATGAGAGGGCTGCTCGTCGTCCTGTGGATGAGAGGGCTGCTCGTCGTCCTGTGGATGAGAGGGCTGCTCGTCGTCCTGTGGATGAGAGGGCTGCTCGTCGTCCTGTGGATGCGAGGGCTGCTCGTCGTCCTGTGGATGAGAGGGCTGCTCGTCGTCCTGTGGATGAGAGGGCTGCTCGTCGTCCTGTGGATGAGAGGGCTGCTCGTCGTCCTGTGGATGAGAGGGCTGCTCGTCGTCCTGTGGATGAGAGGGCTGCTCGTCGTCCTGTGGATGAGAGGGCTGCTCGTCGTCCTGTGGATGAGAGGGCTGCTCGTCGTCCTGTGGATGAGAGGGCTGCTCGTCGTCCTGTGGATGAGAGGGCTGCTCGTCGTCCTGTGGATGAGACGGCTGCTCGTCGTCCTGTGGATGAGAGGGCTGCTCGTCGTCCTGTGGATGAGAGGGCTGCTCGTCGTCCTGTGGATGAGAGGGCTGCTCGTCGTCCTGGGGATGAGAGGGCTGCTCGTCGTCCAGGGGATGAGAGGGCTGCTCGTCGTCCTGGGGATGATAGGGCTGCTCGTCGTCCTGGGGATGAGAGGGCTGCTCGTCGTCCTGTGGATGAGAGGGCTGCTCGTCGTCCAGGGTATGAGAGGGCTGCTCGTCGTCCTGGGGATGAGAGGGCTGCTCGTCGTCCAGGGGATGAGAGGGCTGCTCGTCGTCCTGGGGATGAGAGGGCTGCTCGTCGTCCTGGGGATGAGAGGGCTGCTCGTCGTCCTGTGGATGAGAGGGCTGCTCGTCGTCCTGGGAATGAGAGGGCTGCTCGTCGTCCTGTGGATGAGAGGGCTGCTCGTCGTCCTGTGGATGAGAGGGCTGCTCGTCGTCCAGGGGATGAGAGGGCTGCTCGTCGTCCTGGGAATGAGAGGGCTGCTCGTCGTCCTGGGGATGAGAGGGCTGCTCGTCGTCCTGTGGATGAGAGGGCTGCTCGTCGTCCTGTGGATGAGAGGGCTGCTCGTCGTCCTGTGATTGAGAGGGCTGCTCGTCGTCCTGTGGATGAGGGCTGCTCGTCGTCCTGTGGATGAGAGGGCTGCTCGTCGTCCTGGGGATGAGAGGGCTGCTCGTCGTCCTGTGGATGAGAGGGCTGCTCGTCGTCCTGTGGATGAGAGGGCTGCTCGTCGTCCAGGGTATGAGAGGGCTGCTCGTCTTCCTGGGGATGAGAGGGCTGCTCGCCGCCTTGATCGCTGCCTTGATCGCCGCCTTGATTGCCGCCTTGATCGCCGCCTTGGTCGCCGCCTTGGTCGCCGCCTTGGTCACCGCCTTGGTCGCCGCCTTGGTCGCTGCCTTGGTTGCCGCCTTGATTGCCGCCTTGATTGCCGCCTTGGTCGCCGCCTTGGTCGCCGCCTTGGTCGCCGCCTTGGTCACCGCCTTGCTCTTTAGTGGGCTGCTCATCCCCTGGCTCTTGAGAGAGCTGCTCTTGTAGATACTCAGAGGAATGTTTACCCTCTACTGGTAGTTGAAATTGCAGGTTTACCTGCATACCCGGGTCACGCAAAACTAGTGTTTTGTTAATAGTGAGCAAAATGTCTCTTGAGA
Source organism: Mantis religiosa (assembly GCA_030765055.1). Lineage (NCBI taxonomy): Eukaryota > Metazoa > Arthropoda > Insecta > Mantodea > Mantidae > Mantis > Mantis religiosa. The sequence goes on along the minus strand of CM060950.1, from coordinate 293,447,300 downwards.
GTTCGAGACACCCGGGTAAATTTATTAAATTAGTTTTAAATCGTTTAACTCCAGCATCCAGACCCGTAGAGGAATCTGCATGTGGTCTTTTATTACCTGTAGAGGTAGCAGCAGCAGCAACAGAAGCAGCAGCACCGCTATTAAGTTGGAAGTTGAAGAGCATCTTCAGATAATTAGCAGTTGGCTGTCTGACGGTATTATACAACTTAAACACAGTATGACAGAGTAAATGTGACTAAGATTATATATATTTCTTAATTTGCGTCAATTCGATGAACCGTATTAACCTTATACTTAGCCACATTGCTGTTGCTAAGCAAGTTAACCTTTTAACCTTAACTTGGCACAAGTTAAAAGCTGATGTAACACTTTAATGTTATTAGATCATGTGGTGCGAAGTTCTGTTACTAAGGAAGTTAACCTTTTAACCTTTTATTTGGTACAAGTTAAAAGCTGATGCAGCACTTTTACGTTGTTAGTACATGTGCAGCGAGGTTCTGTTGTTAAGTAAGCTAACCTTTTAACCTTTCAGCTGGCTAACGCAAAGAGCTGATGTAATATTTGTGTGTTATTAGAACATGTATATTTAAGTATAAAAGTTGTGCTAATAATTTGAATTAACATACACGGTTTACGTAAGAAAGCATACATCTTCTAATTCGACTCTTGGTAAGTGTAATTATGGTTTTTACTATTCTTGGGACAAGAGTTAGAAATTTGTCTAGATTTTATTCTGGATATTCATAAACTGAAGTACTAATTGAACCAATTCCAGATGACGATGATGAAATTGATTTAATGGAATGGATTCATTGGGTTTTTTCTCAATTTTTAGAATTTGTGAATGAACAATTGTTAAATTATCGACCGAGTTATTTTGGTATGTCAATAGCTAATTCCAACTATCCGAATAGAAATTTTAATATCAGTGTAAGACGGTTTGATCAGATTATTATAGAAGTTATTTTAAATTCAATTGAAAGTGTGTTGCAAAGTAATGAAAATTTTTTCCTAAACGGTAAATTAAAATTTACATGTGTTTACCCTCAAATATTGGAAGGAGAATGTTTTAACAAATGCGAATTATGTTTCAAAAATAAAGGAATTATTGTAATTAAAAATTCCGATAGCCTTTGTTTACCCAGAGCAATAGCTGTTTGTTTAGCTAAAGTTAATAACGATCCGGAGTATATGGCAGTAAAACAGACTGAAAGAGTTCAAAAGCGTAAAGCATTGATATTATCCGATTTAGTTAGCAAAACTACTATGTATAGTATAGAAGATGTAAAACATTTTGAAGATGTTTTAAAAGAATATTGTTTCACCGTTTTTGACGGACATATTGGAAATAAAATTTTGTATAAATTATCAGTGAATAGTAATAAATATATTGATTTACTATACATTAATTACCATTTTAACGCCATTGTGGATCTGCACAGAGCATTTAAATGCAAATATTATTGCAGACTATGTAATTTAGCAACAAAAAGAAAGAACTGCATCGTTGCGAGTATAATTGTTCCAAGTGTCATTTACCGCGTGTTCCTTTGTTTGAAAATTACATTACTTGTTCTTCTTGTAATCGCGACTTTAAAGGTCAAACGTGTTATGATAATCACTTATTAAAAGGTGTATTTTATCCTAAAGGTAAGTCAGTATGCGATATTGAAAAAGTTTGTCTTCAATGTAACAGAATGTATAACCTCAGACGTAGAAAGGTTCCTCATATTTGTGGAGAAAAATATTGCAATATATGTGACAGATATGTATAACACAATCATCTATGCTATATTAAACCATATCGCGGTAAACAGTTAAGTAAGAATGTACTGTTTATGTTTATTGACTTTGAATGCACACAGGAAAAACCTTTCGATGTTCAAAAGAATACTTATGAACATGAAGCAAATTTATGCGTGCTTTATCAGGCGTGTAATTACTGTGAAAAAATGTATAGCTGCGAGCATTGTGGAGTTAAAGAGTGGGTGTTTCAAAATAATCCTTCCAAGAAATATTTGAACACATTGCTTTACCACGTTTAAAATTTAAAAATATAGCAGTTATTGCTCATAATTTAAAATCCTATGATGGTCATTTATTGCTCAGATATATGGTAGGTACTTTAAAATGGACTCCTGAATTAATTATGAATGGAAACCGTATATACAGAATGAAGCAGGGAAATGTAACATTCTTAGATTCCTTAAATTTTATACCATTTTCTCTTGCAAAATTTTCAAAAACATTTGGTTTAAAAGAAGTAAAAGGGTATTTTCCTTATTTATTTAACACAAGAGAAAATCAAAATTATATTGGACCATTACCTGACAAAAAATATTACTGTCCAGGTAAAATGACCGTAGACGAAAGACAGGTATTTGAACAATGGTATGCTGAAAAAGTGGCTTCTTCTTATACATTTAATATGAAAAAAGAAATTGTCGACTATTGTAAAATTGATGTGCAAATGTTATGCTTTGGCGTATCTAAATTTAGAAAGGAATTTATGCAGGAAAATAAAATAGATCCATTCAGAGAATGTGTAACTATAGCAAATGCTTGTATGAATGTCTACAGAAGTATATTTATGCCTAAAGACTCCATTTCCATTATTCCTTTTGGAGGATATCGGCTAGAAGATAAACAGTCACGTGTAGCTCTAACATGGTTAAGTTGGTTAGAAGAAACGCAAAGTGTCATTATTCAACATGCGCTTCGTGGACGCGAAGTCAAGATTTTAAATTACAAGGTTGATGGGTATAGAGAGGATGAACATAATAAATATGTGTATATGTTTCAAGGGTGTTATTTTCACGGGTGTAAAATGTGTTTTCGTAACAGATCAGCAGTACTTTTTAACACAGGAAATGAAACCATGAACTCCAGATTTGAATCCACTGAAAAAATAATTAAAAGTATAAAAAATGCTGGTTATGTAGTGATAGAAATGTGGGAATGCGAATTTAATAATCTAATTCCATCAGATGTGAATCTTGCACGATTTGTTCACAATTTTAGCATTCCTGTACCTCTAGAACCTAGAGAAGCTTTTTTTGGTGGACGTACAAAATGTACGAAATTATATTATGGAACTGGCCCAAACGAAAAAATATTTTATTATGATGTTTGTAGTTTGTACCCTTTTGTAAATAAAACAAAACCGTACCCTGTTGGGCACCCACAAATATACTGTAAGGATTTTCCAGATTTAAATAACATTAAAGAGGTTTAATTAAATGTAAAATATTACCACCTCAAAATCTTTATCATGCAGTTTTACCTGAACGTATTAACGGAAAATTAATGTTTCCGTTATGTAACTTATGTGCACAATTAGAAAATCAAAATGAATGCGATCACAACGATGAAGAAAAAAGTATCTTAGGAACGTGGATAATTGACGAAGTAAAAGTGGCTCTTAAAGAACAATATGTTATACTACAAACATATGAAATATGGGAGTACAACATGGTACAATACAATGCCGAAACAAACCAGAAAGGTTTATTTGAAAACTACGTGAATCTGTATCTCAGGTTGAAAACAGAATCAAGTGGCTGGCCTTCATATTGTGATTCTGACGATAAGGAACTTAAATTTATTAATGATTTTGAATTAAGAGAAGGAATGAGATTAGATTACAATGCAATGTCTTCAAATCCAGGCAGGCGAGAAGTGGCCAAGCTTATGCTTAACTCGTTTTGGGGTAAATACGGTCAAAGAGACAACCTACCCACTTGCGAATTGATAAAAAATTATTCACGATTGGTAGAACTGTTAAACAATCCTGGTATAGAAGTACAAACATACCTTCCTGCAACGGTTGAAATTATGTACGTTGTGTGGAGATGTGTAAAAGTAAGTCCTAAATTAATCCCGACAACCAATGTAGTTATAGCAGCTTATACCACCGCACACGCACGTTTAGAACTTTATAAATATTTAAAACAATTAGATAAAAGAGTATTATATTTTGATACTGCTTCAGTTATTGCTACATGGAAACCAAATGAATGGATGCCTAATACTGGTCCGTTTCTAGGTTGTATGACAAATGAATTAGAAAAATATGGAGCAGATGCTTACATTGATCAGTTCGTATCTACCGGTCCTAAAAGTTATGGGTATAGAATAAAATATGGTGAACATAGCAAAGTAGTCTGTAAAATAAAAGGAATTACATTAATTTGCACAAATTTAAATAAAGTAAATACAGAAATAATACGTGATATCGTTTTAAAAACAATAATTTAACAATTAATCTGAATAGTACACAAATTACTAGAAAACCCTTATTTAAACTTGTAACTGAGCCTACAGCCAAAACTTTTCGCATGGTGGTTACTAAACGTAGAAGAACTTTTGAATATGACACAGTGCCTTATGGGTATAAAAAGTCTCGTACAGAGTAAATTGTTTAGATATTCAAAATGGGATTGCAAACGTTACCACAGCAAGAAACTTTAGATTACGACGTAAACGATTTATGTAATAATGAATCGTTAAGAGTTCCAAAACGCGTGGCCAGTGATGAATTTGCTTCATACAGTCCGAAGTATCCGAGGTTTGATAATGACATGAAAGCAAAGAGAAAGCGACTAGCAGATGAAAATATATTTAACAGTAATTTTAAGTATTCTAGGTTTAACCAGAACGCTAAAACAACAAAACGGCCTGCCAATTCTAATTTAAATCAAGAAATTAAATTGAGTAAATACGAGCCGATAAGTATTGAAGCATTTTTTCAACCTATGAAACGTAAAGCTGAGGATGTAATTTTAACAGATAAATACAATCACAATAAAAATAATTCTAAATATTTTAAACTAGAGCGTGATACTAAAACATCTAAAAGATCTGCCACAGAGAATATAAATCAGACAAGTAAATTAATGAAATTTCAACCTTTAGATATTGAAACATTTTTTCAAGCTATGAAACGCAAATCTGAAGAAACACATTTAACAGACACACATAAACGCATTAAAAATGCTAATCTTTTTAAACGCTTAAACGATGAAACACTTTTTAATACCGGTAATAAACGTTTTAAGGAATTACAACCTCCTAAACGTCTAAATCGAACATTGAATTTTAAATCAAAGCGAGTTCAGAAGAAACATGGTACAGGGGATTTTCTTCAGCACGACGTATTTAAACCGGAAACATTAACTAGCGATATAAATGACACACATTTATTGACAGACACAAGCACTCATAATAAAGACTGTAAATCAGGGTTAAAACAAATCCGAAAAAATGATACTGATAAAAATTTAAGTAAACGTTATGTGCCATATCATAAGCAACATCAATTAGCTAGTCAAGGAAAAAGTAAAAATATAATCGATATTCAAAATAAAATTAATCCAATAACTCGTATGTTAACTAAAAACAAAAGCTAGAACAAAAACGAATGGAGAAGTGCAAGGTATAAACCCTATACAAAACCAAAAAGAGATGTAGTAATTTATAAACCTGTGGAACAAGTCGATTCTGGTGAAAATGTAGAAATGGAAGATAATGATAATAGTGACAATGATGAAAATGCTACTAATTCTTACGATAAAAACGAAAAAAATGATACTGCTATTAACGCAAGCGAAGATCTTAATAATGAAAATGAACAAAATTTCACACCTACAGAAGGAGTAAATGCCGACGCAGTTAAATTTAAATTTCCAAGTACAATGCAAGTAGCTGGCCCGTCACGCTGTGGTAAAACAACATTTGTAAAAAAATTTATTAAACCACGCCAATTCTTTGTACGACAATCCTATAAAAAGAGCTTTATGGTGTCATCCGCGTGAATACCCTCCAAAATTCGGTCGTGGGTTTTACAACTGTACATTTAATGTGCGGACTCACGAGGGAATACCGGATTTAGAAAATGTAAAGAATTCGGAACTATTAATCTTAGATAACCTTATGCTAGACAGTGACAACAACGAGGTGTCTAATTTTTCTACAAAAGATTCTCATCATAAACACTTTGGAATGGTGTACATTTTGCAAAATATTTTCCCTCAAGATAAAAGGTTTAGAACCATGTCGTTAAATTCTAATTATATAGAGGTATTTAAAAATAACAGGGATAAATCTCAAATAGACAGATTATTTCAACAGCTCGAACCCAGGAATTCAAAATTTCTTTCAGAAGCTTTTCACAAAGCCACTAATACTCCTTATGGTTATTTAGTGTTAGACTGTACACAAACTACCCCCGATATATATCGTTATAGAACAGGAGTTTTACCTAATCAACGTCTTACTTGTTTTAGACCGAAGTAAAAAATATATATAAATAGTATTTGAGATACGCAATAAGTTCATTTATAGAAACTACGACTATGCGTCAGGTGCCTGTCTTATCTTCTGCAGCTTATAAAAACGTTTGTAAGCTGACTTCTCCCACATTAGTAAACCAGTGTGGAGCGTTACTTGTATTAAGGAAAGCAAATTCTAAATCGCGTGCAAAATTATTAAAAGACGCTAATTGTAAATTAATAAAGGCAATCATCGAGTGTGTGTTAAACATAAGTAAAGGAGCTATACCTCTGTCTAATAAGAGTACACATAGTTTAAAAAGTATAAAACTTCTTGGAGAAAATTAATTAGTAGAAAAACTTCGTTAAAGAAAAAGAAAAAAATAATATTACAAAAAGGAGGATTTCTGTCTGCCTTTATTATTCCTATTCTAAGTGCGTCAGGTAGCGCTCTTGTATCGAAGCTCATACCATCGTCATGAAATACGCAAAGCAAATTATGTTGTTACATTTACATCCTGAAAGTGAAAAAAAAAATTCATGTCATAGATAAACCAATATCTACTTTAATTGAGGATATTAATACAATAAAGCATTTAAATGTATCAGCTGATGATAAGTGGAGTTTACTGCGACATAAGTTAACAAATTATCACGATATGATGTCCAAATTACGTAAACCTTATGTCCATGCTGTAAAAGAGGAAGAAAAGTTATCGGAATTAGAAAAACCAGAACAATTAAGAGAAACTAAACCCACACCGCGAAAACCGATAAAGGGATATATTAAACTAGAAAAGAAAAGAAAAGGTAGAGAAAACTCAGATAGTGAGGATTCAGATGAAAACCTAAGGTTCACTCCTTACCCTACTCGCACTAATCCTAGTCGAAAACAACCTAATTACACTTTACGCTCGCATAAATGGCGAAAGGCGGTTTAACACAAAAGGAAACATCGTTACTTAACAAATTTTATTCTAAAGTTGATCATTATGCAGGGTTGGGTAATGTTCAAAAACTACATGATGCTACAGGTATCCCTAAAAATAAAATTAAATATTATTTTCAGGGACAAGAAAGCTACACCCTTCACAAACCAATTCGAAAGCGTTTTCCAACAAAGTTCTATCATGTGACTAATATTGACGATCTTTGGGAAAGCGATTTAAATGTGTTAGATAGTATTTCTAAATATAATAAACCGTATATCTATATTTTAACTGTTATAGATGTGTTTTCAAAATTTGCGTGGGCTTTACCCTTGAAAACTAAAAGTGGTAATGAAATTACCAAAGCATTCAATAGCATATTTGAACAATATCATCGGATTCCTAAAATACTTCAAACTGACAAAGGAACAGAATTTTCAAATAAAACATTTCAGGCATTTTTAAAATCTAAAGGTATAACAAACTATACAACTAATAACAACGTAAAAGCCAGTGTAGTAGAGCGTTTTAATAGAACTCTATAAACCTAAATGTGGCGATACTTATAAAAACACATATAAATTCATAGATGTGTTGCCAAGTTTGATACTGGGATATAATAAATCTTATCATAGATCGATAAAAATGGCTCCTATACAGGTAAATGCTACAAATATATTAACAGTGTACAATAATTTATACAAAAACGATTTTTGAAATCAGCATCTACGACTCCAATAAAATTTAAAATAGGTGATCATGTGCGAATTTCAAAATCAAAATTAATATTTGATAAAGGTTATGAGCAGAACTGGACAGACGAAATATATATCATACACCAAGTAGTTAAAGGCATACCCGTAGTTTACAAATTACGTGACTTATTTGGAAAAGAAATAAATGGTATATTTTGTACCGAAGAGTTGCAAAAAGTTCGTCTTCCTAAAGTTTACAAAATCGATAAAATCTTAAACACACGAGGTAAGGGTAGTAGTAAAGAAGTACTTGTTCAGTGGAAAGGTTATCCTAAAAAATTTAATACCTGGGTTAAATCTTCTAAAATAACAGCACGAATATGATTCGCACTGAACCATTTTCTATTACTTTAACAATTAATGGTTCTTCAAATATATTTGAAAGTAATACCACATCACAATTTTGGAACATGCTCCCGCAGCGTGTGGTGCTTAGAGGAAAGTGGGAAGTTGCACTTACTAAAATTCGATATCCGGGTTCATTTTTAAACATTGCAAAAGGTGGTAATTTTATTAAAGGACGCATGCTTCATAAATCCGATATAGGGCCCTCTCAAGAAATTCAGTTTCGGTATGAATTAGGTGAAACTACTATAACAGATGATGTTATGCTTTTAACGAAAATTAACGAAAAAATTAAAAAAGAAACTCAAATCAATAAATTTTTTCTATATAATAAAGATACCGGTTTTTTTCACGTTAATACTCAGGCCGTAGAAAAGAAAAAAGAAAATAAAAAGCACGATGATGTAGACGTAACAGAACCAGATACTAATAGTACATTGCATCCTGAAAACGAAGCTATTCCACCGTCTAGCGAAGAACCGACATTACACGATACTCCGCACACAGAACTTGACTCCGAAGTTAAAGATGAAGCATCAAAATCAAAAAGCAGAAGAGCCACATTGTTAGCTGGCGATATTTTGATGCGCGAATTGTATCTCTCTCCAGATTTAAGCAGACAGTTGGGATACCCACCTCAAACAGATGTCACTAAAGATAAACGTGCTCAATTTCCAATGAATCCTTACGTGTCATTTCCTTACGAAATGTTTATATACTGTAATCTTATAGAACCTCAAATGGTAAGCGACACATATACTCAAATTATTGAAAGTACCATAGTCAAAATAGAAGTAGATCACAAGCAATGGAAAAATCATTTATGCCTTTAAACTGGACGCCTGTTCTTCAACACGATTTTCAAATTGTGAAAATAGATTTAAGAACGGGTACAGGCGAATTATTACCATTTATGGATGGATTTTCTTCGGCTGTAGTACTTTGGTTCAGACGTTATGGATCATCATGAGCTGGTTAAACATTTTTTGAACCAATCAGGTCAAGGTGATAATTTTATATTGTATAAAGGTAAACGATTTCAAAGAGGGCGCGGACTTTTTGGCGCTTTAGGTAGCTTGTTTAGATACATGTCACCGTATTTTAAAAGCGCTGCAAAATCCGTTGGCAAAGAACTATTAAATGTAGGAGGAAATGTTTTATCTGACGTAATTGCGCAAAAACCATTTAAGACTTCACTTAACGATATATTAAAAGAAGGTGGTACGAATTTAAAAAGAAAAGCGGATCAAGCCTTAGATTCGATGTTGGGATCGGGAATAAAAGCTCGTAAAAAGCGTAAATTAAATCAGTCAAAAAGAAAGTGCATACGACGTATGAAAGAATCTAGAAGAACTAAAACAGGAAAAAAAGAAGAAAAAAAGGAAACGCAAGTCGAATTCAGCTAAAAGAAAACGAACTACGCGTGACATATTTTCATAATGTCTAAAGTCTATGTAAATTCGGCATTTAACTTTTTTGAGGAACCACCTGTGCAAACTAGCGTAAATCGTTATACTGTGATAGAACTAGAACCACAAAATGTGATTTCTTACAATTCACCAACTGTCTTTCATTATAAAGGTAACGCTGACGCGTATATCGACGCTTCTCAAATAGAATTATATTTACGTTGTAAAATTGTTAGTCATGATGGAAAAGATTTAAAAGATACTGATAAAATTACTCTGATTAATAATCCTTTAAATTCGCTTTTCCAACAAATGGAAGTTGTTTTAAATAATGTTACCGTTACGCCTCCACAACCCGGTTATCCATACAAAACGTATATAGAACAACTGTTAAATTACTCTCCTGATTCGCAAAATTCGTGGCTTGAAGGATCACTTTGGAAGAAAGACACGGCGGGTGCTTTTGACGCATTGAACAGTAATGAAGGTTTAAAATGGCGTTTTGAACATACTAAAGCTAGCAAAGAATTTGAATTAATGGGTCGATTATCGTGCTCGTTATTTTCACAAGATAAATAATAACAGTATAATAACAATATAGACATAACAGAAAAACTTACTCCTTCTACTCCGGAGTTTCATCTGATATCTGTTGGAGAGATTAAAGGAAAAACAATAATTACTGCTGCTACTCTTAACATGACATGTATTTTTCCTTCTGCTTCCATGCTGCTAACCCATCAAAATTTATTATCCACTGTAAATGGAAAAATAATATTAGACGAAGTGGATGTTCAACCTTTTAACTAACATATTAGTAGGTAAAGCACCTCGCAGAATTACAATTGAATTTGTGTCAGATACCGCATATAGTGGTAGTTTTCTAAAAAATCCATACAATTTTTACACCTTAATTTTAATTTCTTTCAACTTTTTGTAAACGAACAACCTTTTCCTGGACATCCATTAACACCCGATTTTTCAAATTCGCAATACGTTAAATGTTTTAATACTCTCGCCAAAGCACTAGATTTAAATCCGGAGCATAAAGGACACACTATATCCAGAAAAGATTATCCGAAAGGATACACATTTCTCATATTTGATTTAACTCCTGACAAAGGTGCTAGCGAAAGTCACGTTTCCGGTTTACATCATGGAAATGTTTCAATAAATGTGAGTTTCGCATCGGCTTTAACTGAAGCAGCTTGTATGATTGTTTTATCAGAATATCAACGTGTTTTAGATTTTGACGCAAATAGATCAATTTATATAACATGAATACTGAGCAAATACGAAAATATTTATTAAAAATATATATAGTAAACCGTATTTCTTAGGGCTTTTTGCGTGTGATCAATTACCTTTACGTGTACATAAAAAGTTTCCTATCGTGTTAGTAGGTAATACAGATCCTATCAGTAAACCTGGAAAGCACTGGATATGTATTTTTATTTGAAAATGTGGAATAGGAGAATATTTTGACAGCTTTGGAACGCCACCATTTTCTCATCATTTCATACGATTCTTAAACCGTAATTGTGGTAACAATTGGCATTACAGTAACAGAAGATTACAAACTTCTATTAGCTCCACATGTGGTCATTATGCTATAGCCTACGCAGTGCATTGGTGCTGTAATTTACCTATTCAGAAATTTTACTCTAAATTTAGAATAACCGATTACACTTTTAATGACAATCTTATTTTAAAAATCTACAGAGATGTATGCTTTCTTAATAACTGTAAAACCACAACAATACCAATGCAAACCTGTACGTCGTTGATATAAAGGTAAGTGTACCATACATTTATACTTTAGTCTACATTTACAAACTAACAGACAAACATGTCTACAGAAACAGGATTTATTTTAACTTTTTTGTAAACGACAAGCTTGAACATGTAGTTAAAGAACTTTCAATATGTAATTTGAATCATGAAGTGCAGACGTGGATCTTTAAACCTCCTCACGATCTTCGCCTGTTATCCGATAAAATTATTTCCACCAATGATAAAATTAGTTAAAAAATTCAGGGATTAAAATGGGATGACGGCGAAATTGACTATGATCAACTTCTATCTATACTGCTTCGTAACGTAGATCTTTTTACTGTAATTTTTACCAAAGGAGAGCAAAAGACTGAATTTCTTCGTAAAATGACAAATATAACTGTAATAAATATAGAAGTATTAGGATTTTACAACGAATCAATTTTAACATTTAATACTACGTCTTGCATGTATCCTTGCCATAAATTACAATCACTTAATTGTGCTCACAGGAACGTGTTGAACCTAGCTAGATAGTATTCACATGCGGTAAATAAAAGAAACGCGTACCCATGTGATCCAAAACCAAACGATTCACGTCTGCCTAACAATTTAAAACATGAATCATCCTTAAACTACATACCTTATGACGTGTACATTAATCATTTGTTTTAGAACGCACCTTACAACTATTTGAACTGATGTAACACCCGCATCGTGTGGCAGTGTGTTTCTACTTCTCATCATGTCCACGATCAAACAAAGGCATGTATGTCAGATTGGCCGAGAGGTCTAAGGCGTTAGACTTAAGAACTGATTCTCTGAAAGGAGAGCGTGGGTTCAAATCCCATATCTGACAAATTTTTTTTTTTGTTGTAGCACTGGAGAACCAGAATCGAAGAAGATGAAACTAGAAGAGGATACTAAACCATTATCATCTTTAATTGGAATTCGAAGCAATGTGTACTTTTTGGACCGTGCACAAAAGAAGTTTCTTAGTATAGGATTTTCTTTACAAATACCTTGCGAATTATGCATAATTATCGCTAAATGTGGAGAGGAACGTGGAATTATTCTTAATAACTTATCAGACTGGAAAAATATAACTACATGTATTTCTCTTATTGACAAAAATCCAAAAAAGGAAGCATTAAAATGGGATTTAAACTTAAATGAGGAATTAAAATTAGATGCTAAACACGTTTTCGGCACCCCTAACATTACCATAAAACAATACCAAGGTGATGATGCGATTACTATATCTTTATTTGAAGAAGAATGGAAAAACTTAATTAAACTCTATCCGATAGCCAACGATATATTTTATCATCGATACAAAGAAATTGCAGAAGTAAATAATTTAATTATAGCTTATGAAAAATACTTGCAAGATGTAAAAGACGAAGTAGAAACTATGACATATTCAAAGTACACGGAATATATCTTATGTGCAACTCTTAAAGACTTTTAGGATATACGACTGTTCTTACATAATCAACTGGTCGCAACACGTGATCACGCGACAATGTGTGATTATCATGTGGCTAGCATTTACCAAGTGGTGGTACTACGACGGAAATATTAACACGTCAACATCACGTGCTACCATATTCACTAAGATAATGCATATATATACACATTAAACATCATGCTTCTATAGTCTCAGTGCTTCTTCTGCATCTAAGAGAAAACTTCAAAATGGCAGCCAGCGATGACAATATGGATATGTGCACATTGCTGCAGAACATCGGTTCCGCATTTGTAGGTGGAGCCAAACCCATCACTGCTAGCGAATTAGTAGAAGGTAAGAGATAACTTATGCAGAGCCTAGTAGCTGTTAAAACAAAATGGGGGAGGAAAATATTTGCTACAATCGAAGGCAGGGAGCTCATACCCCCACAGATATTTGAAACATTAACTGCACAACAATTACAAAAAATAAATGCAGAAAAGTTCTACCTGTTGTATAACGGGGAAGAACATTTGTCAAATAATAAAACAAGACATTTCTACACTTTTGAACGTGTCGAGCAATAGAACAGAGATATGATGTCATCAGTAGTTTTCATATAGTATTTTTTTAAATAAATGTGTATATATTATATATATATATATATATATATATATATATATATATATATATATATATATCCAACGCTAACAAGAAGCTCGACCATTTACGAAGATGTTTTGCCCGCATAGAGAATGTAAGCATCATCTTTGGGAATGCCAATGTGGAATATGCTATCATGGACCGGGTCAGTGTATTGGACCAGATTCTGAGTTTCCACCAAAAAAGAAGAAAACGGCATTTAAAAATCGTCGTCCAAATGACGTCATCGGGATAAGTAAGAAGATTAACTTAAATGACGAGACACCATCCACATCACATTATTTCAGTGAGAGCAGCACCAAGTTCAACATGGACCTCATCTCTGAACCTATCGACGCAGGCCACAACATTTGGACCCAAGTTGTTTTTAACTCCAGTGACTTGGTTAATTCCCATAGTGATTATCAACATCAGTGTTATAAAATTCTTTCAACGGAAATTATACCGCATTCTTCAAAAGAAAAAACTGTGTTCATAAAAATTAGTACTGCCAGTTCTTCTCTACATAATGTCGATTTATTGCATATCGCATTTAGAAGCATATTAATAAATCCTACCGAAAAAGACTGCATGGTTAACTATCTTCACAGGAAACGCAAAAGCACCTACTCTTGATTAGTGTATTACACGACGTGGATCTACCAACATCTTTCAGTGTGAAAAACATGGATGCAGCAATTTCGTGGTTGGCGCTTTGTATGTGCCAAACCAAGACGACGTAAGTAACAACTTTCACCACATCATTTTTAAGTGCATCACTCAACCTATAGATAAAAAACTTTACGCTCTTCTGTTTCCTCAAATCGATAGTGAAGATTCCAACCCTCCTGATATCGACAACGAAATTGAATTGAACACTAACACCACCAGCAGCATTGAAAAATCAAAAATTTCCAAACTTAGTGACAAATGTGTAAAATACAGTGCTTCAACTAGTGTAAACAACGATAATGATTCTTCCAAAACTGCCAGCTCAAGTAAAAATAATGTTGCTAGTGATAAAGAATATACTAGTGTAACTACAATGGTTAAAATTATTATACTGAAACCAGACAAAACTAATTAAAAACTTGCAAATATTTTTCGTACATATCCTACGCATCAGAAGTTTGTTATGTTCATACACATAAATATGTGACACTAAACACTCTCACGCATATTATATTAAAGAAATGTATATTTCTTACGTAAACCGGGTATCCTAGGTAATATAAGTTATCTATGTATTTAAAGAATATAAATTGTAAAACAATCTTTGTTTATGGTTGTAGTTTATAAAATATTTATTGTAAAACTAACACGGTCATTATTATATTATTCTCAATATTTCAATATTTTATTTAAATCAAACTGTAAAACATTTTTGGTATAAATATAAATATTATATTGTTCTTAATATGTGATCCTTTTAATGTATATCCAGAATTTTAATGCATTAATGTATGTACAATAAATGTAATGTACTAAAATAATGTATACTCAATGGAAAAAGTAAATAAAATAAGTATGCCATGCGGCGAGTCGGACGGTCCAGAACGTCCGCTATGGCGACGAAAGGGTTCGAAGGCGGTGTCGCTGCAAAGGTTAAGTTTCGGCCGATGGTCAAACACGTCGATATCGACCCCTAAGTTACACGTTTCGAACGTCATCGAAAAAATGACGTCCAAAACGGTAACGTTAAGGTCAACATGACGTCATACTATCGACCAAAACTTAACCTTTCCTAGACACCTTCTACCTTCAACCCTTTCTGCTTTCGTCAGAGTGGACTTTTACCGTCTGCCGCGGGGTATACGCTACTGCTGGCCTTGAAATTGCCTACTCTTTCCATGACACAGCTTTTCCTTTTCAGCATGAGTTTTGCCCATTGTTTATGAGTAGGGCTAGGATTTCAATGACTTTGCATCTTTTTTTGGTAAGCCTAAATTAAAAAAGTGGGTTACATATAAATGTTTTTCATAGTAAAATGCGTTAATTAAGCCATATTTGTTAGGGCATAATTTTTGTGAATGTTTGTGGGATATGGCATATTTTATATTTTTATTGCATTTTTGGGCATTTTAAGTACTGTTGGGTATTTTTGTTATAATCAAGCATGTTAAAATATACCTTAGATACAATTTACGTTAATATGTTTTCAAGAGCGAAGATTTACATTTAATTATTTAGCAAACTGTTTTACTTTCCCCAAGTGGTACTAGAGGTAAAATTACCTTGGGTTCCAGGAAACGGGACTAAGACTACATTCCCCTCATTCTGAGCACCGCTAATGAACTTGCGCAAGACAAACTGTTTCGCTTACTTCACAAGTAGCATGTGGCTGCATTCCTAAGCACAAGTATCAGGTGGCTGCATTCCTAAGCACAAGTATCAGGTGGCTGCATTCCTAAGCACAAGTAGCAGGTGGCTGCATTCCTAAGCACAAATAGCAGGTAGGTGCATTCGTAAGCAGAAGGGTCAAAGCTCATTGTGTCTGCAAATCTTTTCTAAATAGCAGTGCAGAGACGTTTCTTTTAAACAGTGTAAAGAACTGTGGTGTGACGTTTACAAATCATCATGCCTAAACTAAAGCAAAACATTGCAAATAAATTAAATAATATTGTTAGACTTTATGCTGAAAAAATTTTCTCAACAGATGGGGATATACTTTTCTGCAAGTTATGTGAAGTACGAGTGGCAGCTGAAAAGAAGTTTACAATAGACCAAGATGTGAAGAAACACATTCGAGGACTACGGCTGCTTGAAGCTAAAAGAACAACACACCAAATGTTACTTGATGAAGCTTGCTCTTCTTCACGTTCACCTGAAGGACTCTGTGAAGCTTCATTTGTGCTGATATTCCTTTGAACAAACTGAGTAATCCAGAGCTACGCGCTTTACTAGAAAAGCATACTGGAAAGCCTATACCAGACTCTTCAACATTAAGGAAGAATTACGTGAGTAAATACTACCAGAAAGCAATACAGGGAATCAGACAAAAAGTTTAAGGAAAAAAAATGGGTAAGCATAGATGAATGTACAGACTCGCTAGGCCGTTATGTGGCAAATGTTGTGGTGGGCACAATGGCAGAGGATGGTCCAGGAGAACAATTCCTAATAAATTGTGAACAGCTTTACATAGTTAATTTTTCAACAATTAGCAAAGTGTTTGACAGGTCTTTGGGTTTAATATACCTCAATGGCATTCAACATGACAACGTACTCCTGTTGTTGACCGATGCTGCATCATGTATGGTAATAGCTGCTTATTCTCTTCAAGCTCTTTACTCGAAAATGTTGCACGTAACATGACCAGCACATGCCTTACCGACTTGCGGAAAAATTGCGGAGTCAGTTTCTTGAAGTTGACCGTCTAATAGGATGCATCAAGAAGGTCTTCTTAAAGGCACCTTCACGAGTTGCAACATTAAAGTCCGAGGCTCCTGAAGTTCCTTTGCCTCCTTCAGCAGTTGTGACCAGATGGGGAACCTGGATAGAAGCATGCAAGTACTACTGCGGGAACATCGAAGTAGTGATAAGAATCGTTGACATATTTGATAGCAGTGATGCGACCTCCATCAAACTCGTGCAGGAACTTCTTTCAGACAGAGAACTTGCAGGAAACTTTTGTATATAAAGTCAAATTTTGGATTCCTACCTGGTGCTATTACGTGCTTAGCGAAGTAAGGAGTTAAGTTAGTGGAACAAAGAGACTTGGTAGAAAAAGGTGGCAAGTGACTTAGAAAATGTGATTGGGAAAGTGGGGAAGGATATAGCGAAAAAATTAATAGCTCGTTTTGAACAAAAATAAAGGTTTTGCTACATTGTCTTCAATTGCAGATCTTCTGTCTGGTGAGAAATTTTCTCTGGTAGATTTACCAGCAGACTTAGAAGCAGGTGACTGAATTTACTTTAAGTATGCTCCTCTCGTCTCAGTGCAAGTGGAAAGGAGTTTCTTAATGCACAAAGCATTGTTAGCAGATAATCGGCAGTCATTTCGCTTTGAAAATCTACAGATGATTGTGCATTGTAATTCAGGACTCATAAAATGACCGCTAACATATTTGCTAATTAAATAAAATAGAAAACCTTAAATAGTTGTGTACCTGTATAAATATTTAAAAGAAACTTGTTCTTGGATATTTTATATTATTTTCTTTTGAGTTTATCTTCCAAAAAACATAAATATTTGCAATTTAAAGAACATTTTTTACATTTTATAGGGCACTTTTGTTAGATTTTTAGGGCATTATTGCATTTTGTATAGTGAATTTTTAAGTATTTTTGGGGGCATTAAAATCCTAGCCCTATTTACGAGAGTAAAACTATCCCTAAGTGGCGAGTGCGCGCGCGCGTGCACACATACACATAAAACACTAATGCCCGATTTCATCAACAGATGTTAAGACTTAACACGGCTGTCAGTCTATTTAGCAATAATTATAACAAAAATTGCATTTTACCAACAAGTGTAACCTTAACACATGTGTTAAATCTCTTGTTAAACTAACTAGCCATATTTCTATTGTTAAGTCGTTCAGCAATTTTAAGTATTCAAGATGGCGGGCGTGAACGCAGCTGTTGATGTCGATTTGCTACATTTAAGACCGTCTAAATGACATTAATAGAGTACGGCCTATGAGGAGAAATGATTTTGAGCAGCTATCAGAAGAGGATTTTCTACGGAGGTATAGACTGTCGAAACAAGTTGCTATGAAGGAAGTACAAGAGAGGTTAGAACATGCATCGAAAGGAATATGACGATCTCGCTTTTGCTTCAAGTATCAATTACCTTGCGATTTTATAATTCACTGAATTATGTGGATAATACACTGTCCACCTGCCGTCTTGAAACGTTCAAGTCACTTGCCCTTCTTCGCTCCTCGTTTTAAATTTACGTAAAACTGAGTTAGAACATACATCGAAAGGAATATGACGGGACTTTACGGTTTTATAATTCACTGAATTATGTGGATAATGTAATGTCCACCTGCCACCTTGAAACGCTCAAGTCTCTTGTCACTTCTGTCTCTCACACCTCGATTTAAATTTACGTAATATTGACGAACTTGTTTCGTTCTTCTGGTTGTGACATTTGCATTCGAATTAAACTCATTTCCTATCATTTGTCACGTCACATCTTTCTCTTTCACATTTACGGCATCCGTCTACTTATTTTCCACATTATCCTTATATGAGGTTCGTCCAGAAAATAAGTCCTGTTTGGTAATAAAATTAAATTGTGTACAGATACAGAAAAATTATTTACTGCACAGAATTCTACAACTCTTAAACTACTTTTCCACCTAACTGCCGAAATTTTACAGGCATTTGTCACAGCGAGGTACAAGCTTTTGTATACCTTCTTCATAGAAGTTTGCCGTCTGTGTCTTCAACCAGTTGGAAACATTTTCTTTCAGATCTTCGTCATTGTTGAACTGTTGACCACCAAGAACAGATTTGAGATGCAAAAACAGATGAAAGTTGCTAGGAGCGAGGTCAGGGCTGTACGGGAGGTGGTCAATTACGTCTCAGCCAAATACCTGTAGGGCGTTTTTCGTGGTCTTTGCAGTGTGTGGTCGTACGTTGTAATGAAGAAACATAACACCTCTTGACACCGCAAGTTTTCCGATAAATTTCAGTCGGTTTCACTTTCCTAGCATTCAGAAAACGAATCACAGATCTGATTTCACAAGCGGCGGGATTTACAATCAACATCGACATTGTAAACAAGCACAACAAAGCGTACGTGGCTGACAGCGATCTCACAATGGCGCACGTTTCTTCTCCTTAATACAGAGCGTCTACCACGCATGTGCGGAACTGCGATCGCAGCGCTGCAGCGGAGATAAATTGAAACAGAACTTACTTTCTGGATGGCCCTTGTATTTAGTTACCAATTGAACTAACAACTCTTTCTCAATTGATGAGAAAATTGTCCCACGGATTCTCTTGTGATTTTGTTCCCCCGCCCCTTTTTCAGCTATGTGTAAGCGAAAATAAAAACAAAAGCGCATCGCAGTATGTTCAGAAAATAATACTATTCATCCACAGTCTTCTATATTTGTAATATTTACAAGTCTCTCGGCGTTAACATGTGTTCGTTAACATTTTTAGAAAACAAGTTGGTGAAATGCAAGAACTTTAACACTCTTGTTAACGTTGTGACAACTGTTACGTTACATTTGTTAGCGTCGATTTTAATATATGTTGGTGAAATCGAGCATAAACGTTACAACGGATTGGAACCGGGGCAATTCAATGACGTCATTTCGCATTCAATTCTTCTTCGATGATTTCCTGTTCTTTTTCTTTGTGCCATCTGACCAGGATCGGTCAGTTGAGCTGAACTGAGAGTAGACAGCGAGAGCACAGTGAATACTGCCTAATGCAGTTCAGTTATAATTCGTGACTCAGCGGTTCAGTTGTGGTATTAATTATACATTGTTCTGAATGTGTGTTTCATATGTACCTTGCTAAGCCCTGAAGAGATAAAGTGTGTTTAGCAATAACAGTGTTTTCATTTGTTACAACATATATTCATCGACTTCATTCTCTTATAGAAGAGCAGAGTGGATTCCGCAAAGGCCGATCCTGTACAGATAACGTATTTGTCCTTAATGAGATAATTGAACAACGAAGGGAAAGAATTTGGAAACACATACCTGTCGCATTCATTGACCTTGGAAAGGCTTTTGATAGAATAAATAGATCAAAACTGTGGCAAATATTAGAAAGTAAGGGTTACCCACCGCATATTACTAATGCAATAAAAGGCATACACACAAATACAACTATAAGAATTGATACTAGGAATAGGTTAACAGAACACATTTCTACCAATATTGGACTACGGCAAGGGTGTAGCTTATCACCTACTCTTTTGGGTCTATATATGGACGATATTCTAAATGATTGGAAGATTTTAGTAGGCCCAGGAATCAAAATAAAAGAAAATATTTCTATTAATAACGTGTTGTTTTCGGATGACCAAATATTGATTCATCGGAGTGAAAATAAACTGCAAAAATCAATGTATATTCTAAACAATATAGTACAAAGGTATAATTTTAAAATATCAGAAGAAAAAACAAAAATTATGGCTTTTAAAGGAAATTATAATGTGGGATCAAAAATTGTTCTAGGAAATAGGATTTTAGAACAAATATCGAGTCTTAAATATTTAGGATGTAACATAAGTTTTAGAAACAATGCTGAAATAGAAGAAAAAGTAAGCAAATTCCAATCAATATATGGGACAGTCAAAAGAACTTTTAAAAGCAGAGTGAGAAGGGATACAAAAATGAAAATGTATAAGGTAATGTATATTCCAAATTTACTATATGGAAGTGAAACCTGGGTGCCAGCACAAAAGGATTTAAATAAAATACAGACTGCAGAAATGAAATTTTTAAAAAGTGTTAAAGGTTGTACAATATTGGACAAAATAAGAAATGAGGATACTAGAAAGGAATTAGAAATCGAACCAATTGCGGCATACCCGCATGTCAGATTTCAATTGGTTGGTGTTTACTTTTGATTTGGGTTCTATTGGAGCTATGATATCTCTTATCTTCAGGTGAATGGTTGTAGGAAATGAATTTGTTGTTTGTTGGCTGCTCAGTTGTCTCAATAATACACTGGTTCGTTGCAAAAATGATTTAATTTAATTCTCACTAAGTTCGTTGATTCAGATTGATTTGTAGCGGTGACCACCTGTTACTAAACTTCCTAACAGAATTCTCTTACTTCTTTATACGGCGAATACTTTGCTATTATAAAATTCTTCTGCTGCCTCTCTTACGCTGGTTGCGTTATTCTTGACTTCCCTACATTTCGGACTTAGAAATCTTTGCTACTTCTTCTTCACGCGCACTAACACATCCTTCCCCTCGTAGTATGACTGTTGAAGTGATGTTTTCTTACGCTGGTTGCGTTATTCTTGACTTCCCTACATTTCGGACTTAGAAATCTTTACTACTTCTTCTTCACGCGCACTAACACATCTTTCCCCTCGTAGCATGACTGTTGGAGTGATTTTTCGTCTACTCTGCGATTCAGTTCGTACTTTATTCTGATCCCCACTCTAACTGTTATCACATGACCAAAATAACTCACCCTTCTCCCATTTCTCAAGTCTTACATTATTATTGGTTTCTCATTTTATTTCGATTTGTCTTTATTGGTTAGCAAAACTCATCGAACTCATTGACGTTACATCCCACCGTGAGTTGGGTCACGCCTACCTTGGGCTCTTTGTAACGGTATACATCGTTATCACCTCAGCAAAGTAAATCCTTTTAGGTCTTACGCTTGACCGCATCTTGAAAACCTTATTGTTCCTACACATTCTTGGTTATAGTTCTCAGACATTGAACCTTTCCTTAAACAAAGAGGCTAACGGTCACCTCTTCCCTTCTCTCCGACTTGTGTTCAGATTTTACAGAAATATTTTCTCTCCCTTACATGGATTCTAGCATGTTAGTGGTCTTAAAAAATATTCTTCCCATCTTATTCTTAATTAAACCGCTATTTTAATCATTACTCTAATTTCATTCTAATTTCATATTAATATGACGATATTTTATATTAGTTTAGCAAAGCATTTTTATTAATTTATCTTCTTTTTTAATTCTCGTGATTTCAATTAATTCGCCACCTCCTAATCGCTGTCTGATACTGCGGTTACATAATGCCCGTTTGACAAAAATGAAATACCCATTATTTAAATTTTGTCAAACCCCCGTCATGACATTTCCTCCTTATATATCTTATAATTTCTCATTCCCTACTCGAAACATTTTTCGGTGGTCACCATTCCCTCATCTTCATCAGTGTGTTATTTTATACACATAGAATGGTCAATATGGTACATCATATACATAGAATTATAGATATGATACATTACGTACATAGACAAGTACACTGTCGTATATGTGGTTATTACCCTATATACAAATAACATTCGTGATACCTCAACTATATATACACTTCACTGAAATATCCTTGTCTCACTTGACATCAACTTGATTTTACCTTATTACATTCCTTAAGTGCTACATTAATGTTACTATATTACAGTTTACAATATTACATTTTACATTCAATGATTTTTTTTAATATTATTATATTAACTTATTGGGACGTTTCTTTATCTTTCAGTCCTTCACCGTAAGAACATTCGTCCTCACATTATTATAGTTTGCGTAATGATGTCCAAATATGGTTACCTCTACCTGCACTCAGTTGTCTACCTGTAATCAGGTGTTTCGTTTACCTGACAGTAAACATTGGCAGTTCATTGTCCTGTCTTTCCACTTCACTTTTCACTCTAAACTTTCTTTCACTTTGTCACGCCTAAGTTTGTGACCTTTACAATAACAATATAGCCTTTTGGCACATGAATACATCAGTACTTATACTATATTTACATTTCACAAATTATTTTTAAAGATCTTTCTAAAACATTTTATTTAGCTGTAGTTATTAATAATACAATTTCGTTTGTGCACAGGAATTTTGGAACTTGCAACTCCCACGCAGTGTTTGAATTTCAAACGAAAACGTTACCCGTACTAATTGTATAACTTTTACTTGGTATTCTTTACATCTTCGTATATATAATTTCAATCACATTCACACAGGTGATTCTTGGGTCTGCTCTGTACTGTTTACAACGTTTTTTTTGACGATATGGCCTTATTAGGGAGATGTTATATCTGCCTATCGGTTTACCATTTCTTGGGTGTACTAGTGCATACGCTCTGTCACCAAATATTTTCTCGATCCGGTATGGGCCTTTCCATAGCATATATAGCTTTTTAGTCTTCTTTCCTAACAAATCTGACTTGTCGAACGATTTCACTAGAACTAAGTCGCCGACCTTTGGTTCCCAATTCTTCTTATACCGCAGTTTCTTTGCGTTTCTTTTCTCTACTTTTTCCATCATTCTTTTAACAGCATTCTGGATCCGTTCTCGATCTGTCTCGGTCGTCACTTGTATACTTTCCGGAACACCCTCTATTATTGGTTCCGGTGTTAAATTCCTATGCAATTGGATAGGAGCATATCCTGTGGTTAGATTGACTGAATTATTGAATATAAACTCAATATAGTTGATGTGGTCTGGCCAGGTAGTCTGTTTCAATGAACAAAGGACTCGGAGATGAACACCTAGGTCTTTCATTACGCGCTCGCTTGGATTAGAGCATGGATGGTACGACGTCGTATTACAGATGCGAATTCCGGCATCCTGAATGGTGTGCACGAATCGTCTTCCATGGTGTATGGACGCGTTATCTACTAATAGTGCTTTCATCTTCCCGTATTTGACTATATAGTCTTTCACTATTTTATTCGCGCATGCTGCACTTGTTAATTTCTTGAGAGGGTATATTTTCACAAATTTTGACATTACGTCGATAAGTACAAATTAATATTTTAATCCTGCTCTTCCTACAGGGAACTTATAAATTTTGATGTCGATATCTCCAGGATTTCATCTAACATTTCCTGTATTTTAAGGTTCACTGCCTCCTGTAAATCCAATGGAATAGGTCTGCACTTGTATTTGAATGGGGGAACATTGTGTATCTCGAATTCATACTCAATATCACTATAAATTCCAGTGTGTTCTGAAAATAAATTTCGATGTTTACACAATATATTATGAAAATCTCCTTTTTGGTGGTCGTTAAGTAGGTTCGAGTTTGCTACTGTTTCTCTTATTCTATAGGTCATGTTTACGTTATTTTCGACTACCTGGAAATCATCTGGTAGGGCAATTATCTCCTGTTCACCTGCTTCTGCCTGCCCAAGTCCGTATGACGTCATCTCTAAAAGCCCTTCTTCTCCAGCTATATACTCATCCTTATCATAGTTTCTCATCTCTTCAGCTTCTAATGGATTCATCTTAATTAGCTCCATCCCTCCTATTCGTATAAATTCTACAAAAAATGTTTCTCCATCTATTTCTTTTTCTTCATCTGTCAATCTTATCTCATTTTCTGCTTCCCTTGAGCTAAACGGAACTTTAACTATGACGTCTTTAATTTTGATTTCCAAGGCTTCCATTTGATAATTCAACTTAGCTTGAAGCGCATACAACACGTCATTACCCATAATAATGTCTACAGATAGCCTATTAATAACAAAACATACAAATTCTATTGTATCCTCCCCAATGGTGACTTTCAAAAGCATTTGTGTATTAATCTTTTGTTTGGCGCGACCTACCGCCAGAGTACAATATGCACTTTTCACGGGCAATGTTTGCAATTTCATTCCATTGTTTTTTTAAGTGATAAAAGAATGCTTGACTTATAGCTGAAACTGAGGATCCTGAATCTATTGTAATGTGCCATTTTTCTTTGTTTATTATTGCAGCAATACGTGGAGCATCTCTCACTTCTTGCAATTCTGTTAAGTGATTGTTTATTTGAGTACCGTTTACTATTTATGTTTCTGTTTTATTCTGTACCACCCTACTCAGAGCTGTGTCCCTGTTCAAATTAAGAACTAGCGTGTTCATCCGGGTCCGATGCGGGACGTCTTCTATCGCACCCTGGAGTCGTTTCCCGTCTGCTGTGTCGTATCTGGCCTTTCATCTACCTCGGGCGCCGTGTCCCTCGGTGTGGGTGGAGGAGAACGCACCCATTCTCTTGAGAGAAGTTGATTCCTCTGTCTTACTTCAGGTCTGTCTGTATTGTTCTCTCTACCAGCGTCATGTGGTTGATACTGTCTATTAGCTTCTGGTAGTCGGAACGTCGGTCTTAAATTCCCTCTTCGAAGAAATGGGGGGTGACCCCTATTTCCATTCCTAGTTACATGTACATATCTTATAGGGAAATTATATGAATTTGAATTTGGTGGTCCCTGTCTCCCTCTATTGTTGTTAGGGAATTCCCTCGGGACGTGGGCATCGTATCTTTGACGAGTAGCCATATGGTTTGTGTTAAAATTTCGGGGATTGTGTGCCCTTTCCCCGTCATGATTATTATTATTCCACGGTCTGTGTGGATTTCTCACTGGCATTCGATTCTCATGTCTATTTTGTGAATTTTGCGTCCCAACGCTTTGTAAAGCTGTTAATAATGTAATTGCCTCTCTCAATGTCTGAGGTCTTGCTACCACCATGTGATTTCTAATGTTCTCAGGAAGGTGGGGCGTGAGAAGAGAAATCAGTTCGGCTTCCTGTAATGGAGGTTGTAGATATTTACTTATTTGCGAATATCTCAGGAAATAATCAGTAATAGACTCTCCATTATTACCTTGGTATCGGCCATTTGTTATCTGATTCCTTACTTGGTATTGGACATTGGCGTTCCAATACTTTTCTAGGAAAGCTGTTTTGAACAACTCGTAGCTGCATCCTTCTCCCACAGTTACTCGTAGCCAATTAAGTTCGGAAGATTCTAACGCCCTTTGAACTATTATCATCTTATATTGCTCGGGTACACCTCTGATGACAAAATACTTTTCTAAGTCGGCCAAAAATTGTACTGCGTTGTCATTGCGACAATTAAATTTCGGGAGGGGCAATTCGCTTAGAAAATTCATGTGCACTGGTGGATACATATTTACGTTTTGCATATTTACTTCGCTATTATTGCTGTTTTGAGGAGAGACAGAAGGGGCGCTAACCTGTTCGTTCTGCCTCTCTCCATTGTGTGTATGTATAGAACAATTGGAACTCTCAGGTACCTGCCCTTGGTGTCCCAGCTGTAAGCCAGTTACAATATCTCTGATTTGAGATATCTCGCTTACTGTTTCCCTCAACATTTGTGTATTTTCTGATTGAATATTTGTTAAACGTGCTACCTTTTCTTTTAACTTCTCCATGTCAGCTGCTATACTATTGTTTACAGTGTCAAACCGGTCATTTATCTCCTGTACAAAAGTTACCTGTGTCGTGGTCAGTTTATCTGATCTTATTCTCTCCTTATTAATTTCCTCCCCTATTCTATTTTCTACTCCTGCAACGAGAGATTTGGTAGCTTCTAGGTCACTTCTTATAGTACCTACTTCTCGCTGCAGGGCCTCTTTTACAGACTGGATTTCCCCTGTTATTCCTTGAATTCTGACAGTGTTTCTAGTTTCTGTTTCTCTCCCTTGGCTTGTAATTTGACTTAATATTTTGTCCATAGCCCTGCTCTGATCTAGTAATTTAGCCTCTAGTGTTTGGTTCTGTTTTACTAATTTAGCCTCTAGTGATTGACTCTGTTCTACTAATTTAGCTTCTAGTGTTTGGTTCTGTTCTACTAATTTAGCTTCTAGTGTTTGGTTCTGTTCTATTAATTTAGCTTCTAGTGATTGGTTCTGTTCTACTAATTTAGCCTCTAGTGATTGGTTCTGTTCTACGAATTTAGCTTCTAGTGATTGACTCTGAATAATCATTTGCGCCATGAGTTTCTGGAGCATCTCTTGTAGATTTTCCATTACCCCAGGATTGTCACTTCTCCTATTTACATTTAAGCTACTTACACCATTTACACCCTCATCTACTGATCCTATAACACTGCTTTCCATTGTCTCTTCATTAACAACTTCTAACTCTTTCTCTGTCTCCATAACTATTTGTTCCCCAGAATTTTCCATTTTAAATTTATTTGTATGATCTTCTTATTTCTCAAAAGCATTGAACTTCCCCTTTAAATTTTCTAATTTCCCTTCCAAAATACTTATTACTAAGACATTACATAGATATTGATCTCAATGAATGATATTACATTTACAAGAAAAATAAATTGAGTATGTGTAACTCACAGTTCTGTTGTACGGCTGTGGTGTTTATGTGATGTTTTTACCAATTTTTTTTGTCGTGCTGCTCGTCGTCTAGTAGGCTCAGTTGATGTCGAAAGAACTTGAACTTCTCTCTTGGTTGGGGGAAAATTTCACTTGTTAGTTGTTTTTGCCGTCTTCTTCGTAGTCTCTGCTGTCCTCATCGTAGTTGTCGTCGTCGGTCTTCTCACTTCTCCTCGTAGTCGTCCTTCGTCGTCGTTCTTCTCACTTCTCCTCGTCGTTGTCGTCGTTACATTTCACCCATTTCCTACAATTCGAAGCCCCAACGTGTCGGCGCCATTATGCGGCATACCCGCATGTCAGATTTCAATTGGTTGGTGTTTACTTTTGATTTGGGTTCTATTGGAGCTATGAGATCTCTTATCTTCAGGTGAATGGTTGTAGGAAATGGATTTGTTGTTTGTTGGCTGCTCAGTTGTCTCAATAATACACTGGTTCGTTGCAAAAATGATTTAATTTAATTCTCACTAATTTCGTTGATTCAGATTGATTTGTAGCGGTGACCACCTGTTACTAAACTTCCTAACAGAATTCTCTTACTTCTTTATACGGCGAATACTTTGCTATTATAAAATTCTTCTGCTGCCTCTCTTACGCTGGTTGCGTTATTCTTGACTTCCCTACATTTCGGACTTAGAAATCTTTGCTACTTCTTCTTCACGCGCACTAACACATCCTTCCCCTCGTAGTATGACTGTTGAAGTGATGTTTTCTTACGCTGGTTGCGTTATTCTTGACTTCCCTACATTTCGGACTTAGAAATCTTTACTACTTCTTCTTCACGCGCACTAACACATCTTTCCCCTCGTAGCATGACTGTTGGAGTGATTTTTCGTCTACTCTGCGATTCAGTTCGTACTTTATTCTGATCCCCACTCTAACTGTTATCACATGACCAAAATAACTCACCCTTCTCCCATTTCTCAAATCTTACATTATTATTGGTTTCTCATTTTATTTCGATTTGTCTTTATTGGTTAGCAAAACTCATCGAACTCATTGACGTTACATCCCACCGTGAGTTGGGTCACGCCTACCCTGGGCTCTTTGTAACGGTATACATCGTTATCACCTCAGCAAAGTAAATCCTTTTAGGTCTTACGCTTGACCGCATCTTGAAAACCTTATTGTTCCTACACATTCTTGGTTATAGTTCTCAGACATTGAACCTTTCCTTAAAAAAAGAGGCTAACGGTCACCTCTTCCCTTCTCTCCGACTTGTGTTCAGATTTTACAGAAATATTTTCTCTCCCTTACATGGATTCTAGCATGTTAGTTGTCTTAAATTATATTCTTCCCATCTTATTCTTAATTAAACAGCTATTTTAATCATTACTCTAATTTCATTCTAATTTCATATTAATATGACAATATTTTATATTAGTTTAGCAAAGCATTTTTATTAATTTATCTTCTTTTTTTAATTCTCGTGATTTCAATTAATTCGCCACCTCCTAATCGCTGTCTGATACTGCGGTTACACAATCCATGACAAAATACCAGAACGAAGGCAACAATGGCATGAACATATACTAAGAATGGAGGATGGAAGATATCCGAATGCAGTACTAAACTATAATCCAAAAGGAAGAAGAGACAGAGGACGAAGCAGGAAACGCTGGAGAGATCTATGAAGCCGGAACGGGCGATATGCCCAAACCATGGAGTGAAGAAGTAAGTATTCATCGACCGATCTGAACTACAAAGGTAAATGTGTAATCCAATTAAAACTTTAGAAATACAGGTTGAGATCGCTAGGTGACCGACTTAGTATCCCTTCAAATATCTGCAAAGTGGCTTTAGGAAAGCAGTAAATATCACGTTGAGAATTAGGGATAAAGCGCTAAGAGAGAAGGGAAGGTGAAGGGAAGAAATGAAAATTAAGGTGTTAACTAGGAACACGTGTAGTTGTAAACATTTATAATCTTTTTTAATTTTTATCGGAATGTAAGCCTTTTTATACCCAAAAAATAACTATAGAATTGTGTAACACATATTTTAACATACAGTTAATGTGAAATAATACTGAATATAAGTTTTTCTCATTCAAAAAATTGCTAGACTTTAATTTATACTGCAAATTTAACCCTTTCGTGTATACATCCTTATTTAGTTATTTTTGTTTGCATGTTGTGTTTCAAAATGATTCCTACTGCAAGATATACATTAGAGACGTTTGTATTAAAATTTGGGAAAGATCATTTCAGTATAGGAAATAGACATACCTATACTTTCTAAGGTCTGTAAAGTAGAACAGAAAGTTAACAATTGTTTCAAATGTGGCTCTAAATTTTTTGTTTCAAATACCGCTTAGCGGAAAAGATCATAGTACAGGATCCTGGCTAAATAGGAAACATTAACAAATATGATATTCGCTAACTCAGTTCTTGTAGATCATGGACGTTTGCAAACGAACCTTTTGAGAATGATTTTGGCAAATAGTAAACATTGCTCATACTGTGAATAAAAGGACATACCTCAACACATAGTAAAAATACGTCAGACAATTTGGACAAAGCATAACTGCAGAAAACATTATGACACAAATTCTAGAAAATGATAAAAAAGCTATTGATGGCAAGATAATCAGCATTACCAAAGAAAAAGAAAAAAGGAGAAAGAGGGATCAACTTGGCTGCCATATTGTGAAGTAATGCTGAAATAGTTCCGCAACATCTTCAAGTTTTGAATACTACTATCACTAATACTCGGTACCCAATAAACGCATATGCTCTGTCTTACGGTAGCTTCAGCCTGCTGTAAACAAGGCGGAGCTGATTCAACTCGCGACGTGTTAGACGCTACATGCATGCACAACACTAACAGTATATGTAGCAGCGCTAACTTCTAGACAATGAATAGAGTTGGGCTACACATTAACTCATTAAATCTATGAGTTGATTCATTTCTGAAAAAAAAAATAATCCTGAACTTTACTGCATAAGCACTTTTCATAAAATTGTGGTATTTCTCCAGGCGCTGTTTGCATTTACAGGATTTTTCCGGTGTTCTTGAGTCCCGTATGCTTGCTGTTCCATTCTAACATTAGGTACACTAATTGCGGTAGCACCAACGAGATCACCAGTTTCTTTCTAAATTTTCTTACAGACGATTCCGTGTTTCTTTCTTTAAGCATCGCAAAACAATGCGCGATTATTCGACTCTCGCCACTTTTTAAAGGTTTGCCTCGATTGTGTTTTATTTCAACTGAAGAATCGGCCTGCTTCATGATAAAAAGCTTGCTGATTTTAAATTGCATATACAAAAATGTTTTTGGGCTTGTTAGGTACGCGAGATGTACAGGAAATACAGTGTTAAACATCATAAGCAGCTCCATACTATAAACAATAACATCTTAATCAGCATTCAACTCGATACAGACCTCGTTGCGAGAGAGCTGCTTGGTCTAGGGATGCAAAAATATAATACAATGGCAGTGTCCTTTAGTACCTAATGTTAAATAAAATACAGCTCAATTTAACATAATAAATTAATAGTGTATCTAATTTCACCTGCCTTTTGTGTAATCTGTATGTACTATTATATATATATATATATATATATATATATATATATATATAGTATATATTCCTTTCAGGACTCACGAGCCAAGAACACATCTACTCGTATGTGGTATGTGAAGCAGAAATATAAAATGTGGGGCTATTACGTTTATAAGAATCGAAACATTTGCATACTTTTCTCTCTCCGAAATTAGCTCGCGCAGAGCAGTGATCACAAAACTACTTACAGTACTGTACTTAAGGGGATGCAGCACTGAAAACCCAAAATCCAGCAATTTTTAACCAATCTTGCTGAAATTTTTACCACTTAGTTCTGATGCATAGTGAACACAGAATTCAAAATTTGGTTTTTGTATCTTTAATAGTTTTTTGAGTAATTAGTTTGTGAAATTCAAAATTTGGGCAAAATTCAAACCGCTCCACGTGATGAAAATTTTCAAAATTTTAGTTTTTCTATTTCTAGAAATATTCAGATGGTTATGAAGAAAGTACCTATCATATGAATTTCTTATACTGCTTTTAGTTCCAGAGGGAGAAAAAATAAGGTATAGAGCAAACAAAAAAAAATGATAAACCTTTGACTTTATATATCAATAACCTTAAAAATATAATGAACATTAAAAATTCATATTATGGAAATCAATGTTTGCATTCTAAAAGTATTTGTTGAAAATTTTAGAGGGACTGAATCAAAACTGCATCGTATGGAACATTTTGAATGACAAAAAATGTTGAAAAACCTATAACTGAGTAAATCAAATTTTAAAATCAAAAATCCTTCTCAGCTACATGCCTTGAAGCAGACTAAGACCCTCCAGATAGGTAAGATGAACCCTCCTTCCCATTTCTTCTCTCTTCAGCAGCAGTTTTCTTCAATTTTAGTTTACTTCTGGATATTTTAGAAGTTACCTTGGCAGAGATATCTGCATTAAGCAAGCGTAATTGGTCCCTCCCTTTGCTAATTTTTGGAGATGCTGGTGAAATCACAGTGTCCATTATGTCTGACTGCAGCTTGAGTGAGGCAGAACTACCAAAATTGAGTTCACTGATGGTTGATGTCACAGCAACCTGAAGTCTCTTCTTTGACACAAATATTTCTTTTGGGAAATTATGCCATATCATGCTATGTAAACTTTCATTTGCATTTTGTGTCTTACTCAATGTACATCTCCTTAGGATTTCATCTGATGTCAGCCTTTGGTACACAGGCATTAGTTTTCTTACCACATAAGGCCTCAAGTATGTTCCCATTGTTGTGTTATGTTTATGTATTTCTTCCCAAGTATCTCTTAGCCTGTTCATGAACCTATGTACACAGTCAACAAAAGGTCAGTTCAGAATGAAAAATTCAATGCCATACCGGGATTTGAACCACGGATCTTCTGGTTTCCGTCCAGCCGCACTACCATTGTGCTTCTATGGCCAACGTGCCGATATGACGATATGACAGTTGGAGAATTTAACGTCATATCGGCACGTTGGCCATAGAAGCACAATGGTAGTGCGGCTGGACGGAAACCAGAAGATCCGTGGTTCAAATCCCGGCTATGGCATTGAATTTTTCATTCTGACTCTACGTTTCCACTATAGCCTACACACGGCCAGTGTGAAAGAATAATTAATTTCCATTAAAAGGTCAGTTGTTTAAAAGAAGTTTTACCTATAACCTATATAACATTATATGCACGTTTAGATGTATAAAACGCGTTTATAAATGTTAAATGACAAACTAAAGCTCATCAATTATATATAAAAAGTATGTAGTTTAACGAGAAACACAAGAAAATGACGACCAAGTTAGAAACTCACAAAAGCAAAAATATAAACATTATTTGCTTTCAATGTTTGTAGTCAGTGTTTTGTTTCCATGGTGGCACATATTAGTAGTAAAGTGTTGGATCCGGCGGTTTGACCTTGAAGTTCATACAATTTGACCTTGAATGACCTTTGAGGTCATGTAATATGACCTAGAAAAATTTGACCTTGAAGTTCCGACAATTTGACCTTGAAGGTCATGCCATTTGACCTTGAAGGTCATGCCATTTGACCTTGAAGGTCATGGTGCACCCTCTGGACTGGGACGCACCCCCGACGTACTTCCAGGCACCCTCTTGGATTTCTGCACCCCCCCCCACCCCACGCGCAACCTGGACCTTCTGCATTCTTCGACGCACTCCCTCTTGACTCTCTACCCACCCCCCAGTGCACCCCGGTGCACCCTCTTGAATTTCTGCATCCCCCAGGCACTTTTGCGCACCACCTCGCGCATTCTTTGACGTACTCCCGCGCACGCTACCACCCACCCCAGGCGCAACCACGTGTACCCCTTTGACGCATTCCTGGACGCACCCCCTTGACCACCAACATTCCCCGACGCACTTCTATTTTTCGAGCACCCTCCGGACCCTCCGAACTGATCTACGCGTGCGCGCACGCGTTGGCGTACATGGTGCGGCGCCCCGGGAGATTGACATTGGGTCTGCATGCCATTTGACCTTGAAGGTGCACCCTCTGGACTGGCTGCATCGCTGGACGCACCGCCTTGCATGCCCCTAACCACCCCGACGCACTTGACCCTCTGCATTTGCCACCCGGCGCACTCCTTGGTAGGCAATGGGGGGAAAAGGTGTTTTCTTTTTTATTTTTATTAAGAATGCATTGGAATAAAGGTTACGTGACTAGGAGAGGGAATGGAGACTGACAAGTGTGTAGTTGGGCTGCTAAGGATCAAAACGAAGAAATTCAGGTGAGCTTATTATTGAAACGGAGGCAGGAAGTGACGTGTAAGGCTTTGATTGGTTAAAATAAGAATGTTTTTGATTGGCCCATGCAGAGCCGGATTTGGACCAATGGGGAAAAGGGGTTATCTTTTTTTATTTTTATTAAGAACTGGAGCGTCCTGTATTGTAGAAGAAAGCAAATTGCTTGTGTGTGCATTTTATTCTTTTAAAAAAAGAGTCAGACTTCCGGGTTACAGAAAAAATGCAACATTGCACAAATGTCCTGCTGCAGGTACGTGGATATCTGAGCGTGCAGTATACTGTTTTCGCACTTTGTTCTGTTTGAACGGCTATAGCCCGACTTTTGTATTCATTTTCCCTTTAAGAGAACTATTGGAAGCACGCGTGCAAGAAACAGTTGATTAAAAATAGAACTTCATCAGAATGAACAGTTTTGAAAACAATGTGTTGCGCTGCTTTAATGCGCGCTGACTTCCTCCCCCACCTCTTTTTATACCGGAAGTTACGCAACCAAAACACCCACGTCTTTTTTCCTGTTACCGTGAGAACTGCTTTTTAGGCAGTTTTTTCAGTAATATCTGAGAAAACACGATGCTTCGCATTTCACCGCCGGAAGTGACGTGTAAGGTTTCGATTGGTTAAAATAAGAATGTCTTTGATTGGTCGAGAGGGGTAAAGGCAGAGTTGTGAGAAAACAAATTGCTTGTGTGTGCATTACATTATTTTAGAAAGAGCATACAGCGGAAATATATAATAACATTTAGCTGCATTAACATGAATTAGACCAATAATAAGTTTAAAGTACGTGGTGCGTAAGTGATGAGAGTGCGAAAAGTAGACATTTCCCTATATTGTATTTGAATACATTCCAGCAATGTTTGTTGTCTTGGCTTGTGTGTGTGTGTGTGTTTGTGTGTTTGTGTGTGTGTGTGTGTGTGTGTGTGTGTGTGTGTGTGTGTGTGTGTGTGTGTGTGTGTGTGTGTGTGTGTGTGTGTGTGCCATTTAAAGCAGTAACACTTACGGGTTACAGAAAAAATGCAAGCCTGCAAAAGTGTGTCCTGCAGCAGGAGCGTGGATATCTGAGCGTGCAGTTTGTACTTTGGTCTGTTTTGAACGGCTATAGCCGGATTCACTTTGCCTTTAAGAGAACGATTG
Organism: Mantis religiosa; assembly: GCA_030765055.1. Lineage (NCBI taxonomy): Eukaryota > Metazoa > Arthropoda > Insecta > Mantodea > Mantidae > Mantis > Mantis religiosa. Next base: position 293,412,508 of record CM060950.1, on the reverse strand, counting down.
GAAATTTCAGACAAATAACAAGGAATATCTCGGAAGGGTTAACTGTAGGAAAAAGTTATATAAATTACTGTCACATGAATTTTTCAACTCAGTGTTCTAATGAATGAATTTCGCAACTTCTAATTCAAACATTTACATGAATTTCTCATCTAAGACATTCAATTTACACTTTTGCATGAATGACGCTGCTTTTTTTGTCCTAATTACCACTCTCAGAAGAATTTTCCACCTCACATTTCGGACACTCCGCGGCACGTGGAGGTGATTTTGCTTACTCAACTTTCTGTGAGCTGATGTCGTAGCAGATCTAACGATAGCAGAACTTGCTTATTCTGTAAAACAAATCATTGCAAAACAATATAAAAGAAAACTTTATTCCCCTGCCGATTGGATAATTTGAACCTGCTATGAGGCACGTGTGGGGTGTTTCGGCTTACACAACTTCCTGCGCGGTGATGACGCCGCGGAATTGCCGATAGATGATGCTGCTGATTTTGCAAAACCTAAGCCGCTGCAAACTATATGTAGAAAGTTTATTCCTCTGCTGATTGGATCATGCGACTATGCAGTCCTTATGCTATTTAGACACGCATGGGTGTTTTTGCTTACACAACTTCCTGCACGGGAGATGATATTGCAGAATTAACGATAGAAGATATTGCTTATTCTCGAAAACATAAACCATTGCAAAGCTATATATCAAGAAAATTTATACCTCTGCTGATTGGATAGTTTGCCTTTGCATTTTCCGACGGTCCCAAACACGGGCGGGGTTTCGGTTACGTAACTTCGAGTATAAAAGGGGGTAGCGGAAGACAGCGCGCATAGTATTTCAAGTTAGGACAGATGGAGCTGGAAGACTTATCCAAATATTTCGTGAATGAGTACGATGTACCTATTCCCGATGATCTGCTACCCAAACCCGAGGAGCAAGAAGAGAACGCATCTGGAAATTTCGATGGTGACGTGAAATCGAAACCCGAGGAGGAGGAAGACTTATCCAAATATTTCGTGAATGAGTACGATATTCCTATTCCAGATGATGTGCTACCCAAATCCGAGGAGGAGAAGAATGCATCTAGAAAGTTCGGGGGTGATGTGGAATTCAAACCCAAGGAGGAGGAGGAGGGGAGAGAGGATGGTGAGGTAGGAGATGATGAGGTAAGAGAGGAACCGCAATTTGATATTATGGAACATAGGCAAAGAACGATGAAAAAAATGTATTCTGGATACTCGGAAACGGATATAGTGGTGCGCTCTATACCTGACGGTGTAGATCCAAGGGAGTGGGTTCATGGTATGTTTCGGCAATTTTTACAATTTGTTAACGATAACCTGCTACAAAAATCGCCAGGGTGGTTGGGAATATCCATAACGGATGGGCAACATCCCGATAGACCATTTAACATGAGTGTTCGAAAATTTGACCAGGTGGACCCGGATGTCATTTTGCGCTCTATTGAGCGAGTTATGCAAAGTAACAAGGACTTTTTAATGAAGGGGTCTCTTAAAATAAACTGTGTGTGGACGAAGGAAACCCTTTAAAAAAGTGCCTAATTTTTGCAAAAATGCCTAAACTTTTAAAAACTGCCTAAAATTTCATAAAATCCCAAAAATTTTAAAAAATCTATAGTTTCAAAAATTGCTAATGTTTAAAAAAATAACAAATTTTGAACTTTCAAAAAAAAATTTAATCTTTCAAAATAATCAGACAGAACGCGCCGCGCGCACGCACGCGTGCAAGAAACAGCTGATCAACAGTAGCACTTCAACAGAATGAACATTTTGAAACAATAATTTCGCCAAAATAACCAGACCGTCCTTTGAAATGATTTTCCCTTTAAGAGAAGTATTGGAAAATTCAGATTGAGAATGTACATATACAGGATGCACTTTTATTTTAATGGTAAATACGAAATCTGCTACTACTTACAGGAAAGGACGCTGAAGATATTACACTTTATACTTCTTTTGCTACGAAATATTTCATATTGTTAAAATTGTTTTTGTATGTTCTTTGAATGGAACATATGAACTGATTGAATACAGGAAATATGAACACTGATGATGAGGCACCACTTTTTGTCCTCCGTTCACACACACTGCTTTTTGACTCACTTTGAGCACAAGAAGAAAGCATTTTGCAAGTGATTATGCGTGGGGGAATCTAGGGACTTTTGGGGCGTAATTAGGGAATTTTGCGAGGTATTTAGTGGTTTTATAGTGTAATTTAGTGGTATTGGTGACTTATCACGCGTTCAAAAACAGCTGATTAACGATAAAAATAATAAATTAAAGAATAATTTCGCAACAGTGGCTTACGGTTGCATTTAGGGATCTTTGTAGTGCATTTTCTGCATTTAGATGGAACTTAGGGGGCTCTGAGGGAGTGCATTTGTATTTGAAAATAGGAATAATGTTTATATTTGTGAATGGAGGTAATAGGATAATTTCAAGAATAATAAAGTAAGTTTATGTTCTAAAACTCTCTTTTGTTGATTTTATTGTACATTAGCATCATTTTCTCTCTCCCTTTCCTACTTCCTGAACAGCTAGATTCTTTAAAGAATTCGTTTAAATTGTTTAAGTGCCGTTCAATATACGGCAATAGACGTTTTAAATTTCTTATAGCCACAAGATTTAAAGATATTTCATAATCATTTAAACAAGTATTTCTAAAATGCGCTGTATTTGAAAGAATTACAATACTATTATATGCATAAACTACATTATCACAGTACTCTGCAATTGTAAATTTTTGCTCATGTAGTAGATACTCTTCAATACCTTCAATGTTCTTAGATATTATATCCCAATCCGTCTTTTTTATATAAACGAAGGAATTATCACTTTCACACTTTATGAAGAGGGAGGGCATGTCGTAGTACAAGCCGATGTTGATTGTATGCGCGGGTGATATGGTGACGTCATCAAGCATGTTGAGACGATTCTGCATTTTCCGGTGTTTGGTCATGTGATACTTGAATGATTAAGAAGAGTAAATGTTCATTACCTGCAAGCTTCATCTCACTATTACGCTTCTGCTTTTTTGGGATATTCTCGCTTCTTCTCTTCCGCCGCACTATGCTTGGTGTTCTATAACATATATTAAAAGAATTGTTAGAGTCATGCTAAAATATGTTTTTTCATTAGCTAAAGAAAAAACAAAACAAACATACATCTATTAGGGAATCCTATAAAGGTTAAACAATTATCAAGAAATGTAATACGTACCTTCAATTTTTGCCTGTTTTCTGAGAACGTCTATGCATTACGCCATTACACGTTTCGGTGTGGAAATACTTGTAATGACTCGCTTCCAACGCACACTCGTTCCAATTTTCTGAACTATCACCCATTTTCCTCTTTGCTATGCAACTCCCGAATACCAAATGACCACAAAAAGCTTGCTATATAGCTGCCTGCTTGAATGCTTAAACCAGGTAGTGACGTCATATTCGAGTGGCGGGGGGGGGGGGAGTCTGCATGAAGAAACCTGTTTTTTTTTTTTTTTTTTGCTGAAAAGACAACTCCGCTTTTACAGAGTATTTTTACATGGGAAATTGTCGGTTTTTTCACAATTGTCTCTAATGAGCTTCAGTAACATACATGTTTCATCGATTCGATTCTTGTTAACTAACCACTGGGTTTTACGAAGGTGGTCTGAAAATTATCCACCTAATAAATATACAAAACATTTTTTTTTTCAGATTTTTTATTTTTATTTTTGCATCATATTCTCCTTTTTCTCTCCGCGATGCTTCCATCTGTGGAACTCGTCCAAATAGTACTCGGCTTTTTCGCTGCAAAATAATTGTTCACGAAGGAGATTGCCTCTTCATTTGACGGAAATCTCTGCCCTTTGGGCGCAATTTTCAGATGAGGGAACAAAAAGAAATTGCTTGGGGGGCTAGATCTGGTGAGTAAGTCAAGCAGTTCAAACCATAGTTCTTGGATTTTCGCCATTGCAACCGCTGAGGTGTGAGACGGTGCGTTGTCTTGGTGAAACAGTTTTTTTGTTCTCTGCAAATTTGACCGTTATTCTGCAAGTTCCGCCTTTAGTTTGTGAATTAATGATGCGTAGTATGCTCCTGCAATTGTGTTTTCCTTTGTGAGGATAATCGATTAAAATAACTTAATGACTGTCCCAAAAAACAGTCGCCATCACTTTCCCAGCCGAAAGAACAGTGGCTTAGGGTTGCATTTAGGGGTCTTTTGTAGTGCATTTCCTGCATTTAGGTAGACCTCAATACCCATTGAGAAAATGGAGTTTGGAGTAAAGAAGATGAGGTGAAGCGTATTTGTCCAAATATTTCCAATATCCATTTTTGGAAACGAAGATGCAGACTCAATGCTTTCCTGGTTTAAGAGCCTGGATCGCTGTTGAATAACGTCACACTCAAATAGTGATATTGCAAAACAGCCACATGAAATGACACAAACTAAAAAGTGTTAAGGAACGAAACCACTACACTGATGACATGTGGATGTATTTCTGAATAAATGTAAGAGGATGCATAGGGGTGCGCCGGGGGTGGGTGGCAGAAATTTTAATGTTTTTATCAGAAAACCCAAAATATGCGTTTATATGCAACATCGAATTTGGCTTAATAAGCTTATGAACTGATGATTCATACACATAAGTTAGCAGCGTTGTAAATATAACAAAGGAAAAGTGTGTAAATGCAAGAACTTCCGAACCCCAGTTATTTCTATATTACATTAAAATTGGAGGGCATTTCTTGCATTTAGGTTGCACTTAATGGCTTGCAGGAGTGCATTTATGCTTTTTTTAGTGTATTTAGAGGGTTTTATGTGTTTTTAGAGACCTTTTGTGGGGTATTTGGGGATTTTTGGAATGCAATTAGGCGCTACTCTGGGTGAACCCAAGGTGAATCTCCCGATGCGACGCGCCGCGCGCGCGCAGATGCACGCGTGCGAGAAACAGCCGATTAACAATAGAACTTCATCAGAATTAATATTTTTGAAACAATATGTGTTGCACTCCTTAAGCGTTCGTTCTTTAGGCGCCATCTTGTCATGTGTTGCTTCCCGCACGCGTTGGTTTTTTCGGCGAAATTATTGTTTCAAAATGATCATTCTGTTGAAGTCCTATTGTTAATCGGCTGTTTCTCGCACGCGTGCATCTGCGCGCGCGCGGCGCGTCGCATCGGGAGATTCACCTTGGGTTCACCCAGAGTAGCGCCTAATTGCATTCCAAAAATCCCCAAATACCCCACAAAAGGTCTCTAAAAACACATAAAACCCTCTAAATACACTAAAAAAAGCATAAATGCACTCCTGCAAGCCATTAAGTGCAACCTAAATGCAAGAAATGCCCTCCAATTTTAATGTAATATAGAAATAACTGGGGTTCGGAAGTTCTTGCATTTACACACTTTTCCTTTGTTATATTTACAACGCTGCTAACTTATGTGTATGAATCATCAGTTCATAAGCTTATTAAGCCAAATTCGATGTTGCATATAAACGCATATTTTGGGTTTTCTGATAAAAACATTAAAATTTCTGCCACCCACCCCCGGCGCACCCCTATGCATCCTCTTACATTTATTCAGAAATACATCCACATGTCATCAGTGTAGTGGTTTCGTTCCTTAACACTTTTTAGTTTGTGTCATTTCATGTGGCTGTTTTGCAATATCACTATTTGAGTGTGACGTTATTCAACAGCGATCCAGGCTCTTAAACCAGGAAAGCATTGGGTCTGCATCTTCGTTTCCAAAAATGGATATTGGAAATATTTGGACAAATACGCTTCACCTCATCTTCTTTACTCCAAACTCCATTTTCTCAATGGGTATTGAGGTCTACCTAAATGCAGGAAATGCACTACAAAAGACCCCTAAATGCAACCCTAAGCCACTGTTCTTTCGGCTGGGAAAGTGATGGTGACTGTTTTTTGGGACAGTCATTAAGTTATTTTAATCGATTATCCTTACAAAGGAAAACACAATTGCAGGAGCATACTACGCATTATTAATTCACTAACTAAAGGCGGAACTTGCAGAATAACGGTCAAATTTGCAGAGAACAAAAAAACTGTTTCACCAAGACAACGCACCGTCTCACACCTCAGCGGTTGCAATGGCGAAAATCCAAGAACTATGGTTTGAACTGCTTGACTTACTCACCAGATCTAGCCCCCCAAGCAATTTCTTTTTGTTCCCTCATCTGAAAATTGCGCCCAAAGGGCAGAGATTTCCGTCAAATGAAGAGGCAATCTCCTTCGTGAACAATTATTTTGCAGCGAAAAAGCCGAGTACTATTTGGACGAGTTCCACAGATGGAAGCATCGCGGAGAGAAAAAGGAGAATATGATGCAAAAATAAAAATAAAAAATCTGAAAAAAAAATGTTTTGTATATTTATTAGGTGGATAATTTTCAGACCACCCTCGTAAAACCCAGTGGTTAGTTAACAAGAATCGAATCGATGAAACATGTATGTTACTGAAGCTCATTAGAGACAATTGTGAAAAAACCGACAATTTCCCATGTAAAAATGCTCTGTAAAAGAGGAGTTGTCTTTTCAGCAAAAAAAAACAGGTTTCTTCATGCAGACTCCCCCCCCCCCCCGCCACTCGAATATGACGTCACTACCTGGTTTAAGCATTCAAGCAGGCAGCTATATAGCAAGCTTTTTGTGGTCATTTGGTATTCGGGAGTTGCATAGCAAAGAGGAAAATGGGTGATAGTTCAGAAAATTGGAACGAGTGTGCGTTGGAAGCGAGTCATTACAAGTATTTCCACACCGAAACGTGTAATGGCGTAATGCATAGACGTTCTCAGAAAACAGGCAAAAATTGAAGGTACGTATTACATTTCTTGATAATTGTTTAACCTTTATAGGATTCCCTAATAGATGTATGTTTGTTTTGTTTTTTCTTTAGCTAATGAAAAAACATATTTTAGCATGACTCTAACAATTCTTTTAATATATGTTATAGAACACCAAGCATAGTGCGGCGGAAGAGAAGAAGCGAGAATATCCCAAAAAAGCAGAAGCGTAATAGTGAGATGAAGCTTGCAGGTAATGAACATTTACTCTTCTTAATCATTCAAGTATCACATGACCAACCACCGGAAAATGCAGAATCGTCTCAACATGCTTGATGACGTCACCATATCACCCGCGCATACAATCAACATCGGCTTGTACTACGACATGCCCTCCCTCTTCATAAAGTGTGAAAGTGATAATTCCTTCGTTTATATAAAAAAGACGGATTGGGATATAATATCTAAGAACATTGAAGGTATTGAAGAGTATCTACTACATGAGCAAAAATTTACAATTGCAGAGTACTGTGATAATGTAGTTTATGCATATAATAGTATTGTAATTCTTTCAAATACAGCGCATTTTAGAAATACTTGTTTAAATGATTATGAAATATCTTTAAATCTTGTGGCTATAAGAAATTTAAAACGTCTATTGCCGTATATTGAACGGCACTTAAACAATTTAAACGAATTCTTTAAAGAATCTAGCTGTTCAGGAAGTAGGAAAGGGAGAGAGAAAATGATGCTAATGTACAATAAAATCAACAAAAGAGAGTTTTAGAACATAAACTTACTTTATTATTCTTGAAATTATCCTATTACCTCCATTCACAAATATAAACATTATTCCTATTTTCAAATACAAATGCACTCCCTCAGAGCCCCCTAAGTTCCATCTAAATGCAGAAAATGCACTACAAAGATCCCTAAATGCAACCGTAAGCCACTGTTGCGAAATTATTCTTTAATTTATTATTTTTATCGTTAATCAGCTGTTTTTGAACGCGTGATAAGTCACCAATACCACTAAATTACACTATAAAACCACTAAATACCTCGCAAAATTCCCTAATTACGCCCCAAAAGTCCCTAGATTCCCCCACGCATAATCACTTGCAAAATGCTTTCTTCTTGTGCTCAAAGTGAGTCAAAAAGCAGTGTGTGTGAACGGAGGACAAAAAGTGGTGCCTCATCATCAGTGTTCATATTTCCTGTATTCAATCAGTTCATATGTTCCATTCAAAGAACATACAAAAACAATTTTAACAATATGAAATATTTCGTAGCAAAAGAAGTATAAAGTGTAATATCTTCAGCGTCCTTTCCTGTAAGTAGTAGCAGATTTCGTATTTACCATTAAAATAAAAGTGCATCCTGTATATGTACATTCTCAATCTGAATTTTCCAATACTTCTCTTAAAGGGAAAATCATTTCAAAGGACGGTCTGGTTATTTTGGCGAAATTATTGTTTCAAAATGTTCATTCTGTTGAAGTGCTACTGTTGATCAGCTGTTTCTTGCACGCGTGCGTGCGCGCGGCGCGTTCTGTCTGATTATTTTTGAAAGATTAAAATTTTTTTTGAAAGTTCAAAATTTGTTATTTTTTTAAACATTAGCAATTTTTGAAACTATAGATTTTTTAAAATTTTTGGGATTTTATGAAATTTTAGGCAGTTTTTAAAAGTTTAGGCATTTTTGCAAAAATTAGGCACTTTTTTAAAGGGTTTCCTTCGTCCACACACAGTTTATTTTAAGAGGCCCCTTCATTAAAAAGTCCTTGTTACTTTGCATAACTCGCTCAATAGAGCGCAAAATGACATCCGGGTCCACCTGGTCAAATTTTCGAACACTCATATTAAATGGTCTATCGGGATGTTGCCCATCCGTTATGGATATTCCCAACCACCCTGGCGATTTTTGTAGCAGGTTATCGTTAACAAATTGTAAAAATTGCCGAAACATACCATGAACCCACTCCCTTGGATCTACACCGTCAGGTATAGAGCGCACCACTATATCCGTTTCCGAGTATCCAGAATACATTTTTTTCATCGTTCTTTGCCTATGTTCCATAATATCAAATTGCGGTTCCTCTCTTACCTCATCATCTCCTACCTCACCATCCTCTCTCCCCTCCTCCTCCTCCTTGGGTTTGAATTCCACATCACCCCCGAACTTTCTAGATGCATTCTTCTCCTCCTCGGATTTGGGTAGCACATCATCTGGAATAGGAATATCGTACTCATTCACGAAATATTTGGATAAGTCTTCCTCCTCCTCGGGTTTCGATTTCACGTCACCATCGAAATTTCCAGATGCGTTCTCTTCTTGCTCCTCGGGTTTGGGTAGCAGATCATCGGGAATAGGTACATCGTACTCATTCACGAAATATTTGGATAAGTCTTCCAGCTCCATCTGTCCTAACTTGAAATACTATGCGCGCTGTCTTCCGCTACCCCCTTTTATACTCGAAGTTACGTAACCGAAACCCCGCCCGTGTTTGGGACCGTCGGAAAATGCAAAGGCAAACTATCCAATCAGCAGAGGTATAAATTTTCTTGATATATAGCTTTGCAATGGTTTATGTTTTCGAGAATAAGCAATATCTTCTATCGTTAATTCTGCAATATCATCTCCCGTGCAGGAAGTTGTGTAAGCAAAAACACCCATGCGTGTCTAAATAGCATAAGGACTGCATAGTCGCATGATCCAATCAGCAGAGGAATAAACTTTCTACATATAGTTTGCAGCGGCTTAGGTTTTGCAAAATCAGCAGCATCATCTATCGGTAATTCCGCGGCGTCATCACCGCGCAGGAAGTTGTGTAAGCCGAAACACCCCACACGTGCCTCATAGCAGGTTCAAATTATCCAATCGGCAGGGGAATAAAGTTTTCTTTTATATTGTTTTGCAATGATTTGTTTTACAGAATAAGCAAGTTCTGCTATCGTTAGATCTGCTACGACATCAGCTCACAGAAAGTTGAGTAAGCAAAATCACCTCCACGTGCCGCGGAGTGTCCGAAATGTGAGGTGGAAAATTCTTCTGAGAGTGGTAATTAGGTCAAAAAAAGCAGCGTCATTCATGCAAAAGTGTAAATTGAATGTCTTAGATGAGAAATTCATGTAAATGTTTGAATTAGAAGATGCGAAATTCATTCATTAGAACATTGAGTGGAAAAATTCATGTGACAGTAATTTATATAACTTTTTCCTACAGTTAACCCTTCCGAGATATTCCTTGTTATTTGTCTGAAATTTAGAATCGTTCTCTTAAAGGCAAAGTGAATCCGGCTATAGCCGTTCAAAACAGACCAAAGTACAAACTGCACGCTCAGATATCCACGCTCCTGCTGCAGGACACACTTTTGCAGGCTTGCATTTTTTCTGTAACCCGTAAGTGTTACTGCTTTAAATGGCACACACACACACACACACACACACACACACACACACACACACACACACACACACACACACACACACACACACACACACACACACACAAACACACAAACACACACACACACACACAAGCCAAGACAACAAACATTGCTGGAATGTATTCAAATACAATATAGGGAAATGTCTACTTTTCGCACTCTCATCACTTACGCACCACGTACTTTAAACTTATTGGTCTAATTCATGTTAATGCAGCTAAATGTTATTATATATTTCCGCTGTATGCTCTTTCTAAAATAATGTAATGCACACACAAGCAATTTGTTTTCTCACAACTCTGCCTTTACCCCTCTCGACCAATCAAAGACATTCTTATTTTAACCAATCGAAACCTTACACGTCACTTCCGGCGGTGAAATGCGAAGCATCGTGTTTTCTCAGATATTACTGAAAAAACTGCCTAAAAAGCAGTTCTCACGGTAACAGGAAAAAAGACGTGGGTGTTTTGGTTGCGTAACTTCCGGTATAAAAAGAGGTGGGGGAGGAAGTCGGCGCGCATTAAAGCAGCGCAACACATTGTTTTCAAAACTGTTCATTCTGATGAAGTTCTATTTTTAATCAACTGTTTCTTGCACGCGTGCTTCCAATAGTTCTCTTAAAGGGAAAATGAATACAAAAGTCGGGCTATAGCCGTTCAAACAGAACAAAGTGCGAAAACAGTATACTGCACGCTCAGATATCCACGTACCTGCAGCAGGACATTTGTGCAATGTTGCATTTTTTCTGTAACCCGGAAGTCTGACTCTTTTTTTAAAAGAATAAAATGCACACACAAGCAATTTGCTTTCTTCTACAATACAGGACGTTCCAGTTCTTAATAAAAATAAAAAAAGATAACCCCTTTTCCCCATTGGTCCAAATCCGGCTCTGCATGAGCCAATCAAAAACATTCTTATTTTAACCAATCAAAGCCTTACACGTCACTTCCTGCCTCCGTTTCAATAATAAGCTCACCTGAATTTCTTCCTTTTGATCCTTAGCAGCCCAACTACACACTTGTCAGTCTCCATTCCCTCTCCTAGTCACGTAACCTTTATTCCAATGCAGTCTTAATAAAAATAAAAAAGAAAACACCTTTTCCCCCCCTTGCCTCCCAAGGAGTGCGCCGGGTGGCAAATGCAGAGGGTCAAGTGCGTCGGGGTGGTTAGGGGCATGCAAGGCGGTGCGTCCAGCGATGCAGCCAGTCCAGAGGGTGCACCTTCAAGGTCAAATGGCATGCAGACCCAATGTCAATCTCCCGGGGCGCCGCACCATGTACGCCAACGCGTGCGCGCACGCGTAGATCAGTTCGGAGGGTCCGGAGGGTGCTCGAAAAATAGAAGTGCGTCGGGGAATGTTGGTGGTCAAGGGGGTGCGTCCAGGAATGCGTCAAAGGGGTACACGTGGTTGCGCCTGGGGTGGGTGGTAGCGTGCGCGGGAGTACGTCAAAGAATGCGCGAGGTGGTGCGCAAAAGTGCCTGGGGGATGCAGAAATTCAAGAGGGTGCACCGGGGTGCACTGGGGGGTGGGTAGAGAGTCAAGAGGGAGTGCGTCGAAGAATGCAGAAGGTCCAGGTTGCGCGTGGGGTGGGGGGGGGGTGCAGAAATCCAAGAGGGTGCCTGGGAGTACGTCGGGGGTGCGTCCCAGTCCAGAGGGTGCACCATGACCTTCAAGGTCAAATGGCATGACCTTCAAGGTCAAATGGCATGACCTTCAAGGTCAAATTGTCGGAACTTCAAGGTCAAATTTTTCTAGGTCATATTACATGACCTCAAAGGTCATCCAAGGTCAAATTGTATGAACTTCAAGGTCAAACCGCCGGATCCAACACTTTACTACTCATATTGTAAGAAATAACCATCACACCAACACACAAAACTCCACCAGAAACTTTGCCCGCTAATTTTAAATGTATTAATTTAGTACGTTCAATCGAACTCAAATGACAGGATTCTGTGAATACAAGGGCTGGCGTGCACGTGCATCTGGGCATTTAAATTGTGAGGGTATTTAAATGCCCGAAACTCATGAATTTAGTTGAATTATGATACTCTAAAGCTCAAAGTATTTTATTAGCTCAAAAACAGCAGGATCAAACTAGGTTGAGATAGATTATAGTTTTTTCAATTATGCTGAACGCGCTTGGACATCTGTTTGAAAATATCTTCCCTGATCGACACAGGAAGCCTCTATGTCTATTGCGTGGTAGCAGCGTGCTTGCCTCTCGTTCAAGAGGTCCGGACTTCGAACCTCGGTCGGGATGAGTTACTTGGATGAGGTTTTTTTTGCAGGGTTCTCTGTTATGGACCCTCAGCTCATTTCATAATTTCATCCATTTCATTCATCGTCCGATATGATTTAACGTTGAAGGATCTTGATTAAGAAACATCCCCAAAACGTATAATTACAGAGAAATCGCGCTATCGAATTTTGGGTGGATTCCATTGTTCGTCTACTTGTTGTGAATAAGTAATAAGAAAGTACCTTTTCAAAATCATTCATTCAGGGATCGTCAAAACGTGCATTTCAGGTGAAATCTAAGTATCGAATTTTCGAGTGGAATACATGAAAAAGAATGGAGACATTTTGAAATTATTTACTTAGTGGAGCTCAAAACGTGTGAAATCTCGGGATTGAAGTTTTGGATGGAATACAATGTTTCTCTGTTTACTATAAGTACAAAGTAGTAGACCTCAAAACAAATACAAATTCCATATCCACAGCTACGTATGCCGATAACACCGTTATTTTCTATTCGAAACCAGACTTAAGTACTGCAATCAACAGGCTACAAATATCATTAAATATGTTGTCTAAGTGGTTCAAAATGTGGCGAGTAGAATTAAATACTAATAAAACAGAAAAGAAGATATTCTCCTTAAGATCTTATCAAAATCCACCCCCATTGTATCTGCAGGGAAAACAACTAACATGGAAGCCTCCAGAAACACCAGTCAAATATTTCGGCGTAATGCTTGACACTAAATTAACCTGGAATTCTCATATATCTTACATTTCCACAATAGCCATTTCTAGAATTAAAAAGCTGTATCCATTGCTACAGAAGAAATCACAGCTTGGTCTGCAGTGCTCAATATTGATCTACAAGTCTCTTATACGCCCCATAATTTCTTACGCTGCTCCTGTATGGGGTTCAGCCAGTAACATCCACATTCATCGACTTCAGGTTATACAACACAAAATTTTCCGCAGTATTACAAAGGCTCCATGGTTCATTAGAAATGATCAACTCCATCAGGAACTTGGTATTCTTCCCATACATCTGTACTTCAAATTGATATCAAAGACATTCTTCGTTAGATTATCCGAAGAACCAGGCGCTGTAACCCATGACATTGGAGGACGAAACTTCGAAAGGACCAGATTGAAAAGAAAACTGCCTCAAGACATCCTACTCACTGATTCAGAGGATAGCGACTTTTCTCACTAATTCAAGGTATATCCTCTATTTTTCTCATAACACCACTGATTATAATCTAGTCTCGCATATATAACCTCTCTTTTCAATTGTTATTCATCTTATTTAATGTTATTGTATGTGTTAGTTATCCTGATATAACTATTATAAATATTATCCAGTATTATTCCAGCAATTCCTCAGTTGTTAATTGTATGCAATACTTATGTAATTTATCAATGGCTTGTATAGCAATACTGCTGATCAGCCAAATAATAAATTAAAAAAAAACTCAAAACAACAAAAAACACAACAGTTGTGTGTAGACTTGCTGTGTAGACACAACACTTGCTCTTCATTCTGCAGTTTCTTGAGATATGGAACAGTTAATCATGAGCTTCGTCCCTTAGCCACAAGAAAATGTGAACCTCACTTGAGGAAACAGATAGGCACAAGGGGAGAACAAGGCATAGAGAATTGTTTGTTATTGATATTCAAGTAGAGTAAGGATGAGATTTGTTACAGTGTTCACTTTGCTATTCATAATGGTACGTCACACCCTCGTGGGAGAAAAACTGCACCTGGCGAGTGAGCTGTGAGCTTTCTGACGATCATTAGCTTTGGTAAATGTACAGTGTCCCAGGAAGTTTGATGTACAACTTCATGTATTAAAACTATCCTTATGACACATTTAATTCCTTCCACTTAATGATAAATATTCGTAGGAAATAGTTACAATTATCTAACATTGCATTCATTAAACACAAGGTTGGTAAACTGAAAATTCCTGTCCGAAGATTTCTTCTACTATTTGGCCTTTCACTTCCTCTATTAGTACATATAACGGCTTTCACGCCATAAAGGTACAATGGACTTTTATGGACCAAGCTTTCCTTGCGCAGGAATCAAGCGCGCCGTTGTCAAATGTGGTGTTTTCAAAGGCAACTAAGGTAAAATAGGAGCGTGCATTTCGGTATGGAATGTGTCGATGAATACCAAAATATGCATTAAAAATCTTTTATAAAAGTTGTATATTTTTCAGATAATAAAATTTAAGGTTTTGTTGAAAGCAGATTAATATCTTTCTCGCTCCGAAGGCTAAAACATGGTGCTAAATCAAAAATATTGCTATGAAAAACAAATCTTGGTTATTCCCTTTCCTTTATATGCCACGTCGGTATTTAGATTATATCAATATGTCCAAATATAACAACAAAGTGACTGTGATGCGGGTAAATATTTGCGAAACTAGTCTCCTGAGTTCTGTGAACGCTTTACCAATTGTCTTAAAAAGGTAAGTGAAGTTTGTAACAAATTATTATATTTTACTGTAATATTTAATATGTTTATTTTCAAAAATAAATATAAAACAAAGATAGAGTCGAACTGAAAAATTAAATGCTATGGCCGGGATTTGAACCACGGATCTCCTGGTTTCCTTCCAGTCACTCGTACCCATTGAGCTACCACAGCCAAAGTGCCCTTATGATATTAAATTCTCCAATTGACTCGTATACTTTCCCGGTAAACCATAGGGGCTCTCACACTTAAATAATAAGTGTTAAATGATGAAGCCTGGGACTCAAGTACTTACGATAGTACGAGGGCTGTTCAATAAAAGATGATCACACTTTTTTTTGACAACGTACCTTTACTCATCCTCATAATTTTGATGGTACCTCTCAAAATAGTCTCCCCTGAATGCGATGCACTTGTCCCAGAGTTTCTGCCAGTCTTCAAAGACATACTGGAAACCAGTTTTTGAGAGATCCTTCAAAATCGCCTCCGCAGCCTTCACCACTGCTTCTGATGTTGGATAATGCCTCCCACCAAGGTGTTTCTTCAAGTTATGGAATAGAAAAAAGTACACGGGGCTAAATCCGAACTATAGGGAGGGTGAGTGATGAACTTCACGTTGATTTTTGCAAGATATTCAGCAACAACATTGGCAATATACAGTCGCGCATTATCGTGGTGCAGCACCCAGCCTGCTTCACGGAAATGTGGTCTTTTGCGCCTGATATGGACTTGCAATGTTTTCAGGACATACCTGTAGTATTGTCCAGCTACTGATGTGTGTGCAGGTACAATATGCTGATAAACCATTCCATGAATGTCAAAGAATGAGATGACCATAACTTACGCAGCAGAAGCAACCACTTTTGCCTTTGGGGGGGGGGTTGGTGATGAAGCAGATTTCCATACTGAGCTTTACTGTTTGCTCTCAGGATCAAAATGATGTGGCCAAGTTTCATCAGCAGAGATTACGTTTAAAAGAAACTCCGGATCTTCCTCTAACATCAACTTTAACGGCATGTTACCTCCATTGCAGCGGGAGGCGATACTGAACATGTCTGAATTTGCCTGGTTCTCACAGGCGGCTACCAGGAGTACCGACATTGAAACTACTACGGCGTGTTTGTTCCACATTAAGCTAACAAAGTATAATAAGATTAAAGTTTAGTGCTAAAAATTATGACCGTAAAAATTATGATTATTCTTTATTGAACATCCCTCGTAAGTCGCCACAAACTGTTTTATCTCGAATGCGAGAGCCCTTTGTGGTTTACCGGGGAAATATGAGACAGGCGCAGAATTTAATGTGACGACGACACTTTGGCCATGGTAACTCAATGGGTAAGACCAAGTGGACGGAAACCAGAGATCAGTGGTTCAAATCCCGGCTGTCACATTGAATTTTTCAGTTTGACTCTGTCTATCCAAAACTTTGGCAGTATGAAGGCTAGTGTGAAGGAACGATTAATTTCCATCAATTACTTTAAATTATGAAATAAAGAGTTTGAAGTTTTCGATTGTGAAATGTCGTCATAGCTAATCGTTCTACAAGTCCGCGTAAAAGCTTCCAGTTGTCAAGTAAATGACGAAATTATTTTTTTATCTACGTATAGAATATTCCTGACCCGAGACATCCATGAATCAACAAATTAAGACAAATGTTTCAGCGCCTTAACAAATCTGGTCCTCGTGTCTTGGAGATGATGACAGTTCAAGGGACGATAAGTGGTTGTAATTAAGTGCTTACACTTCTGCAAACAGATGAAGGGAAAGCAGATCATTTTCAGGATGATAACGAATCTCTAATTATTGGATTAACCAGCAGTTCCTGCAGCACTGACTCCAGTTCTTGAGGGCAGTGATCAGCCCAGCCAGGACTTCTGTTTGGGTGTTGAACCCAGGTCCGATTAAGGTTATATTAATTATTAGGTGTATTATACTTTTATTAAATGTAAAGTGCTGACAGTTATTAAGAAAATTTGATAAATTAAGACATAAGCCTATTTCATTACGAATTAACCGAAAAATGTGCATTAAATTGTTACTAACCTAATCAAACGATAATAGTACTCGTACAGTAATGAATGCAAAGACCAAATGATTATGATGTTAATAGTTAGGAATAATAATAATAATAATAATAATAATAATAATAATAATAATAATAATAATAATAATAATAATAATAATAATAATAATAATAATAATAATAATAATAATAATAATAATAATAATAATAATAATAATAATAATAATAATAATAATAATAATAATAATAATAATAATAATAATAATAATAATAATAATAATAATAATAATAATAATAATAATAATAATAATAATAATAATAATAATAATAATAATAATAATAATAATAATAATAATAATAATAATAATAATAATAATAATAATAATAATCATAATCATAATCATAATCATAATCATAATCATAATCATAATCATAATCATAATAATAATAATAATAATAATAATAATAATAATAATAATAATAATAATAATAATAATAATAATAATAATAATAATAATAATAATAATAATAATAATAATAATAATAATAATAATAATAATAATAATAATAATAATAATCATAATCATAATCATAATCATAATCATAATCATAATCATAATCATAATAATAATAATAATAATAATAATAATAATAATAATAATAATAATAATAATAATAATAATAATAATAATAATAATAATAATAATAATAATAATAATAATAATAATAATAATAATAATAATAATAATAATAATAATAATAATAATAATAATAATAATAATAATAATAATCATAATCATAATCATAATCATAATCATAATCATAATCATAATAATAATAATAATAATAATAATAATAATAATAATAATAATAATAATAATAATAATAATAATAATAATAATAATAATAATAATAATAATAATAATAATAATAATAATAATAATAATAATAATAATAATAATAATAATAATAATAATAATAATAATAATAATAATAATAATAATAATAATAATAATAATAATAATAATAATAATAATAATAATAATAATAATAATAATAATAATAATAATAATAATAATAATAATAATAATAATAATAATAATAATAATAATAATAATAATAATAATAATAATAATAATAATAATAATAATAACCATGGTTGTGAACGAAAACGTGGTAATCATGGTTGCGAAACATATATGGCAACGCTGCGCGGATTCTGCACAAGAGCCATTGGGCCTCCATGATGTGAAAACGGCTATAGTAAGTACGTGATTGGATCGTTCGGGGGGGATTCGGCACATTGACCAGACTGGACTTTTGTACCTATGCCCCCAAATGGGGTACCCCCGGGAGGGTGGATGAGGCGAGAGGAGACTGAAGGCGGCCGAACCCAAGGAGTCACTACAGGACAGAGGGCGAGGTCACTACAATTTAACAGATAGAAACTTTTCGGTGCTGGAATTAGGACAATCGGCATCCCACCTGCCGTGGCTCCGAAACTGTCACGAGGTCGGTTCGGGGACCGGAGGCCGCCTGCCCAGAGTAGAGTACTCCAGGCAGTCCTGCACAACCGGCCGTCCTGCCGCGTTTCTGAATATTAATGGCAGAGGTTCTACTCCCTTTAGTCCTGGACCCGTAGGACCAAGGACCCGGGCCTCCCTTTACCAGGGAGTTATCGAGCTGTCTCAAAAGGGCGCCCAGCACCTCCGTGGCTCTTTCCATTGAGCAAGACCTAGAGACTAATAAGCCCCCCCATCTGGTCCTGTGGACTCAAGACGGGATGGAAGTGGATACGGCACTTACGCACGCCAACACCAAAATGGGAAGGCTACCGATTAACCTCGGTGGGGCCGCCTGGTAATCTAGCACATCTAGCTATGCTGGCTAGTACGCGGGAATATTAATGGCTTCCCTCAACCCCGTCCGGAGATCGTACCCGATCACCCACGGGTATCGGGAACCACTGCCCCTAGAGTCCAACCCAATCCGAACAACTCCCTATCAGGGAGGGGCTCGAATATTCGGCCCGAGGTTCCTCTAGTAACGTCAGAAGTACCACGAGTGCTAGGGGTGCGCAGCGCCCGCACCACGGCAGCTGAAAGGGACGGATCCCCTCCCCTACGGGGGCGCTTCTGAATAGGCCTACTAGGCCAGCTGGGAGAGCGAAATCCATCCCGCCGGGGGAAAGCGTTTTACTAAGAGTATATAACCCCGTCATGCACCGCCGAGACTCCCGCCGACACTTCTACCCTGAAAGAAACCACCAGATGAGAGATGATATCAAATGATAATGGAGAAAAAATGGAGGGACAGGAAGTTCGGGAGATGTAATTAACCAACCGAGCATTTGCCTAATGACCAGGGAAAACCCCCGAAAAAACCATGGGTCAGGTAGGTCAGCTACAGAAATCGAACTCGGGCCTGCCAAATGCGGGCCACAGACGAAATCGCATGAGCCATCCCGCTCGGTGTAAGTAGAGGAAGTGTTACATTTCACTCAAAACCTCCCTGTCGAGATTTCATCGATATAGTACCTTGTAGCACTTTTGCCCTTCGTAGCTTACCAGCGTTGCTACATTGTTGGGTATCAAAGTGGTCATCCGGTTTCGTTCACGCCGATGTCGATAAGGAAGCACTCTCAGAGACTACCGTCGGTGGATCGAATTTAGATTCCCTATATTCTTTTTCTTTTGGTAGGAATTCGGAGTGAGTTTTTTCCTTGGGTTCTGTAGGATGGGGGAAAATTTATTTTGCTCCGACGTATGCTCAGAAAAGTAGTGCTTTGTCACCACTCTTTAGACATGCGTCCAATACATATCTCCCACTGGATTTCTGCAACATTTTTATAAGTTCATGTAAATGACAGCCATTAATTCACTTGTTACTGGAATTTCACATTGTCCTCGTTATTTATATAATACTAATCTCTGTTTCATATAACCTTGCCCCGCAGACATGTATCACTCCGCGTGCAACTAACTTCCCCCTCATCCTAATTGGCTAATGCTTTCACGCCATAGGCGGTGCCTTCCCGTCACACTTAAACCTGCGGTAAACGTTATAACAATTGCCAGGAAAATAGAAATAATAATATGAAGGCATGCAAAAATAATGACGCTTATAATGAAACTGAGCAAGTTGAAAGTGAATGAATGAGCAATGAAACTGGAACAAGTTTATACTGAAAGGCCTTCCGCCTTCTCCACTGGGAGTTTTTAAACCAGCCAGTCACGCCATACTTGTCGTGTGTCCTTCATTCACCCAAGTCTCGTCAAGGTAGTATATTTTGCGGCTTGTATCTCGGTGCAGTCTGATTGTCCTTAAATAACGTCTTCGCCACACCGCAGTATCACCCCTGGAGTGGTAAGTTTCCCTGTTGTCACAATTTCATGTGCGATGTTCCTATGCATCTAACACACCTGTACGTTCAGAGCACAGCTGTTCGACTTCTCTCACTCACAAAGACGTATTCTTCTCTGTGAGTGCATTAAACACATGCAACACAGTTCTTTTTTTTCGCCGGTTTCTAAAGGTTTTCCCTTGCGATGCTTCAGCGAAAAACTGGTGGTAGACTCTGCCATTATACATATAATAAGTACACGCGCAATAAACGATCAATAGAATAATTTAGCTCCCGCACTCGGCACAACACACCTTCGAATGGCCATATATGGCTAATCCAGTTCAAAACAAGGTCAGTGATAGAAGTCATATAAACAAATATGTCATCACTACCGCTAAATCACGTGCTATCGTGCCATGTGCTTGAGAGCAAAGGAACCTCCTCTTTACTTCGTTTAAGAATTAACATGCATTTCAGATAAATTAACTCTGTTGCGTAATATATTTCATTGAAACAGTTACGGAAATATAAATTATACAATTCTCTTCCAACATATAAAGATATATCACCATGTTAAATAACGGACTAAATTTTACCGCACAACAGTCTGCACCACAACAGCAGCCAATGAGATGTAATTAGGTCACGTGAGCGTTAAGAGATACGGGGCAAGCTTACACGAAACAAGGATTAGCCATATACTTATTTGGTCCCACTGCAAAGACTGTAATACTTTCTCTTAGCGTCCATATTTCAACGTGAGCGTTGCATGTTCTCTCCTCAAAGCATCCTGATAAACTGTGTAAAATTGTCACCGATTTTCGTATATATGCTTCAGGTTTAAATATATGAAGTTACGTTTCCGTGTCTCCTGATTGGGACAATCACTTTTACAGTCCGCTTATTGGCTATACGGTTAAAAATTCCAAACATGGACGGTAGGAAAGATACCATTGCCCATCGCGTATGTTTTCTTTAGAACCAGAAAGTACAAGTGGTCGGCCGTTTTAGGTTCCACGCTCAGAAAATACAGCGGATATTTTGAAGCGAAGTTACTCTACTTCGTTAAAGTTTTGCAAATGTTCTAACTAAATGACATCTTAATTTACTTTACAACATTTATGGAACTGATGAAACATTTTAAGTTTTACAGGGCTGAAAAGATAATTCCATATGTACAGATAGATGTAGTGATGGTATGGTCGTAGCATCCCGTTGATTTTCTCGAAGATGGCTTCTGGAACTTACTTTGGCTGCTATTGTGTTAACACGATATCCAATTTCAAGGTGCGGTCGCAGATGAGACGTAATGGTGGATTTGTATGAATATGAAACAATTTTTAAAACTTTCTTTTCTAAATTGTATTTTAATTTAATTAAAATCTTTTGAAATAACTCTTTTAAGCAATTAATAAATAATAACGTCGGTGCACGTCGAATATTATATAGCGTCGCGTATGCTTTGGAGAGATGAAGAAACTTGATTTATTTTAGGAATTTATTTGAAATATTAATAGCATGAGGTTTCTTAACACAATTGAACTTATTAATATTTGGAAGTAAATATGTAGAAACCTCATAGCGGACATTGGACGTCAAACCCGTAGTCTGCTAAATTTTCAGAGCATTAACCACGTAGGAATGCTAAACGCAGCAACTCTAGACTTTGAACCCGGTAGTAAAAAGTGAATGATCAGTAGGTCGTTGGGTTTACACCAACATGGTGGATGGAATGTTTCAGAATATTTTCTGCTGATCAAATGGAAAAAGTCCCTAGGTTCAACGTGCGTTGGCCCCCTCCTCTTGGTTTTGGACGTATACGAGGGCTGTTCAATAAACACTGATCATAATTCTTTTACGGTACTAACTTTTCACAATAAAATTCAAATGTATTATATTCTGTTAGCTTACTGTGAAACAAGCAAGCCGTAGTAGTTCCATTGTTGGTACTCCTGGTTCCTGCCTCTGAGAACCAGGTAAGTTCAGACATGTGCAGTATCGCCTACCGCTGCAATGGAGGTAACATGCAGTTAAAATTGATGTTAGAGGAAGATCCGGAGTTTCTTTCAAACGTAATCACTGCTGATGAAACTTGGCTACATCATTTTGATCCTGAGAGAAAACAGCAAAGCTCAGTGTGGAAATCTCCTTCATCACCAACCCATAAAACAGCAAAAGTGGTTACTTCTGCTGGGAAAGCTATGGTCATCTCATTCTTTGATATTCCTGGAATGGTTTATCAGCATGTTGTACCTGCACACACATCAGTAACTGGACTATACTACAGGGATGTCCTGAAAACATTGCAAGTCCATATCAGGCGCAAAAGACCACATTTCCGTCAAGCAGGCTGGATGCTGCACCACGATAATGCGCGGCCGCATATTGCGCGGCCATTGTTGCTGAATATCTTGCAAAAATCAACGTGAAGTGCATCCTTCACCCTTCCTATAGTCAGGATTTAGCCACATGTAACTTTTTTCTATTTCCTAACTTGGAGAAACGCCTACGTGGGAGGCTTTATCCATCATCAGAAGCAGTGGTGAAGGCTGCGGAGGCGATTTTGAAGGATCTCTCAAAAAATGGTTTCCAGCCTGTCTTTGAAGACTGGCAGAAACGCTGGGACAAGTGCATAGCATTTAAGGGAGGCTATTTTGAGAAGGACCGTCAAAATTACGAGGATGAGTAAAATTACGTTGTCAAAAAAAATTGTGATCATTGTTTATTGAACAGCCCTCGTACTTACAGCCGTGGTTGTCAGGACGCGAGAGAGTCTAAAGTGTATCGCTGCGGTCGGAGGCCACACCGGATCTTCGACTCACCAAGCTACCGAAACATCCTCGGAGGTAAGCTCCACCAAATAGTTATGTCTCTGTTATAATCTTTGTTTAATGCCTCTTCAAGGCTTTTGGGTGGGTTCTGTACGAAACGGTAGTGATTAGAATCCGGTTTAGTAACATGTGAGGGAACTACGAGTTGTCTCTTCTACCCTTCTTTCCACTACCAATCCTTGCTGTACCTTCTGAACTTCCCGCTACGTAGCCCAGTCACTTCTCCAATCCTGGGGTGTGACAATAGTTTTAAAAACAATTATATAGCTTTCGCTATGTTTTATGCACCGCTACCCTTCTGCAGACTGATGGATACTACACACACACACACACACACACACACACACACACACACACACGTCCGTTCTTTACGACGGTTGCACTGGTAAGTCAATATCTTTCTATTGGTCCACGTCACATCTAATTATAATTAACTTCGTTGTAATATTCAGTAATATTGTTATAATTTTTCTTTCAACTCACTTTTTTTTACAGAATTTAACACTCAAAATAATTTCTTCTAAATTTACATTAATTTTGCCGTTATTGAAATCATGATTAATATTCAATTTTCTTTTCTTCTATATATCAGATTACTATCACACTTTCACTTATGTTACACCTCGTTTTCTATCCAATACAATCACAAATTAAGTTTAAATGAAACTGAACTTAAAATAACTGTTTCGAGGCTTAGATTGATATAGTTTTATATCCAATCAAACTAAAACAATGAAGTTTATTTAACTGAGTGATAAATTAATAAGAATTCCTTAACCATAATCGACAAAGATCCCTTTTTGGACATTAACTGTAGTCGGGCGGAAATATCGCTACAACGTGCTTTCGCGCCCCTTGACTGCAATTAGAGTATTTTAAGAAATATTAGGTGCACTCACATAACTTTTACTATTTCTGTACAAATCCTTATAAATTCTCTGTCTACTTTCCGTTGATCGACACTATATTGTTGCTAATATTTCTTGTAGGTGCAAGGGGAACATGTAAATAAATAGAATTTAGGCGACAGTCAAATGTTTGAAGAGTGATTTGCCAGTAATCCTCTATTCATGGCTAAGAGATGAACAAATGAATAACGAATTCCCGTTTAGAACTTGAGCGGGATGGCTCACAAGTTTTCATCTGCGGCCCACATTCGGGAGATCCGGGGTCGATTCCCGTGGCCGAAGTACCTTACCCATGATTCTTTTTAGGTGTTTTCCCATGTCGCCAGGCGAATGCTGGGTAGGTTAATTGCATTCCTTGAATTTCCTGTCTCTCCATTTCATCTCCATAATCATTTCACATCATCTCTCATCTGGTGGTCTCTTTCAGGAGAGAAGTGTGGGCGGGTGTCTTGGAGTTGCATGGCAGGATGATATGCTCTTGGTAAACACCTTCCTCCTCCGTTAGGAGGTTTCCGATCTCTTAACCCGGTCTGGTGGGACCGTTTCTGAACCACAGTTGGGTGAGCTGCCGGTTGTAGTGGCTTGCCGGGGAGTTTCCAAGTGATAAAGTGTAAGAAACCTGTCCTGCATTGTGTGGCTCTTTGGGACGGCCACCCTCTGTCTTCTATCACCTCACCCTTCCGCCCAGGGATGCCCCATTTGGGGGCATAGATACAATACACCACGTTTGGTTCTCCGTGCCACATCCCCTCCGTAGAACAGACCACTCCAGCACAATTTCAGAAAACTATAAGTGTTCAAAACTTCAGACAAATAAAAAGGTATATCTCTGAAATGGTTCACTTCACACACAAAAATATGCACATGAATTGTGTTTGTGACGAGGTCATTTTGTTTGTATAGTAAGATTTTGTATATTTGCTAAGGCTTCTAAGTGTGCATGTGATCCACAACTAAGAGGGCTTCAGAGGGCACTACCAGGAAGTTCAAGATCTACGCTTTATTTGTCTTGAAAATATCTCAAACATGTGCTACTTTAATTAAAATTGTCAGAGCCATTTCTGAGATAACTAAATTCTCCAACAGTAGAGAGTAGCCTGGATTGGCGGGATTCTTTCATTATTTCTTTCTCTTTTGGAGTCTTTGTGCCACATCCTAGAAAGATGCTGAGCTTTAATGCTAACATTTGTATTTTATCCAGTTACGTCCTTAGTTATACTGTTCACATCAACAAATGCGGGAGCGCGCGTTCGTCGGAATCTCAAAGCATGTATTTCTGGGGAAATCTCAGTATCATATTTTTGAATTAAATACAAAACTTCCTCCTGTTATACACGTGGAGGGAGTAAAAAGTGTCAGGGCATGTCCGTCTGTGGTATGCTGATTTTAAGTCCCGGGTGTAGGACCGGTGCCTATTAAGTATCGCGAGGAAATTGAGGAGCTTACGCTAGGTAATGAACCCTGGTCATGAAAGCCAACTTTCCGGCTGGGGGGGGGGGCAAGATGCTGACCAAATCTCCTCGTATCGGTTGGATGATTGCCCATCTCTGCCTTGCATACCTATGTGGGCGTGAGGTCAGCAGTCGAGTTGGCAGACTCAGTCCCACTTTGGGCTACTTCATGAGTTACGTTACATGTCCGTCTTTGAACAACACACCTCAGAACGTCGCTTAAATACCAAACTTGGCATTTAAGTACATCTTACAAGGATGCGGCATCTGGGTCAGTTAATGCCAGAGGATCTACTCCCATTATTCCTGGACTCGTAGGACCAAGGGCCTGGGCCTCCTTCGACCAGGGAGTTACCGAGTTGTCCCAAAAGGGCGCCCGGCGCCTCCATGGGGCTTTCCATAGGGCAAGACCTAGAGACTAACAAGCGCCTCCCCCATCTGGTCCTGTGGACTCAAGACGGGATGGAAGTGACTACGCCACTTACGCGCACCAACACCAAATGGGAAGGCTACCGATATGACCTTGGTGGGGCCACCTGGTCATCTAGCACACCTTCTACTTGCTATGCAGGCTAGTACGCGGGAATATTAATGGCTTCCCTCAACCCCGTCAGTAGACGTACCCGATCACCCACGCGTATCGGGAACCACTACCCCTCGAGTCCAACCCAATCCGAACAACTCCCTATCAGGGAGGGGCTCCAATGTTCGGCCCGAGATTCCTCTAGTAACGTCAGAGATACCACGAGTGCTAGGGATCCGCAGCGCCCGCACCACGGCAGTTGAAAGGGACGGATCCCCTCTCCTACGGGGGGGCATCTCGGTCAGGATGAGTTACCTGGATAAGGGTTACTTCGGGGTTTTCCCTTATCCTTAAAGACGAATGTCGGGTAACTGTAAGCTCCATGGACCCCGGATTCATTGGAGCATCATTTCATCCAATTCATTTCTCGTCCGATATGAATAAATGCTGGAGGACGAAAATTACAAACAAACAAAAAATGTGGCACGAGCCCATACGAGATTAAGCTTTATATGGGACACTTTTTGAAATGTTTGATTTTACCAAAAAGGGCTCTAACAATTTTGATTAAAATGCAGTATATTTAAGACATTTTATTACAAATGATATTGATAACCCGAAAATGCCGGTAATGTCCTCCCAAATCCTCTTAAGTCCGGATGACTTTAGTATGACTAGTGAACTGCAAGAAATAGATAAATTTCATTTCTCAAAAAAATATAGACCGCGTTAAAACACACAATATGTCACATACTTTTTTAAATTAGAGTGAACCGTTTCGGATATGTTTCTTATTATATTTTTTACTTTTCTGATACACTTTTCTCTAATGGGTATCGTCGTTATTCGTTTATCTCTTATCCGTGCAAAGTGAAGCAGGACATTCATAGTTTGAAACCAAGGAAACGAAGAGTTAACGTAAAGGTTATTGATGTTAAAACAGGACCGAACAAATGCAAGTAGAAAGAGCGGTCATTAACCTCAAAAGGATGGTATTTTACTGTTAACTGGAAAAGCGGAGGACGTCAATGCTCTTCGAGAACCACTATGATTGTAGTGGTATTTAGCCTCGTATGCAGATTACGAGATACACGTAAAGCAAAACTGGTGTATAGGAGCAAGACTCCATACAAGAAGGGAAGGCAACAAGAAGTAAAGCAAGAGGAAAATAAAGCAGACTGTTGTATACCACTCCTGAGATCAAAGACCCATGCCACTCTGAGCTAGGAACGAACCCAGAATCCTTCGTAAGAAATTCCTTGCAGTTAATTCCATGCCTGTTCCCTTCCAGCAGCACATACCGTCTCAAAGCACAATGGAATATCACATAGCGACCAGCTCTAAAAGATGTGACTATCACGTAAACTGTACTTTATTCCCATATTCCCATTGTAGCTACAAGTAGGTTAGCAATAAGCTAATGTTTATCTCGATCAGGATGAAGTAGAGGAATAATCTTTTGTACAGTAGCACAAAAAGTCATTTGAGTCACTTCCTTTAATACATAGGACAACTTTTTTATTTGTTCCATTTATACCCCGCTTTTAACTGCAGTGGTCATATCGGTGACCGTTCTCCTTTGGAACATATCGAAGGTGTTAACTCGTAATCACGCACACATTCATGATTCCAGACTCTGGGGAAGATGAGCAATTATCTTGGTCGGAGAAAAATCCCCACCCCAACTGCCGGGAATCGAGCAAGGGACCACTGGCACGCCAGGTAGGTGTTCTATCGACTGAGCTGCAGGGCCAGCCAGGAGAAATATTGTTATCCACCCAAGAATTCGATATCATTTTTATTTCGCCGAAAATACATTCTTTTGGGATCT
This sequence comes from Mantis religiosa, assembly GCA_030765055.1. Classification (NCBI taxonomy): domain Eukaryota; kingdom Metazoa; phylum Arthropoda; class Insecta; order Mantodea; family Mantidae; genus Mantis; species Mantis religiosa. Next base: position 293,384,627 of record CM060950.1, on the reverse strand, counting down.
CTTAATATAAACAAAGCTTTTTAGAAACAGCCCTGTGTGTGTTTGTGTGTTGTGGGAGCGGAGGATATTTGTGAAGAGCGTAACTCACAAACATCAAGTCGGATTAAGGAATTGCGGTACGGAGAGGATTCGGAACTGCGACCAGTCTTGATCTGTTGTACCTACCCTCAAGTGGGGCATCCTCGGGAGGAAAGATGGGGCGCGAGGAAACAGAGGGTGACCGACCCAAGGAGTCACAACAGTATAGAGGGCAGAGTCCTTATATTTTACCAGTGGTAAGATCCATCTGCAGGAGTACATCTACCTAGTGCTAAGGCCTCTATGGACAGCAGGCCGTCATCTGCCCATCAGGTAAAGTAGGTGTATAGTTGTCTAATATTAAGGCCCCAATGGACAAGAGCCTATCATCTGCTCGTATGGAAGCAAAACTACAGTTTTCTAATACTAAGGCTCCCGTGGTTACGAAACTGCTATTTGATTGTCACGTACAGAAGTAAGATAACAGCTACCTAGCACTAAGGCCGCTATGGATAAGAGCGTGCCATATGTTCGTCATGTATTGAAGTCGAACTACAGCTGCCTAAGATTAAGGTCTCTGAGGACCGGAGTGGACTCACTACGGAGGCAAACTTGGTCTATTGTGCCTAAGCCCAATTGGAGCACCTCCGAGAGGAAGGATAAGGCGAGAGGAGACAGAGAGTTGGCGTCCCAAGAAGCCACACAGTGCAGAGTGCAGGGTCCCTCCACTTTACCAGCTGGAAACTCCCCGGCAGGCAAGCAGGACAGCAAGCATCCCACCCTACTGTGGTCCTGAAACGGTCCACTAGGCTGGTTCGAAGACTGGAAGCAGTTCTACCGGAGGAGGAACTGTTTACCAGAAACATGTCATCCTGCCATGCAGCGCCCAGACTCCCGCCGACACTTGATGAGAGATGATGAGAAGTGATACTGGAGATGAAATGAAGGGACAGTAAATTCGCGGTAATAATTAACCTATCCAGCATTCGCCGGACGACCCGGGAAAACTCCGAAAAAACCGTGAGTCAAGTAGGCCGGTCACGGTAATCGAACCCAGACCTCCCGAATGCGGGCCACAAACACAGCCTCTGATCCATGTCGCTCGATTAGCTTAAATTCAGCCTCTTCCAAGGATGCGATAGAAAGATATTCAACAAAATCCTCTTTTGCAGACTACACTGGAACGGGACATTTTCTGAAAATTTTGATTTTTTCTGACAGGCTTCTAACGATTTTGATTGAATTACCATATGTTTCAGATATTTTAGTGACACATGATAGTAGATATGTTTTGAATTATCTGGGAATGTCCACAGATATCCCCTTCATCCTGGATGGCTTTTGTATACATGGTACACAGACAAAACTTGCTACACGAAACAAGATAACGAGCGAATGCAGCGCTGTCACTGAAAGTCAATACGCCTCAGGTTCTCTCATGCTGTAGAAACTATTCCTAAAAGTGCCAATTATTCTATCCACTTAATGTAAATGATTATACGTGAACGTTTGCGGAAATGGCTTTCATGACCAAGAAAAAAGAAAGAGAGAAAGAAAGAAAAGGAAAGAAATAACAACGTTCGATCTGAAAATGTAAATATTAGAAAATTGAAACTGACAAATGGCTAACAAAAGAGAGAGAGAGAGAAGAAACATAACTATATTTCAGCAATATATTGAATTTTGTATGTGTGTGTGTGTGTGTGTGTGTGTGTGTGTGTGTGTGTGTGTGTGTGTGTACGGTTTATCAATTATACAAAAGTCTGAAATTAATTGTTCCTTCACACTGGCCGTGTGTAGGCTAAATTGTGGAAACGTAGAGTCAGAGTGAAAAATTCAATGCCATAGCCGGGATTTGAACCACGAATCTTCTGGTTTCCTTCCAGCCGCTCTACCATTGAGCTACTATGGCCAACGTTGCAACATGACATTAAATTCTACAACTGACTCGTATTTTTCCCGGTAAACGACTTATGAGTTCTCATAAACACATGAGACAACTACCTTAATGGCGACTTACAACATGTAAGTACTTTAACGCCCGGGCTTTATAGTTAACCACTATTAGGTTAATTAATGGAAATTAATTGTTCTTTCACACTAGCCGTGTGTAGGCACGTTGGCACGTTGGCCATAGTAGCTCAATGGTAGAGAGGCTGGACGAAAACCAGAAGATCCGTGGTTCAAATCCCGGCTATGGCATGTAATTTTTCAGTCCGACTCTACGTTTATACAAACGTCATCTACAATGCAGAGGAACCCAGAGACAATTCCCAAAAAATTCAAGACATGCATTTCATTTGTCAAAAAATATGTTAAACAATGGGCAATTTAATCTAAACCCCTAGAGGCATTTTTGAAAAAATAAAAAAGAAATTTGAACCATTTTCCATGTTAAGCGTGTTTACAATCTTTATTATTAATTAATTAATGCATTTATTATAGATAGAGTCAACATGAAAAATTCAATGCCCTGGCCGGGATTTGAACCACGGATCTCCTGGTTTCCGTCCAGTCGCTCTAACCCATTGAGCTACCATTGTCAACATGCCGTCCTGACATTAAATTTTCCAGTTGACCCATATATTTCCCCGGTAGACCACTAGGGGCTCTCGAATCCGAGATACACCGATTGTGGCGACTTTTTATCGTAAGTACTTGAGTCCCAGACTTCATCATTTAACTCTATTTATTTTAGTTAATTGATGGAAATTAATCATTTCTTCACACTAGCCCTATATAGGATAAGGTTTTTGATAGATAGTCAACATGAAGTTGTGGTCTAGTGGTCTACCGGGAAATATACGAGTCAAATGGAGAATTTAATGTCAGGCCGGCACGTTCACTATGGTAGCTCAATGGGTTAGAGAGACTGGACGGAAACCAGGATATCAGTGGTTCAAATCCCGGCCATGGCATTGAATTTTTCATGTTGACTCTATCAAAAACCTTCGCCTATATACGGCTAGTGTGAAGAAATGATTAATTTCCATCAAATAACTTAATTAATGTATTTATTTATTATTTTTGTGTAATACTCTTAAAATATGGTGAACTTAAATACCAAGTTTGGTATTTAACCTACTTCTCGTTTTTTCAGTTAAGCTGTTCACACACACGCGCGCGCGCACACACGCGCACAAATTTCTAATTTTATTTTATGTTAATTCATAGAGTTTCAAAACGTATTTCTGGTGAATTCTCAGTATTGAATTTGTTGGTGGAGAAAGTAAAAAGAATTTGACAGTAAAAAGAATTTTAAAAGTGATCAGCTCGCTACGAGGCACTTTTCCTGGAAATAATTATGAGTGTTTTTGTATTCGGAGCACAGAGAACAGAAAATGATTTCTAAGAACCGTGAATTACATAGATGTGTTAATTAAATTGCCAAAGCCTTCAATACATGAGCGTCTCAGAGGAGGGTTGGCTGGCTGGTGAGTGTAAACATTGCCGAGAGCAAGGGTCGGTCCGTCCGTCAGTGAGTTTATTAAAACATCCGCACCGAAATGTCAGCATCTAATTCACCCCCGGGGAGAAGGATCGTGTTTACATTCTGTTTATCCCTACCCCATCCATCGGTTTGCTTTTACTGCAACATCTAACCATTCCGTTTAATGATCGTGATTCAAACTCATCATTATATCAATCGAGCCGTGGTTCGCATTCAGGTATGGACCAAGGGTATTGGGATTGTGCCCAAAGTTCTACCTTTAGTCTAAAACGGCAGTAATAGTGAATACTTTGCCATCTATAAAACCAGATAGACCGGACGGACCCCTAATGCCACCTGACTGTCACCCGTGGAAGTAGACGTCAAACTGCCTAGCACTAACGGCTCTGTGGATGCGCGTCGAAACTACCATCTGCCCTTGTTCTGTACAAGGCAGGAGTAAATCTACCTAGTGCTAAGACCTCTATGGATAAGAACCTGTCTTCTGCCCATCAGGTAAAGCTGTAGGAGTACAGTTGTCTAATACTAAAGTCTCTATGTACAAGAGCCTGTCATCTGCCCATTTGGAAACAAAACAACAGTTGCCTAGTACTAAGGTCCCTGTGGTTACGAAACTGCAATTTGACTGTCAGTACACGATTAAGATAACAGGAGCCTAACACTAAGGCCTCTATGGATAAGAGCGTGCCATATGTTCGTCACGTATACGAGGGCTGTTCAATAAAAAATAATCAGAATTTTTTACAGTCATAATTTTTCGCACTAAAATTCAATCGTATTATAATCTGCTAGCTTAATATGAAACAAACACGCTATAGTAGTTTCATTGTTGGTACTCCTGGTTCCCGCCTGTGAGAACCAGGCAAGTTCAGACATGTTCAGTATCGCCTACCGCTGAAATGGAGGGAACATGCAGTTAAAGTTGATGTTAGAGGAAGATCCGAAGTTTCTTTCAAACGTAATCACTGCTGATGAAACTTGGCTACATCATTTTGATCCTGAGGGCAAACAGCAAAGCTCAGTGTGGAAATCTTCTTCATCACCAACCCCCCAAAAAAGCAAAAGTGGCTTCTTCTGCTGGGAAAGATATGGCCATCTCATTCTTTGATATTCATGGAATTGTTTATCAGCATGTTGCACCTGCACACACATCAGTAACTGGACAATACGACAGGGATGTCCTGAAAACATTGCAAGTCCATGTCAGGTGCAAAATACCACATTTCCGTGAAGCAGGCTGGATGCTGCACCACGATAATGCGCGGCCGAATATTGCCAATGTTGTTGCTGAATATCTAGCAAAAATCAACGTGAAGTGCATCCCTCACCCTTCCTATATTCCAGATTTAGGCCCATGTGACTTGTTTCTATTCCCTAACTTGAAGAAACGCCTTTGTGGGAGGCATTATCCATCATCAGATGGAGTGGTGAAGGCTGCGGAGGCGATTTTGAAGGATATATCTAAAAATGGTTTCCAGCATGTCTTCGAGGACTGGCAGAAACGCAAGGACAAGTGCGTCGCATTCAGGGGAGACTATTTTGAGAAGGCGCAGCCCCACAACCTACCTATAGTACAGCAACGCAAAGAAAATCCCTGTAAGGAATGTGCTGTGGGACAAGGACAGCGAATGTGTGTGGCAGAGAACGCTTGCTATACAAGGAGCAGACCGTTATAAAAAACATGCGCTCTACTCAATCTGTACATTAAAGCCGAGAACATTCATTCACAAAAGTAGAAGCCGTAAGAATGTATTTGAATGGTCTGTAACTGTACTGACATGGGGCGTCATAAACCTGTCCAGGGAGGGTGTGGGAACCTTCGCCAACCCCCCTGCGTCTCGTCCCTCGGATACTTACTCTCCTGTGGAGGAGTATAGGATATATTGTGGATTCGCAAAAGTCGTAAACATTTTTTGGCTCAACTACTGCAGCTGCTCAGAGAAAGCCATGAACGACCCGTACAGTTAGACAGCCCTCTAGTATACATTGCAATTTTCATTTCTTTGAACAATTATCGTACTATGTGTCAGACCATACACCATGAAACCTAGAAGCATAGCAGTAGCCGGTATAACTGAAAATCGAAACGTTTGTCAAATACCAAACGTGATATTTAAGTTCAGAGTAATCCAAGAATTCACAAGAAATCTCCGATCCTTAACTTCTCTCCACATGGAACAGTTTTAGAAAACTTTGTTTATCTCTAAAATGACTCTAAGGATTTGGATAAAAAGATATTTACATAACAAATTAAATATATATCTAGAATTTGTTGTGAATATCCTCTGAGGTCCTCTTCGTTTTGAAAGACTTTTACATAACTGGTAAACCATTAGAGATAATCGAAGTCTTATCGTACAAAACTTTAGATCTCGTTAAAGCACACAATTATTGTCTAAAATATTTTTGGGGGTCGGGGGAAGGGAAGTTAAGCATTACCAAGATATTCTTGCCACTGGTTTGAACGTTCAAATACTAATGATAATCTAAAATGACAAGTCCCCATTTTTTTCGGATGGAAATAGAACCAAATTTCAAAGTCATCACATAGCGACCGTTACTTAAAAGGTTTGACTATTACTTAAGCCTACTGTATTCTCCTATTTTCATTGTACCTACAAGATGTGTAATAAAATCATTTATATATGTGTTATTTTTTTTAATTGACGTCCTTCAACGTTGTCTTATCGGACGATGAATGGAATGGGTGAAATGGTGCTCAAATGAGCCCAGGGTCCGTAGAGCTTGTAGTTACCCGACATTCGTCTTTCAGGATAAGGGTAAACCCCGGGAAAAATCTTATCCAGGTATCTCACCCTGAGAAACAAAGTGAAAAAGTTTGTAAGAATATTTGTGCAAAGTGAGTAGAGAAACCTATAAGAATACAACACATTCTAATTACTTTAAGTAATAGAGGAGCCTAACAATGTATATGAATAAGAGTTAACACACAACTGCTGTGATATTTCGTTATAATCTAAAATCCTTTTTGTATCTAACAGGTTTTCGCCACCGCCACCACCTCTGTCCCCGATAGCGGCTCTAGACCCCGAGTTGGTGTCACCCCCGACGACCCGCTCCACCTTCTTTAACTTCACCCCGTCTTCCTGCTACAGGTGAGTTACCATACATTTTTTTTAATTTACGTCTTCCAACGTTAAGTCATATCGGACGATGAATGGAATGGGTGAAATGATGCTCAAATGCGCCCAGGGTCCATAGAGCTTAGAGCTACCCGACATTTGTCATTTCATCTAAGGGAAAACCCCAGAAAAACCTTATCCAGGTAACTCAACCTGACCGAGATTCGAACTCTGAACCTCTTGAACGTGAGGCAGACATGCTACCAAGGCGGGCCAATTCATTCATATGGTCATTTTGATTTTCATTTCATTGAAATTAAATTTTCTAGCAAAATAAATATTCATATTAACAACCCCAGAAGAATGTGTATGAATCCTAATCACAAAGGTTGTGCCGTTTGTTTTTTTCCCCCGGCACATTTTTGTTGCCCTCCCGGCTCGGGGGCGCTGACGTCTTGTTGGTTTGGGCTTTCCGCCGTTTCTCTCTGGGGGCGCTGCGGTGCCCGAGATTTCTTGGGTGGCTCCTTCGAGCCGGGAGAACAGTGAGAGTGTGTGCCTGGTTGGTGTCGTGTGGGCGTTTTCTTAGGGTGAGTGCTCCAATTCGGGTTCCCCGTTTTTTCTCTTAGTTTTTGTATAATTGGTCTTTTGGTGAGCCGTGTGTTTTGGTGGGGCTCTTTCTCCCAGATTCGGGGCCAGAAGTATATAGTTATCTTTATCTGTCTGGTTGGTTTAAGCAAAGTGTAGCAAAGAACAAACGAGAAAATAAATACATGTTTAAGGTTCCGTTAAAGGCGTATGTTTTCAATTTAATCTCATGACCCTGGGTTGGCCTGCACAATTTGGTAGCAGAGCGTGGTTAATTTGACGCTTGGCTCTCGGCTTGGTTTCCGCGCGTTGGTGTTTGTTGCTTTTGACGTTCTCGGTGCCTACTACTGCATTCTTTGGCAGTGAGGAATGGCGACTTCCTTAGTAAATGTTGACCGCTTGCGTAAAGGTGAGCTGATGTTTGAGTTGTTAATTCGTGGTGGGCAGGTCTCTCCTGCGGCCGACTGGTCGGCCATATTAGACGCATTGCGGCTGGTCAAGGACAAACCGATTATTGCTTTACCTGATAAGCATGATTTAGTTGCCAATTCCCCTCAAGTGTGTTCTGAAGCGCTTTTAGAGTTGGGTGAGGTTATCCAAGATTTGGAGCGTGAGGGGACCCCTTCAAGAGGACAGCAGGTTCGTTTATTGGCGCGCATCCATAATTATATCAACAGGTTAGATTATCTCATTACCTACTTTCCGCGTTCCGAGGTTTTACCTCGTGTTAAGACACTCAAACAAAATTTTGAGGCGCTCCTCGAGAAATTTAACGCCATGGCTCTTCAAGGGGGAGAAGACGCTAAGCTGCATTTTCCGGAGACCTCGTCTTCCCCGGCTGTGAGTCCCGTAGCTTCTCTTTCGACGCCATTTCGTGCCGTAAAAATCATTCACCCTTTACAACAGTTGGTGGAGGCAGTGGATATGTTCGAAGTGTCGGATGTCCTGTCGGCTTTCACGTTTTTGAAATTCCTAGTAAAGCTTAAAAAGGTAGCCATGGTGCACTCGGTTTCTTCCGATTTAACCATGCAGGCAGTTGCGACCAAGGTCAAAGGTGTAGTTTTGAATCTTTTGCTTAGAGCAAGGCAATCAGCTGACCCTTTAAGTACTTTTCATGCTTTGGTTTTGGAATTCTTTATCCCGCGTCGTGAATCGTTAAAATTATTGCAAGACCATTATTTACGACCTCAAGGTCTGGCCGAACCGTTTGTCCAGTATATGGAACGGGTCAAAGACGTGGCCTTGGCCTTACGTCTCCCAGATACGGAGCAGGCGGTTTGTGACGTCATCATTTCGGGTTTGAATCCCGAAGCTCCCTCCAGTCTTGTTTTCGCGACACGTCCTAATACGTTCACGGCTTTGGAATCTTTAGTGCCCTTGCTTAATGAATGTTCTTCTGTAGATCGATCTCGCTTAGGTGAAGTGTTGAATTCACCTCCCCCACCACAAGCGAATCGTGGAGATGGTTTAACGCCCGGCGTCCGACCTGGGTCATCAACTCACGGGCCCCGGGTAAGATGCTACCGTTGTCAGGAGGTAGGGCATATGGTTAAGAACTGTAGTTTTCCTCGCCCAACGGGCATGGACCCTTCGAAATCTGGACGTGATAGTCAGTTCCGGCAGCGCCCCATTTGACGCCAGAAGTTGCCTGCCATGAGCGCGAGTTTGGCCCCATCGCGGCGCATTTTGGCTTTACCCCATTCTATGAAACCTCTTGTGCAGGTTGTTGTCGGTAAGGTGAGCGTTTTAGCCCTCCTTGATTCCGGTAGCTCATTTTCTCTCATTAATCAAGTGTATTTTCGCAATACTTTGGCGCCTTCGTGTCCCAAGGGGGTGAGCTGTCAGGTGCAATGTTTGGCAGTTAATGGTCAGTCCTTTAATGTGTCTAGCAAGGTTAGGTGTACTATCCGCTTTCCTAAGTTCACTTGGAAACATGAGTGCTATTTGGTCCCTGACCTACCCTATTCTGTAATCTTGGGGGCCGATTTTATGTCACGCTCCCGTTTGTGTTTAGATTTTGCGAAGAAACAAGCCACTTTCGGGTTCGCGACTGGAAGTAGTGTACCTTTTCAGGAGAAACTATATGACGTTCCACCTCGCCCTCGTCTAGGTAACGTCACGCTATTAGACGAGCGAGAGGCAGATATTTCCTTGTCTCATTTGACTCATCAACAAGCCGCAGTGGTGGAAGGTTTGGTTCAGGCATTTTCCTCCTTGTTTTCCGACCGATTGGGTGTTACTCATCTTATTACCTACGATATTCAGCTGACTGACCCGTCCCCTGTTAAGCTTTCTCCGTACCGTCTGACACCACCCAAAATGGCCATTTTGAAGGCTAAAATCAATGATATGTTGGATAAGGGTATCATTAGACCTTCCACTTCGTCTTATAGTAGCCCGGTTTTCTTAGTTCCTAAGGGTGACAATGATTTCCGTCCTGTCGTGGATTATCGCCAACTCAATAAAAAAATACTTATTGAATCTACTCCCATGCCAGACCTCCATACTGCCGCCCATCATTTTGCTGGTGCACGCGTGTTTACGACTCTGGATTTAAACAGCACCTATCATCAGATTCCTTTGTCGGATGAATGTAAACAAGTGACTGCCTTTTCATCTCCGTGGAGATTGTATGAGTTTAATAGGATTCCCTTTGGGATTGCTACCGGTGCGCAGGTACTTTCCCGTCTCTTGGACAATTTGTTTTCTGACATTAAATTTAAATTTCTTTACCACTATTTAGACGACCTAGTAGTGTACTCTCCTGATTTTGATTCCCATATCTTACATTTACGTGAGGTGTTTGATCGCTTACAGAAGGCTGGCCTCACGGTTAAAAAGTCTAAAGTGAAGTTTGCTACCACAGAGATTTCTTTCTTGGGCCATTGGGTGTCGCCCGCCGGCATTACTATTGATTTAGAACGCACCAAAGCCGTGCGCAATTTTCCACCCCCTAAGAACTTACGTGCATTGGCTCGTTTTGTTGGTATGGTGAATTTCTTTTCCAAGTTTATTCCTTCCTTCGCTGCCCGGGTTGAACCTTTGAATCGCCTTCGACGGAAGGGTATTAAGTACGTCTGGGGTGACGAACAACAGCGTGCGTTCGAAGACCTTAAGTCCGCCATTTCCTCTCCTCCTGTTTTGGCATTTCCAGATTTCAATAGACCTTTTATTCTCCAGACTGACGCTTCTAGTTATTCCCTGGCGGCGGTTCTTCTCCAGGATTTTCCGGAGGGGCGCCGTCCCATTTGCTATGCTTCGCGAACTCTATCTGAAGCTGAACGCAAGTTTTCAATCTATGAGCTCGAAACCTTGGCAGTTTTGTTTGGTCTCGAGAAGTATAAACCCTACCTGGAACATGTATCTTTCATATTGGAGTGTGATAACCAGGCTCTCACGTGGGCGTTAGCGCCACCACGTAAAACCGGTAGGCTCGCCCGTTGGGGCGTGCGGATTGGGGCGTTTAAGTTTACACCGAGGCACATTCGTGGTTCTGATAATGTAGTTGCTGACGCTCTTACACGTATGTTTTCTGAGGAACCGCCCCTGTTACCATCTTCGGGGACGGTTTCCGGCTCTAACGCCTGTCTGTCGTTCCCCGAAATGTTTACCAGCATCGCTGAACATCAGCGCAGGGATGCCTGCATTAATCAGATTATACAGCAGTTTGAGGACGGCCATCCTGTCCCGCCGTATTGCTTACGTGATGGTGTTCTTATGGCGCGTGCTAATTTTGACGGCAAATTTAAGATCATTTTGCCCGATAGTATCATTCCGATGGTATTTGCTTACTTTCATCTTTCACCCTTTGGTGGGCACCTTGGTGTAAACAAGACTCGCGATAACATACGTGAGCGCTTTATAGGGAAAGGCATGGATCGCGATATTGCGACCCGTGTTAAAGCTTGTAATATTTGTTCCATGGCTAAGCCGGCGCAGCGAACCACGTGGGGTGGTCTCGCGTCTGAAGTGGCATCTAAGCCGATGGAAAAATTATTTGTAGATTTTATAGGCCCATTTCCCCGGTCGATTCAAGGTAATACTTATGCCCTTGTGGTTGTTGACGCCTTTTCTAAGTTCGTGTGGATTTCGGCCGTGCCACGTGCCACGGCTCGTACTGCTACGAAGGTCCTGGATAACATCTTGGCTGCTTTTGGTGCTCCACGTTACGTTGTGTCTGACAATGGCTCGTAGTTCACTTCCAATTGGTTCAAACAATTCTGTTTTCAGTGGGGGGTAAGACATATCACTACCACCCCACATTACCCTAATCCTTCCCAAGCCGAGAGGGTTAATAGAAATTTGAAATCCGCTTTGATTGCTTTCCATCATGAGCACCACAATCAGTGGGATACTAACTGGGGAAAGTTGCAGTTTGCCTTTAACTCCGCTCGTCATGAAGCTCACCAGACCACCCCCTTCAGTTTAATGTTCGCTTTTGTACCCAGTTCCCCTTTGGCGAATATGTGGTCCTTAAATGATCTACTTCCTCAGAACTTTTCTCCCGAAACTATTAGACAGAACTGGAGGAGAGCCTTTAATAATCTAAAACGTGCGCATGAGCTCACCAAAAGGCGTTATGAAGAAAATAGAAAACCCTCTCCTTTCGCGTAGGTCAACTGGTTATGTGCAAATCTTTCCCTATAAGTTCGCGTAAGGATGCTTTTGCTGCTAAATTAGCTCTGCGTTACTCTGGCCCCTATAAGATCATTAACATTTTTAAGGGCGTGTCCGTTACACTGGAGCACTCTAAAACCCATGAGATGCGTCGAGCTCACATCACTCAGTTGAAACCGTGCCCTGATGCTAGGATTTGATGTCTGTTTTGCTTTGCACTGTTTGTTTTGGTATTTCAGTGTTTGTTTTCGTTCCCGTGTTTGTTTTGCTTCTGCGCCCTTGACCTCGGGGCACGGTTGTGTTGTGTTGTGTGTAGCTCGCGTGCCGTGCTGCCAAGGCATGTACTCACTTTCACTTTCCTCTCTCTCTCTCTCTCTCTCTCTCTATGCCGGCATATCTCTCTCTTTCTCTTTTTTTCTGTGTGTGTTTTTCCTGTGTGTGAGTGTTATTTAAAAAATTGTTGGGTACCCATGATTGTGTGTTATTTACTGGTTTATATATGTGTGGGTGTATGTGTATATATACAATGTGTCCATTTATGTTGATGTGCTCAATCTTGTCTAAGGTATTTCTTTCTTTATTGTTAAAATTTGGATAATTGTTTTGCTGAAAATATTTATTACTTGGAAAGTGTTTATTAGTATTGGTCACTTTAATGGTATTTATCCTTATTGTTATTTATTTAAAGATATTTATTACTGTTACTTGTTTGAAAATATTTATTACTTGAAAGGTATTTATTAGTAATGGTCACTTCAATGGTATTTATCCTTATTGTATTTATTTATAGAGATTTATTGCTATTACTCGTTTGAAAATATTTATTACTTGTCCTTCAAAGATATTTCTGCCCCTTATGATCTAAAAAAAAATATTTTACAAATTTGGCTGGTTAATATTCTTGGGTTACCACTTCTGCTTCTGGTTCCGTTTCTGGCTTTTGTTTTATGTTTCAGCCGCCCCATCTCCTACCGTGATCCTTGCCTGTTCTGTCATCCTGGATTTTTCCGCCTTGTGCCAGCTCCATCCGGGGGTCCCGGTGTGACAGTGACTTTCACGTGCGCCACGCTTTTTCTCCACCTCGGGAGAGTCGCCACGTGGGAGCTAGCTTCGCTTCTTCTTCTTCGACTTCAAGCCACGTCATCCGTCTTTACCTTGGTCACCCTTCCGTGACCTACCTGGCTGTTGTTAGGCGTTCAAAGGACTAACCTGCTGCCCTTTGCTAACGTTTTGCCTCTGTTCACTTCTGCTCCTGAAAGACTTGCCGGCAGTGTTCTGCTCTCTACGTCACGCCTGTGTGTGCAAAATAGAAACAGTGTTCTCCGTGTAAGTGTGACGTATGGTATGTCACAGCTGTGAAGAAGGAAAGACTCAACAAGTGTACGCAATACTCATACTCATTGCTACTCAGGGCAGACTTTCTATGATGTTTGGTGCGCGTCCGACTCTCCTAGGGTTTCCTTCTTCGGGCTTCATCACCCCGGGGTCTGGAATGGCTTTCTTCCTTTCCTTGGTTTCTTCCAGACTTTCCTTTCTTTCCGTTTGGCTTCTCCACCCTGTGTTTCCGATGGGGAGGGGGTGTTTGTGCCGTTTGTTTTTTTCCCCCGGCACATTTTTGTTGCCCTCCCGGCTCGGGGGCGCTGACGTCTTGTTGGTTTGGGCTTTCCGCCGTTTCTCTCTGGGGGCGCTGCGGTGCCCGAGACTTCTTGGGTGGCTCCTTCGAGCCGGGAGAGCAGTGAGAGTGTGTGCCTGGTTGGTGTCGTGTGGGCGTTTTCTTAGGGTGAGTGCTCCAATTCGGGTTCCCCGTTTTTTCTCTTAGTTTTTGTATAATTGGTCTTTTGGTGAGCCGTGTGTTTTGGTGGGGCTCTTTCTCCCAGATTCGGGGCCAGAAGTATATAGTTATCTTTATCTGTCTGGTTGGTTTAAGCAAAGTGTAGCAAAGAACAAACGAGAAAATAAATACATGTTAAGGTTCCGTTAAAGGCGTATGTTTTCAATTTAATCTCATGACCCTGGGTTGGCCTGCACAAGGTAAGCCAACGGATAAAGTTATCTAATGAAAATACAAGGAATAAACCTATAAAATTACTATTTAAAACGACTGAAACGGTGTAGATGAAAATACAAGTAAAACTTAATTTTCTTTCCAAGCACAGAAGCTACTCACAACCCGAGATCACTCCCTGGAATTCACAGGTAGAAAAATTCCCAAAGCGCAAATTCCACCGTTCTACCACAACACACCAACCGCCGCCGCCTTATTTTACAACCCTGCAGAAAATGAAAGGAGATACTGGGAACAATAAATTAGTGCCCGTCTCCCTACCATAGGTGAGTGCTGCCTTACGTTCAAGAGATCCCGAGTTCGAATATGGATCAGAATGTGTCTTCTGAATAAGGTATTTTCCGGGGTTTTCCTTTATCCTGAAATATATCAGGTAACTATAAGCTCTATGGATCTTGGGCTCATTTGGGCATTATTTATTCGTCGTTCGATATGACCTAACAGGTTAAAAATACCTTAAATCTAAAAAAAGTAACGCCTAACCAACTGAAACACCCAGATCGACATTATGAATAAAGAGGAATTTGGAGGCCATTCCCAGAAAACTCAAACACTTCTTCTGTTACGGATACGTCTGATGGCCTCTTAATCAAAACAGTTAAAGCTATTTTTTAGAATTTTCGAAAAAAAAATTTCATTTAAAAGGAAGTCGAGGTGGACGAATGTCCTTGAAAGCCTTCGTGTCATACCCTTGGAAAATGCTGAACTTAAATATCGAGTTTTGATTTAACCGACTTTTCATTTTTGAGTTTTGCTGTTCACAGACACACATGGACCTTGTGCTACAGAATTTTTTGTGAATATGCAATATTTTTGCCTAGACGCTGTACGTAGGACCTTTTCCTAAAAAATGTTTCTTGAGCTTCAGGGAACTCCAAAGCATGTATTTCCGGCAAATTCTCTGTCTTGAACCTGGACGGAATGTAACACATTTAAGATAAAAAAACAGAGTAAAGATTCAACTCAGATTTAATGCCAGCTTGTTATGCCGAGTGACCCAAAAGCATGCTAACCGGCTACGCGGTGTTCTGCCTGTCCGCTACCTCAGCGCTCGTTGCCGTCTGCGGCTATCATAGAAAGGCGCGGATGAAACCATGCAACTTTTGTAAAGCTACTTTTAAAGGCTTTACTTAGCCACTCTATTATCTAAAGGAGATGCTGAAACTGGTCACCGTCGTTGTTCATACATGTTTGGCACCTCTTTAGGAAACTATCCATCACTCGCCATAGTTCACGCTGAGAAATGCTGCATTTCTCCATTAGAGGAGAAAAATTTACAAGTCCGTTTTTTTTACTAGTCAACCCTGACGCCCATGCATACGTGAATATAATTTGCCCCCTTCTTTTAGAGAAATAACAGATAGGGAGCGTGATTTAGCCTTTTTTCAACAAGACACTTCAACAGCTCATGCAGCCAATCTTTCGATGAGAACAATTTAAAATGTGTTTCAGGGCCGAATTAGTACAGATGTGTAGCCCTCTCGGTCCCCCGACCTAACCTCTTTGATTTCCATCTCTGAGAAAACCTATCATAAAGTGCACAAGATAAACCCACACATCCTGGAAGGATTAAAACAAAATATTCCGCCAGGAAATAGTATTAGCCGTCATAATACATAATCTGTATAAATATTGCCTTTTCCAGATTTAAAGTATTAGAGTGGATCGGGGGCAGATGCCATACTTAAAGTTTTAGGGATCAAAAGTTGAGTTTAATTGAGAGTTTAGATTCTGCACTAAACTGGCATTCACTGAGGAGCCTTCTCTACATATGTGCAAGTTTGTGTTACGTTATTATTGTTAATTGTGTTTTGATTTCTTTAATCAAAAGTATAGTTCAGGCATCTCACCCCGAACATCGGAGTGAGGTGGCAATCATATCGAAAGAAAAATGGAGTACCATTTTTGCGCATTTGTGATACAAATACATATTTTAGAAAGCATATTTATTAGTATTATAAAGAATAAAATACTAAAGAAAGGTAATAATGGATGTAAGAATAAACAAATGGCATGATTACATGCATATGAAATCAAAGTTCTTCTGCACAGTTGTTGCACAGGTTTTCTTCTTCTGTACAGGTTTCATGCAGCCATCTACTGCAAACGACATACTGAATCCAATCAACCTGTGGTCCAGTTTCATCGTAGTAACTGACAGCACACTCAACACAATAATCACTGTCATTTTATGACCTGTTTGGTACTCTAATCCTTGACTCATTTTGCTGCAGATTTCCCCTTGTTTAATTCACTCTGGTCTAATTTTGACCTCTTTCATACGATTATGTTCTGTGAGAACTTTAGCCTGTTTTTTCTTGCGATTAGATTTCAGTGTATCCAATATAGCCACAGAAGTAAACTCATCAAATAATGTTGTGGTTCATTCTGAATAATCTGCAGTTCAGGTCCCTCTTCATTTTCTGAGAGAACAGCTTCAGCACATCCTCTCCTGCTTGGTTCACTTTCTTGAATCGTTTCTTCATGATCAGTAGAAACCATATCGGCAATTTGATACACATTCTGGAATCGTTCTTCATCAAACGCCGTTTTAGAGTTCTATATGGAATGCTATATTCTTGGGAAGCTTTAAAAAATTCACTCCGCCAGTCCTCACACGTTCCAGAGCCATCTGCAGACATTCTTTAGGCCACTGACATCTATTTGTAGTTTTAACATAAACTTGAGACATCTCCTACGAAAATAAAATCCGTGTAAGTGAGGCATACAAGTAGGCATGTCACCCCGAAAAAGCAGTGGCATCTCTCCCAAGGATCGGGGTGAGATGCCACTTTTGATGACTGCCTCAATGCGGTCGCTGCATAGCAACAGAGGACGGTAAACTATACCACAACATACCTACTGTGATTAGCATGCATGAAATTTCGCTCTGCTACTTTATTCATACTCTTGCACATACTTTAAAATAACTGTGCTCCATTAACCTGGCATCTATTTTTAGACCTTCCCTGTATTTGTTGGTTTAAAAGTGAAGAAACACCTAATACAATGAAACACGCATTTGCCTTCACGTCACATTGCCACTAACGAGTGCCGTACAGGTTGGAGTCGCGATCTGTTCTCAGCCATCGGAACTATAAACTTTAGGCTCTAAGCTCCATGGACCCTGGACTCATTTGAGCATCATTTCACCCAACTCATTCACCTTCCGATATAACTTAACGTTGGGGCGGACGTAAAATTAAAAGGAAAAAAAAAACTCCGATAGGCATCTCTCCCCGGTTCACTCTAATTTCTCCACATATGAGAAACTGTTATAAAGTAAGTTAACATTTCTGTCAATTTTTGTTATACTTTTAGTTACCACAAAATCAAATCATTATTCGATGTTTTGTCGTTCATATCATTGTAAGAAATTAACCAGTTATTTATACTGTAATTCAAAATAATTTGTAGCCACTGCTAAAAATTACTAAAAGAGAAATCCAGTGGAACGGATAGAGATAATTCGTGTACTCATAACTGTATATTTATTTATTGTAAATTTTAATTAATATGTTGTTTTAAAAGGTCACTTGTATAAATTAACTTTGTCTTGAGCATCTAATTATTATATAATATGTGTAACAGAATTACTACAGATACAAAATACTTCATACTACATAATGGTTCTATATTTTAATTATGGTATATTAATAAGTTTCTATTTTAAACAGTGTTTAGGGGTTTAAAATGAATAAAAGTAAATACGGTGTCTTTAATTTTAATAACCTTTGTATGAAGCAAAGATATTTGTTTGGCAAAATGACAATGATTTAAACCTTTTGCTTTATTGTTTGCGATTATTACAGACTGGCATGTAACAACTGCCCTGTATTATATAAGATAAAGAAAACTAGTCTGTATTTTTAATAAATCGCAGAATTTAGTTGCAAAATGTGTTAGTTTAAAAACAATAATGGATACGCTTGAATGAGTATACTGTGTGATAAGAAGTGAAAATGGCGAAGGCAACCTGACCAGAGCGCTTATCTATAATCGGAGTCTGCTATCACATAGAAACCAGAAAATGACAATTAACAGGATTGAACTATTGAGATTATTAAATGTTTCAAAGACATAAACTGAAACTCAACTGAATAACACAGGCAAAGCGAATCCGCTACGGGAATTATTTAAATTTCTGGACGAGAAGTAACAAACAGGAAATCTTCGATTGTTCTTAGAATTCTCACATAGGGAGAGTTGAAATTAACACCTTTCCTCTCTTATATTTATGATTAATATAATAATAATTGCCTTACCTTTTACAAAACATGAAGCACTACAGATCAGGCAAACCTATATCACTACGAGATAATATAAAAATACACTTGAACCGAATGTACACAATAAAGACAAAGCGACACGGACACACGCGAGTGCAGCCGTCCGCCAAACTCTATGCTTTCAGTGTTGCCACACTGGAAATCATATACATCACTAGTAGGTATCTGACTCGCGGTAAATTCAAAACCATAAATCTGTAATTGGTAGTAGTACGCTGTGTTCGGTACCCACTTCTCACCAACAGACTCCACAGTTACCTTCTATAACCAAGCTAATATCCTAACTATACAAATACATATTTTATCTTTAAAAGTTTATTGTATAAGGGATCCAATTGCCTTACTTGAGGATAAGAAACATTGCGTGAAGTAAAATTATATACAATAAAATAAAATCTGCACATCCAATAGCCCGGTTTCTGGAATCTATACCAGGCCTTATTGTTTAAACTTTATTTTTAACTTTATTAACTTCTGAAACAGATTTCACACAACAATTTACAAATTTTGCAGATATAAGCTACTTTATACCTTAATGATTTAACTAAACCTAAGGATTACGGGATTCCAGTAACCTTATAAATATAATCTATCTAAAACAGTCTTTTTCTACTTTACTTCAACTTCAACAATATAAATCAAATCTACATTTCTACTGCAGCTTTAATTCTTATAACAAGCTACGAAAGACTGTTTCCTACAGTTTTAAAATTTCCTCTTCTCAACCGGTAACCAAAGCTTCCTCCTACTGGTGTCCATCTCTTGAAGGAACTGGCATCAGTAGATGGAGCTGGTGCATCAGTTCCAGACATCCGGGCAGATATCTCTCCTCTTCGGCCCAAATGACCTTGCTGTCGACGGGCCCTAAAACACCACACTCACTCACTCTCTCCACTTCTGCATAATCAGTTGCATCTGTCCGCTCTGATACTCTCCATATATATCTTCTCTCTCCTGGTATTTTATTTCTGTCTATGGTCTTTCTGTCTTCTTTCTGATGTCCATAATTGGCGTCTTAAATCAGGTTTTCAAGTCTGGTAATCTGTATAGTCAGTTTCTCTTGGTCCTATTTCCCTCCGACGACCTCTTAAGTTATATTCTTTTCTTCTACATTGAAATGTTCTTACATTTCTTTCATGAAATATTTTGTCGCGTGTCACATATTCCTCCAACGTCTTAACGGATATTATTTGAGACATATTTTCTAAATGTACATAATCTTCTGCATCTCTTAAGATGCGCAATAAACATTTTCCTTGAAGTTTCCTTCGACCGTCTTCTACTAGTTCACTATATTTATTGCACTAAAAATAACATGTCCGGTCGAATCTAAACAGTAACATTGCTCACATAAATCTGAGTTCTTCTTCTCTATTCTTTTTAAATATACATTGTATGGGCCATATTCTGTAACAAAATGGAAAAAAAATCCTTTTCTTGGTTTTATATGCTCCAATTTTAGCCTCTCTTTAATGTCCGGAAATAAATCATGTACTTCTCTTCCTACGTGAGCATTATTCCACTATTCTTGCCATTCTTAAAATTATATACAGAATATTGTCAAGATACAAGGTTAAATGCAATGTATATAAACCGTAGAATCTCATTTGATGCACCCAAAGTTGGTAAAACTGGGGGCTGAAATACCTAGCTCGTATCCCTCAAATAATCCTCGATTTCCGTGTCCAAATTTCACCTCAGTTAACATTTCCTAGCTCTAAATAATGGGTGAAGCTTTTTCAGATATTGAAAAAAGTAAAATTACATTATAATATTTGTAGAAATGGTTTAGTCCGCGCCGTGGCCGAACGGTTAGACCGCTTGATTCTCACAAAAGCGGCCCGGGTTCGATCCCAGGTGACCGCATGTGAGATTTGTGGTAGATAACATGGCTCTGGGGCGGATTTTCTCAGAGTTCTCCGGTTTACCCCGCCACCGTTCCAACAATTACTCCATCATCTTTCCTATCAGTCATCTCGCACTCATTCTCTCATCTACTTCTCCCACTCTCATAGCAGGCATTGGGCTGATCGCTCATCCTGCGTTGTCTCTCTCACTGATCCAGAGATTCCGTTTTTCAACCCGGATAAGCGTTAAGAGGAACAAGAATTCCCTAATACCGCGATAAGTGGTATAAACAGAGAAGTTAAAGAAGAAGAAGAAGAAGAAGAAGAAGAAGAAGAAGAAGAAGAAGAAGAAGAAGAAGAAGAAGAAGAAGAAGAAGAAGAAGAAGAAGAAGAAGAAGAAGAAGAAGAAGAAGAAGAAGAAGAAGAAGAAGAAGAAGAAGAAGAAGAAGAAGAAGAAGAAGAAGAAGAAGAAGAAGAAGAAGAAGAAGAAGAAGAAGAAGAAGAAGAAGAAGAAGAAGAAGAAGAAGAAAGAGTTTTATTACATCTACCCTTGTAGATACAATGAGTATAGGAGAATAAGGTGAGTTTCAGTGGTTGCCAAATATTTTAAGCGCCTGTCGTCATGAGGTGGCTCTGAAACTTTTCTCTTTGTGAGACCAAGAGGGGAGAGAGAGGGAGAGACAGATTAACGTTATCCCTTTTGAGAGAAGAAAATTTATTGAAAAATCCAGTCCAATAACAAAGAATAACTCGGAATCGATTAACTTCTACACACCAAAATAGTATTTGGGATAAAAGAAATACTTTAATGACATGTATATTTTTGCGCACAAAGAATGTCCACATTTTACGGTTTACCAGTGAAGCAAATGTCGTTCTGAATGAAAACGTCTTCGGAATTTATCCCCAAAAACTAACGATATACATAGGTGGTATGAAAAGTTTCCGATATAATAAACATACAAGACATTTTTCAGAATTTTTTCTCTATTTTTCAACACAGTCTCCTTGTAACTATACACACTTCTCCCATCGATTCTGCCATCTCTGTAACATGTCCAAATAGTATTCGGCGTTTTTCTCTGCAAAATAATTGTTCACGAAGGTGATTGCCCCTTCATTTGACGAAAATCTCTGTCCTCCGAGGGCAATTTTCAGATGAGAGAGCAAAAAAGAAGTCTCTTGGGGCTGGATCTGGTGAGAAAGGCGGGTGGTCAAGCAGTTCAAACCGTAATTCGTGGATTTTCGCAATTGCAACCGCTGAGGTGTGAGACGGTGCGTTGTCTTGGTGAAACAGAATTTTTTTTCTCTGCAAATGTGGACGTTTTTCCGCAAGTTCTGCCTTCAGATTGTCAACTAATGATGCGTAGCATGCTCCCATAATGGTGTTTCCTTTTCGAAAATAATCGATCACTTTCCCAGCCGAAAAAAAACAACAGTTTTTGCTTTTTTGGAGTCGGTTCCTCCTTTGCAGTCCACTGTTTGGACTGTATTTTACTATCGCGCGTATAATGGTGTATCCAACTTTTATCTACAGTAATTAATCGGCACCAAAACTCGGATTTATTACGTCTAAACTGCGCTAACAGAGCGATGGAAATGTTCATTCGAACACGTTTTTGGTTTAACGGGAGCAAACGCGCAGACAGCTTCCTCATGTCTAAATGTTGATTTAATTGATGACAAACACGTCCTTTTTACATGTTCATAGCCTGTGCTATCTCTCTTATATTAATTAGGCGGTCGTCTAGCACCATTTGGTGAACTTTGGCGATGTTTTCGTCGGTGGTTGCAGTTTTTGGACGTCGTGAACGTGCATCGTTTCCCAAGCTCTTACGCCCATGTTTAATTTTAGTTGCCCAAAATTTCACTGTGGTAAATGATGGTGCAGAGTTCCCATTCACAGAATTCAACTCATGTTTGATATGCGTAGGCGTATTGCCTTTCAAAAACAAATATTTAATAACTCTAAACTCGATTTTGTCCAAGTTCATCAAAAAACTCATATCAACTCACTCAAACGACTGTCACATAACAACCAAGTGTCCAAAATGGCTGAAACTTTGGTGAGTAACTGTCAACAGATGAACAACGAAATTCATTAACCTTTACATACTTACGAGTGCTGCCATCTTCATGTTGAGATGGCCGCGCCATGGCTCAGTGGTTAGACCGCTTGACTGTCACCAAGGTGACCCGGGTTCGATCCCAGGTGACCGCAAAATGAGATTTGTGATGGACAACACGATTCTGGGGCGGGTTTTCTCCGGAAACTCCGGTTTCCCCCGCCATCTCATTCCACCGGTGCTCCATCTTCATCTCATGTATCATCAGTGTCACCGCCTGCGGTGCCGTATGTAGTAAAAGCGGGCGTTAATCACTACACATTATCATTATTCATGTTGAGGTCGGAAACTTTTCAGATCACCCATGTACATATTTACTTGTGATTAAAATATCTTAAATATGTGATAGCTATATATGTTCTAGACACCTTTGAGAAATCTAGAATTTCCTAAATATTTCCCTTATAGAGGTTAGGAAGCGTGCGCTGGAGGCGTTTGCCCAAGAGAAAGAGAACATTCATGCGAAATATTTTATTTGCTCTGGATTCATTTTCAAAATTTATTTACGAACATCCATGTGCTGTGGAGCATTTTACAGCTGCTTAGATTCGAGTGACAATTCTGCGAGCTCATTCAACATTGAATATTTATGCATTCGTAACCTTGAATACTACGCTTTGTATATTTCCAGAAGCAATCGCGACCCTTGGATAGTTAGGAAGTACTGATAGAGTTACTCATGTGAAGTATCTATTGTGTATGAAGAAAAGTTTGTTTTTTAGTTGTATGTAGCACTCTTAAATACAACTGTAAATATATTAAATAACATTAGCAATATTACTTTACATAGATTGGTATTAAATGATGATAAACAGGACATTCTTGAGAATTTGTAGTTTATTAGCAAAAAATGTGTGAATTGCATACGTTCTACATTTTAGCCTAACCGTTCACGTGGTGTGGGCCAGCGCTAGGAAAAATTGGAACATCCCAGTGAAAAGGAGAAGCAAGAATATGTCTGCTTGTAGTGTGACCAGTCTCGCAATGCAAGAATAGAAAGAGTACTGAAGAATAGCCTTAGCTCTTCGAGTCATTATTCTCTGTCATTTTCATGAAAATAATTCTTTGGAGCTTCCCTCGCTTTGAAAGTCACGCCTCGCGACTGGGGATTTCGTTGTCAATAGTGACAGATTCTCAACAAGATGGAAACCTGAAATACTACCAAGGATGTAATACAGCGATTTTAAGGAAAATCTTCTACCACAGATCATCCTTAATATAGAAAACTTTTGGAACATTCTTATATTCTCAAAAATGGTTCAAACAATTTTAATTAAATGCCGTAAACTTTATATATATTCGGGGTCAAATGAAATGTGGAACTTAATTTCCAGGAAACGACATGTGTCGTCCATTTTATTCTGGATGAATCTCGGTGAATTTTGCTGAAACTTTTCAAAATTGTTCTTGCTATGTGTTCCACTATTTGGATACTTATACCTTCCTCAAATAAAAATATTATTTTGAATAGATAGAGTCTATCTATCCAAAACCTTAGCCTATATATACGGCTAGTGTGAAGGAACGATTAATTTCCATCAATTAACTGGTCAACCATCAATGGCTGATTTGAACATCATTTCATCATTGTGTTAAGATCAAGTACTTCTAAAAATTTGCTTCTTGAAGCAATTGCTTCAGACCTTCTGCATAAACTGACAAGTTACAGCTTTGCAATTTCCAAAATTAACATCTACCATTTCATTTAAAGTGGCATCAACATAAAATACTAAAGAAATTACAGCTTATATCAGACGCAAATGAAATGGCATGAAATATGGCATGATTTTGTTGGTGGAATTCTAACCTATGTGCTGTAAAATATTCTCATGGGCACTTTAGAAAGTCCATATTGTTGTAAAAGTTTCTCCTATTGCACGTTTCAATGTTTTATGACTACTACCATTCCTTTATTAGGTATGGCATTCATAAATGCCAAATACAGCAACAAGCTACTCCAAATGCAACACATTGATTTTATACCTGCAAGTGATGGGTTTGATTGATTTGTATATAAGGCGCTCAACTGCAGTGGTCATCAGCGCCCTTTCAAAAAAACTAATTCATGGCAATAGCCAGATATAAATTATTCAAAATTTAAAAAACAGATCAAAACAAAATGACAATAAAATAAATAAGTCCAAATGGTTAAAAATAATAAAAAGGTATAAATACCAATAAAATGCCAAAATGCATAAAAAATGACTACTTTCAATATCAACTTGCCATGACAAAAGCTACCTGCCTAGTGGTGGTCGAACCAATTTATTCCCTTTCTTCAGGGCTGGGCTAGCGCTTTCAGCAGGTTTTTCCTGCCTTTTCCTCACCGTCGTTTGGACAGTGAGGACAGGATCTACCCGCTCCACATCCTCAATGGAGGAAGGCGGTTTCCGCAGTGGTAACTTCGAATCCAGTCTCTCGACAGGATTGAAAACTGTGACCGGCGAAGATGGAAGTCGCCGATCGGCGTCCTCTCCAGATGATTCCTCAGATGTTGACGGAGATGTTCGCGAACTTTTGTGCTGGCTAGCTTTCCTTTCACTGGTCTTACTATTTTTCTTAAGGAAGTCAGCTTTGTCATGCGAGGTCTTAAATTTCCTTGGCGATGCATTATATATAACCGGTTCACATGTTCTTGAAGTAGATGCTTTCGGCAGTGACTTGGCTGAATCCTTCTTTTTAGGACTGGACTTGGTCGGCGCGCTCACTGTTGTTGCTTTGGCTGTGTTGTTGGCGTAATTGATCTTTCGGATATTACTTCCCCGTTTATTTCGCTGGTTTGTGTTGCT
Organism: Mantis religiosa; assembly: GCA_030765055.1. Lineage (NCBI taxonomy): Eukaryota > Metazoa > Arthropoda > Insecta > Mantodea > Mantidae > Mantis > Mantis religiosa. The sequence continues at coordinate 293,359,757 of CM060950.1, read as the reverse complement.
ATTTCACGTCTAGGTACCAGCTTAGCTGCCACTGCACTATAAGTACCGGTCCTAGGTACAGAAGGCTGGCGAATACGCAAGAGTTTCCGTGCTTCCCCGAAGGACACCCTCTCTCTTACCCGAATCTCTTGGATCGCCTTCTCCTCCATAAAACGGGGACATTCTCTGGAGTTTGATGAATGATTCCCACTGCAGGTAACACACTTTGCGGGTGAAGTGCATGTATTGTCATGCTTGACTTCCCCGCAGTCAACGCAAGTGGCAATTTCATTACATGAATCACTCGTGTGGCCAAAGCGCTGGCATTTATAGCACCTCAATGGATTGGGTATATACTGCTTCACTTCAATAGCGTTATACCCTGCATTAGTCCTTTTCGGGAGATCTACCCGATCAAAGGTAAGAAATAGGGTACGAGTGGGCTTCACCTCGTTCTTTGCGGTGAACTCGATATACACTTGTAACACCTTGTTCCGCCAAGTTTTCCTGAATCTCCTCATTGGACATACCGTCCAATGCGCTGGTATTTAGAACACCACGCAAGGAGTTCAGGGTCCTATGCAATTCAACGCGCACCGGACAGCTCGCAAGCATTTTGGCTTTCAAGATTTTTGCAACCTGCTTGGGAGAAGCTGCTAAGACCAGGAGCGTGCCATTGCGAGATCGAGTACATGACCTTACAGGGCCGCCAATATTATCTAAACCCTTCTGAATAATGAACGGGTTCACGGTAGTAAACTTTCGATCTTCCTCAGTTCTACAAATAATTAATAGCGAGGACTACAAGACTCAGCCATTTCTTTTCCACGTTTAATTTTAGGATTTGCCATAAGAAATTGTATGTGTTTCATCCCCCAGTACTCTCCACCCACCACGGAGCCCAACAAGGGGCCATACCACTCGAATGACAGGGCTACACAGGGGATATAGCGGGCTCGCCCTCCCACTCACCCTGGAGTTCGGTACAGTACCTAGTCCTGGCCGATTGATTAGGGGCTAATTAGTCCCTAACCTCTCGTTTAGGCGAAGTAGAAACCAAAGTAGTGTATCTGAAATGCGCACCCTCCCCGAATTTAGAAGAGGGCTGGAACGAGCTCAGATGCGCATCCCTCAACCACCAGGACAAACCTTTCCACCGACACGAGTCTCCACGCACGGCCTACACGTGGGTGGGTGTTTTGTCTGACCCCTCACCTCTAAGAGGAACCCACATCAAGGGTGCCAGGGTGGCTCGGGACCCCAGGATTGCCAATTCCCGTACCTACCTTAGTAGGCTCCTGGGGGTGCAAGTGATGGAACATGATTGTAATCTCCATCGAAGTTCAGCTTCAATATTGGAACATTCACCTCTTGATTTTTGTATCTGAAAATCAAAGTAATGTAATGTCAATAAGAGATTATTTTTCTGTGAATAGTTTTCACAGTAATCCATTAAATAACGTGCTATAGCATCTTACCGTACAGGCTATTCACAGAAGACATCCAATAATAATGACAATTTTAAACATAAATATCTGATTATTCTCTGTACCTCGAGTAAGTAACCAAGATTACACGATGCTTTATTAAATGCTCTGTCTTCCACAGGAGCATAGAACAATCCTTCCATATTGACATTTTCAAGATGGCCAAACCACAGAATATCAAACCAGTACAAACACAGAAAAAATACTTAAAATTTAAAAGTTGTGTAGCAGAACCTGAATCAGCCAATCGCCTTCGTGATCAAGTACGCCAGTACCTCTACTTTCGCGTCATGCAACCAGCCAATTAGCAAACAACACGCCATTAAGACACACCACTGCCCCTCTGCAAGTCCTTGTGCTATCCAGCCAAGGCAGACCCGGGGGTACAGGGCCTCACCCGCCCCCGCAAGTGGCACCTGCATCAGCAAAGGTAGGCCGCCCACCATGTGCACACTGATGACGACAATTTGCACACCAATAGACACGAGTGGCAGACGCAGCCGTAAGGCTAAGAAACATATATTAATTCCATTAACCAATAGTTATGCACTATATACATCAATTAAGCCTGACCTTACTTCTAGATGCTATACTATATAGTGATGACGCCTCCAGGCTGATTTTTATGTCACCTGCATGTTATGTACAGTAGCACAGATACAACTTGACCCACCGGTACAACGGAACAAATAGACTTAGATTAGACTACTAATAACGTAAGCGCTAGGCGCAGAACTGATTACATCCTGAACGCGCGGCACATTACCTAAGATTACCAATAATGGAAAGATGGGCATCAGGGTCCAGTGACCATGACGCCTCCCTCCCCAATATACCATAGCAGTTCGCCGCATAGAAATAACCGACCACTTGAATCTGGGCGCTTACTGCGGGACCAGCAAAACATCGCCAGGGCTGCTGCCCTAGGTAGTGGCGGATTTTTAGTAGGTATTCCGCATCGGTGCACTCCACCGATGCAGGGACACCTATGTCACCAGCCCCATGGGCTGGTTTGGGTAAATTCCATTTTTTCTTTCCACGTTAAAAAATCGGGTGGCAAACTAAAATCTATTGTTGCCATTTCCCGTATCTCGTACATACACCAGTGAAATATGGGGAGTAGCAACCAAGTATCACCTACCACTGCCTTGAAATTTTACAATCCTGATTCCTCCGCATTGCCACAGACTCCCCTTGGTACATCCCCAATCTAGTTATCCGATGTGACCTACGTATTCCCACAATAACAGACTACATCCATACACTTTCACGTTCCTTCTATCAAAACCTCTCCCATAACTTCAACTCCCTCATCCGCGGTCTAGGTGAGTACCACATCAATCATGGAGAGCGCTACAAACGCCCGAGACTGCTTCTAGGCACATAAAATAACACATCAGATGGCTTATGTATAACTTCAACCTCATCTTCTGCCTCATATTATCTTTCCTTACAAAACACTCCACTGCCAGTAGAGGGCCTAGCCCTGATCTGGCTTGAGACCGCAGGTCTGACATTCAGGTCTTCAATGTCCAGTCGCGTGTGTGTGACCCCTATCTCGGCGTCACCCCTGTGATTGATACCTAACGACTCTTATATCAGTATGTTCTGTTTTTGTTGTTGTTGTAATTTACGTCCTCCAACGTTAAGTCATATCGGACGATGAATGAAATGGGTGAAATAATGCTCAAATGTGTCCAGGGTCCATTGAGCTTAGAGTTACCCGACATTCGTCTTTCAGGACAATGGAAAACCCCGGGAAAACCTTATCCAGGTAACTCACCCTGACCGAGATTCGACTCGGGACCTCTTGAACGTGAGGCAGAAACGCTACCATCTACGCTACCGAGGCGGGCTAGTGTGTTCTGTGTATATTATTATAGCCGGATCCAACTTTATAGTCAGATCTGGCCCCAAAAATTCCATCCTATTCAGCAACAGAGTAACGATTTAAACTACGATACGTACACTTTTAGTTCAATTCACAGCCTTTAAGAAAATCTCGATTTGTTTCTTTATAATTTAGAAAATAATTAAAATTTTACTTCGTTAAGTTCACCACTGTTTTGCAAATTAAAGATGCAATTGAAAATATATAACTTTGTTTGTATTTTTCACTACACGCTGTATTTCTGTTAGTTACCGTTAAACCACAGGACTAAATGCCAGTTCTGCCATCTGTTGTTAATGCATGAACTAATTATGCGACGCTCTCCGCGAGGGAGCAAAGCATCTACGTACGGTTACAGTAGGCAATGTTGGAACTGTACTATACTCCATCGAGCTTTGCTGTAGTCAGTGACGGTAAAAGTAAATGTAATGACTCCAATCTGATATAATCTTTCGTCGAAAAGAAGAAACTCTATAGAGGTAAATCCTTGGAAGGTTATTTCCTTTTAACACCGATTTTGTGTATTAATCTATTGATTTCTTTATAGCTTTTGTTTTGTTTCAACTGTTTTCTAGTTCATCTGTACTCAGAATTGTATTACCTACGTTACATATTAATGGTACTTTAATACATATTGTCGTTTCTCCTTTCTTCACTTCGTTTGATAATCAGTGCAGGTATTGTATTCCACCGAAACATTTGATGTCAAGGTTTTATAGGAAATACGTCATGCTGCTTGTGCAAGCCTGCCTGGAGTATCTTACTCTGGAAAGGCGGCTTCCGGTCTCCGAACCGACCTTGTGATTGCTTTGGGGCCACGTCCCCACTATTGTTTAGTGGTTTAACTACGAAGTCTGGGACTTAAGTACTTACAGCATAGTAAGTCGCCCCAAAAGGTGCGTGTCTCATAGCATATGAGAACCCCTAGTGGTCTACCGGGAAACATACGAATCAGTTGGAGGATTTAGTGTCATGTCGGCATGTTGGCCATAGTAGCTTAGATGGTTAGATCAACCATGCCAGAGGACCTACTTCCATTAGTCCTGGACCCGTAGGACAAAGGACCCGGGCCTCCTTCTACGAGGGAGATACCCAGTTGTCCCGAAAGGGCGCTCGGCGCCTCCGAGGCTCTTTCCATAGGGCAAGACCTAGAGACTAACAAGCCCCTCCCCATCTGGTCCTGTGGACTCTAGACGGGATGGAAGTGGATACGCTACTTACGCGCGCCAACTCCAAAATGTGAAGGCTACAGATATGACCTCGGTAGGGCCGCCTGGTTATCTAGCACATCTTCTACTAGCTATGCTGGCTAGTACGCGGGAATATTAATGGCTTCCCTCAACCCCGTGCAGAGACGTATTCGATCTCCCACGGTTATCGGGAAGCACTGTCCCCTCGAGTCCAACCCAATCCGAACAACTCCCTATCAGGGAGAGGCTCGAATGTTCGGTCCGAGGTTCCTCTAGTAACGTCAGAGGTACCACGAGTGCTAGGGGTCCGCAGCGCCCGCACCACGGCAGCTGAAGGGGACGGATCTTCTCCCCTACAGGATAGATGTGTTGACAGCAGCTTTGAGGCCTCCCTCTTCCGGCAGGTAAATATAAAGTCTGTCTAGTCATTGTGTGTGCAGTTCGGACTCAAAGGAACCTGACCCTCCCGCCCACTAACGACCGTCATAAATGTATCTCCACACTTCAGAAATGGAATACTGCCTTTGAGGACCAATAGCAACCCTGATTTTCTCGAAGTGACAGTCGCATGTCTACTCCACGTGGAGTCTCAGTTGCCAAAGTTCCAACTTCCAGTTGATCTGTTTCATTAGGTGCAGAGATTCGTTGTGTGTCACGAAGTGGAGACCGTGGGAGGGAAATGCACTGGTAAATGCACATGAAGTGGTAGATTACTTTCAGTCAAGTGAAACTAATCGAAGTGATGACAATAGTATGAATAACTGGGTCGAGTTATATTACTGGAAAAGCCTCAAAAAACAAAGTTATAACGGGAACTCTTACTAAACAAATTCAAGCGCTTATTTTGAATACATATAAATATAAATATTAAAAGCAGAAGCATTATTAACAGTGAAATATTCTTCATATTTGAGTTTGATTTATGCGTCACTATGTTTACACTGAACTTCACTTACTTGTTGTATAATTGAAACGTTTTCAAGATCATTCGATCTCATGAGACTCTTGAGTCACCAAACAGCTGAGGATGAGATCGAATGATCTTGAAAACGTTTCAATTATACAACAACAAGTAAGTGAAGTTGAGTGTAAACATAGTGACTCATAAATAAAACTCAAACATATAAAATGTGCTGAAAAATAATCTTGATAAGGGGTCGTGCAATGAACCTGATGATAAATTCTGGGTATTCATAGAAATACAGTAAGAAATATTGTGAGGAAAGGAATACCAAAGACGCCGACCAAGTGTGAAAACAAAAGGAAACGTTTCTCTAAAATAGATAATTTCACATGCGATTTAATTCGCCGAGAAATTTATAGATTCCATGCAAAAGGGAGAGCGCCCACCTTAGACGAATTGGTTGCACATTTGCAAGAAATTTGTGATTTTCTTTATGGTCACTGCACTTTGCGAGGCCTCCTAAAGGAGCTGGGTTTCAAATACCGTACTTTAAATAAGATAAGCGTTATTATGGAATCCGGTAGAATTCAAGCTTGGCGAAACCTCGTACGATACCCATGACGTATGAGAAAGGTGCCAACCTTGCAGAACGGTCTGGGAGAAGGAGGGCCGGGGTTGTAAAACGATTATAAGGGTTCGTCAAAAGAGTCTTCCGCTTCTATAAAGGAGCTTAATTTTGCCTGATGCGTAGATACGATAACTGTTCTTTTTTTTTAAAAAAAACTATATACTGCAATGCACTGCAAAGCTAATTATACAGCCATAAAAGTATCCATGAAGAATATACGAAATGATAAGTCAATGAACGCTTATTTCACAATGAACATCTGTTTTTTCTTTTATAGTAGACATATACATATGCATATTGTAAACCTTTCACATAAAATAGAAATATTTCAATTTGGTCTCAATTCTGTTCTATCACCCACAGTTTTCTCATAATGTAACTTCATTACAAAGCAGAAAATTAGCAGCACATGTTCTAATAATGAATAATAAATGATTGTTCCAATAGGTATAAAGCTTTTATCCAAGACTAAACAAGAAAATATCTTTAGTACATAGTTTTATGTGTCCATTTTCTTATATTTCCTTTCTCTATTCCCCTTAAACACTATCTGTACTGCGAGAAGATATGCTTGAGGCCTTTCTGTGATAACATTATTTATTGCTTCTAGATAGCAACCAGTCACGTTATAGCATCCAATGTCTCTCTTTTTGCGTGTAACCGATCTTGTATCTTGGAAACGTTTGATGCACCTATTCGTTTTAAAAGACATAAGGTTACCAACATTATTAGACATTTTAATTAAGCGTGAGAATGACAAAAAGTTTATATCATATACTGATAAAACATAAGACGTTTATGTTGCAAACAAAAGTATGTCAATATGACGCTACCTGGACACCATTGACAACATTATGCTCCAAGGGACTTGTCTGAATGGTGGATAGCTTTGCATAGACTCCTTTATGCAGCGGCTTGAATTATATTTATGTCGCACCAATTTTAATGCCGGTACGAAAGTAGCATTCAACCATGAAGACGCGGTGCCATGTTACAGCACGCCCACACTTAGAGCGCTGTAATTTGCACTATGATTTCAAGATATACTCACCAGTCAACTATGACGTCATACGTGTTCAATCGGAGGGCGGGAAATAACGAATAAAAATGAACACCGTGTATATAGCATTACTGGGGAATACTGCCCTCATTGATTATCTAGGGGTGGTTCTTCAGTCAACAGAATATTCTGGGAGGGATAAGTTCATAACGCTCATACGGCATTCCGAGGATCCAAATGTATTGGCAGTCATCGTAAGCTGATTTTGGACACCAGCGATATTTGGCGCGCGCGCGCGCGCGCGTGTGTACCTGGAACTAATACTGTCTCTTTAGAGCAGTTTGTCTTACCCCCAAGATTAAAAAAAGTAAAATAAAAAAGCCACCCTGAGGTATGAAAAATTGCCTTGGAGAATATTTTGTATAAATAGGCACCACGCGATTGCCCAGAGACTTCAGTAAGAAACCATAATGGCATCAGAAAAACTGGTGACATGTACGAGAACAATATTTAGCTAATGTGCATTCTGTTCCAAATTTGATACAAGCATTATAAAAGTATTATAAAACCGAACTGCATCTGTAGGCAAGTTGATGACACTTGGATAGTGCTTAGGAATGTTGCCAGCTGGCATGCCTTGAGGAATTTCCGTGTCTGAATTTCCTTTCCAAAATATGTCCCTCCCAATCTGTATGATTTATTTTATTACAGGAGCTCTATAGGATAAGGGTGCCATATTTCGGATAGCATTTTTATTTTTGTGTATTCTATATGTTATAGTACATCAATAGACACGAAATTCTGTCACAACGTTCTCTATTCATATTAACTTACAGTCCCTTAGTCAAAAAGTGCCTTATAAAGTATGTTCACATCAGATATAATGAAAACCATTAAAGAGTAATTGGATTACGTTACAAAGATGGTGCCTAATTTCAGATACTTTTGTGGAGTGCGATAAGACAGTTGAGAGTGTCTTTTCATAAAATCCCTGAGACATATTTTGTTTTCAGTCATATCGCTACCCGAAGCAAATGGATGCTTTACATTGCTGATAAAAGCTAGCTGGAATGCCATTCGTCTAATGTCTTTCTTTCTAAGTCCAAAATAGCGATTATCCATAACCGTACAGTATGCAGCCAGTTCGGTTTCCAGCTTCTCCGATTTTTGTAGTCAATAAACTGTCAATATCTTTCTGTATGTAGTTTACATAATTCTCTAGTGTAGAGCGAGGTATCCCATAGCATTTGGAAGCTTTTAAAAATCCCATTTTCTTCTCCTTGACGGTCTTTACTGCTTCTCTTATTGCTTCTTCTTACCACCTCCTTCTGCGCTCTGGTACCATCTGATGTATAAAAATTCTGTTAGATCGGTAAAATATTGTTCATTCACACCGCCCTCTGGGTGCCTCCACCTGAGAAATGGGTCCGGTCATCACTTGGTGGGGTGAGGTTACCCCGAAGGCCAAGGTTGCCATGTGGGGAGTGTTAGTAACTAACTAACTAACTAACTAACTTGTTCATTCCTAATTTCGGATATCCGAAATTACGATGCCCTGTGGTATCCGAAATTAAGAATTCCTCCATATTGCATAAATAACAGTTTGGATTAAACAAGAAACAGTAATTTCAAATGTAAATGCATTTAAGCAAACTATCATATAGTAACATATTACAGGCAGTAAGCCCGCCTCGGTAGCGTAGATGGTAGCATGTCTGCTTCACGTTCAAGAGGTCCCGAGTTCGAATCTCGGTCAGGGTGAGTTACCTGGATAAGGTTTTTCCGGGGTTTTCCCTTATCCTGAAAGACGAATGTCGGGTAACTCTAAGCTCCATAGACCCTGGACTCATTTGAGCATTTCACCCAATTCATTCACCGTCCGATATGACTTAACGTCGGAGGACGTAAATTACAACAAAAAAAATACAGGCAGTAATTACGTGATTTAGGAACGTACCTTGAGCTCAAGAAATCGCTCTGAAAAGCGGTCTTCAAACACTCTGATCGTGAACAAAACAACTTACAAATGCTACTTCACCGCAACTAGCTGCATAAAGTCTAAAGGTTCACTGTGTTCACCTGGTACTTACTCCTACTTGTGCACATGATTTCCGAGGGAGTGCAGTAGCTCACGGAGCAGAAAATCTACCATCCGAAATTAGGCACCTATCCGAAATATGGTGTCCCTAACCTACAAGATAGTTAAACAGTATGTCGAAAATGTGGCAAAGAGGGACGACTAGTTCAGCTTCCTGAGACACCATCTGCTCAAGGCAGCCCTTTATCTCCCGGTTTGAAGTAACTAATTAACATTATGTGCCCTAACCACTGGCCTTAACACAAAAATAAAATAAACATTTATAAATAGATAAAAACTAAGGAGGAAAGGGCTTACATGTGAAGGGTCAGATTTCGATTCTCGTCCAGCAGCCAATCTAACATTTAAAACAAGTAGATTGGAGAGAGCATGATGGAAAAGCTTCAGATAGGAATCCAGGTTTGGTAGAACAATACCAGTTTAAAAGGAAGATAAGTGGTCAGATTCTTACTGTGAAAACAGGACAGATATATTCTTGCATGTATCGTTCAGCATACACATTAACGTATGCCACTATGAATATGGTACGCTTTGCGGTATTTTAAAAACCGATAATAATGAAACCACTTTTTCTGGGTTGCCTTTACCACTAACCTGAAAAGCCATCACATTTATTTTGTAACGAGTGCCCTTGTTACTCGCGTTTTCGTTTAAAGGCCATGAAAGGTCGTAAAAAAGAATCTAGTTTGGTTTTGAACAGTTTACCTCCGGATGCAGCGAAAAACAATGAGTCCACAGTGGTTCCACCTGTTACTAGATCAATAATGAAAATGCTGAGCGCTAGTCTTTACAACATTACACAATAAACAAACTTTTGGTAATGAACTGCGTCCCTTTACGAGGGATTTAATTAATGGAATGTCCCTGTTTTACGGAGTTGCTTACATAAAGAAAATTAAACGATCGTGTTTTGTCACTTCCGATTTTTGATATCAAAAGGAGAATTCTGTTTTGTGTACGCAATAAAATGCGGTGCTGCAGGAAAATAGAAAGCACACCGAGGTCAGGGTTTGGTCTTTCACTCAGGTATACATCTAGGTTCGAGTCTCGCTTGCCCTGTTAACGTCTCTCCCAGTGTGCAAAACTTGATGCTGTCTCCATTACCTCCGTTTTTCATTGGTCTGCTGCCGGCTGCTACAGTGGTGAACTAACGGCGTATGCCAATTAAGTTGGTTAATAAGTCTAATAAACATTAATAAATGAGCAATTTGAAGCAAGTTACACATTTGTTAAGGTTGAATAATTGAACTGTTTCTGTATCTTAGCACCAGAAAGTGCTAGTAGTATATCATCTAAATTCTGAAGTATTAATAAATTCACGGTTTACAAGAACTATCTTCGTAGTAATACTGTGATAGGTTGCGAAATGCTAAGATTAGAATTTCCATGATGCCCCCGCCAAGCAGGGGTAACCCGAGTACCGTCTTTAAACGTTACGGACTACCGATAACCGATCTAATAGTAAATCACTTCTGAAAGGAACAAAAGATGCGTGATTTAGAAACGCAGGACGCACCTACTTCTTGACTAACCCTGAAGTTGCTACATTATACGTTGCCAAATCTTAATTCACATCTAAAATACACTTTTTAATCTGTGACTTGCTAAATTCTAAGCAGTTTCCTTTCCTTTCTTATTTTGATTTTTTTTGGTACAGGTACGTGTATAGTTGCAGGCAATTCTCATTTCTCAACGTACTGAGTTCTAATTACCTGAAACTTGACCTAATAGACTTCACCAGAGCACCTGATTGCCCTAGCTATTCTGACTTATAACTAATTCTCTTTCCTTGCACATAACTTCTTATTCCCTGATAAAAATAGCAAAATACGCTTCTCAGACTATACACCACTAAATTAACCTGGAATTCTCATATATCTTACATTTCCACAATAGCCATTTCTAGAATTAAAAAACTGTATCCATTGCTACAGAAGAAATCACAGCTTGGTCTGGAGTGCTCAATATTGATCTACAAGTCTCTTATTCGCCCCATAATTTCTTACGCTGCTCCTGTATGGGGTTCAGCCAGAAAAACACTCATTCATCAACTTCAGGTTATACAAAACAAATTTCTCCTCAGTATTACAAAGGCTCCGTGGTTCATTAGAAATGATCAACTCCATCAGGAACTTGGTATTCTTCCCACACATCTGTACTTCAAATTGATATCAAAGACATTCTTCATTAGATTATCCGAAGTACCAGGCGCTGTAACCTATGACATTGGAGGACGAAACTTCGAAAGGACCAGATTGAAAAGAAAACTGCTTCAAGACATCCTACTCACTGATTCAGAAGATAGCGAATTTTCTCACTAATTCAAAGTATATCCCCTATTTTTCTCATAACACCACTGATTATAATCTAGTCTCGCATAACTAACCTCTCTTTTCAATTGTTATCCATCTTATTTGATGTTATTGTATGTGTTAGTTATCCTGATATATACGTTGTCTTTTATTATCTTTTATTTAAATGTCTTCTTAATTGTTTTCTGTTTATATTATACATTTATCACCTATTGTGTATGTTAGAGGACAGTAATTCCTCAGTTGTTAATTGTAATACTTATGTAATTTATCAATGGCTTGCATAGAAATACTGCTGATGAGCCAAATAATAAATGTAGAAAAGAAAAGACTATACACCGATTTTAGCTTTGGATGTTATTTATTGCAAGTTTTTGCTTATCTGCAATCATTTATTATAAGTTTATTAATCTTAGCGCACAATAATTCCGGTGTGAACTAAAAACCCGCATCTATTTCATTATATGTTCTTTATACTTGTGCTTTGCTTGACTTTAGTGGTTAGAACTCCATTAACAGACTTTCTTCATTTCTCTCCTAAATTTTTATGAAGCTGTACAATAATCTAAAGGTTTCTTTATATCGAATCCTATACTTTAAAGTTTATAGTTGTAATTTCGTAAAGTCCTACTGTTTGAAATAATGGATGAAAACAAACGAACAAAAGAACGCGAGACATCGGCGTAACATCTGACTTCCTTATGGGCACTTGGTAGTGTCAGAGTAGCAATTTCGATGTAGAATTTCCATACAACATATGTTAGTGTTTCTTGAAAGCTATGCAATCTATCAGAATGAAACTTTTACCACTTATATATCAACCTCTTTTAATTCAGAAACCATAATCAAATAATAAATTAACTTAATAAATTTTGCTCAATTGATATTTCAATAAACACAAAATTTTCAAAAAATTTATCGCATTTTCTTCTTTAGGTCTCCTTTTCTCCAAAACACTTAAAAAAGCACATTTCAAACTTTTCAATTACTTTACAAGTATGATATTAAACGTAGCGGCTGAACCATTAAGACATTTTAATCAATAATAGAAATTTGAAAAATAAATAATTATAAACCCTTTGTTTTTATAATTTTGTATATAATTACATATTTTTGAGGGATTTCATAAAAGTGTAACATATGAAGCTTTCACTAACTGTTTAGAGCAGTATACTCTGTATTTGCACAGAAAAATTCAAAGCTCTATTACAGTTTTCTAGAAAAGTGTACCTAAAGTTTTAAAAAAGCAAGTTACAGTAAATGGAAAAAGAAGATAATGTGTTAAAATTCAAAAAATCACTGATTTATATTCCTCACTTCAGTTGTCTCAGCATCCTCTGTCCTCCTCTTTTTGCCTCTCACCGTAATTCTTGCTTCCTTACACACTTCCTTCACTTGTTTTTCTGCTTCTTTTATCTTGATGCGTCAATGTTTTCAAAGGCAATCGTGTTTTGTCACAATTTTCATAAATACAACTCCCGTTTTAGTAGCACCGTCATTAAAACATATCACATCATCCATCACACTAAATTTAATAGTTTTACTGCCAACATACACAGATTTTGGAACTCTCTCCCAGATTAGGTGACTGAAGCTCTCGTTTGGATTTTGCGTACGACCATGTATCCTTTCATATTATTTCTCTTTTTTCTAAGTCTTCTACCCATTCTTTTTTGTACGTGTCCAACACATTCTAGCTTTTTCACTTGCACCTCTTGTCCATATACGTTGGCTTCTTGCATCCTTAGCAAACCTTTGGAGTCCCCATCCCCTAAATAATTATGCTTGTTATAACCAGAAGAGAAAATGCGGAGTAAAATAAGGGAGCGTGAGCCTGGCCGCTATATTTAAACCCCCATTAAATACACTTAATTGCCACAAACACACAAAACTTTATAAGGGGCATTCATATTAAGCAAAAAACAAAGTATCCATATTTTCATCCAAAATCACTGATCACTGCCAAGTGACTGCAACAGTCTTAAGTTCTGAATATGTTACATAAAGTACTCCTGAAAGAGCGTCAGCTGGAGTGTTCGAGTAATTTTTTTAGCTAATTTTCGCATTTTTTATACTATAGTTACCTGTTTATTAATATTACAGATGGCTCATCATGACAGAATGCAATGATTGGTTACAACTGAGGACAGTGCTGCTGCCAATATGCCTGACGTAATGTAAGGTAGTATATGGGTGGCCAGAAAAGAAAAAAAAATCACATATATACACACACAATTAACTAAACAACAGCTAATCAGGTATTATGTCCAACGATTTTCAAATATTTGAAATTTAACTGAATTTAATGTTAAAACTTCCTCAGAACGATTTATAGTAACAGGATGAATACAAGAAAATGTTTGGGTTAAACATTCATTCCGCTGGAACGTACTCCGAAAGGATAGCACATTTTGAACAAAAAAGGTAAAGCGAGATACGAAAACTGCGCAAGAGGAAAACCAAGGCCTAAGAGATCACGTTGCATATGTATATTTAATGTAGTCTTAAATGAGAACATTCCTTTAAGACGCTGAAAAAGGTCTTGTAAAATTTTAAACGCCCAAGAGATGGAAAATATCTGAAGGGTTGAAAAGAAAGTAAGAAGCTTTCCTTCCTTGCCTTTCTCTGCGTCTTAATCCATATTGCTCCTGTATATTTGTACCTCATTATCAGCGTAATACAAATCTGATGTATTTTACTCTACAAACTTTTGGAGTTTCTCTTCCGCATACCTGTGTAGGTAGAGGAGGTTACTGCCAAAAATATAGTGTAGTGAGTGAGTGGTGTGTTAGGGCCCGTCGAGGAGCGAGGTTATTTGGGTCCTATAGAGTAGTGATTTCACCGGAACTACCTACATGATTTTACAAAAATGGTTTGTGTATATCAGTAAACAACATAACCAAATCGTACAATTAGCTCTTTTTTGTTGTAATTTACGTCCTCTAACGTTAAGTCATATCGGACGATGAATGGAATGGATGAAATGATGCTCTGATGAACCCAGGGTCCATAGAGCTTAGAGTTACACGACATTCGTGTAAAAAAAAAACCTAAAAAACCTTGTCCAGGTAACTCACCCTGACAAAGATTCGAACTCGAGACCTCTTGAACGTGAGGCAGACACTCTACCACCACGCTACCGAGGCGGGCATTCAATTAGCATAGATACCAGATTTGGTATCTCAGAATGAAGAATCTCTGGGATCTGAGAGAATTCATATTAAATTAACAAAACATGGAGGTTTATTATTAAAATTATGCCTCCTCTACTTAATAAATAAATGCTGGATTAATACAAAAATTACATATGACTGGTTAATAGATAATATATAATGCATATTTAAACAAGGAGAACGGAATAACCTGACAGCTTCAGGGGGATGTCTACCGAATTCAATATATAATTAATATGCAGGAATACTGAACAATAGATTAAAGCCGATAACAGAATCTTTATTGTAGGAAGCGCAGAGTGGATTTAGGATTGATAGAATCGTGTCCTGACAATATATTTACCAGAATTTTGTTAAAAAAAAGAGAGTATAACCTACCTGCATATATGGCATTTATCGATTTGGAGAAAGCCCTTCATAAAATTGACAAGGAAATATTATGGGAAATAATGGAACGGTATGGCCATCCTACTCATTTAATAAAATGTATTAAAGTTATATATAATGGCACTTGTTTTAAACTCAACTCTCCTCATTATTCGGTTGGAAATATACTAATAAATGAAGGTGCACGAGGGTGCATTATTCACCCACTCTTTTTAACATTTATTTGGACATATTTTAAATAAATGGAAAGCGGAAGCACAATATGGTATTCGTACTGGAGGAACTGAAACTAAAATTTCAGCGTATGCAGACAACCTTGAAGTTATACAAGATTCGGAAGAAACTCTTCAAAAATTATTTAAGTTAATTGGTGGAAATTAAGCATTTCTTCACACTAGCCGTACATAGGCTAAGGTGTTGTATGGATAGAGTCAACATGAAAATTCAATGCCATGGCCGGGATTTGAACCATGGATCTCCTGGTTTCCGTCCAGTCGCTCTAACCCATTGAGTTACCATGGACAACGTGCCGTCCTGACATTAAATTCTCCAGTTGACTCATATATTCCCGGTAAGCCACTAGGGGGCTCTCATATCTGAGGTACACCGTTTGTGGCGACTTAGTATCGTAAGTACTTAAATCCCAGGCTTCATCATTTAACTCTCATTATTTAAGTTAATTGGTGGAAATTAATCATTTCTTTACACCAGCCGTAAGATTTTGTTTACATATTATATCAAATTGTAACTGAATATAACTTTAAAATCTCTTTTTCAAAAACAAAATTATGGCATACCAGAGTAAATATCCAATAAGGGTAAATATTAAATTAGAAGCTTAACATCTGGAATAATTTCAATTTATTTAGGCTACGACATTACTTATATTGATGAGCATATTATAAATAAATTGAACAAATGTCAAATATTTTGAGAACAATAAAAAAACTCGAAAAGACACTATGATAAGTACTATAAAGTAATGGCAGTACCAACCCTGACATATGGCAGTGAGTCCTGGAAGTTAAAGAAAAAAATTACAGTCCTATTCAGGTGTCAGAAGTGAGATTCCTCAGAGCCTTGTTAGGATATACAGAACTGGAAAAAATAAAAGGTCAAGAAATGAGAATTAGATTAAATATATATGCAATAAATGAAAATAGACGAATATGGTCGTAAATGGAGGGAATGTCTGAATGGAATTTCTAGTCGAATACCATAAATAATTCTATCATATAAACCAAGGGGATGATATGAACCTCGATGATCAAGGCAGAGATGGGATGAGGCCGGAACATGCCACTGGGCCTCGAATATGATAGAAAGAAGACGACAAGATAAAGTTTGGTATATCGCTTCCTCATCTTCCAAGGATGTGACAAATATTTTTTAGGAATGTCTGCCATTCCAAATTTCCTTCTTCGTGGAACATTATTCAAAAATGTTGTTTTTCCTAAAAGTTCTTATGATTATTTTGATTAAATCACTGTATGTTTAAGATATGTTTATGAAAATTAAATGCATATTTTTAATTTTCTGAGAAAAGCTTCGTCATTCTGACTGCCTTTTGGAAAACTCATAAATCGTAAGAGATAAAATCTTGCTACACACAAGAAAAACATGTATACAATTTATGTGAAATAATCCTTTTGTGAGTTAAACAGTTACCTGCAGTTATACGGGCCAGCCTTTATTTTATTTTGTTTGTTTTTAGAGGCAAGTAATGTATATATATTCCAGCAACGCAAAGAAGGCCCCTAAAACCAATGTTCTGTGTTACAATGAATGGACAATGAATGTGTGTGGCAGAGAATGCCTGCTACACAAGGAGCAGAACTGTTAAAAAACATGCTCCCTATTCACTCTGTACACTAAAACCGAGAAGAAACATTCACAAAAGTAGAAGCCGTCAGAATGTTTTTGAATGATCTGTAACTGTACTGACATGGGGTGCCATAAACCTGTCCAAGGAGGGTGTGGGAATCTTCGCCAACCCCCCTGCGTCTCATCCCTCGGAGACTTTCTCTCCTGTGGAAGACAGTATACCTGCTATTAAAAGATTTGACTGTAGCTTAAGCCTACGTTATGCGTGTATGTATGTTGTATGCTTTTGCTTTGTTTTAATTTACGTCCTCCTATGTTAAGTCACATCGGACAAGAAATGAAATGAGAAACCTTACCCACTTAGCTCACCCTGACCGAGATTAGAACTCGGGATCAAACAAAGTATATATCTTCAATTTTCCTTACCTGTGAAGTCCTCTTCATCCCGATTTTTTTTTAGCTTGTAAATCCTAAGAGATAACAATAGCGTATCTCACGAAAATGTTTTACTTCTCGTTAAAACTTATAATTTATGTAAAGTAACGTTGCCTTAACCATTATATTGTGCCTTTGTGGGCTTGTAGAATTGAAGGTCTAGTTTGCAGAAATTCAAACGGCTCTTTATTTCAAGTAAAAATACGTTTTGTACAACCCTTTGCAGCAGAATTACGTAAAATACACAGTCTTTCGTTGCTTTACCACACTTAAACAAACAAAAGAATTCACTTTCAAATCACTACACGATTATCAGTTCCCAACTTGCAACTCCATTCAATCACTAGCAGCTCCGGTGCACAACTGACAGACTCGTCCCTTGTCCCTTATTTATACCCGAGCCATTGTTTCTCGAAAGTTACTGAAGCTTCACGGTCTTTCAGGATGCAGCGAGAAATTCCAGACTATCTCCGTCTCTTTTTCTCTCGGCAAGGAACAAGCGCTCTTCCGTTCCGTGGGCGTGATTAGACGCTAACTGTCTCTTTCACTCCCCGCTTCTCTCTCTCTCGGCGTTCTCCATGGGCCGGCAGGAAACAATTTCTGGCGACAATTACACAAATATATATATATATATTTATTTTCCTGTTGTCCTGCGCCATGGCGTTGCCTTGGTTCCCTGACACGGAAAGCCGCCCGGGGTTGATCCCACCCCCGGTGGTACTGATTTTAAGTCACGGATATAGGACTGGTGCCCACTTAAAATCGTGAGGAAATTGAGGAGCTGACGATAGGTAAGCCGCCCTGGTCATGATAGCCAACTTTCTCGCTAGGGGTGTCGAGATGCTGACCACATCTCCTCGCCGTATCGGTTGGATGATCGCCCAGCTCTACCTTGCGTATGTAGGCGTGAGTTCGGTACTCGGGTTGGCAGGCCCTAGCACTCTATGGGTTGTCGCGCAATGGGTTGGGTTTAGATCTACTTTCAATTATATCAGTATACTTTTCAATTACTGCATCGCTATTGGTTTCTTTCCTTCTTTCTTTTCACGATTATGTAAAGAGAATACAATGTCTATTTTTTCGAATGTTTCACTTGGACGTTTTTGTTTCAGACCCGCGTCACCGTACAACCACTTGGCTGTAAAGAAGGAATCCTGTGACCGCGGGTACGAGAACGACGTTCAGCATCATGGTAAGTAAACATCCTGCCCTCTTTAGTGAAGTGTGCAGATAGCCCTAGTTGCGTAGTTACTTGCCTGTTTACTCGACCTGCTATGATTCTTTGCTAACGTAGAGTATTAAGACTGTGTCTATTATTTAATTGTAGAAGTAGAGGAAGGACATTTTATAATTCACCTAAAACTTTGCTACGAGATTTAACCGGAAACATACAGTTCGAGACACCTTAATTGAATAAAAAATATAAAGAAGGAGTAAATACCTTTAGTAAAAAGCCTTTAAATCTATCCGTTTTTGTGATTGATCGTCTGTATGTTTTTGAACAGCATAACTGAGAAAGAAGAGACTGTTGAATATAAAACTTGGTATCTAAAGATGCAACACGAAGACTGGAAAATCCCTCATTCCTAGTTATTTTTCAAAATATTTTATTTTCTCTAAAATATTTCTAACAATTATGCTCAAAATATCGTATATGAAAGTTGTTCACGTGATAAATAAAATAAAATTCCTCTTCATTATAGGTTTCCTGTATAGTTTGTATAACTTGTAAACCTGAAACAGTAGATGTCAACTCACTACAGAGGAAATTTTGATCTCTTTCAAACACAGAATTTATTTTAAAATAAATATTTCTCTGACGTATGCCATTTCGGCAGTGGCGAGGCGTGACTTTCAAAGTAAGTTAAGCTCCAAATAATAATTTTCGTTCAAATAAAAGAGAGAAAGGACTCAAAGAACTAAGTGTAATCTTCATTATTCTTTCTATTGCAGTCACGCGTAGCCCTTCCTGCATTACAAAACTGCTCACACGATAGTTTGGCCGCTCTATCTCCGGCTCTGACATTTCTTGAGAGGGGGAAGCAGGCTGTTGCCAGTTCTTTAGCGGGAATTTCAAGCAGAGGAATAATGCGTAATTTAAATATTTCACGTATTTACATATTTCACGAACCAGTGGCCATATTATTATAATAGCGACAATAATAGGACTTACGAACACTAAAAATCGGAATTCACGCACGCAAAATGTAGCAAAGAAAGTTCACCAGCGCAAGCAGCTAAAGCCACGGGCTCGAACAAATTTAACCTGGCAACACGGTGTTGGGTTAGGAAGCCACGCCTAGCAGCGACAATGCTGATTGGCGCTAGCAGACAGTTTTAACTTCCCGACCACAACACCGGATGTAGAGACTCCCAGTACTACCAACAGATGCAGTTAGTGTGTGTGAAAGGTGTGAACGAAATATTCGAATAGAGTGGTGTTATAATAAATATATTGCATGATAATGAAATTGCAAGTTTGATTTCAGTGTATTAAAGCTAATATAGTCCTATATTTTCATTCTAAAGATAACTTTGAGAATATATTTTTAATTGCTCATTACTGTATGTCGGTACTCTTAACTTTGCCCCTCCACTTCCTGCAATCGCAAAACGTCAGAGCCGGAGATAAAACGGCCGGGCTGTAGAAGCAGATATATTCATGCTTCCCCTCTTCACTCAGACGTTCCAATTTTACCTACAGCTGGCCCACACCGCGAGAACTGTTAGGCTAAGTCGGAGAAAGTTCACACACTTTTGCTAGTAACTTAAAACGGCACAGTATTTTCCTATTTGTTACCACTATATACGAATCTACGTAAAATACTATTGCTAATATTACCGAAATATACTCACAGTTGTACTTATATAAAAACGCCACATAAAACAAAACGAAAATAGGAACTTTTCTTCGCGCGCTACAGAGACTTAAGGTGACAAAATTTGTCAGGGCTTCCTAACTATCGAAGAGTCATAACTGCATCCGGAAACCTACGAATACGCAAGAACAGAAATATTCAGGATTGAATGAGCTCGCCGAACTTCTCGCTCGAATCTAATCAGCTGTTAAATTGTCCTCAGCACCGCAGATGTGAAAAATTTTGAAAATGTATCCAGAGCAAATAAAATATTGTTTGGCGTGAATTTTCTTTCTTTTCCTTCTTTTCTTTTCCTTGAAATTCTTGGGGAAGCGACGCTTCCAGAGTTTCATTGTATTTCAATGATATTCCTTATTAATTTTTCGAATAGTTCAATAATTCCTTATTCTTATAAAGTCATGTCAACGTTCAGTTTTTCTCGCGACTATGTGGAAAGATTTTTTTTTTTTTTTTTTTTTTTTTTTTTTTTTTTGTGGAGGAAAAATCCACTTATGGAATTCCACTGTGTTGGAGGGCAGAGTGAGGAGTGTGAGCTTCACCTCTGGGGTACTACTCCACTAAAAACCTCCACCGGTTAGGATGATTCGTGTTAGTTAAATGGGATTTTAGGGTTAGGTTATTGCGGTCCCGCACAGCACCCGCGTAATTCAAGTGAGAGATGCAATGCTGCCCCCCAGTGGGAGGGAGCGTGTGGATGTTAAATCCTAGGCATCGGTCATGACTAAGGGCCCTGACCGCGGCTCTAGGGGGCTCAAGGAAAACATAAGGGGAAATTGAGGCCCAGGATGACCTGGGGCTGTCTTACCGAATAGGCTAATATGTTAAATCTAATGCACTGCCATTTTGGCAGCTGTCGCTTACATCATACATATATATGCACACATACATACACATACATGTACCGGTCATTAATTTTGTTCCTTGTAATGGAAGGATGTCTTACAAACTAATTCTAATGTGTTGCTTTTATTTGGCAGCAGTCGCTTGTCAGTTGTTAATTTCGTTCCTTTTAATGAGAAGGATGTCTTAAGTTTAGATTTTCATACAGTAAATGTAGTCGTTCGAGGTCGTATAGTTAGCTTAAGATTAGGTAGTAGTCTTCTGTCTGGAAGGGGCTCCTTCCAGCCCGTCCGGTAACCTACATACACCGATTGTCTACTCAAGTCCATTTGGCTACTTGTTGGCGTCTGGCCGCTGTTAGTGCGGGGGAGGCCTTCTCTCCCGGGTCCGCCTTGGCTGTGTAGCGCAAGGGCTTCGAAGGCTGCTGTTTGGGCTGAAACAAGGAATAGAAAGGCGCTTGTGAGGGGTTCATCGGGTAATTCACAAGATTATCCCGATATTCATGAATGTCAGGTTCTGTGTCACTGAAGAATAGTCTTCTGTCAAAGAGTGAGAGAGGTCTTTTGTGTTTGTATGTCTCGGTTATGTAGGTCCCAGGGGCGGCTGGTGGCTCTGAAAATCGGTGGTTCACAAATTTATCCATGTAATTTAATATTTTTAAAGTAACAAATGGTTGTTTAGGCCTACCACTATAGACTGCTGTATACACAAGTTAACGGTAACTCACAGCGTATAACACAACATGCGTATTTCAGAAACACTCTAGAGTATAACACTCTTCTATTTATGCAGCTAAAATGGACTTGATATCTCTTCATGGCAGACTTCAAGTGCACATTGCAGGATTTCGTTCTGGATTGTCTTGGAGGTCCCCTTAAACACTGTAGCATTCTCCAGATAGGTTTATCAGAACACAGTCTAGCTCTGCACTGAAGTTTATCAGTCCTCAAAAAATACCAGGTTTGCTTGACGTAGCTGAATCATTGTGCCCTCTTAGAGCTAACTCAAAGGTTCCACAAAACCTAATTGTGGTTAACAATAATGTTTAAAACATACCTATTTTGAGCCACTTTCTGGCTGTGTTCTTCAATTGTTCTCCGATATGCACTGTCCATCTGCTTTGCAAAATGAGATTTGTGGTGGACAACACGGCGCTGGGGCGGGTTTTCTCTGGAATCTCCGGTTTCCCCCGCCATCTCATTCCACCGGTGCTCCATTTTCATCTCATGTATCATCAGTGCCATCGCCTTCGGTGCCGTATGTAGTAAAAGCGGGCGTTAAACACTACACATTTAATCTCCTTTGCTATATTTACATTGCCAAGCATAGCAAAACTGTGTTTTTCATGTACAGTTTTTAAGTTACGTGTTTTTAGCGCGATCATGAAGATGCTGCAAAGCATTCACGCCATGTTTTGTCCACGGATCTTCACCGCCTAAGAGAACGCAAGGAAAGCAAAACAGGCTATTTTTAATATTACAACCACGCATCAAATTATATTTTTCATATACATTGTTGTTAAAGTTCCTGTTGAAATATCTTGTTTTTGTTTTGACTACCTATGTGATTTTTATATTTGGCGTGGGACTTCCAAGTCGCTTATTTTTTGTTTTTTATTCTAAGCGCATTGTTAAAAAGGATGTGCTAATAGACCCTTTATGGAATTCATTGTTTCTCCTTATATAACACAATATATTTGTATTTAAATAAATCACTCTTATTCACTACTCAAAGAACGACACAGCTAACAAAACACGGCACAAAACATGTGGATATGCTCTGGTAGGTAACAGTAATCTGTGGTAATAGTTGACCGATGCGAACATTTAATATGAGAATAATAGGTGGCGCTGAAAACAGAAGGAGAAGGCTTGGCATTCACTATTCTCTGGCTGCTAGGTTAACCAACCTTATGCAGCCATAAGCCCCGCTCTTCCCCCCTACTTGTCTCGTCACGCCCTAGGTTCATCCTGCCCTATACCTTCCCATTGTATACCAGTGGTTTGGAACTGAGAGTGAACTACTTGGCACTTGCAAACAATACAGCGCGCTGAGAGCCACTGCACTAGACAAGGTCGAACTGAACGCCAAATGGAACATGCCCTTGCATTAAAGGGAGACCCAGCATTTTGGTTGTAGCGCAAACATGCTACCCTATTGAGAAGCCGCCCCTGGTAGGTCTCCAGTAAGTTAATTAGTGGATTGTGTAGCTTTGGTAGTTTTTCGTACATGTCAAACGCAAGTTTCTTGATGAATTCTTCTATAGTGTGTATTTTAATTTCGTTGTGGAGGATGTCGTCAGGTGACGTTGAAGGAACCTTCGAAGTGATCCTTAGGATTTTGTTTTGTAGTGTCTGTAGTCTTTTAATGTGTGTTTTTGCGGCGTATCCCCATACCGGCGCTGCATAGGTTAAAATGGGTCGGATGAGTGTTTTATAAAGTGCTACCCCCATCTTGGGGTTTAATTGGTTGTTTATGTTTAGTAGAGGGTATAGCTTAGCCAATTGGCCTGCAGCTCTACCTCTTATTTGTGTGATGTGGTTGCGCCATGTTTGTCCCTGGTCCAGTTGAAGCCCAAGCCACGTGACCGTTGAGGTCCAGAGTACGTTCTCTCCGAATAGAGTGAGAGGCTGTAGGTTGTGTCTTGGGTATCTGTGGTGCCTGCGTTTGATGAATATAATTGCTTGGCTCTTAGGGGCATTTACTTTTATGCGCCATGTTGTGAGCCATCCCTCCATTGCTGACAGAGCGTTTTGGAGACGGGAGTGATGTGTAAAGGTTTTAGTGTCAGCCTCCATTTCTCCAAGCAGTAAAATGGTGCACGAGACAAAACTATGTTAGAAATGAAGAAATGGGAAGGTATTATATGTATTTTCATAAAAGAAAGGATACAAATAAATAGAGAAAATGGAAAAGCCTTTTTCAAAGAATAGATAACTTTTGCATTCCATTACAATTATACAAGTATAAACAATAGAATGACCAATAAAAAATATGGGAGGAAATGTGAGGCCGGAACAAAAGAATTCCTCTAAACCGTGAAGAGCCAATGGTGATGTAAACACTAAGGAATTATTGCAAGAAATAACAGACAGAGAACATCTAAAGAAATGCAAATGTACAATACTATGCTATATTATGTCATCTAATGGGCTGTACTCACATAATTTTCTCTGCTTACTGTTCTACAAATGCATATTTCTCTACTTCATGTTAGTCAAGATAAATATTTGTAAAGGTGGTTTTATATTTACGTGTAAGAATTGCATGACCAGGAGGTTCCATTAGAGAGGAGTGTAACTGCTTGAAAATTCAAACCAATAACAAGCAATATCTCAGATATAGTTAAAGCCACAACAAATTACCCGATGCCCGCCTCGGTAGCGTAGATGGTACCGTGCTTGTTCACTTTCAACAGGTGCCAAATTCGAATCTCAGTCAGGATAAGTTATCTGTATAAGGCTTTTTCCGGTGTTTTCCCTTATCTTGAAAGTCTAATTTTGGTATACCTTAAGTTCTCTGGAGCCTGGGCTCATTTGTACATGATTTCATTCATCGTCCGATATGACTTAACGTTGGAGGTTTTCTCTTATCCTGAACGTTGAATGTCTAGTAGCTCTAATCTCTATGTACCCTGTACTTATTTGAACATCATTTCATTCATCGTCCGATATGAGTACGTTGGAGGTTTTACCTTATCCTGAAAGATGAATGTCTGGCAACTCTAAGCTCTATGTACCCTGTACTCATTTGAACATCATTTCATTCATCGTCCGATGTGACAACGTTGGGGGTTTTGCCTTATCCTGAAAGATGAATGTCTGGTAACTCTAAGCTCTATGTACCATGTACTCATTTGAACATCATTTCATTCATCGTCCGATATGACAACGTTGGAGATTTTACCTTATCCTGAAAGATGAATGTCTAGTAACTCTAAGCTCTATGTACCCTGTACTCATTTAAACATCATTTCATTCATAGTCCGCTATGACGTTGGAGGTTTTCTCTTATTCTGAAAGATTAATGTCTGGTAACTCTAAGCTCTATGTACCCTGTACTCATTTAAACATCATTTCATTCATAGTCCGCTATGACGTTGGAGGTTTTCCCTTATCCTGAAAGATGAATGTCTAGTAACTCTAAGCTCTATGTACCCTGTACTCATTTGAACATCATTTCATTCATCATCCGATATGACAACGTTGGAGGTTATAACTTATCCTGAAAGATGAATATCTAGTAACTCTAACCTCTACGTACCCTGTACTCATCTGAACATCATTTCATTCTTCTTCCGATATGACAACGTTGGAGGTTTTATCTTATCCTGAAAGATGAATATCTAGTAACTCTAAGCTCTATGTATCCTGTACTCATCTGAACATCATTTCATTCTTCTTCCGATATGGCAACGTTGGAGGTTTTACCTTATCTTAAAAGATAAATGTCTAGTAACTCTAAGCTCTATGTACCCTGTACTCATTTAAACATCATCTCATTCATCGTCCGATATGACATAACGTTGGAGGTTGTTTAGTTTTTAAAAAAAAAAGTTTTTTGATGTCTTTAAGAGATGTATACATTTGGTTTGTACATTTTGTTTATATCTTACGGTTTGTCAGTTGTACGAAAGTCACCCAGAATGAAGAGGACATCTCAAACATTCCCAGAAAATTAAAGATTGCATTTCATTTGTCACGAAGCTGTCTTAAACATGTGATATTTTAATCAAAATTGTCGAAAATTTGTCCAAGGAATGGATTCTTAGAGCACTGGTAAACAAAATAATTTATTGTTAAACAGCAAGCATTTCATGGGGGACGATGGTTTAAACAGTGTATTTTTCTACCAAAGATATGTTTTGGTTTGGCTTTACTTAAAATATCGTATATACTAGGAGAGGTATTGTATTCCAGTCAAAATTCCGCAGCCAAGATTTCAAAGGAAGCAAGTACTTGATTTGAAACAGCTACACCCACGCTTTTCACTATACAAGGTGCTTTACATTTCACTCGTGTTCATTCTGGAGGAAGAAATAGACAATTATATAAAAGTTAAATGATGAATTTGTATTGGAACTTTGAATAGGTTTTTACTGACCTGCCTTAACGTACTTGGTCATTTGTTTATATTCATTCCGTTTTGCATGGCTTAGAGATAAAAAGTGTATTAAAAACTTACGTAAGCTGTTTTAGGTGAAAGCCACGTATTAGATTGTGCTTTTAATGAGGCGACTTTTAGATGAATTTGTAGAAAATGTTTAACTTCCGGAATTATTTAAATTTAATTTTTCTCTCGTGTTGTGGTAATCATAGGAAGGTAACTGTACACCATATGGCCTGCTACTCAATATGGCCTAGTAGCTATTTATTGGTAACTATGATGGTAATGTGCTAGATGGCTACACATTCACGTTTGGTAAGCTATTTCAATTATCTCTGTGTTACACCCAGTGCGCAGTGACTAACAGCCATGTCACAGTTGAGATTCATTTGTTTGCCGCCCAAGTGTTATTATTTTATGCAGGTAAGCTTGTTGTGTTACTGATACATTAGAATTTTTCTACAAACGTGTTACCGTGTCAATTACTTCATGTAACTATCCTGTTTTAAATTATATAATAACTTTTATGAATGCAACAACATTTGTGTAGCTATATGTGTGAAATTAGTTGCTTGTAATGTGGACCCAACATGAACTATTAGGTCATACTGAGTATACAGTTTAGCCATAGGAGGCCGTATTGGGTATAGACTTTTACTGATAACCTTTATTTATTTATTTTCAGTAGTAATGATTTCAAATCGCGATAAGATACGCGGCCGATGGAGCTTAGATGACCTAACAAAAGCTGAGGAAGCCATCAGTAAAACAAAAATGTCGGACTATCAAGCAGAAAAAGAATTTGCTATTCTACGAAGAACTTTCCGTGGGTATGTCAAATCTAGATATAAAATCAAAGCAAAATTGGGGCAAAAGTTTACTTTGTCTGAAGAACATACTGGTGAACTCTGTGCATGTATAATGAGGTTGGCAGAAGTGGGATATCCAATAACAACTAACATTTTAGGATCATGTGCCTACAGATACTGCAAGAAAAGTAATATTACTCATAAATGTTCTGATGTTAAGCAGATTGCAAGCCGCAAGTGTTGGCAAGGAAACTTATATCAGAAAATCCCAAACTCTTAATCCAGCTAGGGCACAGAAGTTAAACAAAGTAGTTGTTTAAGACCATTTTCAAAAGATTAACACTCTTCTTGAAGAAATTGGTATTTTTGGAAATCCTGAAGGACCTTTTAACATTGGATGAGAAAGGTTGCAGACTGAATTTACACAAAGAACCATGGGTACTCGCAAAAAAGGATGCACGCAGAGTACACATAATTGGCAATGAACATAGAGAAAATGTAACTGTTGTCTCTTGTGCAATTGCAACAGGAGCAGCTATTCATAAAAATCCTTAAAATCTTTGTCACATAGGGAATCTCAGTATATAATTAATGAATTCCTGTAGTTCGTAAGTGGAGCATAGGACCTTCTGAACCGCGCAAACCCCTGGGCCTGCAGGCAATGGGTTGAGAATCAGAAGTGTCTCTATCAGAGATGCCAGGATGGGGGATCAGCCCATAGCCGGAGGTCAAAATTCAGTTTATATTCTCTGGTGATAATAAACATAATGCTTACTCTAAATCACATTTGCTTAGTTTCACTAGTCTCCATTATTTTAAATGTGCTACTAACAGAAATTAAGTAGACCATATTGGGAATACAGTGCACTCAATATGCCCAAAACTAATCTTTTGGTATATTTGTTATTGTGGCATGTGTAATCATTTTAGTTGTTCCACATCATAACATTACATGTCCAGTTTGATGAACTTTATATTGCAAGCAAACGCAATAATTTATTGCCACTCACAAAAATGTAAAAAATAATTTTCCTTATGTAGGTCTAATGAGGTACATTTACCTTATTATATATATTTTATGTTTAAGAGTAATTAGAAATTACCTAAAGGGAAGTAAGTCAACTTACCTCCCTACTTACCTCCCTGCAATAAAGGATGAATTTGTTGTAGGAGCTGAAATCATTTACAATATTTCTATGCAATTCAGAAAATACTCATATTTATTTATTGCTACCCAAAGAAAACTATCCAATAATAGAAACAAAATTAAATACGAATTAAACAAATGTAACCTGGAAAACAATGACAGATATAAGAGATTACTTCCTGAATTGCATAAATAGCTAATTAAAATAGAGTATTAATAGAAACACGTTATAATTATTAAATTCGACGTTCATTTACACTTTATATCATATAGATTATTTAAAATTTATTGCAATATTGCAATTATTGTAGGAGATTATATTTGACACAACTTTTTTACCAATTCTAGGAATTAACTGTATTTCTTTATTTACTTAAACGCTTTCTTGAATTTCAAGCATGTTCATATTAGTAACTACTACCTCATTAGTACCAGAACTTCCGCCTCCTTATAATTCACAATTACACAAAAAATCAATATGTCACCACACCTTCATATAAAAATTAACATCTATTCTTCAATAGCAACAAACAATTCAATGACAAACAAGAGAATGTCAATGAACAATTCCACACATTAAGTAATATAAATCAATAGGTATAATATAAAATTTAAATAATGTACCACAAATAACTAGTCATCGGTACATGATAAGCATGAGTGGAAAGCATCTAATATACCTACAATTTGGGAGGTAGGTAGCATGAATCATTCTCGGACTCAATTTCACTAGCCCTCACTTCGTTTGGGGGCAAACGAGTACTCTGAGGGTAAATTATACCTACCTCCCTCATAGCCAGAGGCAAGAGTCTTCGTTTCTAGCGATTTTTTGCGAATTTTCGCGAATTTTTCCTTTTCTCGAGAATAATATAGTTGTTTATCCATAAATGGGAAAACTTCTATTATTTTTAGTCTGCATACAAAAATGTGCATTTATTACAAATTACATAAACATGACTGTAATTTAACATTCATGTCTTCATAGCATGAAGCTAAAAGTCGTAAGAGAATGTTTACAAATTGAACGAAAGCAAGATAAAATGTAACACTATAGAAAGCCAATACAATGACATTTATCATGCGCACTGATATAACAGCTAAGCGGTGCAACAATAAACTGACATCACAGCATCCAACTGCTCCGTGATACTGAGAACTGTTTGTCGTATGTTAACTGGAAATGTTATTTTTTGGATACCACACCGTGCAGAGCAAGAACTCCTATTATGTTTACTAAAGGTACTGAGAAGATTGAACTTCTAGGAACCTATTCTCAGACATTACATTAGCATGAAAATATTGTCCCTAAGGGCTTAAGAATGTGTTCCGAAATGCCCGAAAGTTAAAAAATGAATACAAAAAATACCTCACTGAAAACCATCCAGATTTAGAAGCTAACTGTCCCCATTGCCTGTACTGGCACGCTGATCTAGCTGGTTTCATTCAGTAGTTTACATTGCCAGCTATTTTGATGCAATTGTCGATATCTTTTCTAAAAAAGAAAAGCTTTCAGTTCCTGCCCAAAATTTGTTAAGTGATCATTTTTGTGATGCCAAATGCTGTAGTATTTTAAAGTTACAAGCAACTGAAAATTGCAGATTGATAACAGATGCAATATTAGAATTTCAATAAAAAAAAACTGTGGCTCACCTTGTTTTATCCAGAATTAACTTGCTGAGAACCAAATGTGAAATATTAGATAGTGGAGACTTTGGAAACAGAGTAAGTGCACTTGTAGATCATATCATGGAGCCCAGTGTTAGAAAAGCAGTAGAAGAGAATCTAAAAGTTTGCTGCCCTATGACTTTGTCTAAATTAAACTCCATTATGCAAAAGAAACTGATAATGTAGTAACCATAAAAGCTATATCATTTGTTTGAACCTTCTATGCTAGTTACTAAATCAAGTATAGGTGATTTAAATCATGTAATGGCAGCATTTAAACAACTAAATGCATTTAAAGCCATTGGTATTACTTATGATTCTGATTTTCTTCTTTGTTACAAAGAGCTTTGTGACATTTTTGAAAAGCCAATCCATGGTGGTAATGATAACAGATTAGAACAGCACTCTTGTGGCATTGAAGTCAAAAGCTGATTCTTACCGCAATTTCTGTTAAAAGTCCCTTCTATGTCTTTGGTTGCCGATGTGAAAGGCTGACAATGAGAGATTTTTCTCTACATATAACGTAGTTGTGACAGACAAAAGAACAAGTATAAAAAGCGTATCACAACTTGTTAAATGCTGCAGTTTGGCGATGTCTGATGTGTGATATTTGATTTTGTTCATGTTACCTACTGTCTGCTGATTTCAAATAAAATATTTTAATTTGGAAAAAAGGGGTTTAACAGTTGCGTTACTCTAGTTACTGTTACTTTTCATTTCAGCCATGTCATTACTGATCAATTCTCCCCGAAAATTTGCGATTAATTATTAGAAATTAATGCGAATTTATGGTAAAATATTCACCACAAAACACCACCAATTAAAAATTTTAATGCGAATTTTATAAATAATTGCCACCACAAAATCTTTCCTCTGCTTATAGCATAAACAACTATTAATTAAATACTTCTAAAGGGAGACTAGTCTAACAAAGGATTTACAGAACTGCTTTATACAATGACACTTTTATTATTTAGCATGAAGTGCATTATTTAAAATTATGATCAAGTAACAAATAAATGAACTAAAATAATAAACTCCAACTGGTCAAATGCAGTTTCATATTGGTTTCCTTAATATATTCTTAATGTAAAAAGTGAGCATATGTTTCTAATTAATACATCTGTGAAAGATGGTACACATCTTTAAGAAATCCTTGGGGCATTTTTGAAGGGTACGTTGTGGAGGTTGGAGGCCACGGGTGCTTTTATTTGTATAGGTGGTCGGTGTAATGTCTTGATACGAAACGTTTTTCCATACACACTCCATTTTCTAAAAGTGTGTTTGTTATTCAGTGAAATCTCGGTATCGACATTTTGGATAGAATGCAAAACTTACTGTATGTGGCAGAAAAAGTAGAAGGGTGCTGCTGATATAGGGACGACCTTATGCAATTTATTTGGAAACAAACACAACAAATGTTACCAAAACCAGTGTTACATATATTTGTGGAGACCCGAGTCGTACCTTTGTGCACACGAAAACTGTTTATTGAAACTAATGACCCACATCCTGGGAGGGCTCCTTGTTAATTTCTCATGGCACTCACGTCTCCTCCTCCGTGAAAAGCTTCGTCAGTGTGAAATTGTACCACCCTCCTTCTTTGCTGCTTCTCCCCCCCTCCCCGCTCACTCTATTGGAATATCATAATCCCCTTCAGCTCGTGTGGCGGCGATTGACAGTCCCAGAAATATGCCAACAATTCTCATATACTCGTACCTTACACGTCAGCGTTTGTATTAAAATTGTAAACGAAATCATCTTGATAATCTTCCATTCTGATTCCAAAATGTAGTCTTATGTTTCTAAAAAACAAACGCAGTATTTAAACTTCGCATCTTCCAAAAATGTGACATGAATATTTGCAACCAAACTACTCTTTTCATGTAGTATTTTGGCAAATTTTTATTTGCTCTAAAATAATTCAGAATTTGGATTAAAACACCCATATTTTAGATACGAGTATGTGCAAAAAATTTATACCTAGAATTTTCTGTGAGTAGTCCATGAAGTCTTCCTTATTGTCTATGAAATTTGAATAACTAATCAACTGTAAGAGAAATATAATATATTTACCGCAGGAAAATTCAGATTTCGTTAAATTACACATACTATCAGAAAAAAATCTTTCATCCGCCACCATAAGAAAAAGCTTCGTTACGCGAGACTTTTATTACTGAAAAGTAGGCATTTTACAGCTACACATGAATGATCTCTGCAAAGAGTCGAATTTTCTCTACCAGAGCCAATGTAGCAGATCAAGCAGATGGATAAATTAAAATTTGCTAGACAGGAACACAATATTCTTCAGGAACGCCTACACTAATACAGTGTTACAGACATTTGACTATCGATTACCTCGTAGATGGCTTAGTGCGATGTTTAACTTTTCTTTAGGTATATGCTAAAAGTGCGATGTTCAGCTTTTCTTTAGGGGTGCGATGTTCAGCTTTTCTTTAGTTATATGCTAAAATTACTTCCTCACAAATATTCGTAACACTTTTTGAACTGCACCATTTCTTAAAACATAAATATTCTTTGTTATAAATAGCAGATGACTTTTGTGGCAGTAAATTAAGATTAGCTTCTTCTCGAATTTATTCAGATATAAAACTTTCGTCACCCGAATCTCTCATTTTGACATACAGTTTATCATTTGTCAGTTTTGCATCATCATTGCTACGATTATTTGCTATTCCAAGTCTCCAATTTCATCTCAAACCTAATAAAAACATAGATTTCTAAATCCACTGTTAAACAATTTTTAATATTAGTAATTCATAAATCAAGTCGAATTTTTCCTATGCAACGAATAAAATTACGTATGGGACTACCAAGGACTGATGACTATCATGCTCAGCGTTAAATTTTTTCACTCGCTAATAAATATCAGTTTACTGCGCAAATCCCATAAATAACTATTGTATATTTAACATTTTGGAGGTATTCTTTCTTATTGGTTTGTATTTTCAAATACATATTACTTTTCTCATCTTTTTTTTTCTCTCTCTCTCTCTCTTCTCTCCTTTTCGTTGTCATCCCAAAAGCATGAAATTTCAGAGCCATCTCATAGCAACACGTCCTTTAATTATCTCTTTAGCCTAATATATCATACACAGAAATGTATAAATATTAATTTGTACTTTATATGCATTTACTAGAAATTGAATATGAAGCATTTATAAGAATAGTTTGTACAAGAGTAAGTAGAGGAATTTAAGCGGTCAGAAGTAGAAGTTGCTAAGTCACGGTTTCAAAATTGTGCAGGAGAGCTGCTCAAAGTTATCAAAAGTAATTTTAAATACCAAAATAGTAATAAAAATGAAAGAATTTTATGTGATGCGTCCGTTCTGGAAGTACAAACTACTATGTTGAAGTGTTTCTCACGGTTTGACATATGTAGTATATGTGACACAATATTTTATTATTAGGACTTAACAACTTTTAACTGAAAATGGATGAATAGTTGTTAAGTCACTTGACTTAACAGCTTCTGATTCTTAATGTTAGAGTTTTTCCATTGTACAATATTATAATATGTAGCATATGGATAAACTATTACTTTATTTTCACCAATATATCTCTACTGTAGACTAATCCAGTATGCACTTCATGGAATGACATACAACACTGTCATCAAAACATCACTCCATCTCTACTACATCTACATCACTTCCATATGTCATTGTGTCACTAATGTGATACCTTCTGGCATACTGGCATGTTCCAGTAATGAACGAACATCGTAATATTTTGCCTTCTAAATCTTCCGAAGCCTATCTGATATGTTTTTCGCACTATCACATGTTTTGTGTAAGGCTTGTAGCCTCCCTACTCTCCTCGAAAGAGACTGGGAACGATAAAGTGAGGAAGACATTATGAAACGAACTTCTGGTACACACCCTCTTTGGAAGCACACCCCGGATTAAAGTGAATTCAGGAATACTTCTTACAAGGACATGGTCGAGGGCATTTTTGAAGTCAAAAACTTCAACAACTGGAGTGTCATCATGTTCCCCATTATCGGTCAGTGAACGTTTGACATGGACATCAATGGACTTCTTCTGTAGTGAGTCTTTGATCAGTTTCAACCATGTGGAAAGGACTAAGACTTTATCCATTGATCGTTTATTCTTCTCAATATTGCCAAAAATTCCGTCCAAAGTCATGAAAGAATGCCTTGGTATTGGGAAGTACAGAAAAACTTTCTGAGAGTGCTCTTGAGGAATGTCTAAAAATGTCTAATATCTAAATGTCTAATCTAAGATGTATCAACAGCTAATGTCAAAGAGATTGGGTGGCATAGTTTAGTTGCACCACCAAACGGCTAATGCGGCAACTACTTGACTTAACAACATATAACTCGAAAAGGTGACAACTTCTGTTTCTGAAATTGGTGCCCGTTCAACATGTCAGGGTCATAATATGTTCCACCTAACATCTGGATCGCAAATCTTTTAGCACTATTACAGAACTGGTATTCAGACTGCTTATCGTGTGTTTAACAGGATTTCTCAAAAACATTGACTTAACAACTTCTGAATCTGAGTGCTTCAATTTATATGAGCACGTCTTATTACATTCTTAATTTCGTAACTAACTGCAAGTCATTTCTCGTATTATATTTGTAAACACAATAGTTTTGCTACTTTTACATTCTGGAGGAAAATAACTGATTCCAAACACTGTTATTTGTGTGAAGAATATAAATAAAAAAGAAATGTTTGATGAATACCAAACTTAATTTTTGTATATTTGTAAAACTACTCGACACTTATTTATATCTCAAAACGGTTCTAACGAATTTAATTAAATTAAGATATTTACATAGCAAACAAAATACATATCTTGAGTTTTCTGAGTGAGAGGTTTTCTACATTCTGAATGACTTTTGCATAACTGGTAAACTGTAAGAGATAGACAGCTACTACACAGCAATGTGGACTTCCTTAAAACACATACCTCGTGCCGTTAACAACTTACATGATAATACCTGAAGCTTTCCTGGCGACAAATATATTGAAAATAACCTCGGAAAACAAGCCAGGTGAAAATGTAGCAGTTACTGGGAGTGGAAATTTAAGGAGGTTCTGGCCATTTCCTCCGAGAGGAGCATGCTTAATCGTGATGCTGGATTTCAGTTCAGCTCCTCTTGGAAACCAGCCTTAAAAATGGAAATCAATCGGCTTAAGAAGTATAGATCTATACAGCTTGATTATCAAATTAAGTAGTTACGTACCCTACAACACCTGACATTTCGTTTTTACTTCCTTTAAAAATACTGAGTCTGGTAGATCATGGTTCTTAGAAATGTAAAGTGTCTTACAGTTGTTTGGTGTAACAGATATTTATGTATTTCTCGTTTTCTTGATGGTTTAGCTGCAGGCTTCGCAAAGAACATAAAACATCAGCTAATAAAATGGAATTTCTTTCACAAATGAGATAGTTTGTTAGTCACTATCATCTCAAATCAAATCAGAAAGGAGATAAGAAATGGATATCAAAATAGAAATAAAAGAAGTACCTTCGTATGTGAAGTCAGAAGAGAATAGTACTTCAGAAGAGGCCATTTTCATTCCAGATTTTGTACAAGAAATGGAAAATGTTGAAATAAAAAGAAAACCTTGGTGTTTGGAAGATGAAGTGAAACCAAGAAATGTGGAGCTAAAGGTGACACTGAATCTTATATTCACTTTAATTTCCTTTTAATACTCTAATTACCTCTTCAATAATTATGTTTATTAAATTTATGTATATTAAAATAATAAGTAGTTACGTTTCTATAAACTAAGTAGTTTTCTACACTCATGCCATCTCCTGACCTGGCATTTAATTTACTGTAAACAGTGTTTTGTTCAGTAATGCGAGTATTGGTAGTGTTTAGTCGTTGATTTTGTTTTGTTATCTCTATTTAGTATTTATAACAGTTCTTATAAATATCCTAATGATAGACACTTCCGAAACATTGAGTTCTAATCGTATTTTCACCTGGCTTGTTTCCGGAGAATATCTTTAACTTTCAAGATATTCCTTTAAAAAGTTTGAATTTACCAATACTATGTAGGCGTTTTTGAACTGCTAATTAGTATTCTTTTGTTTTTCGTGGTCATGCCAAGAATTCTCAAAATTTATATAGAAGGTTCCCGTTTCCCAACATTTGAATGTATCCATTTTGTACCAACATATACAAAATCTGTCATAAATTCATTAGTATAAAAGCTGATCTGGATTAATATGAAGTAGATAGACTAATAAAGTTGTAGAAAAATGGCTAGGTACTTTAAGGAGAATATAACATATCACATTTTTAAGACAATATAACTGTAAAATTTGAAAAATGCACCGTATAGAAGATATTTGGTTCAAATTCATTTCAAATATAACAATATAATATTAGCGTTGTAGCTGAGTTTGAAAATCTTAACTTGAAAGGTTATTTAAGCAGTGATCTTTTATTGCTTAAATCCATTGCCTTAATAAAAAATGTTGATATTATGCATTCTTAAAAATACTCACCTCAAAATTTCAGATTTTACGTGGATAAATGGATTAATAAACTTATTTATTATTTGCAAGTTTTGGTGGAGAATATAATGCAATCTGCACTTCTAATCTATTTGTATGGCTACAAAAATGTAAAAACATTGTTATTTTTATCATATTCTAGAGCATCAGTCCAAGCAATAGCTTAACTCGGAACCCAATAACAGAAAAAATAAGAGAAATGCAGTTTTTTGGTTAAACAGATACAAAATTTAAGTAAGAATATAGTATTCCAGAGGAGTTAGTAATAATGAGAAAGCAGAAATACTAGCAGAAAAAAGGGAACCAAAATTCAGAATAACATGCAATCAAAAGTACAACTGGAATCAGTTAAATTTAGCACAAAGAACAAACTGAATTGTGAATTTGAAACTAAATATAGGAGAAAAAAATTTTAAAAACTTAAAAGTATTTCCTGAACTACCTGGAAAAACAGCTGTTGCCATGTTCAGACTTACCGCTAGACTTGACTCTCTCATCAAACACCTGCATAAAATTGGATTATCGTCTCTAAATTGTCTGTTATGCAACAAGGAAGAGGAAATGAATTCGAAACATCTATCTATCTGTGAATAACTTAAAACTATCCAGACTTGACCTCAAAATATTGTGAGGTAAGAAGTCAAATGACTTTGTTGCTAAATACCTGAGTATTTACTACACACACCTATTATATCTGTATTTTATATAATTTTATAATTATATAATAGTGTCATAATTATTCCGAAAAAGAGTCCTTTATCGTTCAAAAGTTAACCATCTTCTTATCAAAATTTTAACATTATTTTTTAAAAAAGTTTATTATTTTTTAGTATGTTTTTGATAGCAACTACAAGCTTTTTGTAATATATTGGTTAAAAGACTGCATCGTGTCTAGAATACTGAGTAACAAAAACGCCGAGAAAAATTTGCTAGAAAAAGTGGTGCAAATTTGAACGTACCTATTAATAAGGTGCGACTTTATAGTTTCAGCTAAGTGGTTCTTTAAATGTGCCAAGAGAGAAAAACAATCTTTTTCTTAAATTTCAGAAAGGGTGTTGTGTCTCCGTATAGTTTCTTAAACTGTCACTTAGTTCGTTTTTGCTGTCAGTTCATGAATGTGAATGAGTTCCAGTTGTCACTGTCACTGCACTTTCTTTGCATCGCAATGAAATAGGCACGACGCAGCCTCTTTTTCTGGACGATCCACTCCCTCGAAATCGAATAAAAGCGTCTCGAACTCCGTGCAGAGCACTCACAGTACGTCGTCACAAACTCGCAGGGTGAACAGCGCTTCTTACAGCACTCGAGCAAGGTTCACATACTGTATGCCCACGACAAGAAGGCTAGAGGGGTATGAAGGGCAGAGGAGGCTGGACTGTTTATCTGTTCCGGTAGCGGATCTGTTTATTAGGAAATGAGTGAATGAGAGTGCATATGAGTCACTCATGCTGCCAGATTTAAGGTTTGTTGCAGTGATTAGTATTATATATAGGTGAGCTATGTGACAAAACTCGTGTATTTTAAACGAGTCTTCCATCTTTGTCACACTCGGAAGGCGAGGATACACCCCGAGGAGACAGCAAAAGTGATTACATTGCACAGTCATCTAGCTTGCCTTCTAGTCCTGGAGAATCAGTATAAATTCCACAGTGATCCAGAAAACATTCGAGAAAGCAAACATTCTAGAACATCCTGATGAGCGCGCGACTTATCTGTTTACCGTTTCGACTGTCCGGCGCCGACCACCGGAAATGTGTACTTGTGCGTGTCTTTCTCTGTCTCTGTCTGTGGACAGAATAACTCTAAAAGGAAAAGTAGGATAAATGCAATATTTGGTATTCACATTTAGAAACTTCTAAATATGCGATATTAATATAAGGAAAAGATTTACCCGTTCTACCTTAAAGTTTACATGGAACATTTGTCAAAACTTTTGATTCCCTCAAAAATGAATAATGATGTTGATTAAATTACCTTACGTTTAAGATATTTTCCTATATATCTTCAATTTTCTGCGCTTAGCCTCTAAAGTAGGCCTCGTTCTTAATGACTTTGGCATAACCAGTACACCGCAGGCGATATTCAATCTTAATTGAAACAGTTTAGTGAATAGTTCACTGAATGTACCAACAATTTTTGCACATCTACTCCCTACACAAATTATTGCAGGCACCCCACATTTGAAAATCTCTATGGGGTTGGAAGGAAATATTCTGTAATTTTATGTCCGTTTTAAAAATTGGTAATTTAAAAATATGCAATTTTTCATTTAAATAATTGTTTATCTTTTGACCATACACAGAGAATAGGATGTCAAAACCCTTACATAGAAACCACTCTTAAGTGTTTTGACTATGCCTTAAACCTATTCCATTCTCCTATTCCCAGTTTACCCATATGTGTATGAAACAAAATAATTTCTGACTTGTCTATCTCGATCAAAGCAAAGTAGATAGAAGAGAAATGGTTTGTACAGGAACCAGTAGAGAAATGCATATGAGTGTGAGACATGCTACTTTTTGTTTCAATCTTACAGATGTAAGACGACTAACTCGGTATCTGAGATGCATTGAACAGAGTTCTTTTTTCGACGTCGTGCTACAAGGAGGGACGATGGTTTGTATACAAGGAAAGGCAAAGAACCACAAAATCGAATTATCCTCCCCCCTTACAAATCCCTTCACCCCAGTTTGTGATCAGTAGAGGAGCATGGGGATTTATACATGTGAGGTCGCGGGTTGTGTGAATGTCAACTGGTCACATGCTCCTCTACAATGAACCACTCTCCATTACAAACTGTTTCTGTCGACACACAATTCAATCTCGAGAGATTACATATTAGAAATAGAAAAATTGTTTAATTGAACTCATATAAATTTCTCTATCCACTCTTGTACTTACTATTTGTAGAACGCTTATTCTGCTATCTACTTCATGTGAATAGAAGTAAACGATTGTGGAAATGGCTTTGGTAACAAATGACAACACAAAACGCACTTTATTTGTCACACATTCAGAACAAAACACAACTGATTAATCCTTGTTTCACATAAGCTTGCCTCGTATCTCTTAACAATCACGTGACCTTATCACCTCTCATTGGCTGCTATTGCAGTATAGACCGTTGTGCGATGAAAATGGTTTGTTATTTAACATGGTGATATATCTTTATTTGCTGGAAGAGATTTGTCAAATTTATATTTTCGTAACTGTTTTAATTAAATGAATTACCCAATTATCTGAAATGCATGTTAATTCTTAAACGAAGTAAAGAGGAGTTTCCTTTGCTCAGAAGCCCGTATTTCACATGGCACGATTGCACGTGATTTAGCGGTAGTGATGACATATTTGTTTATATGACGTCTATCACTGACCTTGTTTTGAACTGGATTAGTCATATATCGCCATTCGAAGGTGTGTTGTGCCCAGTGCGAGAGCTAACTTATTTTACTTATCGTTTATTGCGCGTGTAATTATTACATATATATATATATATATATATATATATATATATATATATATATATATATATATATATATATATATTGGCCGAGTCTACCGCCAGTTTTTTGGTGAAGCGTCGTAAGGGAAAACATTTACAAAGCGGCGAAAAACGGAATTGTGTTGCATGTGTTTAATGCTCTCACAGAGAAGAATCCGTCTTTGTCAGTGAGAGAAGTCGAACAGCTGTGCTCTGAACTTACAGGTGTGAGTGTTAGATGCGTAGGAACATCGCGACATGAAATTGAGACAACAGGAAAACTTACCACTCCAGGGGCGATATTGCTGTGTGGCGAAGACGTTATTTAAGGACAATCAGACTGTACCGGGATACAGGTCGCAGAATATACTACCTTGACGAGACTTGCGTGAATGAAGGACACACGACAAGTATGGCGTGATACGACTTTTAGGACTGAAAGAAAAGCATTTTTGCAAGGTATATGTGCTGGTTTTAAAAAATCCCAGTGGACAAGGCCGAACACCTTTCATTAGAAACTTGTTTCAGTTTGCTTGCTCATTCATTTAGTTTCAACTTGCTCAGTTTCATTATAAGCTTCATTATTTTTGCATGCCTTCATATTCTTATTTGTATGAGTTTATCTATCTTCCCGGCAATCATCACGTTTACTGTAGTTTTAAATGTGACGGGAAGGCACCGCCTATGGCCTATGGTGCGAAAGCATTAGCCAGTTAGGATGAGGGGGAAGGTAGTTGCACGCGGAGTGATACATGTCAGCGGGACAAGGTTATATGAAACAGAAATTAGTCGAATTGAATCCCAACTGAACTATTCTCGCCACTGGACACTGAACTGTACAGTCATTCAACTGTCCGTGCGTGTACTAGATAGCTTTTTATAAAGGCTGCGAAAACATTGTGAGAAAGGAACCTAAACGAAACGGACAAAACAAATCTTCTGGAACGGGGAAGCGCCACACGTTGGTTTCTTCTCTCTTAGAAATGCCGAACATCAGCTACACCAAAGCCCAGGTAGTTGGAAGGGTATTGGGTACGTAGTCTCAGAGCAGTAGAGAACTTCGCACCGCAGTGACAATATGATTTGTTCTATTTATCTAATTTTACTTTTTTAATTATACTTTTCCTCAAATCATGTACTTCATTTGAAATCTCGTATTTTTGAGTGGAACATGTTTTTTTTTTCTTCTATTCAGCATAGCAGAGAAAGTAAAGCTTTAAATAAATAATGCATTTTTATGCAGCCTAGACGAACAAAAAGAGCATTGTGGTGTGGAATATCAACATCTAAGTTACACAGCCTTGTGTCTAAAGTTACTTGTACATAAATGTAGCACTAAGCATTTCCGACTATGTACGAGGACTGTTCACTAAAGTATGATCATAATTTTTTTGACAACGTACCTTTCCTCAATCTCAAAATTTTGATGGTCCTTCTCAAAGTAGTCTCCCCAGAATGCGATGCACTTGTCCCAGAGTTTCTGCCAGTCTTCAAAGACATGCTGGAAACCAATTTTGAGAAATCCTTTAAAATCGCCTCCGCAGCCTTCACCACTGCTTCTGACGATGGATAATGCCTCCTACGAAGGCGTTTCTTCAAATTAGGGAATAGAGAAAGGTCACATGTGGGTAAATCGGGACTATCGGGAAGGTGAGGGATGCACTTCACGTTGATTTTTGCAAGATATTCAGCAACAACATTAGCAATATGCGGCCGAGCATTATCGTGGTGCAGCATCCAGCCTGCTTCATGGAAATGTGGTCTTTTGCGCCTGATATGGACTTGCAATGTGTTCAGGATATCCCTGTAGTACTGCCCAGTTACTAATGTGTGTGCAGATACAACATGCTGATAAACCATTCCATGAATATCAAAGAATGAGATGACCATAACTTTTACAGCAGAAGCAACCACTTTTGCTTTTTGGGGGTTGGTGATGAAGGAGATTTCCACACTGAGCTTTGCTGTTTGCTCTCAGGATCAAAATGATGTAGCCAAGTTTCATCAGCAGTGATTACGTTTGAAAGAAACTCCGGATCTTCGTCTAACATCAACTTTAACTGCATATTACCTCCATTGCAGTGGTAGGCGATACTGAAGATGCCTGAACTTGCCTGGTTCTCACAGGCGGGAACCAGGAGTACCAGCAATGAAACTACTACGGCTTGTTTGTTTCACATTAAGCTAACAGAATATCATAAGATTGAACTTAAGTGCGAAAAATTATGATAATTCTTTATTGAACAGCCCTCGTATTGTTTCCCTACGTACTTACAATAAGTACAGGAAGTATTCCAGTGCACTCAAAAATTCAATACCTAAAATTCAGCGGAAATATATGTTTTGAGACTTCCTCAATACAAAAAAGATAAATATTCTTAGAAAATGGCAATTGTGTCTATGTGTGCGTTGAATACCAAACTTGGTATTTAAATTCACCTTCTTCCAAGGATGCGACATGTGGAAAACCTTCAGCCTCCAGTTTTCGAAGTCTGACTTCAATAAAGTGAACTGGTTCCACTTTTCGCACTCGCTTCAGAATCTTTACATCCACTTCCCTTCCTTCGCGTC
This sequence comes from Mantis religiosa, assembly GCA_030765055.1. Taxonomy (NCBI): domain Eukaryota; kingdom Metazoa; phylum Arthropoda; class Insecta; order Mantodea; family Mantidae; genus Mantis; species Mantis religiosa. The sequence goes on along the minus strand of CM060950.1, from coordinate 293,317,426 downwards.
TACGTAGCGGTATAACGAAATTCGCCCAATGTAGCCTCTTTCTCTGGACGGTTCACTCCTGGAGAATCGAACACGAGATCTCTCTACTTCCTTTCAATTAGATCCCTTACTCCGTTCCGTCAAAGATGTTCTCGAAGAGCGGATGTTTTTGTCGTACTAGAAACGGAGTTAATCCACTCACTCGCTTCGTTTGGACGGCGAAACATTCAGAAAGTTCTCTGGCGATTGGGTTTATCGTGTTTACTGTTCCCGACATCACGATAATCTTGGCCCATAGCGGTTGTTATGTGAATTTCCTGGGAATACCTCAGAAATCCGCTTCATTCTGGATGGCTTTTGTATAATTTGTAAACCACAAGGGATATACAAAATCGTACTACAATGAAAATATAGATTTGATAAACTTTTTGTTTTATTTGAAGTTAACCATTTCCACTATATTGCTTATTATTTAAACATTTTTCCTTACTATTCATATACAGAGAACGAAATTTCAAAGGCATCACAGAGTAACCAACTCTTAAAACGTTTCACTATCGTTTAAAGCCTAGCATATACTCGTATTCCCACAGTACCTACAAGGAAATACGAAATAATATAATTTTTCCACTCATGTTGTGGTGAGCATAGTATTATGTATATTTTATCTTTAAGAGTAATTAGAAATTGCCTCTCAACGTACCTCCCTACTTACTTCCCTGCTATGAAGTACTGAATGTGTTGTAGGAGCTGAAATCATTTACAATATTTCTATGCAATTCAGGAAATACTCATATTTATTCATTACTACCCAAAGAAAAATATCCAGTAATACAACGAAATTAAATACGAATGAAACAAATGTAACGTGGAAAACAATAACAGATGTGAGAGATTACTTCGTGAATTGCATAAATAGCTAATTGAAGTAGAGGATTAATAGAAACACATTATAATTAATAAATGCGATATTAATTTACATTTTTATCATAAAATTATTTAAAATGAATTGTAATATTGCAATTATTGCAGGAGGTTATATTTGACACAACTTTTGGAACGATTTTATGAATTAACTGTATATCTTTATTTACTTCAACAGTTTCTTGAATTGATGTAGACTTCTCTAGGAAACATGCCAACAACGAATTTTCACAAATGTTGGTGTCCCTTTTAGAACACCCTTCTTAGAAGCACCTATGTGCATTCTCATATCTTGATTTAGACTTCTGTGGAAGTAGAAATTGAGAAGGTGCATTTGCAGTCACTTCTATGCTTCATTCATATCTATACAAAAAATCAATGTCGCCACACCTTCATATAAAATTCAACAACTACTCTCCCATAACAACAAACAATACAACAACAAACAAGATAATGTCAATAAACAATTCGACTCATTAAGCAATATAAATGAATAGGTATAATCCAAATTTAAATTATGCACCACAAATAACTAGCTCTCCCTTCGTTCGGGCGCAAACGAGTCCTCTCATGGTAAATTATATCTCCCTCCCTTATAGCATAAATAACTATTACAAATAATAATAATAATAATAATAATAATAATAATAATAATAATAATAATAATAATAATAATAATAATAATAATAATAATAATAATAATAATAATAATAATAATAATAATAATAATAATAATAATAATAATAATAATAATAATAATAATAATAATAATAATAATAATAATAATAATAATAATAATAATAATAATAATAATAATAATAATAATAATAATAATAATAATAATAATAATAATAATAATAATAATAATAATAATAATAATAATAATAATAATAATAATAATAATAATAATAATAATAATAATAATAATAATAATAATAATAATAATAATAATAATAATAATAATAATAATAATAATAATAATAATAATAATAATAATAATAATAATAATAATAAATGTAATGCCAGTGAAGTTCATCTGATTTTTCTACATAACCTAGAGAAACTCATGCAAGTACAAACACATCATGACCTGTTTTAACAAGTGTTGTCTCAGCCTCCTTTACCAGACACAAAAATAAATAAGTAGGTAGGTAATGGACAGTTAAAGTGATGTTACTGTTACACAAGGTATAGAGAACAGCCAAGCAATTGAGACTGGCTGTTCCTGAAGCTGACAGAGCATGTGGCGCCCCTTACCCCAAACAAACTTGTCAACTGTCACACATGAATAGAGTGTTTGCGCCCTGAACCGGAAGTCTAACCTCAGAAGGTGAAGACTTCGACCTCCCCTCCCGCAATAAATTTACTATCGCAGACATCAGCGGACTGCAAATATACGCCTAGTCTTAATTTGAAGCGCGTTCGTTTTGAGCTAGGAAAAATTGCTATAGGCGAGGACTTCCACATCTTCCACAAGACATCTGAGCATCTCTAAGATATCTTACTGACGCCGTGCGGGAAACATGTGATTCCGTGCTTCTTACTACTTCTGCATGGCGATGACCTCGCCAGTTTCTTATTATATAACATCACAAATAAGGTTAAGCGGGTTGACTCAGGCGATTTTTGTCTTTTTCTTATTTTTTAATTGTCGATAAACTTTATTGTATCCAAATACATTATGGTACTTATAGTTGTGAGCAAGAGTAATATTTCATCACTTGAAGCGTGTGCTAGGGTGCTGTTCAGTGACAGTCCTACATCAGTTACATTTAAATATTAACAAAGATAATACATTATAATGAGAAAAAAAAAACAAAAAAGAACACTATCATATATACAAAATATATGGTATTAAATGAGCAGGTCGTTGTGTCGTTTTCATTTTAGTCTTCTATTTTGCGGTTGTGGAGGAGAGTATAGGAAAATGTTTTGTAGCAGTGGATTTGGATTATTGGCAAAAGTTTGGTGTAGTCTGGTGTAGCTTGTCCTAATGGCATCCATCACTTCTGGTATGTTCAGCTCTCTGTGAAGTGTGGTGTTGCTAACATACCATGGGGCACCTGTGGTCAATCTTAGGATTCTTTTTACTTGTGACGCTGCAGCAGAGCCCAATATAGAGCAACCATATTGCCTAATAGGTTTGATCATTGAGTTGTATAGAATGCGTTTATATGGCATTGCAAGAGGCGACTTTGACTTTATTATGTGTTTGATTTGTTGGATTCGGTGTCTTAAGTGTTGACAGAAGATATGTGATGTGGAGATTCCAGGTTAGTTTATTGTCCAGTATGAGGCCGAGGTAACTGACTGACTGAGCAGCGGGTATAGCGACTACTCCAGGAACTATGGGATAATATGTTATCTGCTTTTTATATGTAAAATATACTATTTGCGATTTCTGTGGATTCATCACCACTTACCAATAAAGAAGAATAAGAACAGGAATACAAGAAGGAATGTCGAAATAAATTATGATGAAATAATATATGAAAAAGTAGGTGAAGAAGAGGAAAGAAAGGAGAATGTTCAAGTTGTAGACGAAGTTGAAGAAGATGAGTTTGTGTTTGAGAAGGATAGAGAACAGGGAGAGTGGTCGAAAAGACCGAAGAGTTTAATATTAAGGAAATTTATAATGATTTTGAAAAAAACGTTGAAGTTAAGTATATTAGAAGAACCCAAGACACTAATTGCGGCATTAAGATATATTACAAGAAGAGCTCATGAAAATGGCGATAAAATTATGATTCCAGTTCCAAATGCAGTTGAAAGGATGGAATCAAGAACAAAAAATCTACCAACAGATCTGGAAGAATTAATGTTGTTGTTAAATATTGCTTTTGAGAGAAGGGGAGAGGTATTAGATCTAGAAGAATTATATAATGATCTTGTTCTATGTTATGGTCAGGTTGAATTTGATTCAGCAGCAAGCCGGCCACATTGTAATGTACAAATTAGACATTCAGGATTAAATAGATCGGAGATTGTTAAAAAAGATGTCGTAAAGGATAATGTAGTAAAACCCGCCAATTTTAATCCTAGCTTTAAGCCAGAAACAACATTTTATAAGACCAATACACACGATACGGTGACGCTGTTTTGCCTGTTGTGCGGTGTGAGGTTCAGCGGTCGAATTACGGCTTTTGTTCTCAACGACTCTCAGTTATTTTATTTCTTATTATTCTTTCCTTGGTGCCTCAGCGTGCCTGAAGCCTGAGGCCGGATTTTGTTTTTGTGTTCATACGGTAATAGTGCTGCTGTTAGCATGGAAATCTACGGCAGAATAAATACACTGCGAGTGAAATTTGAGATCACTGCGACGAGGCCAACGACATTAGAAGTTCATGAATTTGTTGCAGAGGCCTTGAAGCTTACTGCTGACCAGGTGGATACGCTGCAGTTAATTGCGCGGGATCGAGCAATTTATATAAAGCTCATTTCGGTGGTTCTACTGGAAAGGCTGTTAGAGAAGTTTGCTGGTACCGCGGTGTTTACGTATGCGAACGGGGAGCGTACAACAGTTACAGTCGAAAGGGCCACAGGCAATACCACCACGGTGCGTGTGTTTGATCTACCGCCGGAGATACCGAACGAGGTAATACGACAAAAATTGGAACAGTATGGCAAAGTGTATGAAGTTCGGAGAGAGCAATGGGGCAATGCGTATAAAATACCTGTGAATACTGGTGTTCGTGCTGTGAAAATGGCTCTGAAAACTACGATTCCTAACACCATTATGGTTGTGGGCTATCGTGTTACAGTGAGCTATGCTGGTCAGGTGAAAACCTTCTATGTATGTGGGGAACCCACTCACGTCAAAGAGAACTGTCCCAATAGAAAGACGGTCTTACCTGTACCATCACTTCTGCGCAGGGAGCCCCAGGAAACACAAAAAGAAATTGCAGTACAAGAGAGTGTAATCCAGTCGCAGGAGCTGCCACAAGCAATACAGATGTCCCCTGTGTCCGCCGTCATAGTAGACAGTCAACCATAAATGGATCCGAAACCAACGGGATCCGAGGACTGCCGTGAGGAGGTGACGTCGCCCGATTGTACGGAGGCGGGAGTTCTTGTGACGGAGAAGCGTAAAATTGGTGCTGCGACCGCCCCCCAGCCTACCCATATATCTTCGGGGACCAATTCACGAAAGAAAGCCAAGAAGTCGAAAACCGCCCAGTCTACTTGAGAATGGAGTGCTTCAGTCACGCAGGACGCCCCGTCGATGTCGAGCGCTGATGAGTCGACTCTAGAAGACGGTGATAAATCTGCAATGGAGGTGGTGTCAGGGAAGGTTCCGGGAGATGCATTGCAATCAGTGTCTGTGACAGTAGACGCAACTGGTAGTCCTGGACAACCTCGAACAGTGCTCGCTTCCAGAGACCCTCGTCTCAAACCACCGGACGCGCTAGCTAAAGTTTCAATTTCTCAATAGTTGACCGAACCATTATCATACCCCTGCACTGGTTTCTCCCTGCCTTGTATTTCTGGAGTCTCATGACTACGCTACCTCGTATTCAAATATTGGCTACTGTCAATGTTAACGGCATTAGAAATCTACGAAATCAAAAATTGTTACATCAGTTCCTCACGACGCATGACGTGGACGTGTGTTTCTTGCAGGAGGTTAATACGCATAATTTGTCAGCCCTGTATAATTATAATCATGTGGTTAACTTGGGTCCAGAAGGCAGAGGCACTGCCCTACTCTATCGCCGTGGTATCCAGTGTTCTGACTTTCAATTACATCCATCGGGGAGCGTCGTATCGGCTGTGCTGGATAACATTGCTCTGATTAACGTTTATGCTCCTTCCGGTTCCAATCGACGACAGGAACGTGAGCAGTTCTTTCAACAGGCGTTGACAGCCCATCTACTTTCCGGTAAGGAGTGTGTTATTGCAGGGGATTTCAACTGTACGCTTCAGGCTAAGGATCAGAAAGGCGCTGCCAATCTCAGCCCAATGCTTCTGCAGTTAGTGACGCAATTACATCTACGTGATGCCTGGGAGCTGCAGCATGGTAATACGGTGCAATTTACCTTTTTCCGAGGCGCCTCTGCATCCCGACTGGATCGTTTTTATTTATCTGACACCTTGCTTCCCCATTTCCAGCGCATTGATGTTCATCCCGTTGCCTTTAGTGACCACCACGCCGTGACGTGTGCTCTAAAACTCACGGCTCCTATTCTAGATACTGGAAGGAGTTACTGGAAAATCAATTCAACCCTATTTCAGGATGAGGACTGTCAATTGCATTTTGCTACAAGATGGGCAGCTTTAAAACCCTCGTATCACCGTGCGTACCGTAAATCAGAATGGTGGGCCGCTACGGCAAAACCGGCCATCAAAGCATTCTTCAAAACAATTAGTTTTGAGAAGGCCCGTGAAAGAAGAGAGGTGATGCAATTTTACAATGAGGTGCTTTGGAATCTGCATGAGCAGCAGAATCGAGGTGCCGAGGTCGCTCCGGCTATCAGGAGAATAAAGGAAATAATTAAAAGCAAACAAGATCAAATGCTGCAGGGTTGTGCCATTCGGTCACCCTTGTCGCACGCTCTCTCCGATGAACAAGCCTCCTTTTATTCATTGGCCAATGCACGCTCTCATGGACAGGCCAAGTATATTTCATCACTCACTGACGCTGCTACCGGTGTGGTGTTACACGGGACACGCCAGCTATTGCCTTATCTTCAGGAGCAATACCAGCGTCTATTTGGCGAGGCTCAAGCGGAACCCATGGTTAGCGCGGCGGCCCTGAGTAGCCCCGTGGCTCACATTTGTCAGTCCACGGAGGAGAATCTACAAGGTCCCATTACGGAACGAGAAGTACATCAAGTGGTGCAACATTTGAAACGCAATACGGCGCCTGGCCCGGATGGTCTTTCTTATGAATTTTATCTTGCATTCTGACCGATAATTAAGGATGAGTTTGTTGCAGTGTTACAGGAATTATGGGATGGAGGCTGGTTTCCAGAACATTTCGCTGATAGAATTATAATTTTACTCCAGCGGAAACACTGCCCTCAGGCAGCGATGGACTTTCGCCCAATAACACTGCTTAATTCAGATTACAAAATCTGTGCGAAGCTTTTGGCCAGCAGACTAAAACCAGCATTTGAGGAGGTGCTCCATGTTAATCAAACAGCTCTTCAACGCAAGAACATTATTGGTGCCCTTACGGAATTAAGAGATGTGGTCGTCCATCTTGAGCAGCACCATAGCTCCTTGGCATTAGTTAATCTGGATTTTCATAGAGCTTTGATGGAGTTCAGCACTGGTATATCTGGCGGTGTTTGCGCGCAGCTGGGGTACCTCAACAAATGGTAGCGGCGATTCAAGGGCTTTATCGCCAAGCGTCGTCAAGAATACTTTGTAACGGCTTTTTGTCGACACCTATTCCAATACGACAATCAGTCAACCAGGGGTGTCCCTTATCTATGGGACTGTTTGCCTTGACACTCAATCCATTACTCCAGATGCTAAAAGATAGACTCCAAGGCTTAAATATAGCTGGGGAATGCCTTAAAGTAATGGCTTACGCGGATGACTTGACGGTTTTGGCCAAAGATCACCAGGATATGGAGGAGATAGCCACGGCGATTGTGACTTACAGTCAACTTTCGGGAGCTCAGCTCAGCGGCCACAAATCAGAAATCCTTCCACTAGGTACCTGGGAACATCCACCAACTTTGCTGCATATCAAAGTGGTTCTACAGACCACTATACCTGGGGTTATATTTACCTCTAACATATCAGAAATGATTTCTCTTAATTGGACCCAGAGGGTCAGCGCGCTACGTTTTAACTTACATGAAGATCGCTCTCGAAATCTAACGTTGTTGCAACGCGTCTGGTACATTCATACTTATGCCTTGAGTAAACTGTGGTATGTAGCGCAGATTTTGCCGCTCCCTAAGCAGTTCGCCCAACGTTTTGAGACTCTGCTCGGATACTTCCTGTGGACGGGGAAAGCATATCGAGTTGCTCGCCCGCAATTGCGTCTTCCTCTAAAGAAAGGTGGTTGTGGTCTAGTGGATGTTGACAACAAGTGTATGGCGCTGTTGGGAAAGAGAGGATTGTCCTCGTTACTTACCAGTGAGTCTCCGATTGACAAGAAGTTTTGGTATGACCAGTTACATACCGTGGAGAGACCTACACGGGAATTTAATCGTTTGGTTGCCAAGCTTCGTGCTCTTGAAAATTCTGGGGAGCGACTGGAGAATTTTCTGACTACCAAGAACCTCTATCGTCACTTGACGAAGCCAGGTATTCAACGACCTAACGTAGAAACAAAATACAGTCGTGACTGGAAATGCGTTTGGGCCAATGCAAGCAACTGTAACCTTCCGTCGATATGGAGAGAAACGGTTTATGAAGTGGTTAATGAAACGGTTCCAACTGCAGAAACGATGTGGCGTCACGGGAGAGTGAATTCGAAGATCTGTGGCGTATGTGTGGAAGATGATACACTTGAACATCGCTTGTACAACTGTCAGCGGGCTGACTTGATTTGGACCTCCATCCAAGACACATTACATAAACTTCGTCCAGAAGAATACTTACGTTCGGTACCACAGCTGGTACAACTGGAGTTTCGTTTCAAGGACAAGAAATTTCACAATTTTGCTGTGTGGTTGGTTGCTGGTGCACTACATTGGCTGATAAATGTAAGGCGAGGAGCCACTGTGTTGGGAAAGCACCTACGTATATTTTTGAAAGAGCAGAGATGGACCTCTATACGGAAGAAAACCTTACGTTCTCTGGAGCCATACATTTATCATTTGGAACAAATGCAGATCTAAGAACCATCTCTCACAGTACAAGCCAATAAAACAAGAAAACAAAATTGTTACCCGGTACCCATTCCCGTCTTAAATAAATAAACAAAAAAAAATAATAAAAAAAAACATGAAAAAAAATGAAATAAAAAAATAAAAAAATTAAAAAAATAAAATAAAATAAAAATTTAAAAAAAAAATAATACAGAATAAAAAGAAAAAATAACCATTAAGTAGCTTGAAAAAAAATGTATATGTGATCTGATAATTAAAAACCGAGGTACAGCTTCGATGTGTAAAAAAAAAAATACACAAAAAATTCCAAATAAATCTAATAAATCGGAAAATATTATAGCAACATGTTTATCAGCTGTAAACACAAATAAATCTATAACTTCTAAACAAAATAAATATAAAATATCCCCAGTAAAAAATTTAAGGAGAATATAAGAAGATTCAATCATAATATGGCAAATGAAGTAAATGAAAACAGAGAGAATTTCGCAAAAGTAAGAAGAGATGTATTTGGTGGATTAAATTTAGGAAGTAACTCATGGAGGAAAGCTTAAGAATTGCACAGATAAATGTGCAAAGAAGTAAATTGGTTATGGTGGAAATAAGAAAAATTGCAGAAGAATTAAAATTAGATATTATCTGTATTCAAGAACCGTATGTGGTAAATTCCAAAATTCCATATATGCCGTTAAGATCCCGACAAATCTTATCTCAGGAAAAGGCAATGGCAGCAATAGTGATTTTCAAGCAAGATTTGCAAATAGTAAACATAGCGCAATTTCTGGATACACATGTTAATTGCATTGAAGTTATAACAAAGTATGGAAGTTTTATATTGGCAAATTATTATTTTCAATATAGTTTGGATATTGAACCCTTTCTATATAAATTACAAAATATTCATAATAAATTCAGAAATAAAGAAATCATGCATGTATGTGATTGTAATGCAAAATCAACTTGGTGGTTCAGTAAAAGACCAGATGAAAGAGGGGAGAAACTGGAAGAACATATCTCGGAATTAAATTTATATGTAATAAATAAAGATGGTAATCCACCAACTTTTCAAAATAGAGCAGGTGCTGAAGTAAATATAGATATTACTTTAGCGTCAGCAACAGCGGAGAAGAAGATTAGAAATTGGTGGGTCACACAGGGTCAGACCACAAGTGATCATAATTTGATTTATTTTGATTATATATTGAATGGGGAAGTAATTCAAGAAGAACATGAAATAGAATTACGTTATAATTATAAAAGAGCAAATTGGGATAAGATGAAGCAAGTATTTAAGGATTTAAATTTACAGTATACGGGAATATCAGTGGATTTGGATGCAATAAATTTAACACAAGCAATAAAAGTAGCAGTATCAAAATCCGTTCCAAAGATAACAATTTCTAATAATAATGATAAAATAAAATGGACAGATAGATTGCAGAGCTGAGATCGTTAGCAAGGAAATTAAGAAGAATATATCAAAAATCAAACATACATACGGAAAGAGAAGAGAACTTAAAGAATTATAGGGAGGCCAAACAAAAGTATAAACAATTATTAGAAGACACCAGAAAACAACATTGGGAACAGTTCGTTGAGAATAATTTAAAACAAGATGTCTGGGGACAACCGTATAAAATTATTATGGATAAAATTAAGAAGCCAGAAATCTTAACCACATTAGATAAGTGTAATGGAGAGATGACAGAAAGCGGGAAAGAATCGGTGGAATTGTTATTACATACGTTATTGCCAGATGATAAAGAGGAAGAAGATGATGATATTCATGTTGAAAAAAGAAACCAGATGATGTTGCAGTATACAGGAAATCCTGTTTATCCCTTTGATATTACAGAAATAAAATTAATTCTGCAGAAGTTAAAAAAGAAGAAGGCTCCTGGTCCAGATGGTATTATAAATGAAGTCTTGTATAATCTACGAGAAGAAATTGTCTTGTTTTTGTGTTTCTTGTTTAATGATTGTTTGGCAAGAGGAAGATTTCCAAACTTGTGGAAGGAGGCAAAGGTTGTAATTTTGTGCAAAGGAGCAGATAAGGACAGAACGCAACCAAAATCTTTCAGACCAGTATGTTTATTAAATGCTATTGGCAAGATCTTTGAACAGTTAATATATAAAAGAATAATGGAAAATAGGTTGATGCTGGGTATGAATAATAAACAATTTGGTTTCAGAAAGGGATATTCAACTGAGAATGCAATATTAAAAATTCAAGAAACAGTGTCAAAAAGCCAAAAGAATTATGTAATTGGATTATTTGTGGACATATCGGACGCTTTTGATAATTTATGGTGGCCGTATTTTTTCGGCATTTTAAAAGACAAGAAATATTCAAGTACTATTTATAATTGATTAAAGGATTATTGTTCCAATAGAGAAGTATTCATTGGTGGATCAAATTTTGAAACTAGGAAGAAGATAACCAAGGTTTGCCCTCAGGGTTCTATCTTGGGGCCCCTTTTTTGGGATATCTTATCAGAAGATTTATTAGAATTACTGGAAAGAGATCATCAGGTTTTGGATGTAATAGCGTATGCTGATGACATAGTCATAATGATGGATGGACAGAGCAGACTAGAGCTAGAAAATAAAGCAAGAGAAGTTACAAATACATTATCAAATTGGTGTTTCAGAACAAAACTAAAAATTGCACCAAACAAGTCAAATTATGTGCTTTTTAAGGGAAATTTAAAGCGGGATCCTACAGTGAAGATAAATAATCAGAACATTAAACGGGAAAAAGAGATGAGATATTTGGGTATCATGATAGATGAAAAATTTTATTTCAGAAAACACACGGAGTATATTAGGCAGAAAACAGAGAAAATAATGCTAAAGCTAGCAAGAATAACCAATTTAAATTTTGTACTTCCATTGCGTAACATACAGATATATCATAACACCATTTTTGCTTCAATTATGACGTATGCGGCAGCAGTTTGGGCAGAAAGGATGGACGATGTGCAAATAGGAAGATTGTTGAGAAGAACGCAAAGAAAAGTATTATTACGTCTGACAGGAGCTGTAAAAACAACACCAACTATGGCATTGCTAGTAACAACGGCCATTTGGCCGATTGATTTATTAATAAGATTGAAGGGCGCAAAATTTTGGGCGAAAAAAGGAAATTTAGAAAAAGTTTGTAATATAACTGGAGTCAGAACAAACAAATCTTGGGTGATTAAAAATAGTTTAAAAGATAAATGGCAAAATGAATGGACAGAAAGTCTAGAAGGTAGAAGAGTGTTTGAAATTTTTCAGAACGTCAAAGAGAGATTAAAATTGAATTTTATTCAACCAACAAAGGGATTTATACATTATATAACAGGACACGGACCTTATAAGACCTATTGGAAGAAAATCAATAAAACTGAAAATGATATATGTGAATTATGTAACAAACAAGATAATCCTGAACATGTAGTATTTGAATGTGGAAGATATGCAATTCACCAACAAGAAGAGAGGCATGCGCTAGCAGTATATATCGTAAATGACATAATTCGAGATCAACAATTAGTAAATAAATTACAAGTTTTGACTAACTTTGTAAGTAAGAAAGCATGGGAGGTAAAATATTCAAAGGAGAAAGAGTTGATAATAGGCGAAGAATAGTACAAGATCCAAGAAGGAGTTCTAGAATACAAAATAGGATAAGACGGGAAGAGTTATTGAATAATCTAACAATGGAGGGAATTCAAGAAGAAGAAATAGATCAACAAGAAGAAGAATTAGAAGAGGTACAATTAGAAATTGATAATCTTAATCAAGTCAATGGAAGAAGATTCTTTGTAACCTCAACAGGAAGACAGGAATGGGCAGAGAGAAGAACATTCAGATCTAGGAGAAGAGAGGGAGAGATATTTGCGGAATATAGAAGTAGATTACAAGAGGAAAGAGAAGAGTAGAGAGAGTAATAAGAAGAGAAGTATCAGCGTGAGTTCAAAATAGAGTTGATTGCATGGGCGGCGGAGGGAGAGAGTGATGGCGGAGGCCATGGTGGACTACAGCATTAGTAGATTTAGATGTAGAATTAGAAAATAAGGATTTTTAATTTTTATAGCTGTTTTCTTTTTTTTTTTTTTTTTTTTTTTTTTTTGCTTTTTTGTGTTTATTTCTGTTATTTTATTTCATTTTATTTTTATAGATTAGTATTCTGAGAGATTTGTATAATTATAACAATTGTAAGGATTTTATGGAAAAATAAAGAGAAAATTTGGATATATGCCCCGGTATATTTGTCTAGGTGCCGGGGTAGAATATTCAGATTTGATTTATTTATTTATTTATTTATTTATTTATTTATTTATTTATTTATTTATTTATTTATTTATTCATCACCACTCTCCAGTTACAACACCATTTTGTGATTTCAGTGCAGAAGTTATTTAGTTTCTTATCTGCTGATTCACAACTGTCTTCACTAAGGATTGCAACATCATCAGCAAAATGTACAATGGTTAGTTAAGCATGTTGAGGGAAGTCCTAGGTATACACTCTATAAAGATGTAAGCCTAGAATATTTCCTTGTGGAACACCAGAGAGGATAGGTTGTGATCTGGATTGTGCACTTTGATATTTTACGGAAAAAGATCGGTTATGCAGATAGGATGATATTATTCTGAAATATGTATCGGAGACATAATTCCTGATCTTCAGTAGTAGCCCATTAAGCTACACTTTATCAAAGGCTTTCTCTGTGTCAAGGAACAGACCTAAGCACACTTGCTTTGCTTCATATGTGTCCATAATTGTGTCAACAATTCGGTGAAGTTGCTGTGGACAGGAGTGCAGTGGCTTAAATCCAAATTGAGTGGATGGTATGATTTCTTCAAGCTGTACAAGACGAGGCAACAATAGGCGTTCAAATACTTTAGATAATAGAGATAAGAGACTTATTGGACGATAGCTTTTAGAATCACGTGGCGGTTTCATCTGTGACCGCATTTGGGAGGTCCGGGTTCGATTCCAGTGGCCGACATATCTGACCCATGGTTCTTTTTGGGGGTTTCCCGGGTCGCCGGGCGAATGCTAGATAAGTTAATTACTATAGCCTGTCTCACACATGGAAGACAGTGCAGGTCTAATGGGGCGCCCTGTTGCCACATGTACCTTACGTACAATCGCAACGTCGGCCACGGCAGCCACGGTCTGCTGGTATTGTATTGTATTGTAAGTGATACATCCTCCGTAGGGGAGAGGATCCGTCCCCTTCAGCTGCCAAAGTGCGGGCGCTGCGGATCCTTAGCACTCGTGGTACCACTGACGTTACTAGAGGAACCTCGGGCCGAACATTCCGAGCCCCTCCTGTAGGGGAGTTGTTCGGATTGGGTTGGACTCGAGGGGGCAGTGTGTTCCCGACACCCACGGGTAAATGGGTACTTCCGGCCAGGCCACGGCCGCTCGGAGGGGGTAAAGGGTTGCCTGAATAGTCCCGGGTACTAGCCTGCAGAGCTAGTAGAAGTTGTGCTAGATCACCATTCGGCCCCACCGAGGTTATCGGTAGTCATCCCTGCGGGGTTGACGCGCGTAAGTGGCGTATCCACTTCCATCCCGTCTTGACGTTGTGCTCAACGGGGGGGGGCTGTTTAGACTCAAGGTATTGCCCTATGGAAAGAGCCCCGGAGTTTCCATCACTCCCGGGTAGGAGGCCCGGGTCCTTGGTCCTACAGGTTCAGGACTAATGGGAGTAGAGACTCCGCACCTAACTGTAAGTGACACATCATTAATACGGAACTGTCTACACTGCTATTAAATTCTATTTTAAGAGATTAAATTTTGAGTGCATGCATTTTAATTTTAATCCTCCTTTTACTTGTTACTTTAGTAGTTCAAAACATAATTTTGCAGACAAAATATATATTACAACAAGCGAAATGGAGGCATGCAATGATAAAAGCTTTAAATATGCTTCAAATATGTTTGTTACTTTTATGCTTGTTCATTGTCATCTGATAAGGGTATAATTCCTTCCATTTCGTCGTCCATTAGCCTCGACAAATCTGATAATACCTTCTCTTTCTATTTGCACACACTTGTTACCTCTTCTTTCATATTCGAATGCCAAATCGTGTAGGAATCGATTCAAAGTGGCCCTTGGGAAATTAGGTAGGATGTCGTCATCCTGTTTAACCTTGCCAGAACTACATTCAGCTTTGGTGGAATGTTTTCAAGCAGCAAAGAATGAACAATGCACCGCACTCCGTTTGCACTATTCCATCATATTGCGTTAATCTAGCGTTCTTTTGTTTCCCCGCCCGGTTTTTATGCAGTTCATAGGGGACTTTTCATTCGTTACTGTTTTATTCCATTAACAAATGTTTCTGAACACCCGGTAACCTTGGCTGTTTCTTTCATTGTCGTACTGTTACTAATTTTACTTGAAAAATAACATAAGACATTCAGTACTACCAATGTGCGGTCCTTACTTCTTAGTTTACCAATATTTCGTTTCCTCTTAGCTTCCCCTTTCATAACTATAAGTATTAACACAACAGCTAAATAGCTTCACGTAACACTCCACAATCTTTCACACTATAAATATAGTCATATGACCTCTTCTTGCAAAGGGTTCATTGTTACTGCATCACATTAGACGGGTGGTGCCTGCCTTGCCCTGCGCGTCACCGTTTCTTTGAATAGAGGAATTTCTTTTGTTTGTTTGACACATACGACGAATGCAAGAAGTTAGAGGATTGCGGATTCTTTTAAATATTGCCCTCAAACCTCCTTTACATTTCTTTCGCTTTGTCTCCCGATGTAAACCCCATAACAAAAATGTTTCTGGCTACCTACAGTTTTTCTAGTGCGTATATTTAAAATTTTACGAAATTACTTAATTAAGAAAATAACACTAGTGTGACTTAAGATGAAGAATTCAAACTTTGTGGATAGCAGCACTGTAGTCCTCTCTACCTAATAAAAATTGTTGTAGTATTATAGCGGCAAGCTTTATAGTTATTGCATGATAAACATACAAAGAGCAAATATTGGATTTCTACCGAAAACCAAGCATTTTCGAAAACATTGGACCCATAGAAACACAAAACGACTGTAAAAATGGCATAATCTGATAGAGAAAATATTCTGCATAAGACAGCGTGTTCAAAGCTGCAAGTTATTACAGTTAATTATTTATACCATGTTAATAGAAAGTGGTAACAACGACAGGGTAAAAAAGGACAAAGCTAATGAAAATTCCCATGCGTTATATATATCCCATTTACGAGTGCTGTTCAATAAATAACTATCATAATTTTTTACGGTCATAATTTTTCGCACTAAAATTCAATCGTATTATATTCTGTTAGCTTAATGTAAAACAAACACGCCGTAATAGTTTCATTGTTGGTACTCCTGGATCCCGCCTGTGAGAACTAGGCAAGTTCAGAAATGTTCAGTATCGTCTACCGCTGCAATGGAGGTAACATGCAGTTAAAGTTGATGTTAGAGGAAGATCCGGATATTCTTTCAAACGTAATCACTGCTGATGAAACTTGGCTACATCATTTTGATCCTGAGAGTAAACAGCAAAGCTCAGTGTGGAAATCTCCTTCGTCACCAAAAGTGGTTGTTTCTGCTGGGAAAGTTATGGTAATCTTATTCTTTGATATTCCTGGAATGGTTTATCAGCATGTTGTACCTGCACACACATCAGTAACTGGACAATACTGAAAACATTGCAAGATCATATCAGGCGCAAAAAAACACATTTCCGTGAAGTAGGCTGGATGCTGCACCACTATAGTACGCGGCCGCATATTGCCAATGTTATTACTGAATATCTTGCGAAAATCAACGTGAAGTGTATCCCTCACCCTCCCTATAGTCCGGATTTAGCCCCATGTGACTTTTTTCTATTCCCTAACTTGAAGAAACGCCTTCGTGGGAGGCATTATCCATCATCAGAAGCAGTGGTGAAGGCTGCGGAGGATCTCTCGTAGGAGGATCTCTCCTACGATGGATCCTGTAGGATCTCTCAAAAATGGTTTCCAGCATGTCTTTGAAGACTAGCAGAAACGCTGGGACAAGTGAATCGCCTTCAGGGGAGACTATTTTGAGAAGGAGCATCAAAATTAGGAGGATGAGTAAAGATACGTTGAAAAAAAAAAGTTGTGATCATTCTTTATTCAACAGCCCTCGTACTTCCGCGCTGTCTTTTAAGGTTGAGACAAGCTATAGATTCAAGTTATGTGTAAGCGGTACTGAACGTAACAATGTGCTGGCAGTCACTTCAGCACACAAACAACGCAGAGCAGTCGGTGCTTTGATGGGTAGATGGTAACTTATGTTGTGACTATAGATTTTGATTGCAATTTTCGTAAAGAAACCGGCGATAGCAAAGTGCCTTCAACCAGAACACCAAAACATGTAATAGCTACTAAACTTGTAAAGTAAAATTATTATTGTGTTCAACTTTTTATTTCCACCTGATTATCTCTTGTTCAAATAGCGTAAACCACTCTCTTCTCCCTCTTTCTATAGTAAGCGCTCACTGAATCTAACCGGTTACTGTATGACACATTGCAATTCTATTAATTACCCTAAATTTCCTGTCCCTCCATTTCATTTCTATTACCATTTCACATCATCTCTCATCTGGAGGTCTCTTTCAGGGCAGAAGTATCGGCGGGTGTCTCAGCACAGCATGGCAGGATGATATGCTCCAGATAAACACTTCCTGCTCCGGTAGGACGGTCTCCGGGCTGGCATAGTGTCCGTTTCAGGACCACAGATTAGTGGCACACCGGTTATACTGGCCTGCCGGAAGTCTCCAACTGGTCAATTGTAGCGACCCTGCCCTCTGCAGTGTCATGACTCCTTGTATCGGACGCTCTCTGTCTCCTCTCACCTCATCCTTCCTCCCGCGCATGCCCCACTTGGGTCATAGGTATAATAGATCAAGTCTGGTCGCAGTGCCTAACTCCCTCCGAAGCATATTCCAATTCATGTTTGAGTGGAGCCAGTTCCTATCACGTCACTTACTCTACAAAGGAAAGGGATTGCTAAAGTTAGATATAATCGCTTTCCACTGAATGGAAATTCAGGCTAATTATAAAATGGTCCAAACTACGAATGAGTTGAGATAACTATTATGTCTTTCAAATGGGAAGAGTTCTCGCCTGTAGCCAATCAGATGCATTAGAGCCTTCACCGTTGCCACAGGCCGCGCTGTGGCTCAGTGGTTAGACCGCTTGGCTCTCACCAAGGCGGCCCGGGTTCGATCCCAGGCGACCGCAAAGTGAGATTTGTGGTGGACAACACAGCGCTGGGGCGGGTTTTCTCCGGGACCTCCGGTTTCCCCCACCATCTCATTCCACCGGTGCTCCATCTTCATCTCATGTATCATCAGTGTCACCGCCTGCGATGCCGTATGTAGTAAAAGCGGCCGTTACACGCTACACATTCACCGTTGCCACTCGTTATTCCCACTCTTTTTATATCCCCCTCTATCTCGCACACTTGCGAGTGTTCTTGGCGCTAACGCAAACTGAATTTTCCAAAGTTTTATAATAATGTAGTTGTTTAAATCACAATTGCAACATGAATATTCGTATATTACGCAAATGTTTTAAATATTTCGTTTAAAGTTAATTTATAATTTATGAATTACTTATTTTTCTAATCCAACGAAAATAGCAGCGGTGCATCAGTATAGCTGTGAATGTTACGTTAAGAGATAATTCGTCATTGTTACTGTCTTCAACGTCAGAGTACTGCAAATTTATAATCATAAGTTCCAAAATCTCGTTACGTCCTATTTCTTTCCAAAAGTCATCTTCTTGTAGTTTATCTGACGTCTCACGCAGTTTTCCCAGTCTTGTTGTGTTCCTTGTCAATTTCTTTGTAAATAAGTCGTTCAACGTCAGTCAGTTTAAAAATATTGTTTCTGTTTGCAACATAATTGCAGCCCTAATTAACTCAATTGGGTTGTTCTAGCAGTAGTAAGGGGGGGGAAGGTGAATCGCGTCTCATTGATCCATCTGATACACTTTTTCATGAAAGAGTAACTGAATAATGCTGTTTTGAACTCTAGAGTAAATAGAGATTACGAACCATTCATAAACAAAGATATAATTGACCAGACACGTTCTGCCAGACCAGCAACAAGTCTATCGTTTCCTCTCGTCGAATTTAACAAACACCTAGACTTATTCAAAATACATATTTCTTTTATCACGTCATGTCAAATGTTTACGTTTTAGCTCTGAGTAATTTAAAATATACGTTCACGTATACATGCCAACCAATAATGATATTCATTACAGTGCTTACGTCGCAATGTATTGTTATAATATAATGGTATCTACTTTATTTATTTGTATTAGGAAAACTATTTGAGCTAAAAATATGGGGGTTTTACGGTTATGTTAAATACAGTACTCTCTCCTTCCTCATGGATCACTTTTAGCAAAATCTGAATTTCTGTCTTAGCGCGAATAGTATTTATTAGAGACTGATTAGTTTGCCGCTTGTCACATATCACTTAGCGGGAATGCAGTACGACAGCGCCGCAGGACTCCGATTGGTTGCTCATCTAGCAGCGCTCAAGGGCAAACACCTTCCCATTTGAAGCACATAATAGCTTATAATACGCAAGGTGTGATATATATTAAATTTAAGTCCTGAAGCTTTAATGAATGAAATTAATGAAATAGGTGAAATGATGCTCAAATGAGCACTGGGTCCATAGAATTTAGAGTTACCCGACATTCGTCTTTCAGGATAAGGGAAAACCCCGGAAAACCCCTTATCCCGGTAACTCATCCTGAACGTCAGAAAGACACGTAATCACAACGATACGGAGGCGGGCAAGACGTGATAAAGGGAACATCACAATGAAGTCGTGACGTGATAGAGTAACCAAGAAACAGTTAAAAATGCAGTAAAGCTCGGGAAACTATATTGATTCCTTCTAACGCGGGTTCCTACATGTAGCTTAGTAGGTATTTCAAAAATTTGTTCCGACAAGATATTTTATAAATAGTCCGTTTTGAACAGTTATTCAATTTTTACTTAATCTTGCACGTACCTAGAGAGGATATTGCATTCCACACAGAAATTTAATTTATAGATTTCATCGGAAATGTATGTTTCGAGGTTCCTCGAATCAAAAAGCTGTTAAGAAAAGGGCCCTTGTATATGCATAGCTCAAAAACAGAAAGCTCGCCTCGGTAGAGTGGTGGTAGTGTGTCTACCTCAGGTTCAAGAGGTCCCGAATTCGAATCTCGGTCAGCATGAGGTACCTGGATAAGGGCTTTTCCGGGGTTTTCCCTCATCCTAAAAGACGAATCTCGAGTGGATATAAGCTCTATGGACTCTGGGCACATTTGAACATATTTAACCCATTTCATTCATTGTCCAATATGAATTAACGTTGCAGGACGTACAATTACAACAGCAAAAACAGAAAGTCGGTTAAAAACCCCTTGGTATTTCAGTTCTGCTTTATCCAGGGATGAGAAGTGAAAATTAAAAAAAATATACCTCACTCAAACTGCCCTTTTCTTAGAACATTTTTTTAAATGTTTCATTTTCTCAAAAACGACCTTAACAATTTTATTAATACAATATGTTTAAGACATTAAAATTTCTGGGAATGCGCTGTGAAGTTCTCCTTATCCTGGTTGACTTTTGCATAATTGGTAAATAGACAAAATCTAAGTACACAAAAATTTCAGATCTAGTTAAAACACATTTATATTAAATACCTACACTTTTTATAGTTATATAACGAATATTCATTCTTATTGGTTTGAATTATCAAATTTTTACACCTTTCTCAATTAGGATCTTCATTTTTATATATCCTGGTCAGGCAAAGAGACTGGAAGTTTAAAGTTTTATATAGCGATAAGATCTTAAAAGTTTTGACTATTGATTAAGCCTACTGTATTGCCCTTTCTCGTCGTATCTACGGGGAAACATTTAACAAAACAATTGTTGGAAATGTTGATCTCGATTAACGTAAATAGAAGAATGGTCGTTGAAATAATAATTTGTACAACATAATAGAGAAAGTTATGTGAGTGTAAGAAATCATACTTTTTTGAAATACTGGAACCTTCATTTTGTTCTCGCGATGTTGTGGAAAGAGTAAAGTGAGTACATTAGTGACCCGTGTTGAAACATTTTACTGTCACTGCGGGATGCGGATTTTCTATCCCAGGTATAGGACCAGGCCGACTGAACATCGCGAGGAAATTGAAGTGTTACGACAGGTAGCGAACCCTGGTCTAGAGCACCAACATTCCGGCTAGGGGTGCCGTGATGCTGACTAGATCTCCTTGTATCGGTTAGATGATCGCTCATCTCTGCCTTGCGTATGTAGGCGTGAGGCCCACAGTCGGGTTCGTAGGCTCTGGCCCGTTAGCTAGCATGTTATGCCATGGGTTTTAAGCTATTTTTACCTGTTACGAAATGTGTAATGAAAGAATTTATGTAAAACATATCTCAACTAACATGAATTAGAGCAATAAGCTTTTAAAAAATAATTCGTATAAGTATATAAAGAGAATCGCTCAAGATGAAAAGTCTGAAATATACGAGGGCTGTTCAATAAAGAATGATCACAATGTTTTTGACAACGTAACCTTACTCATCCTCATAGTTTTGATGGGCCTTCTCAAAATAGTCTCTCCTGAATGCGATGCACTTGTCCCAGCGTTTCTGCCAGTCTTCAAAGACATGCCGGAAACTATTTTTGAGAGATCCTTCAAAATCACCTCCGCAGCCTTCACCACTGCTTCTGATGATGGATAATGTCTCTCACGAAGGCGTTTCTTCAAGTTAGGAAATAGGAAAAGGTCACATGGGGCTAAATCCGGACTATAGGGAGGGTCAGGGATGCACTTCACGTTGATTTGGCAAGATATTCAGCAACAACATTGGCAATATGCGGCCGCACATCATCGTGGTGCAGCATCCAGCCTGCTTCATGGAAATGTGGTCTCTTGCGCCTTATATGGACTTGCAATGTTTTCAGGATATCCCTGTAGTATTATCTAGTTACTGATGTGTGTGCAGGTACAACATGCTGATAAACCATTCCATGAATATCAAAGAATGAGATGAGCATAACTTTTTCAGCAGATGCAACCACTTTTTCTTTTTCTGGGGGGGTGGGGTTGGTGATGAAGGAGATTTCCACAACTGAGCTTTGCTGTTTGCTATCAGAATCAAAATGATGCAGCCAAGTTTCATCAGCAGTGATTACGTTTGAAAGAAACTCCGGATCTTCCTCTAACTTCAACTTTAACTGCATGTTACCTCCATTGCAGCAGTAGGCGATACTGAACATATCTGAACTTGCCTGGTTCTCTCAGGCGGGAACCAGGAGTACCAACAATGAAACTACTACGGCGTGTTTGTTTCACATTAAGCTAACAGAACATAATAAGATTGAATTTTTGTGCGAAAAATTATGACCGTAAAAAATTTATGATAATTCTTTACTGAACAGCCCTCGTGCGAAACTTCACTTCTTACATAACGTCCTCATATGCGGCGATGAATGCAATGGATAAAGTGATGTTCAAATGAGCCCAAAGTCCATAGAGCTTAGAGATACATAACATTCATCTTTCAAGACAAGGGTAACTGCGGGAAAATCTTATCCAGATGGGGCCCAAATGACCTTGTTGTCGACGGGCCCTTAAACACCACACTCACTCACTCACTCTTATCCAGATAACTCACCCTGACCGAGAAATGTACTCTGGACCTCCTGAACGTGAGGCAGAGGCGCTGCCACCTTCGCTACATTTTTGAAATTAAGTATATAAGACACGAAGATGTTCCAAACAAATTTCTCCTGGCAAAGGATCCTTGAAACCTTCTCATACATGAAACTTTTTCTTATTTTTTTCCTGCAAAATGGCTCTAACAGTTTTGAATAAGACGTCATATTTTCAATGACTAATAGAGAGTGAGAAAGGATTACCACGCAAACAAATGTATCCCGCAAAAACAGTCAATTTATTGGAAACAGTTTTGTGGCACTTTTTTTAATTTACATCCTCCAACGTTAAGTCATGTCCGACGATGAATGAAATGGGTGAAATGATGTTCAAACCAGCCTAGAGTCCATAGAGCTTATAGTTATCCGAAATTTGTCTTTCAGGATAAGGAGAAACCTTATCCAGGTACTGTCTACCTAACACAAGGAGGCAAGATCTAATGGTTGTTGCAGTAACTGTAGTGATAGGTATTATAAATAGGTGAGTTACGTGACAACACTTGCGTATTTTAAAGGAATTCAGCATTGTTGTCATATTGTGAAGGCCAGTATAAACACCGTGGGGGCAGCAGAAGTGATTATGTTAGACTTCCCTCTAGCTTGCCTTCTTGTGGTGGGTAGACAGTAACTTACCATGGTCGTGATTGGAACTCGGAACATCTTCATGAGAGGCAGACACGTTACCGAGGCGGGTAAAAACATGTGTTATTAACCATTTCCAAAGTATTCTTGCTACTGTTTCGAAATTGCCTACACTCTTATCATAAGATTTTTAAATGCTAAGATACTGTTCTTTTGTTTCCGTACGAAGAGTGAAATTTCAAAACTAGTAGAGACCCACTTTCTAAATAAGTCCAGAGTTTTTCTTTACCCCTCCTTTTTTGGGTGTTTTGTATGCAAAATAATACTTTTGCGTTTTATGTTATTAAATAGAGAAATACATATTTTACAAAATGGAATGTTTATATTTTGTATGCATATACACTGTTTGTTCTTCTCAGTCAATAAAATGGAGTGTTAGGTCGACAATACAGAGTATCTGTTTTTTTACTTTTATTAGCGTTTTAGTCTTTCTTTCGATTTATTGACTGAGAAGCATAGTGAATAAGTATACAAAAATTAAACTTAGTATTTCGTAAAACACATAATTCTATATCGAGTAGTTAAAAATCCGTTGAGAAAGCATTTTATTTTGCACGTAAGACTTTCACTTAGAAAGTGGCAGAATTTCTAGGCTATGAACTGTGTAGTTAGTCTACTGGCTCAATTAACATGAAGTAGATAGAGAAATAAGCTTTTATAAGAAGAGCGGGCAGAGAGTGTAATGTGAAGAGAGTGGAAGGTGATGAAAGTTGACCCTGGGGAGAACAAATCTTGGGAGCCACAAGAGACCATCTCGTCTAATTAGTGCAGGCCGTGATCTGATACGGCAGTGTTTGCCCTCGCGGAGGGGGAGAGAACAGTCTTTTGTTGACATGAACACTTGCTTCAACAACTTTCATTAGCTAACTGCTTTCTGACTCACTCCGCTCCACCTCTCCTCTCTCCTACACAATACAATCATCCCCTGCAACATCTTTCGTGTTTTATTCACTTACATTTTTACAGTTTTATAAGCCGTTCTTCACATCGAGAGTATATAAAACAGTGCATTTTTATTTATTATTACAAAATAAATAGTTTATGTGATAATTGTACAGTTACCTACAAAACGTTTGGTTAATACAGAAGCGCAACCGTTTCAGTTGATATTGGTATCCTGAAATACATCTATCATCAGTATTGTTCAGTTGTTCGTCTGTTTAAAACCAAGGAAAAAGTGTATCAGCTGGACCAACCTGCAATTGAAACAGGACAGGACGTCTCCTTTCACGACCAATCAATCCAATTGGGTTAGTGTGGGCTTAAATAAAGCTGGGAATTGCAAATAGAAATAATACTTTTAAACTAGGTGAGGTTGAGCGACTTATTTACGAAGAAATTGACTTAAAAAAGAGAGGACTGTAAAAGAAATCAACAAGTCGACTTTTGGAAAGGATTTTTGGAGGCCATCATCATAAATTTGCAAGAATCAGATAATGAAGACAGTGACAATGACGAATTGTCTCTTAACGTGAATATAGAACGTAAGGCGCACACCTTAGGATTACTGCGGTAGGGGGGGGATTTGGCACCGAAACCTTTAGTTAATTGTACATAAGTCCCCAAGTCCCCGGGAGGAAGGATGAGGCGCGAGGAGACAGAGAGCGGCCAACGCAAAGAGTCACGACAGTACAGAGGGCATGTCCGTACTATTTACCAGTCGGGAACTCCCCCGGCAGGTCAGCAAAAGCGTATCCCAACCACCGTTGTCCTGAAGCGGCCCAAGAGATCGCCCCAGAGACCGGAAACCGTCCTGCCAAATTAGGAAGTGTTTACCAGGAGCATATCATCCTGCCATGCAGCGCCGAGACCCCCGCCGACACTTCTACTCTAAAAGAGACCACCAGATGATGTGAAATGATAATGGAAATGAACTGGAGGGGTAGGAAATTCGGGGAATATAATTAACCTACCCAGCAGTCGCCCACCGACCCGAGAAAACCTCCGAAAAACCGATGGGTCACGTAGGTCGACCACGGGCATCAAACCCGGACCCATAGATGAAACCACCTGAGCTATCCCGCTAGGTGTCGCACACGTTACCACACTCCGTTTACTATTTAACATACTCATACGGCAAATCAAATGTACCATAATTTGAATTTTATGAGAATGCCCTTCAAGTCCTCTCCATTGTGAGTGACGTCTGTATAACCTTTTTTTTAAAGAAAAATTAGGTCCTCCAACGTTAAATAATATCAGACGATGAATGAAATGGGTGAAGTGGTACTCAAATGAGCCCAGGATCCATAGAGCTTATAGTTACCCGACATTCGTCTTTCAGGATAAGGGAAAATCCCGGAAAAGACCTTTACAGATAACTCGCCCTAACAGAGATTTGAACTCGGGACCGCTTGAACATAAAGCAGCTCCAGCGTTAAATCATGTCGGACGATGACTGAAATGATATTCAAATAAGTCCAGGGTTCATAGAACTCATAGTTTCCAGACACTCATATTTAAGGATAAGGGAAAACCCCGGAAAAACCTTATTACCGTGACCGAGATTCAAATACGGGACCTCTAATGTGAGGCAGACCATCTACGTTACAGAGCGTTTGCACAATTGGTAAAAAATAATGTTGCTACAAAAAATGAAAATCTCGTTAAAGAGAGAATTAACGTCAAATACTATTTTTGAGTGGTACAATATTTTCGACATATTTTATCTTTTTATTGGTTTCAGTGCTCAAATGTTTATTTCAACACCATCTGATGTATATCGACGCAACTTTTAAAAGACTGACTATCGGCTCAGCTGCTGGTATCCCTTGTGTGACTACAAAAAGTGTGCAATAAAAGTTAATGTATATGAGGATGAAGTTGATAGAAGTCTTTTGTTTCCCTTATTTTGTTAGCGAGTCTGTTCAATTTGTTTTTCCTTGACTGTAAGAATCCGTTTCCCAGAGCGTGGCACGCGGTAATCCCGCGCTATGCGATTAGTAACTCGATAGGGCAACCCTTTGCTGCGCCATGGATTCAAGATGTACATTTTTATTGAATATTAAAAATGCTATTAAGATTATCCAGAAATAATTGCTGGGCCTTGTAAATATTACAAGCTGCAAAATTTTGTGTGTGCATGTCGGCCGACTACTCGCCGGCGAATTAACATGGAGGGGGGAGGGGGTGCACGGGTCAATATGGGAAGGGGAAGCAATAATATAGCTTGTGTGTTTCATTTCGCCGGCATATCGCCATCATTTCTGCCGCATTAGACACATGAATTTGCATTCAATTATGAGGAATATTTAAGCAAGGGTTTCAATTAATAATTGAAATTAAAACTCCGTGCCGACAGACGGACGGACGGAAGGACACATGTCCTTGTTATTGGTATTTTTTTGCTTGGTCGGTTCTGTTAATGACCAACTTCAACAGTTCGCATGTCAATTTCAAGACACAGAGATGTCACTGTTGGGATTAATGAAACCATCAATTTTTTAAAATCGTTTTCGGGGCCGTGAACATATTTCCTCAAATTTAACCGGAATGGACTGTATATAATTACAGTTTTTATTATTTGTCAACTTTTCGATAATGAGCATTCTTTCCTGAGCCGGATAGAATACATAAACCGCAGAGCTGGGATTTGAAAACGCTAAACTTTCACACGGAAATAAATCCACGTTTTGTTCGACATTGGGATGTCATTTTAAATCTTATTCTTGTTTCTGATGTGCTGTACTCATATACTTTATCTACTCAGCTCTTGCAAAAACTATTTCTACAAACACTTAATCCACTATCTACTTCATGATAAACAGACATATGTAGAATTTTGTCTTACTGCTTACTTCCTTATGGTTGCAGTGAAAACTGAAAAACAAAATAGGCATAAGCAATACAAAATTAATATTTTAACGGCTGCTTTCTATGTAATAACTTTGAAATTCCATCCACTTTGTAGGACCAAAGGATAAAAAACGAATAACAACTACTTTAGAATAGCATAAATATTATGAAATTCAAACCAAAAATAAGGAACTTCTCGGAAATAAACTACTCCCAACACAGGCACACACAAAATAAAAAAATAAACTTTTATCCTGAATAGTATGCTTTAACATATGAATTTTTGTCAGTAATATTTTGTCTTGTTTCTTATGAAAAAGTTATATAGAATGTAGAGAACTTCAGATACTATTCGGCAAAATTACAAAGTAACTTCACTGGTCATAAAAATATCTTATGAAGGGTACTATTTATATATTAACCTAACAATTGAAATAAACTAATTTCTAATTGAAAACTGCTTTATTGTTTTTCAAAATATTCTCCTTTATGGTCATCCTTTTGAACCACTTGTCAAAGCATTTATTCCAGTCTTCTTGAGACACGTCCAAAACATTGTTTCTGAAGACGTCAGCGGCTTTTCCTACCAACGAAAATTGTTGTACACGAAATTTATTCTTAATGTTCGGGAATAAAAAGATGTCATTGGATGCCAAATCAGGACTGCATGGTGGATCAATTCGACTTTTTGAGTCCCCAAATACTCTGTTGTTAAGAGGAGATATTTGCGTTCGCATTGTCTTAATGAAGAACGATTCTACGGTTCTTGGTTTTCCTTACTACAAAAAAAAAAAAAAAAAAAAAAACCACTTCCGGCAAATAAATGGCTGTGTAGCTGGCCCCATAGCTCAGTCGGTAGAGCACCTCACTGCCGTGCTAGGGGTCCCGGGTTCGATTCCCGACGGTGGGATTTGTGATGGAGAATACGGCACTGGGGAGGGCTTTCTCCGCGATCTGCGGTTTCCACCGTCATCATTCAACCAATTGCTTCATTAACATCTTTTCTATCATTCAATTTGCTCTCATTCTGTCATATACTTCTCTCATTCTCATACCAGGCACCGGGCTGATCACCAATCCTAGATTCTCTCTCTGTTCCTCAACATAACTTAATGGATAGAGAAACAAGAATCCCCTAACACCACGACAACTGGTATACTACGTAAAGTTAAATAAGAAGAAGATCTATGGTGAATACCTGAGGAAGTAGCTCTTTTTTTTAATTTACATCCGCCAATGTTAAGTCATAAGAACGAAGAATGGAATGGGTGAAATGATGCTCAAATGAGCCCAGAGTCCATAGAGCTTAGAGTTGCCTGACATTCGTCTTTAAGTATAAGGGAAAACCCTAGAAGAAACCTTCTCCAGGTAACTCACCCTAACCGAGATTCGAACTCGGGACCTCTTGAACGTGAGGCAGACATGCTACCAACACGCTAACGAGGCGGGTGGAAGTAGCTCTTTGGATAGCTTGACGGGACTTTGCACCATTTATAAATGTATAGGTGTGAACTGGTTTTAGCACCGTTCAGTTCCAACTGTCATGAAACTGGCAATGATGCATGATAAACTCACATTTATAACTTAGAAAATTTTGAGGAATAAGTAATTAAAACACTGCACTACAGTCTTTTTTTTCCTTCTTTTTTTGTTATAACTTCTGTTCATAAATTTGGCACTCTTCACCTTTCTAATGTTAAGTATCAAATTATCTATTACATGTTCACCATATTTTTCTTTTCAAATCTAACAAGTATTTTCACAGCTGTTAAAAACGTATAGTCACAAAATAACAGAGTAACCTATAAATGGGGTTATAAATCTGTATGTGGCTAGGAGAATTTTTTCCTCCAATTTACGCCCTCCAACGTTAAGCCATATCGGACAATGATTGAATATGTGAAGTAACACCCAAATGGGCCACTTCCACAGAGCTTAGAGCTACTAGACATTGATCATTTAGGATAAGGTAAAACCCTGGAGTAAACCTTATCCACATAACTCTCTCTGACCGAAATTTGAGCTCGAGACCTCTTGAACTTGAGGCAGACACGGTACCATCTATGCTATCGAGGCGGGCAGTCTAGCAGAGATTATAGTTTGCGCTCCATTTTGAAACTTGGTATACTAAAAATGTTTAATGGTATATTATGCAACGAGACTATAATGGTAGCAATTAAAACACGAGTATTATTATTAACCAGCGAGTGAAGTGGGGTTATAATTATGACAAAAGCGTTTTAATTAGCATTATAGTCAAGTTTCATACGACTGTGTATGCTCGATCATATATCTAAATTAAAGGTTTCATTTCAAAGTATTCATTGGTATTCATTGGTTTGAATGACATGTTACAATCAAGAGACGTAGTACGTAGTACGCAGGCGCAGGCGCAGAAATATTGATTACTTCCCTATAAACGGCTGTTAACGTGTGACACAGTTTGACCAAAAAGAAAATATAGACAAACTGGAACAAATTAAATTTATTGATTTTTTCTTTGGGGGGGGGCGTTGACTGGCCCTGTAGCTCAGTCGGTAGAGCACCTGCCTGCCGTGCTAGGGGTCCCAGGTTCGATTCCCGGTGTTATGGTGGGGATTATTCTCCGACCAAGATAATTCCTCATCTTTCCCAGAGTCTGGAAGTATGAATGAGAGTGCAAAATGTGTGCGTATGTAATGATTAAAACCTAACGAGCCCGCCTCGGTAGCGTGGTGGTGGCATGTCTGTCTCACGTTCAAGAGGTCCCGCGTTCGAATCTCGGTCAGGATTAGTTACCTGGATAAGGTTCTTCCGGGGTTTCCCTTATCCTCAAAGGCGGATGTCGGGTAACTCTAAGCTCTATGGACCCTGGGCTCATTTGAGCATCATTTCACCCATTCCATTCATCGGCAGTTTTATTTATGGCGCAGCGACACCTCT
This sequence comes from Mantis religiosa, assembly GCA_030765055.1. Classification (NCBI taxonomy): domain Eukaryota; kingdom Metazoa; phylum Arthropoda; class Insecta; order Mantodea; family Mantidae; genus Mantis; species Mantis religiosa. The sequence goes on along the minus strand of CM060950.1, from coordinate 293,287,618 downwards.
AAACTTCGCCTTTTAGACACCGTGCATCATACTGTTATCCGCCTTGCCACAGGAGCTTTCCGCACCACTCGAATCGACTGCCTGTATGCAGACTCAGGCGAACCTCCACTCCATATTCGTCGCTCGCTGTTACTCAGCTCATACGTCTCGAAATTGGCAAGTTACCCCAATCATCCTTGTTTCAAACCAGTTCTGCATCCAGATTTAGTCCACCGTTATAAGCGCCCTGGTTCTCGGACACGCCCCATGGGGATAAGGTTTCGGGATCTCCTACATTCGCATGGCCTCCGAATGCCTCGCGTGGAGAGGTCGTCCATCAGCCCTTATCCTGCTTGGCAGCTCGATCGTGCGTGGTTCGATCTCGCTCTTTCCAGCAACTCTAGACTCGCTACTCCACATTCTGTGTTTCAATAACTTTTTGCCGAACTACTGGGCCGTTACCCTAGCTATGTTCCGGTCTTTACAGGCGGTTCTCAGTTAGGTAGCACTACGGGTTGTGCGTTCTTCATTAACGGTGAGGCTCATAAATTTCGCCTTCTGGACTCCACTTCAGTTTTCTCCGCAGAGCTGTATGCCATCTTCTATTTGCAAGTTAGCTCCTGGCTCTTTTATTGTCTGCACTGACACCCTAAGTGCTCCTCAGGCCTTGCAACAGCACACTGCCGCTCACACACTTGTTTTACAAATTCAGGCCCAGATCTCGCAAATGCTCAGTCGCGGACACCATTTTGTTTTTACTTGGACCCCAGGCAATGTGGGCATTTCCGGGAACGAGGAGGCGGACGCGGCTGCTAAGTCCGCTTGGCGTTTGCCCTGGAGTTTAACAACTACGGTGGGCAGCACTCCTGGACAGCTTTGGAAGGCACACAACTCCGGGCAATAAAGGAGAGCGTACAACCCTGGCTAACTTCCTGCAGGGATAACCGGCGAGCCGAGGTGATACTCACCCGGCTGAGAATTGGGCACACACGAGCGACTCATGGCCATCTGTTAAGAGGGGAACCGGCCCCTGTGTGTGCTCCGTGTGCAGTACGCCTCACTGTGCGGCGTGTATTACCCGATTGCCCGCAGTACGCCCGCATTCGCCAGTCTTTGGGCTTGGAGACTAACTTGCTCAGTATTTTAGGGACGACCCAGTGGCCGTGGTTAAGGCACTGCGGTTTGTTTCTGAAATCGGTTTTAATAAACAAGTCTGACTTGTATTTTATATTTATTAATTTTAGAGATTTTAAATTAGTAGTACTAGGATGAGTTTTTTATGTACTTTTAATAGTTGAGTGTTTTTATTTTATCTTACTTTTTAACTTTGTGTAGCTTTAGTTCTTAGAGTTGACTTCGGGCCCAAATTACCTTGTTGTTGACTGGCCCTAAAACAATACACACACACTCACTCACTCACTCACTCGTCTGATATGACTTAACTTGGAGGACGTAAATTATATATAGTGTCACCCAATTAGCGGAAGGTATGACGGCACAGCTGTGAGGAAACCAGGGGGCGGTCGAGCCACGCCTCCCATTAGTCTCTGTCACTAACTGAAGGGTGATTAAAGGAATGTCACTCGTCCCTGGACGTTTCTCTCCCCTTCTCCTATCACCTGGAATCTTTGCCTGGGAACTAGAAAAGCCGAGAAGACGGCGAGATGCCTATAAAAAGGGCTGCAGCTAGTCAGAAGTTTAGTGTGAGTGAGGACAGTTCTTGGTGTAAGAAGGCAGTGTTAGTCAGTGACGTGTTAATGAACGAAAAGATTGTGCAACGGAAGACTGTACGTAACTGTGTATGAGTATCGGAAATGATGTAATTGCGAGTACAAGTGAAATTGTAACGGACGAACTGGTGAACTGTAATTGTGTGCAGTACGCAATTCTGTGTAATTGGCAAGTGTTAAACTGTAAGTCGGTGGAAATAAAGAACAGTTTTGAGTGGTGAAATTGGACTTTTCATTTCACGAACCCACAAAGTCACACTGGTGTCAGAAGTGGGATAACAACATCACCGAACATTACCACCATGGACGCGGCATTGGAAAAGATTTTGGAGAAGATGATGGAAATGAAGGCCGAACTGACCTCGGAAATGAAGACGGCCAAAGACGACATCACCGCAGAGTTGAAACAAATGAAGACGGCCAACGACAACATCACCGCAGAGTTGAAACAAATGAAGACGGCCAACGACAACATCACCGGGAAGATGGAAGAAATGAAGGCCGAATTAACAGCGAAGATGGAAACGGCAAACAACAACTTGGCCACGACAATGACCGCAAAGATGGCCGAACTGACAACGGAGGTGAGGGAGGCGAACGAGGTCCTCGCCGCCAAGTTTGAGGAACGGTTGGCCGGCGTGAGGGATGACGTCACGAATCTGGGTAAGCGGATGGGTCAAGTAGACGACCGCCTTAATGATTTAGAGGAAAAGGCCGACTACATCGCAAAACCCCTCACCTGCCTGACGGAGGAACACCGGCCTTATGTGTGGACAGAGGACGCTAAAAACGCTTTCCAGCACCTAAAGGAGACCCTGTGCAGTGCTCCAATTTTGGGTTTCCCACAACCGGGTGGCACCTTCATGGTGGACACCGACGCTAGCGACCATTGCTTTGGAGGTGTCCTATCGCAGATCCAGGACGGCCATGAGCGGGTGATAGCCTATTACAGCAAGACGCTATCCAAGGTAGAGAAGAACTACTGCTTCACCCGACGGGAGTTACTGGCGGTAGTAAAGACATTGGAGCACTTCCACAAGTACCTGTACGGTCAGCCATTCCACCTGAGAACTGACCATTCCGCCCTAACCTGGCTATTGAGCTTTAAGAACCTGGAAGGCCAGACAGCACGTTGGGTCTGGAGGCTGCAGGAGTACGACTTCACCTCGGAACATCGTAGAGGGAAGAGCCACGGTAACGCAGACGCCATGTCCCGAAGACCCTGTCCAGTAGAGTGCGGCCAGTGCACAAGAGTGGAAGAGAAGGAGCGTGCCGCAGCACTCCGAGTAGTTGTGGCAGTGCCTGCTGAAGGCTGGGATACCGCAGGCCTGAGGAGGGAGCAGCTGGCGGAATCAGACTTGGGGCCACTCTTGAGGGAAGTGGAGGCAGGGATGAGACCAACCTGGGAGGACATCGCACCGAGGAGCGCCACCTACAAGTCGTACTGGGCCCAATGGGACTCGTTGAAGACCAGAGAGGGCGTGCTGTTCCGGGTATGGGAATCACCCGATGGGAAGACGCAGAGAGAACAGTTGGTACTTCCCCGGAGTAAGGTTCCGGAAGTCTTGGAGGAAGTGCACGCCGGTACTTCAGGAGGACACCTGGGAGCGAACCGAATGATTCACAAACTACGGCAGCGCTACTACTGGCTGAGACTCCGAGCAGATGCTGGTGGTACACCTGGACCGCCTGGCACGCTACGATGGTGCTTTTCGGGACGACCAGCTGTGAGGAGGGAGCAGTGTCACCCAATTAGCGGAAGGTATGACGGCACAGCTGTGAGGAAACCAGGGGGTGGTCGAGCCACGCCTCCCATTAGTCTCTGTCACTAACTGAAGGGTGATTAAAGGAATGTCACTCGTCCCTGGACGTTTCTCTCCCCTTCTCCTATCACCTGGAATCTTCGCCTGGGAACTAGAAAAGCCGAGAAGACGGCGAGATGCCTATAAAAAGGGCTGCAGCTAGTCAGAAGTTTAGTGTGAGTGAGGACAGTTCTTGGTGTAAGAAGGCAGTGTTAGTCAGTGACGTGTTAATGAACGAAAAGATTGTGCAACGGAAGACTGTACGTAACTGTGTATGAGTATCGGAGTTGATGTAATCGCGAGTACAAGTGAAATTGTAACGGACAAACTGGTGAACTGTAATTGTCTGCAGTACGCAATTCTGTGTAATTGGCAAGTGTTAAACTGTAAGTCGGTGGAAATAAAAACAGTTTTGAGTGGTGAAATTGGACTTTTCATTTCACGAACCCACAAAGTCACAATATATATACAACTAATGCTAATGAAAAATAATGTGAACAGAACTGACTTTATTTCAAGTATAGGTTATTTATTTGTTTATTTAGATAAGTCAATTTGATGCCTAATGTTGAGAGTTGATTTCAAAATAAAATACTGAGTCCACACGGTCGATGATTTCATATTTTGAGACAATTCTTTGAAATACACTAGGAATATATTTTCTGAGAACGACTTTATATCGTTTGATACTCTCCGATACACGCATTGTGAATATAATTTCTCGTATATCTTTCTTGACTTTTGTGGCCACGATTTATTGGTAACATTGAGTGTTTTTGCTGTAATTTCTGGGGGGTGTAAGTTCAATGTCACGTTTACTAGTGTCAGATATTTTGACGCGTGTCTGATAACTGGCGCTAGTATCACTGTCGATCGAAACGAGAATAATCGATAGTCGCGCTTTCGCAATGTTACGTGGCCGTGTATTGACGTATCCAATGTCATTGTATTGACTTAACGGATGAATAAAACTACTACTACTACTACTATTACTACTACTACTACTACTACTACTACTACTGCTACTACTACTACTACTACTACTACTACTACTACTACTACTACTACTACTACTACTACTACTACTACTACTACTACTACATGTCTGTTTGGTCGAATAGCAATACTTTAATGACGCCTATAAAGTACTGCTGCCAGTCGTATAAATACTAAAGTTTGGCATGGTCGACCATAAACGTAATTTAAATGGGAGGCTGATATCGCCAACTAGTTAACATCTGTCGGATTTAATCAAATACTTTTGTTAAAATTTTGAATGAAACCTTCTGAAGAAAGTGTCATTGCGGTTTGGAGGTGGGTCGCATTGCGCTATCAGGAACAGCAAGAAGTGACACTATTACACAAGCCATGCGTTTCAAAACACAATTCCAAAATGTTAGTGTTATTATTTATTTCTGGATAAAACATACACTTTAAAACCACACAGTACATAATCTTATCTTGAGTTATTATTGATGGTGTGGTGCTCCGAGTTATTCCCTCATTGCCTCAGATTTACCGGTCTCTAATGTACTGCCACACAGTGGCTAGACAACTGCATCGCGTATCTCTTAACTAACACATCGAAGACTAGATTTTCGTGCTACCTTAAACCATCTAATAACTTCTATACCATGTGACTCATTAGCACAAAATTCAATGTAAGGAGATTGTCATGGAGCTATAGGAAACTCAAAAGCTATTTATCCGCCACCATAACAAAAGCACATCATTAAGCGTTACTTTTGTTACTGAAAAGTAGGCCTTTTACTGTTAAACACGAATATCTGTAAAGAGTCGAGTTACATCTACCAGAATCAATATACCAGCTCAATTAGAAGAATAAAGCTAAAATTTGCGAGACAAAAACACAATATTCTTCAGAAATACCTACTCTAATGTAGTGCTGTCGCGTTTCCCCCCCGTCACTTGCGTCACTTTTGCAGCAACCTTATGTCATTGGCAAATGATATTTATTGTTCTTGTTCGGAGTTGATTTATTAGTGCTGTGTCCACGGATGCTTATTGGGTAAGGCTTACGGAGAGCATGCGGGTATGGAGATCTCAGTTCGTAGGAGGAGAAACAATAAGAAATTATGCACTAATAACTGTTTATTCCACTCACAGTTTACATGAAGTCCCCGGTAAAAGAATGTTTTTACTATTGGTCCGTACAGCTGTCGGCTTTCACCGACACTTCTCCCCAACTGGCTTTCAGGTTCTGCCCTGCATTCCTCAGCGTCTGGGTTGGGGTGGATGTGGTCATTAACCAACCCTCGGCTTCTGCTTAAAAAAAACTAAAGAGCATTCTTTGCATGTAGTGAAAACATTCTTTCGTTGGGACATTTTTTTTACACACATGTTACATTATTTCATATACATATATATCTTAATGAGGTCCTAATAAATAATGCCTCATATGCCCTTATAAGGCAAACAACTAATTTTATTATACAGTTTAAGAAATTTTGTTTGTCTTATAATCGTCCTCCTCATAAATTCAGTCGAAAGAAGTTCATCATTTTCTAGTTACGATTTCTCCTACTCAAAGCAGAACTCATTAAATTTCCTGAAATGTTCACTATATTTACTAGATATCACATTAAACACTGGCTCACATTTTAGCCTACCAAGACTGTTTAATAACAATAATTACACTTCACACAACTATATTTACACAACTACTCTTACATATTACTTTTCTTACTCTAGATTTTCAATTGAATTCTATCTTGGTTCTTACAAAACTATTTTTTACAATGCTTTTATATAAGATAGTATCAATTAATTTACTGTTTCTGGTTACTATCATCACAGATGTGCATCATGATTTTTAATTATTTTCCCACACCTTTCTTTCTTTCATTCCTTTTTTTCTTCTTCTTCTGATTGGCTTCTTGGCGTATGATATTTTTTTAGTAATTCCTTAGGGAATCTTCCCAGAATTTTACCACTTTTGTCATGCATGATTTCTACGGTGTCAGTCGAAAATACCTTCGTGACCTTATATGGACCTTTAAAATATAACATCAATCTTGGGTTTTCCTTCTTAATTTTACTTGAAAGTGTTTTGTTTCTTATTAAGACTAAATCACCCTGTTGAATGTTCCATTCGATTCCTTTCTTGTTTAAATTATGTTTCAATTTTCTTTTGTTTGCCCTCTTCTTAATTCCTTCAGCCGCAATCTTGCATATCTCCTCTGCCTCTATTTCAATGTTCTCCTTTACTTTTGTAGGTTGAGGACCTTTAATTCCTATTGTATCGATTATCTTTCCTTTCATTATTTCCACAGGCTTAAAACTGGTCACTGGACTTGGTGTTTCATTTAGAATTCTCTCAATCTGCGGAATATATGAAAACCATTGGCTGTGACGAGTATTACAAAGGATTCTCAAAAATATCCCAATATCTTTTATTGATCTTTCTGCTGGGTTGGCTTGTGGTCTATACCTTGAACAAAAATATTGCTTAATCCCTGCGCCTTTGATTCCTTCTGTAAATTTGTTTCCAGAAAATATTGTGGCGTTGTCAGTTAAGATAGCTCTAATTTTTCCTTCTTCCGGAATGTAGTAATTTAGCAATTTAGTAAGGCAAGCCTAGCTGTTGGCCTTTTTAAGTGGGAAAATTCGTACATATTTGCTAAAAACATCAAAACAAACTAAAATATATTTATTCCCAAATGTTGACTGTGGAAGTTCACCATGTATGTCTAGACAGATCAATTCTTTTGGTTGTTCTCGTATTATGGAGCTGCTATCGTACTGGTACGCAATATTCTTCTGTTTACATTTTTGACACGTATCACATCTCGCTATTAGCTTTCTAACCTTCTCTCTCAATTTCGGAATGTACATGTTCTCTAAAATAACACTGCATGTCCTGTCGGTTCCAGAGTGAATGAGATTGATGTGAAAATCCATAATTATAGCTGCTTCCATACATTTAGGAATAAAAACTTTCCATTTAAGCGTAATCTTTCCATGCCTCTTATAAAGCAATCCGTCGTTTATGGCAGTGCTGGAGCTATTTTCTTCAGCTAACCTGGGTGATAATTCTAACAATTTAACTATTTTCTTATCTGCCTTTTGCAGTTCTCCTATTTTCTTCACCTGATTTGCCGTTTCTTTACTTAATATTATATCTAATTGTAGCACTTTTATCTCTCGTTTTGGTTTTTCATTAGTTCCAGTGACAAAATTCAGTCGAGATAATAAATCACGGAACGTGTTCAATTTTCCAGGGATGTGAACGATTTCAATGTCAAAACTGGTAATGGCATGTACATATCTAGATATTTTGGTTGAAGTTAATTTACATTTGTTTATGAAGGTTAAACTGATATGATCAGGAAATATTTTAACTTGTTTCTGATATATGTAGCTTTTAAAACGTGTCAGAGCGAAATAAAGAGCGCCTAGTTCCAGTTAAGTCACTGAAGCGTTGCTCTCAATAGAGTTCAGTCCTCTTGAAGCTGTGTCAATGACATGAAAATCTCCATTCTCTTCTCGTTGGCCCAATAAAGCACCATATCCTCCAGATGATGCATCGACAAATATTTCATACTTCCAGCCTTCATGTGGTCGTTCCAACAATATAGATGACGCGAAGAGTTCCTTTATCTTTTCAAAACATTCTTGAAGTTTCATTGTCCACTTCCATTTTTGACATTTTTGTAACAACTGACGCATGGGTGCTATTTCTTGCGCATAACGTGGAACAAAACGACTATTAAAATTCAAAATACCAAAAGTTCTCCTTAACTGTTTAATATTCTTCGGTGGTGGTATTCTTAAAATAGCTTCTATTCTTTTCGGATTTCGTTTCATTCCCCTTTCATTGATGACCTAACCCAGAAATTCCACTTCCTTTACACAAAAATTTGATTTTTGAAGGTTGAGTGTCATACCGCATTCATGATTTCTCTTGAGTACAAATTTTAAATTTTCCAAGTGTTGCTGGAAATCTTCACCAATTAGGAAAAATTCATCTACATATCTAATTAAGAAGGAGTTGAAAACTTCATGCAAGGCTCTAAGAAGTGCACATCCTGAGTTTTTCAATCCAAATGGTACCCGTTGGTATCTCATTTCAATACCTTGGAAAATGAAGGTTGTGTAGTCCCTGACTGCTTCATCTAAGTTTATTTGCCAAAATGAAGAAGTTAAATTAATTGATGATATATATCTTACCCTAGAAAGTTTGGTAATTATTTGATTTATGCTTTCATTCTGGAAATGATCGGTTTTCATGTATGCATTTAATTTTCTGCCATCTAGGGTCACACGAAGATCATTCTTGTCCTTTTTATATGTCCAACATAAAGAATTTACGAAATCAGATTCGCTTGGTTCAATAATATTGTCATTGATCATTTCAGAAATGACGCTTTGAGCTTGTTCTCTTAGCGCTATAGGAAGATTGTTATTTTTATGCACATACGGCTTAATATTCTCAACTTGAAAAGTGTGCGAATATACTGTGCACAAACCTGGTTTCTTACTGAAAACATCTGCATTGTCTTTTAGTACCTCAAATAACTTGTTTGTTTCCTGTACGTTCAGATTATGGGCTTTGGCACATTTTTGCTGCATCAATACCAATTTGTCATCAAGGTTTTCTATTGCTGTACTGTCAGTAATTAGTGAGGTTGGTTCCATCTCAGAAACAGGTTTCACGCGTGGCTGAACAACATGGTTCCTCTCGTTGCCACACGAGAGGGTAATTAACTCTTGGGCTTTGTCAATAAACATTTTCTGGACAAACAGCTCACATTCTTCAAATTCTTTTTCTTCATCAGTCATTTCTACAGGACACATCCTTTCTTCAACAAACTTGGTATACATTTGATCCTTATCTTTGCAAATAATAAGATCTTTATTCTCAAAATCTATTTTAGCTTTATTTTCATCCAGAAAATCACAACCAATGATCGCATCACCGTTTAGGTTGTTAACTACTAGAAACATAGTTTCAAAACACACATTTTCAATCTCAACTGGTAGTAAACATTGTCTTTTTATTAATTGTGCCGATCGTCCAATGGCTACTCTGCATACTAAATTTGATGTTGGTAAGCTCATTATTTTCCTGCCTTTGTTTATTAAATGAAGATATAATTTCTGTGAACACACACTAGCTGATGCACCAGAGTCAACACTAACTAGGTATTCTTTGTCATATAATCTAATTTTGATATATGGGGTATCAAAGTCGCCTTTCTCATTTTTGTTAACCTTAATTTCGCCAGTATCAATACCATTCCTTGATAAAGTATTGGGGTCTATTTGCGAATCCTTTGTGACGCCTCTGTGACCCTTGTCCAATACGTCACATTTCAGTTTTCCTGCTCACGTTTTTCATCTATTTGCGGTCGGCCATTTTGAATAGGAGCTACAGTTATTTCTTGCTGGGTTCCTTGATTTCCACGACCTCTATTCCCTCTAAAGTGAAAATTTTGTCTCTGGCCTCTGTTTGAATTTTCATCTTCGGACCGATATCCCACGTTTTCATTCCTCCATTCTCGGCTATACCTTCCTCGAAAATGATTATTCTGGTTTCTCCTACGTTGCTGATTTCCGAACGGTAATTCTTGTGCTACCTTAACAAAGTTTATTGTTTCCCGGCATTCACGTCTAGGATCATTCCTGTCTGGATTATATCTAAATTGTGGCAATTGGGGTCGATATCTTTCTCTTGCAGAGTTATTATTTCTATACTGACCTCGGTATCCAGGACTTCCATGTGACTGATATTGGTTATGTATAGCATTTGGCCTTTGGTGGAACAGATTTCTAGGCTGATATATTTCTCCCGTTTGGTTTTCTAGCGCAGATACCAAATCAACGGTTTCTATTATTGTTTTAGGTTTTGCGATCAGAAGATAGTTTTGTATTCTAAGAGGAAAGTGATTGGTTATCAAATTGATAAAGTCCTCTTCGGAAATTTTAGGTCTAAGGTGTTTGATGTATTTAGATTGATGTAGAATATAATCTGCCATACTTATGTTTTCCCTGTCAGAATACTGTCCACAACTAAGCTTTGCTCGTATTTTATGTTGTTTACTTGCATTCCAAAACCAGTTTAAGAAGAGATGTTGGAACTGTTCAAAATTCGTTTCGGGCCCCATTGATAGTTGTACCCAATTTAAAGTACGATTGTCTAGACATCTTCGAACTATTATCATTTTAAGTGCATCAGGCACATTTTTTTACTCTGAAGTACTCTTGAAGTTGTTCTATGAAGCATACAGGACTGTTCTCATTTAGTTCAGAAAAAATAGGTAATGGCAAATCATTTAGCACAGAGCTGTGATAATTTTGTGGAACTGGTTCGGTCAAAATACTAGTTCTATCCGTTAATTTGTTATAAGTGTGTGCATTGGGTGCTGATGTCCCCGTAACAAGACTTGTCTGGTTTGATATAATGGAGTTTGTTCCTCCCTGATTTAAACTATCACTTAAGTTAACAGGTTGTACATGATTGTCATTAATGTTAACATGCAACATACTAACTTTAGAAACTAAATTCTCAATTGCTTTCTGAGAATTACGAGAAGCTGAATCCTGTTTATTTATCTCAAATTCCAATTTATTATTTATAATCTTTACCTCATCTTCTAATTTCTTTAATATTTCTTGATTAGCAGAATTTAACTTCTCGTCCCAGATTTGCTCATTTTCTTTTTGTTGTTCAATTCTCTTATCTAAACTAGACACATCACTACTCAAACTTACATGCACAAGCTGCATATCATCATTAGTCTTTTCAATTAGACCTTTTAACTCTGATCCCTGCCTTAGAATTTTAGAATTTAATAATTTGTCATTTTGTTCTAAATGTTTCTTAACCTGTACAATCTCTTTTGAGCTCTTTACAATTTCCTCGAATAATCTATCCTCTCGGATGGACATTTCCTTACAAATTTCACTTACAGTGCTTTTCAGCCTATCCTGATTTTCTTTAGAAATCTGTTCTACCCTCTTTTCTACTTCATAAAGTCTGTTGTTTAATTGATACACTGTCTTTTGCATTTCCTCTTTGAGTTCATCCCTAATTCTTTTACTTTCTTGACCCTGCATTTCTAATTTCTCATCTATTGCTTTCATTTCCTGACCATGTTTCCCTAATTTCTGATCTATTAATTTCATTTCCTGACCATGTTTCTCTAATTTCTGATCTATTGATTTCATTTCTTGACCATGTTTCTCTAATTTCTGATCTATTGATTTCATCATTTCTATCAGTGCATGCAATTCACCGTTCGACTGTTTGGTTACCGTCTGTGAATCTAAACTTTCCACCTGATAATTTCCTGTGTCATTCATACTTAATACTACATCTGTGTTAGCTACCTGCCCGGGTTCCATATCTATTTCTGTTGACAGTGTATTAACCTCTACTGATTCTACTGTTGACGTTTCTACATCTGATATTTTTCTACAAATTATTTTCTTATTTCTTAATAACATATAGAAGCTGAAAAATCTTAAGTAACAAACACACTACAATTTTATTTTGTTTAGATCTGACCTTCGTTTTTGTCCTTTTACTCCGTCCCGTAAAAATGATAACCACTGGTCCTAGATGTAAATGTAAAGTTGCTCTGAAAACTCTGCCCCTTTCTTCCTCAAGTTCTTTCCGTGTTCCCTGTTGCTGATGAGAGGTGTTCTAATGCTGGTCGTCTATGATGTCTTATCCACTTCTTTCTCTTTCTAGTTAGCGTTTCCTAGGTGTCTTTTTCTGCTCTGCTCTCTTCTTTCTTCTCGCACTAATTCATCAACACCATCACTGTTTCTCTATTCCTTCGTGCCCCAAAGTTGGTCGCCATTCTTTGTCGCGTTTCCCACCGTCACTTGCGTCACTTTTGCAGCAACCTTATGTCATTGGCAAATGCTATTTATTGTTCTTGTTCGGAGTTGATTTATTAGTGCTGTGTCCACGGCTGCTTATTGGGTAAGGCTTACGGAGAGCATGCGGGTATGGAGATCTCAGTTCGTAGGAGGAGAAACAATAAGAAATTATGCACTAATAACTGTTTATTCCACTCACAGTTTACATCAAGTCCCCGGTAAAAGAATGATTTCACTATTGGTCCGTACAGCTGTCGCTTTCCACCGACACTCCTCCCCAACTGGCTTTCAGGTTCTGCCCTGCATTCCTCAGCGTCTGGGTTGGGGTGGATGTGATCATTAACCAAACCTCGGCTTCTGTTAAAAAAAAAAAAAAAAAAAAAACTAAAGAGCATTCTTTGCATGTAGTGAAAACATTCTTTCGTTGGGACATTTTTTACACACATGTTACATTATTTCATATATACACATATATATATATATATATATATATATATATATATATATATATATATATATATATATATATATCTTAATGAGGTCCTAATAAATAATGCCTCAGTGCTAAAGACATTTGACAGTCGATTACCTCGTAGATGGCTTAGTCCGATGTTCAATTTTTCCTTAGTCATCTGAAAAACAAGAAACAAACGTACCGCGGACTAGGTGATTTTGGTACCAATGATTTCTCTCAAAAATATGCTAAAATCACTTCCTTACAAATATTCCTAACACTTTTAGAAATGCACCATTTCTTAATATATAAATACCCTTTGTCGTAAATTGCAGATGACTTTTGTGGCAACAAACTAAGATTAGCAATTCGAGCTTCTCGAATTTCTTCAGGTATAAAATTTCGCTGCCTGAATCACTTATTTTGACATATAGTTTACCATTTGTTATTTTTGCATCACTATGGTTTCGATTCTTCGCTATTCCAAGCCTCCAAAGTCATCTTACACCTAAAAAAATTTTAATATTTTTATAATTCATAATTTTAGTCGATATTTTCTTAGGTAACGGATAAAATTACGTATGGGACTAGCGAGGTTTGAGATTTGATATACTTACCTCGCAAGTCCCATAAATAATAATTATTTACCAATTCATTGCTACTTCCGCTTTAACCAGAAGTGCCTGAAACTTTCTAAAGTATATATATACACTTTTAGTATATATACTTTTCAAAAGTCTTTCATCAAGTCAATACCTACAATACAAAATAAAAAAACGGGGAAAAATAAGAAAAACAGTGGACGGTCGCTCTAATTTTTTATTTTCCTTGGTTGGATAGGCAAATGTTTCAGGGCATAGAGCCTGTGTCATGAAGGATAACCCAAAAGCTTGCTCGCTGGATAGTTCGTTTCGATCCTGCCAGAAGGCATCCTTCTCTGAGCCGCATCAGGTGAGTCGAGTTCCGCCAGAAGAAAGTCTTCTCTGAGCACCTCGTTGATGTGATCATATTACCAAAATTGGAATCGATAAGGACTTTGCATATATTTTTCGGCCAGTCTACCTACGGCTTCTGCACCTCATCTGTTGCTCCTGGGGTTGGAACCATAAACTATACCCGTTGGTTCCAGGTACGAGGTGTTCCCTATGTTCCCTGGACATATGCTGGGAAACTTTTTTGTAATTTTACGTCCTCCAACATTAAGTCATATCGGACGATGAGTAGAATGGTCCATTGAGTTTAGAGTTACCCAACATTCGTCTTTTCAGGATAAGGGAAAACCCAGGAGAAACCTTATCCAGGTAACTCACTGGAAAAATGTTGAATACCTCTGGATGGAAGCGAGCGGTAACATGCATTCCGGAGGTCCGAATTCAGTTCGCGACGATTGTCACTGTGACTAAGATTTTCGCTTTTTCCCCCTCTGGGCAGTGGGCCAATGCTTGGTTTGTCATCTAAAGTGATTTCTGTTCATTGTGTTTGCTTTTCAAGTATTACATGGCATCTAGGCTTCGTGGTGTGAGCTGCTGCAGGACAGATGGCGCGCATACTTGCTTGAAGAAGAATGTCGCCCTCCGTGGTCTAGGGGTAACATGTTAGCCTCTGCTTCTCAAGGTCGTGAGTTCAAACCATATGGAGGATGATGGTTTATTTCGGCCCTGACGTCCTTAGCATGGCTTCTTTCGAAAAGAATTAAAGTCGGTGTTCCCTTGTCATATATTTAAAGCATGCGAAAGAACCTTGAACCTGACAGAGGAGCCTCTGAGCAAATTAAGCTGTCTTTAACGTCCAATATAGCATGAAATACTTAGAAATAGAGGTTTGAAGAACGTTCATAAATAAAAACTCAGTCATTCTTTTTTTTCCCTGAATGTCAAAGCTATCAAGAAGCGACCACTTTTTAAAATATTTTATTTTAACTTTAAGTCTACTGTATTCTTCTATTCCCATTGTACCTACAAGAAAACATGTAATAAAACTACTTCTGATTCGATTAACTTGAATTGGATTGGATTAGGTTAGAAGCAGAGGAGATTATACCTTGAATCTACAGACACCCAAAAAATGCCATTGCCCTCGGCCGGATTTAACCCCGCGATCTCTGTTACCAGATGAGGCAGGGAAGCTCTTAGTTAACAGGATACTCTATTTCATTACCGATTGTGACATTACATTACACAATCCACTTAGTAATAAATTACCTTTGTATATAAAAACTTGTAAACCAATATGTTCCGATTCTCCAATCACTTCTCCAGGCTGCCACACAGTTACAATGGAGTGAAGTCTGAGCTTCTTATAAGTTGTGGTTGTTGTTATCACTATATTAAAATTACTATAGCTATCAACAATTTTAATTAAATTATATACCTGGTATCATAAAATTGTGAAATTTACTTTCTGATTTATAGCCTTCAGTTGGGCAAGAAATATTTTTAGGGCCATTTTACTTCAAAGTTTTTATGATATCTGCTATTGGTGCTCGTTATATAAACACAAGATAAGTTTATAAATAAAATTGACAAACATATACATTTGTTTCGAAGCAATCAAAACAAATAGAACTTTTGTTTCTCAAAGTGTAGTTAGACTCTCAGCGCCATTTCTCTGTAGCAACGGGTAAACTATGAATAACGGTTCCCTATTAAATAAAACATAAGTACATGAACGTTCAAAGCAATATAAAGGGATATTTCAGAAAAGGTTGACTTCAAATACAAGCGCAAAATCATTTATTTGACATAAATTATGTTCTTTTTAACGAGATGTACATTGTTGCACTGTAAGATAACAGTTTACTAGTTATACAAAGGTTATGTCCAATATAGCGACAGGAAAATCAGAATATCTCCGTAGTGTTACTGCCAATCCTAAGAATTGTTGAGGGAAAACTGTTCAGTTCGCCCTCGTTCAAGGCATACATTTCATTTGTGATTAGATTACCTAAAACGTATGGTAATATAATACAAGTTGTAAAAGTTATTTTTGAAAAAAAAAATGATTACATAATTACTACCTACGTATTTACAGTAAATAGAGTAACCACTGAATTCCGCCCAAAAATTCAATAACAAGACCTTTTTTGGAAATACATGGTTTAGGACTTCCTGAAATATAAAATACCTCATGAAATGTCGTAATGTATGTGTGATGTGTGTATGTGTGTGTGTGTGTGTGTGTGTGTGTGTGTGTGTGTGTGTATGTGTGTGTGAACTACACAACAAAAAAGCGAAATACCAAACGTGGCACTCTAGGTTCAATGTGAAGTTCATTCCAAAAATGTTACATTAACGTTTACAAAAAGTTTGATACAGATGTAAATATGTCAAGTGCCAAAACGTCAATACATACAAATCAAGTATATCCATTTAGGATTCATATTGCTATGATTAAAATGACGAGAGTTTTGCTTCGAATTGGTATGAGTTATAGTGGTCATCACCGAATAAAGTAGGTCACAAACAGGTATATATATTAACTCGAGGGTATCTACCAGGGCAGTCCATACAAAGTGAAGACTGACTCCCCGCCCCCCCCCCCGCTATGACGACCAGGGAGTTACCGAGCTGTTCCAAAAGGGCGCTCGGAGCCTCCGTGGGACTTTCATAGGGCAAGACCTAGAGACTAACAAGCTCCACATCTGGTCCTATGGACTCAAGACGGGATGGAAGTGGATACGCTACTTACGCGCGCCAACCCCAAAGAGGAAGGCTGCCGATTTGACCTCGGTAGGGCCGCTTGGTGATCTAGCTCACCTTCTACTAGCTAAGCTGGCTATTACGCGGGAATATATGGCTTCCTTCAACCCCGTCCGGAGACGTACCCCATCTCCAATGGGTATCGGAAACCACTGCCTCTCGAGTCCAACCCAATCCGAACAACTTCCTATCAGGGAGGGGCTCGAATGTTCGGCCCGAGGTTCCTCTAGTAACTTCAGAGGTACCACGAGTGCTAGGGGTCCGCAGCGTCCGCAACACAGCAGCTGAAGGGGACGGATCCCCTCCCCTACAGGTGGTCACAAACAGGTGAAGATGAATGTTAATATCCAATCTAGATAATTGGTAAATATTATAAATTAAATGGAAAATCAGAAAATTATGTAAAAGTGATGTAGACTAGAATATTTAGCTACCATGGTGATAAGGGAAAAGTCAATAAGTGATGAGGACAAGATAGCATCTTTTGCATCGTGATTTCAAAGTGAACGGACGCGTGTATGGAAGTGCTGCATATTTGCCAAAGTCTGGTTTATAGTCAAGAGTAGTTAAGTTGTGTGAAAAATTTATGAAAAGGAAAAATATTGTTTTAAATTTGTATAATAGTATTGATTTCAAATACAAATCAAGTTAAATTCGGATTTAACCTAAAGAGAATGTTTTTGAACTACCTTATTTTGCTAATATTAAGATCCAAAATCCAAGTATCCGATACTACGACCAAGATAAGATTTCATGCAAACCGGAGCTACAAATAACGTCTCAACGTGGCGCATAATAACATCTGCAAGATCTCATCAGCACTAAATGGAATCCTGCGACAAATAATCGCCGCAACTCGGAGCTTCGAGGCAGTCAAATTGCCGCATGTCATCGTCGCCGTCGTAAAATTGTTACAAGTTTCTCCATCCTCAACTAACCTTTAAAGGGAACTTTTGTCAAAAATTCTTATTTCCTCAAAATTTCCTCTAACACTTTCTATTAAAATAACTTAAATCTTCATACTTTATGAAAAATTAAGCTATACCTAATATTTTCGCCGAACAGCCTTTGTAGATGTCTGCTTTCTGGATAACGTTTGCATAAGAAACAAGACAAAATCTTACTGCAGCAAGATGGGGCTCCATGTCATACACTACCAAGTTTAGATATTTGACAATCGGATGACATCCAGGAAGTCATGTACATTGAGATCTGCTTCTTTTAAATCTGACAATAAATAAAAACCAGTACGGAAAGACAGAAAGTGTAACTTAATTAGAGAAGGATAATACATAATGGTTGCTTAAACTTGAAAGTTCTAACTCACTTTTGTGCTGGCTTAAAGTTACTTAAACAGCAAAACCATCACGAGATGTCATCAAATTATTTCATCTTATTAAACGTATATACAGATCAAATTTTAAATTCTAAATTTATGATCATGTGTTTTTGAAATGTGGGTATACACCAAGTAACACATTAAATCATTAACACTTACCTATACAAAATGATATTGTAATATCTCTAATAGTTTTCAATGTATTTCTGTTTAATTGATTATTTTAATGTTAATCAAAAGTGGCATATAGGGTGAAAAAATAAACATTTTATTAATATAACCTAATACTTAAACTCTAACGAACATTTGAGCCAAAATGTTACATTTACTAAGTAGCAAGTATTACTTTCCACCCAAAAATTCGATTTTGAGATTTTTAAAGACTCTCTGAATAAAAGAAAAGATTTTTTTAGGAAATCATCTATTTGGCGTTAGGAATTTCACAAATTTGAAATACTCAAATACCACAAAAACAGTACACACGAATATTTTTATAAAAATACATTTTTACTTTCTTTATCACATACGGAAGTTATTGCATTCCATCCAAATATTCGATGACAGGATCTCACTGCAGATACACGGTTTGAGGTCCCTACGTACTGTCACCCGAGCGTCGGAACACCCTATAGACTGGGCAAGCAGCAGACAGGTCGGTGTTCGCCCCGCCCCCTCGTTTGTCTTATAGCGTTAAGAAGGGATAGCTGGGACAAAAAGCATCACGGCGCCGTCTCTTTCTGTTTCACCTGTGTTCTCGAACTTACAGGATATTTCCTCTAATCTGGAACCTTCCGATCGACCCGCTGGCCCTATATAAGCAGCACGTCGAGTTAGTCAGTCAGTCAGTCAGTTCTTGGTGTAAGAATGCAGTGCTAGTGTACGACGAGAAGACTGCGTAAGAGCATCGGAAGATTGTACGTAATTACGAGTGCAAGTGAAATTGTGACGGACGAACTGGTGAATCGTAATTGTGTGCATTACGTAATTCTGTGTAATTGGCAAGAGTTTAACTGTAAGTCGGTGGAAATAAAGAACATTTTCGAGTGGTGTAATTGGAATTTTCATTTCACGAACCCACAAAGTCACACTGGTGTCACGAAGCGGGAAAACAACATCACCGAACAATACAACCATGGACGCGGCATTGGAAAAGATTTTGGAGAAGATGATGGAAATGAAGGCCGAACTGACCTCGGAAATGAAGACGGCCAACGACGACATCACCGCAGAGTTGAAACAAATGAAGACGGCCAACGACAACATCACCGGGAAGATGGAAGAAATGAAGGCCGAATAAACAGCGAAGATGGAAACGGCAAACAACAACTTGGCCACGACAATGACCGCAAAGATGGCCGAACTGACAACGGAGATGAAGGAGGCGAACGAGGTCCTTGCCGCCAAGTTTGAGGAACGGTTGGCCGGCGTGAGGGATGACGTCATGAATCTGGGCAAGCGGATGGGTCAAGTAGACGACCGCCTTAATGATTTAGAGGAAAAGCTCAACAACATCGCAAAACCCCTCACCCGCCTGATGGAGGAACACCGGCCTTATGTGTGGACAGAGGACGCCGAAAACGCTTTCCAGCACCTAAAGGAGACCCTGTGCAATGCTCCAATTTTGGGTTTCCCACAACCGGGTGGAGCCTTCATTGTGGACACCGACGCTAGCGACCATTGCATTGGAGGTGTCCTATCGCAGATCCAGGACGGCCATGAGCGGTTGATAGCCTACTACAGCAAGACGCTATCCAAGGCAGAGAAGAACTACTGCGTCACCCAACGAGAATTATTGGCGGTAGTAAAGACCTTGGAGCACTTCCACAAGTACCTGTACGGTCAGCCATTCCACCTGAGAACTGACAATTCCGCCCTAGCCTGGCTATTGAGCTTTAAGAACCTGGAAGGCCAGACAGCACGTTGGGTCCAGAGGCTGCAGGAGTACGACTTCACCTCGGAACATCGTAGCGGGAAGAGCCACGGTAACGCTGACGCCATGTCCCAAAGACCCTCTCCAGAAGAGTGCGGCCAGTGCACAAGAGTGGAAGAGAAGGAGCGTGCCGCAGCAGTCCGAGTAGTTGTGGCAGTGCCTGCTGAAGGCTGGGATAGCGCAGGCCTGAGGAGGGAGCAGCTGGTGGACGCAGACTTGGGGCCACTCTTGAGGGAAGTGGAGGCAGGGACAAGACCAACCTGGGAGGACATCGCACCAAGGGGCGCCACCTACAAGTCGTACTGGGCCCAATGGGACCCGTTGAAGACCAGAGATGGCGTGCTGTTCCGGGTATGGGAATCACCCGATGGGAAGACGCAGAGAGAACAGTTGGTACTTCCCCGGAGTAAGGTACCGGAAGTCTTGGAAGAAGTGCACGCTGGTACTTCAGGAGGACACCTGGGAGCGAACCGAACGATTGACAAACTTCTGCAGCGCTACTTCTGGCTGAGACTCCGAGCAGATGCTGGTGGTACACCTGGACCGCCTGGCACGCTACGATGGTGCTGTTCGGGACGACCAGCTTTGAGGAGGGAGCAGTGTCACCCGAGCGTCGGAACACCCTATAGGCTGGGCAAGCAGCAGACAGGTCGGTGTTCGCCCCGCCCCCTCGTTTGTCTTATAGCGGTAAGAAGGGATGGCTGGGACAAAAAACATCACGGCGCCGTCTCTTTCTGTTTCACCTGTGTTCTTGAACTTACAGGATATTTCCTCTAATCTGGAACCTTCCGATCGACCCGCTGGCCCTATATAAGCAGCACGTCGAGTTAGTCAGTCAGTCAGTCAGTTCTTGGTGTAAGAATGCAGTGCTAGTGTACGACGAGAAGACTGCGTAAGAGCATCGTAAGATTGTACGTACTTACGAGTGCAAGTGAAATTGTGACGGACGAACTGGTGAATCGTAATTGTGTGCATTACGTAATTCTGTGTAATTGGCAAGAGTTTAACTGTAAGTCGGTGGAAATAAAGAACATTTTTGAGTGGTGTAATTGGACTTTTCATTTCACGAACCCACAAAGTCACAATACAAAAAATCACTTTTAAGAAACAATCTGTATATCACTCACACATGCATATATAAGTCAAAATGAAATCAGTTAAATACCGAATTTGGTATTTAAATTCAGCATCATCCAAGCATGCAAGATAAAGATTTTAAAGAAAATCCCCTACTGCAAAGAGTTTGAATGTCCAAAAAGTATATTTTTACAAAAAGGAAGTATTTTTTGGGGTTCTTGCCTTCCAAAGAGAACGGAATTTCAAAGCTGATACATAGCGACTGTCGCTTAAGTCTCTGTGCAACACCGCCAGGGAGAGACAGAACACACTCTGTTGCCGTGGTAACGTTGCACGTGGTACAGAAAACTGCTTCAGGCATTCCAACCAAGTACCGGGTTCGATACAGTCTCTACTATTTACCTGGAAGTATTGTATTACACAGTGAAATTCGATACTTAGGTTTCTCTAAGAGAAAGACGCTTTAAAACTAGCTAAATCCCTCCCACAATAAAAGAAATCAGGTGCGTGCACTTACATGTCTATCTTCTCACTTTTGTACAAACTATTCTTAAAAACGATTATGTTTCTATCTGGTAAACGAGCGGAATGTCTCAGGTTGTTCTGTCTGTGTCTCGCATTCGGGAGATCCGCGTTCGACTCCCGTGGCCGACCTACCAAACCCATGGTTTATTTTCGAGGGTTTTCCCGGATCACAGGCGAATGTCGGATAGGTTAATTACAACCCACGAATTTCCTTTCCCTCTCATTTCATCTCCAATACTATTTCACATCATCTCTCATCTGGTGGTCTCTTTCAGGGTAGAGGTGTCGCCGGGTGTCTCAGCGCTGCATGGCAGGATAATATGCTCTGAGTGAACCACTTCCTCTTCCGAAGTGGCTGCTGTGATCACATTCGAACCACAGTAGAGGGTGATGTACATTGTCCTGGGCTACCGGGGGAAGTTTACATATAAGTAAAATATAGGGATCTTGCCCTCTGCATTTCCGTGACTCCTGGGATGACCCCTTTAGTCTCCTCTCGCCTCATCCGTCCTCCCGAGGATGCCCCACTGGGGCAAAGGTACAATAGATCAAGACTCTATGCTGTGACGAATCCCCTCCATAGTAATTCTAATCGTAATCTACTTAGTAATAATTGAGAAATATTGTCAGGAATGATATTATTTTATTACGTACTTTGTTATAGTCACAATAGACCTGACAAGGCCAGAAGGCCGTGCCGGAACGCGGAGGTCCCGTGTTCGGTTACTGGTGGCTACCCACTTTGTTCATGGGCTTTCCCTGGGCGACACGGGGAATGCTGGTGTAGTATTTTACCTCCCCTATCTCTTTTCCCTCATTCATGTTAAGGCTGACTCCGGTGGACAACGAGGAGGTGGATCTTCTCGGCACCGCCAGAGGGTGGATGTTCCAGCGTCCAATGCTTAGTTGAACTTTCCAAGGTTCCCGCTGGAGAGGAGCCTGTGCACTACCCTCCAGTAGCTCGGGTGGATCACCTAACTGGCGCGTCTCTTGTCTGCGTTGGCTGTCCTGCTGATCCTTCATTTCATCCGTTCCTCCCGAGGGTTTAGGTGCTTGCTGATCTCTTCGTTAGCTAATCTACCAACAGGCTTAAGCGACAGTCGCTATGTAACAGCTTTGAAATTCCATTTTCTTTGGATGGCAAGAACCCCAAAAAATACTTCCTTTTGGTAAAACTATACTTTTTGAAAATTCAAACTCTTTGCAGTACGGGATTTTCTTTAAAATATTTATCTTGCATGCTTGGATGATGCTGTATTTAAATACCAAATTTGGTATTTAACTGATTTCATTTTGACGTATATATGCATGTGTGAGTGATACACAGATTGTTTCTTAAAAGTGCTTTTTTGTATTTAGGGACCTCAAACCGTGTATCTGCAGTGACATCCTGTCATCGAATATTTGGATGGAATATAATTACTTCCGTATGTGATAAAGAAAGTAAAAATGTATTTTTATAAAAATATTCGTGTGTACTGTTTGTGTGGTATTTGAGTATTTGAAATTTGTGAAATCCCTCACGCCAAACAGATAGATGATTTCCTAAAAAGATCTTTTCTTTTATTCAGAGAGTCTTTAAAAATCTCGAAATCGAATTTTTGGGTGGAAAGTAATACTTGCTACTTAGTAAATGTAACATTTTGGCTCAAATGTTCGTTAGAGTTTAAGTATTAGGTTATATTAATAAAATGTTTATTTTTTTCACTATATAGGCCACTTTTGATTAACATTAAAATAATCAATTAAACAAAAATACATTGAAAAATATTAGAGATATCACAGTATCATTTTGTATAGGTAAGTGTTAATGATTTAATGTGTTACTTGGTGTATACCCACATTTCAAAAACACATGATCATACATTTAGAATTTTAAAATTTGACCTGTATATACGTTTAATAAGGTGAAATAATTTGATGACATATCGTGATGGTTTTACTGTTTAAGGTAAGCTTTGCACATGCTTTATAGGACTTGTTATTTTAATAGAGTTGTATCATAACGAAATGTAGTTCTTCATCCCCCCCCCCCCTCCAATCTGAATTCCAAGTCGGTGCACCTTCCTGCTGGATTGTTTGTGCAGCGAACGTAGTATCTGTTTTACTTCATTTAGCTGCTACAACGACAAAAGAGAAAGAGGCTTTGCATTAAC
This sequence comes from Mantis religiosa, assembly GCA_030765055.1. Classification (NCBI taxonomy): domain Eukaryota; kingdom Metazoa; phylum Arthropoda; class Insecta; order Mantodea; family Mantidae; genus Mantis; species Mantis religiosa. The sequence continues at coordinate 293,264,078 of CM060950.1, read as the reverse complement.
ATTGTAAAATGACACCTACAGATTTATCGACGCCAGATGGAATTCAAGCTGTAGGTACTGAATCACGTGTGTAGTAGAAGTGTATTATAACACTTGGCTGTCACAGGACGCTGTTAATATGCATACATTTTCTTCTCGTTTAGGGAACATATTAACAATCTAATATTATTAATAACAGTAAGAAAGAATTCCATTTCACCCAAAAGTTTGTTATGGACGTTCTACAGAAATATCTACTTATTTTGAGGTCCCCACACCGGGAAAAAAGCTTTGATGCAGGAGGTTTTATTTTCCATTCTCCTCCATACCTTTACGAGCCCATTACTTTTAAGAGTGCCCTTCCCCTGGCTTCTCTTGATACTTAAATATTGCCAGATTCAATATTCAATAACTATATATATTCAGTAAGTATATTTCTCTCGAAGACGAATAGCGGATCTTCCACCAATTCGCCTAGCTGGTGAGGACGCTCATTGGAAAACTTACGTTAAATATCTTGGTGTTCTACTCGACATTAAATTGACGTGGAGAGACTACATTATACATGTGGCTAATAAAGTTAGCAAAAGAATGGGTATTCTATACCCTCTCTATTACCGACGTTCAGTGATGTCTCTGCCCACAAAACTGCTCCTGTATAAGCAAGTACTCCGGCCAGCCATCACATACGCCAGTGAAATATGGGGAGTAGCAGCCAAGTCTCACCTACACCGCCTTGAAATTCTACAATCCCGATTCCTCCGCATTGCCACAGACTCCCCTTGGTACATCCCCAATCTAGTTATCCGATGTGACCTACGTATCCCCACAGTTACAGACTACATCCATACCCTTTCACGTTCCTTCTAACAAAATCTCTCCCACAATATCAACTGCCTCATCCGCGGTCTAGGTGAGTACGACATCGATCATGGAGAGCGCTACAAACGCCCGAAGCTGCTTCTAGGCACATAAAATATTGCATCAGATGGCTTATATATAACTCCAAGCTCATCTTCTGCCGCATATTATCCTTCCTTACAAAATACTTCACTGCCAGTAGAGGGCCTAGTCCTGATCTGGCTTGAGACCGAAGGTCAGACTTTCAGATCTTCAGTGTCCAGTCGTGTGTCTCTCATTGTAAACTATTAGAGTAGTGACCGAACACAGCTAGTCTGCTGGTATACCCAGAGAGCACACTAGTTTCGGAAAAATTGGCATGCGAAAAACATCAGCGAAATTAGCGGCTGCTTTCGCAATTACTAGAGCAGGGACGGAATACATTTAATCTGCTGGCATATCCAAAGAGTGCACTAGTTTTTGAAAAAAATCACATAGAAAAACCTTAGCGAAATTAGCGACTGCATTTTTGTTTGTTTGTAATTTAAGTCCTCCAACGTTAAGTCATATCTGACGATTAATGAAATAGGTGAAATGATACTCCAATGAATCAGTGGGCCATAGAGTTTAAAGCTACCCGACATTTGTCTTTCAGGATAACGGAAAACCCCGGAAAACCCCTTATCAGTGTAATTCACCCTATCCGAAATTCAATCTTGGGTCATCTTGAACGTGAGGCAGACACGCTAAAATCTGTTTAGTTAACGCATGTGCAGTTCGGAGTCAAAGGAACCTGAGCCTCCCGCCCACTAATGACCGTCATAAATCTATCTCCACACTTCAGAAATGGAACATTGTCATTGAGGACCAATAGCAACCCTGATTTTCTCGAAGTGACGGCCGCATGTTTACTCCACGTGGAGTCTCAGTTGCCAAAGTTCCAACTTTCAGTTGATCTATTTCATTACGTGCAGAAATTCGTTGTGTGTCACAATGTGGAGACCGTAGGAGGGAAATGCAGTGGTAAATGCAAATGAAGTAGTAGTAAACTTTCAGTCACGTGAAAATAATCAAAGTGAAGACAGTGTGAATAACTGGGCCGAGTTATATTACTGGAAAATCCTAAAAAATAAAGAAAAAAAAAACAAAAACAAACAAAGTTATAACGGGAACTGTTTCTAAGCAAATTCAAGCGCTTGTTTTGAACACATATAAATATGTGCTGAAAAATAATCTTGGTAAGGGGTCGTGCAATGAACCTGATGATAAATTCTGAGTATTCACAGAAATACAGTAAGAAATATTGTGAGGAAAGGAATACCAAACCCGCCGATCAAGTGTGAAAACAAAAGGAAACGTTTCTCTAAAGTAGATAATTTCACATGCGATTTAATTCGTCGAGAAATTTATAGATTCTATGCAAAAGGGAGAGCACCCACCTTAGACGAAGTGGTTGCACATTTGCAATAAATTTCTGATTTTCCTTATGGGCGCTTCACTTTGCGCGGTCTCCTAAAGGAGCTGGGTTTCAAATACCGCACTTTGAATAAGATAAGGGTTATTATGGAATCCAGTAGAATTGTAGCTTGGCGAGATATATATATATATATATATATATATATATATATATATTGGTCAAAAACTAAGGAAGTTTCGCAGTAATGGACTTAAGATAATTTATTTAGACGAAACCTCGTACGACACTCATGACGTATCGAGAAAGGTGGCAACCTTGCAGAAAGATCTGGGAGAAGAAGGGTCGGGGTTGTAAAACGATTATAAGGGTTCGACAAAGGCAGAGGCCGACGTGCACACGCGTTAACTAAACAGACTTTACCATCTGTGCTACCGAGGCGCGATTAGCGACTGCATTAGCAACTACCAACTACAGTGAAGGTCTAAGCACTGTTTTGTTTCCGGGGCGAGGAGCGGGACGATGAGGCAGCCTGTAAGGAAAGTAAGCCAGTGACGTGTGGCAATTCTCGCATAAACAGATATTATCACGTTGGATTGTTATTGTTATGTGTACTTTCGACAGCCCAGTGGTGGTGTTCTCTCTTTTAAGCAGTTGCGAATGTTACAAGTGCCAAACTAGTGTAATTTATTATGGCTTATGATACACCAGAGGTCATTCGTAAACGAAATATTGTGGACCATAGTGAGGCTCGTCAGTTGATTTGGAGCATAACACAAAAATGCGACAATGAATCCACACAAAATACTTTAAATTTTCCACTAAAACAGGCAACAAAGGACAGCAGACTATTGTGGAAAATCAGAACATTTCATTCTGAGAATTATAAAGGAGGATAATGTAACCGCAGTATCAGACAGCGATTAGGAGGTGGCGAATTAATTGAAATCACGAGAATTAAAAAAAGAAGATAAATTAATGAAAATGCTTTGCTAAACTAATATAAAATATTGTTATATTAATATGAAATCAGAATGAAATTAGAGTAGTGATTAAAATAGCGGTTTAATTAAGAATAAGATGGGAAGAATATAATTTAAGACAACTAACATGCTAGAATCCATGTAAGGGAGAGAAAATATTTCTGTAAAATCTGAACACAAGTCGGGGAGACAGGAAGAGGTGACCGTTAGCCTCTTTGTTTAAGGAAAGGTTCAATGTCTGAGAACTATAAGCAAAAATGTGTAGGAACAATAAGGTTTTCGAGATGCGGTCAGGCGTAAGACCTAAAAGGATTTACTTCGCTGTGGCGATAACGATGTATACCGTTACAAAGAGCCCAGGGTAGGCGTATCCCAACTCACGGTGGGATGTAACGTCAATGAGTTCGATGAGTTTTGCTAACCAATAAAGAAGAATCGAAATAAAATGAGAAACCAATAATAATGTAAGATTTGAGAAATAGGAAGAAGGGTGAGTTATTTTGGTCATGTGATAAGGGTTAGAGTAGGGATCAGAATAAAGTACGGACGGAATCGCAGAGTAGACGAAACATCACTTCAACAGTCATACTACGAGAGGAAAGACGTGTTAGTGCGCGTGAAGAAGAAGTAGGGAAGATTTCTAAGTCCGAAATGTAAATGCACTTCCACAGTCATACTAAGAGGGAAAAGACGTGTTATTGCGCACGAAGAAGAGGTAGTAAAGATTTCTAAGTCCGAAATGTAGGGAAGTCAAGAATAACGCAACCAGCGTGAGAGAAGCAGCAGAAGAAGTTTATAATAGCAAAGTATTCGCCGTATAAAGAATTAAGAGAATTCTGTTGGGAAGTTGAGTAACAGGTGGTCACCGCTACCAATCAATCGGAATCAACGAATTGAGTGAGAATAAAATCAATTTTTTGCAACGAACCAGTGTATTATTGAGACAACTGAGCAGCCAACAAACAACAAATCCATTTCCTACAACCATTCACCTGAAGAATAAGAGATCTCATAGCTCCAATTAGAACCCAAATCAAAAGTAAACACCAACCAATTGAAATCTGACATGCGGGTATGCCGCATAATGGCGCCGACACGTTGGGGCTTCGAATTGTAGGAAATGGGTGAAATGTAACGACGAAGGACGACTACAAGGAGAAGTGAGAAGAACGACGACGAAGGACGACTACGAGGAGAAGTGAGAAGAACGACGACGAAGGACGACTACGAGGAGAAGTGAGAAGACCGACGACGACAACTACGTTGAGGACAGCAGAGACTACGAAGAAGACGGCAAAAACAACTACATAGAATTTTCCCCCAACCAAGAGAGAAGTTCAAGTTCTTTCGACATCAACTGAGCCTACTAGACGACGAGCAGCACGACAAAAATTGGTAAAGACATCACATAAACACCACAGCCGTACAACAGAACTGTGAGTTACACATACTCAATTTATATTTCTTGTAAATGTAATATCATTCAGTGAAATCAATATCTATGTAATGTCTTAGTAATAAGTATTTTGGAAGGGAAATTAGAAAATTTAAAGGGGAAATTCAATGCTTTTGAGAAATAAGAAGATCGTACAGAATAAATTTAAAATGGAAAATTCTGGGGAACAAATAATTATGGAGACAGAGAAAGAGTTGGAAGTTGTTAATGAAGAGATAATGGAAAGCAGTGTTATAGGATCAGTAGATGAGGGTGTAAATGGTGTAAGTAGCTTAAATGTAAATAGAAGTGACAATCCTGGGGTAATGGAAAATCTACAAGAGATGTTCCAGAAACTCATGGCGCAAATTACTATTCAGAGCCAATCACTAGAGACTAAATTCGTAGAACAGAACCAATCACTAGAGGCTAAATTAGTAGAACAGAACCAATCACTAGAGACTAAATTAGTAGAACAGAACCAATCACTAGAAGCTAAATTAGTAGAACAGAACCAAACACTAGAAGCTATGGACAAATCACTCGAGGCTAAATTAGTAGAACAGAACCAATCACTAGAGGCTAAATTAGTAGTACAGAACCAATCACTAGAGACTAAATTAGTAGAACAGAGTCAATCACTAGAAGCTAAATTAGTAGAACAGAACCAAACACTAGAAGCTAAATTAGTAGAACAGAACCAAACACTAGAAGCTAAATAAGTAGGACAGAACCAAACACTAGAAGCTAAATTAGTAAGTCAAATTACAAGCCAAGGGAAAGAAACAGAAACTAGAATCACTGTCAGAATTCAAGGAATAACAGGGGAAATCCAATCTGTAAAAGAGGCCCTGCAGCGAGAAGTAGGTACTATAAGAAGTGACCTAGAAGCCACCAAATCTCTCGTTGCAGGAGTAGAAAATAGAATAGGGGAGCAAATTAATAAGGAAAGAATAAGATTAGACGAACTGACCACGACACAGGTAACTTTTGTACAAGAGATAAATGACCGGTTTGACACTGTAAACAATAGTATAGCAGCTGACATGGAGAAGTTAAAAGAAAAGGTAGCACGTGTAACAAATATTCAATCAGAGAATACTCAAATGTTGAGGGAAACAGTAAGCGAGATATCTCAAATCAGAGATACCGTAACTGGCTTCCAGCTGCGACAGCAAGGGCAGGTACCTGAGAGTTCCAATTGTACTATACATACACACAATGGAGAGAGGCAGAACGAACAGGTTAGCGCCCCTTCTGTCTCTCCTCAAAGCAGCAATAATAGCGAAATAAATATGCAAAACGTAAATATGTATCCAGCAGTGCACATGAATTTTCTAAGCGAATTGCCCCTCCCGAAATTTAATTTCGCAATGACAACGCAGTACAATTTTTGGCCGACTTAGAAAAGTATTTTGTCATCAGAGGTGTACCCGAGCAATATAAAATGATAATAGTTCAAAGGGCGTTAGAATCTGCCGAACTTAATTGGCTACGAGTAACTGTGGGAGAAGGATGCAGCTACGAGTTGTTCAAAACAGCTTTCCTAGAAAAGTATTGGAACGCCAATGTCCAATACCAAGTAAGGAATCAAATAACAAATGGCCGATACCAAGGTAATAATGGAGAGTCTATTACTGATTATTTCCTGAGATATTCGCAAATGAGTAAATATCTACAACCTCCATTACAGGAAGCCGAACTGATTTCTCTTCTCACTCCCCACCTTCCTGAGAACATTAGAAATCACATGGTGGTAGCAAGACCTCAGACATTGAGAGAGGCAATTACATTGTTAACAGCTTTACAAAGCGTTGGGACGCAAAACTCACAAAATAGACATGAGAATCGAATGCCAGTGAGAAATCCACACAGACCGTGGAATAATAATAATAATGACGGGGAAAGGGCACACAATCCCCGAAATTTTAACACGAACCATATGGCTACTCGTCAAAGATACGATGCCCACGTCCCGAGGGAATTCCCTAACAACAATAGAGGGAGACAGGGACCACCAAATTCAAATTCATATAATTTCCCTATAAGATATGTACATGTAACTAGGAATGGAAATAGGGGTCACCCCCCATTTCGTCGAAGAGGGAATGCAAGACCGACGTTCCGACTACCAGAAGCCAATAGACAGTATCAACCACGTGACGCTGGTAGAGAGAACAATACAGACAGACCTGAAGTAAGACAGAGGAATCAACTTCTCTCAAGAGAATGGGTGCGTTCTCCTCCACCCACACCGAGGGACGCGGCGCCCGAGGTAGATGAAAGGCCAGAGACGACACAGCATACGGGAAACGAATCCAGGGTGCGATAGAAGACGTCCCGCATCGGAACCGGATGAACACGCTAGTTCTTAATTTGAACAGGGACACAGCTCTGAGTAGGGTGGTACAAAATAAAACAGAAACAGAAATAGAAAACGGTACTCAAATAAACAATCACTTAACAGAATTACAAGAAGTGAGAGATGCTCCACGTATTGCTGCAATAATAAACAAAGAAAAATGGCACATTACCATAGATTCAGGATCCTCAGTTTCAGCTATAAGTCAAGCATTCTTTTATCACTTAAAAAACAATGGAATGAAATTGCAAACATTGCCCGTGAAAAGTGCATATTGTACTCTGGCGGTAGGTCGCGCCAAACAAAAGATTAATACACAAATGCTTTTGAAAGTCACCATTGGGGAGGATACAATAGAATTTGTATGTTTTGTTATTAATAGGCTATCTGTAGACATTATTATGGGTAATGACGTGTTGTATGCGCTTCAAGCTAAGTTGAATTATCAAATGGAAGCCTTGGAAATCAAAATTAAAGACGTCATAGTTAAAGTTCCGTTTAGCTCAAGGGAAGCAGAAAATGAGATAAGATTGACAGATGAAGAAAAAGAAATAGATGGAGAAACATTTTTTGTAGAATTTATACGAATAGGAGGAATGGAGCTAGTTAAGATGAATCCATTAGAAGCAGAAGAGATGGGAAACTATGATAAAGAAGTGTACGTAGCGGCAGAAGAAGGGCTTTTAGAGATGACGTCATACGGACTTGGGCAGACAGAAGCATGTGAACAGGAGATAATTACCCTACCAGATGATTTCCAGGTAGTCGAAAATAATGTAAACATGACCTATAGAATAAGAGAAACAGTAGCAAACTCGAACCTACTTAACGACCACAAAAAAAAAGAGATTTTTTATAACATTTTATGTAAACACAGAAATGTATTTTCAAAACACACTGGGACCTATAGTGATTTTTGAGTATGTCGCATCTATAATACAACGTCGTACCATCCGTGCTCTAATCCAAGCGAGCGCGTAATGAAAGACCTAGGTGTTCATCTCCGAGTCCTTTGCTCATTGAAACAGACTACCTGGCCAGACCACATCAACTATATTGAGTTTATATTCAATAATTCAGTCAATTTAACCACAGGATATGCTCCTATCCAATTGCATAGGAATTTAACACCGGAACCAATAATAGAGGGTGTTCCGGAAAGTATCCAAGTGACGACCGAGACAGATCGAGAACGGATCCAAAATGCTGTTAAAAGAATAATGGAAAAAGTAGAGAAAAGAAACGCAAAGAAAATGCGGTATAAGAAGAATTGGGAACCAAAGGTCGGCGACTTAGTTCTAGTGAAATCGTTCGACAAGTCAGATTTGTTAGGAAAAAAGACTAGAAAGCTATATATGCTATGGAAAGGCCCATACCGGATTGAGAAAATATTTGGTGACAGAGCGTATGCTCTATCACACCCAAGAAATGGTAAACCGATAGGCAGATATAACATCTCCCTAATAAGGCCATATCGTCAGAAAAACGTTGTAAACAGTACAGAGCAGACCCAAGAATCACCTGTGTAAATGTGATTGAAATTATATATACGAAGATGTAAAAAAAAATACCAAGTAAAAGTTATATAATTAGTACGGGTAACGTTTTCGTTTGAAATTCAAACACTGCGTGGGAGTTGCAAGTTCCAAAATTCCTGTGCACAAACAAAATGATAATGTAATAAGAATAACCACAGCTAATGAACATGTTAGAAAGATCTTTAAAAAAAAAATAATTTGTGAAATGTAAATATAGTATAAGTACTGATGTATTCATGTGCCAAAAGGCTATGTTGTTATTGTAAAGGTCACAGACTTAGGCGTGACAAAGTGAAAGAAAGTTGAGAGTGAAAAGTGAAGTGGAAAGACAGGACAATGAACTGCCAATGTTTACTGTCAGGTAAACGAAACACCTGATTACAGGTAGACAACTGAGTGCAGGTAGAGGTAACCATATTTGGACATCGTTACGCAAATTATAAGAATGTGAGGACGAATGTTCTTACGGTGAAGGACTGAAAGATAAAGAAACGTCCCAATAAGTTAATATAATAATATTAAAAAAAAATAAATAAAATCATTGAATGTAAAATGTAATATTGTAAACTGTAATATAGTAACATTAATGTAGTACTTAAGGAATGTAATAAGGTAAAATCAAGTTGATGTCAAGTGAGACAAGGATAATTCAGTGAAGTGTATATATAGTTGAGGTATCACGAATGTTATTTGTATATAGGGTAATAACCACATATACGACAGTGTACTTGTCTATGTACGTAATGTATCATACCTATAATTCTATGTATATGATGTACCATATTGACCATTCTATGTGTATAAAGTAACACACTGATGAAGATGAGGGAAACGGTGACCACCGAAAAATGTTTCGAGTAGGGAATGAGAAATTATAAGATCTAAGGAGGAAATGTCATGACGGGGGTTTGACAAAATTTAAATAATGGGTATTTCATTTTTGTCAAACGGGCATTATGTAACCGCAGTATCAGACAGCGATTAGGAGGTGGCGAATTAATTGAAATCACGAGAATTAAAAAAAGAAGATAAATTAATGAAAATGCTTTGCTAAACTAATATAAAATATTGTTATATTAATATGAAATCAGAATGAAATTAGAGTAGTGATTAAAATAGCGGTTTAATTAAGAATAAGATGGGAAGAATATAATTTAAGACAACTAACATGCTAGAATCCATGTAAGGGAGAGAAAATATTTCTGTAAAATCTGAACACAAGTCGGGGAGACAGGAAGAGGTGACCGTTAGCCTCTTTGTTTAAGGAAAGGTTCAATGTCTGAGAACTATAAGCAAAAATGTGTAGGAACAATAAGGTTTTCGAGATGCGGTCAGGCGTAAGACCTAAAAGGATTTACTTCGCTGTGGCGATAACGATGTATACCGTTACAAAGAGCCCAGGGTAGGCGTATCCCAACTCACGGTGGGATGTAACGTCAATGAGTTCGATGAGTTTTGCTAACCAATAAAGAAGAATCGAAATAAAATGAGAAACCAATAATAATGTAAGATTTGAGAAATAGGAAGAAGGGTGAGTTATTTTGGTCATGTGATAAGGGTTAGAGTAGGGATCAGAATAAAGTACGGACGGAATCGCAGAGTAGACGAAACATCACTTCAACAGTCATACTACGAGAGGAAAGACGTGTTAGTGCGCGTGAAGAAGAAGTAGGGAAGATTTCTAAGTCCGAAATGTAAATGCACTTCTACAGTCATACTAAGAGGGAAAAGACGTGTTATTGCGCACGAAGAAGAGGTAGTAAAGATTTCTAAGTCCGAAATGTAGGGAAGTCAAGAATAACGCAACCAGCGTGAGAGAAGCAGCAGAAGAAGTTTATAATAGCAAAGTATTCGCCGTATAAAGAATTAAGAGAATTCTGTTGGGAAGTTGAGTAACAGGTGGTCACCGCTACCAATCAATCGGAATCAACGAATTGAGTGAGAATAAAATCAATTTTTTGCAACGAACCAGTGTATTATTGAGACAACTGAGCAGCCAACAAACAACAAATCCATTTCCTACAACCATTCACCTGAAGAATAAGAGATCTCATAGCTCCAATTAGAACCCAAATCAAAAGTAAACACCAACCAATTGAAATCTGACATGCGGGTATGCCGCATAATGGCGCCGACACGTTGGGGCTTCGAATTGTAGGAAATGGGTGAAATGTAACGACGAAGGACGACTACAAGGAGAAGTGAGAAGAACGACGACGAAGGACGACTACGAGGAGAAGTGAGAAGAACGACGACGAAGGACGACTACGAGGAGAAGTGAGAAGACCGACGACGACAACTACGTTGAGGACAGCAGAGACTACGAAGAAGACGGCAAAAACAACTACATAGAATTTTCCCCCAACCAAGAGAGAAGTTCAAGTTCTTTCGACATCAACTGAGCCTACTAGACGACGAGCAGCACGACAAAAATTGGTAAAGACATCACATAAACACCACAGCCGTACAACAGAACTGTGAGTTACACATACTCAATTTATATTTCTTGTAAATGTAATATCATTCAGTGAAATCAATATCTATGTAATGTCTTAGTAATAAGTATTTTGGAAGGGAAATTAGAAAATTTAAAGGGGAAATTCAATGCTTTTGAGAAATAAGAAGATCGTACAGAATAAATTTAAAATGGAAAATTCTGGGGAACAAATAATTATGGAGACAGAGAAAGAGTTGGAAGTTGTTAATGAAGAGATAATGGAAAGCAGTGTTATAGGATCAGTAGATGAGGGTGTAAATGGTGTAAGTAGCTTAAATGTAAATAGAAGTGACAATCCTGGGGTAATGGAAAATCTACAAGAGCTGTTCCAGAAACTCATGGCGCAAATTACTATTCAGAGCCAATCACTAGAGACTAAATTCGTAGAACAGAACCAATCACTAGAGGCTAAATTAGTAGAACAGAACCAATCACTAGAGACTAAATTAGTAGAACAGAACCAATCACTAGAAGCTAAATTAGTAGAACAGAACCAAACACTAGAAGCTATGGACAAATCACTCGAGGCTAAATTAGTAGAACAGAACCAATCACTAGAGGCTAAATTAGTAGTACAGAACCAATCACTAGAGACTAAATTAGTAGAACAGAGTCAATCACTAGAAGCTAAATTAGTAGAACAGAACCAAACACTAGAAGCTAAATTAGTAGAACAGAACCAAACACTAGAAGCTAAATAAGTAGGACAGAACCAAACACTAGAAGCTAAATTAGTAAGTCAAATTACAAGCCAAGGGAAAGAAACAGAAACTAGAATCACTGTCAGAATTCAAGGAATAACAGGGGAAATCCAATCTGTAAAAGAGGCCCTGCAGCGAGAAGTAGGTACTATAAGAAGTGACCTAGAAGCCACCAAATCTCTCGTTGCAGGAGTAGAAAATAGAATAGGGGAGCAAATTAATAAGGAAAGAATAAGATTAGACGAACTGACCACGACACAGGTAACTTTTGTACAAGAGATAAATGACCGGTTTGACACTGTAAACAATAGTATAGCAGCTGACATGGAGAAGTTAAAAGAAAAGGTAGCACGTGTAACAAATATTCAATCAGAGAATACTCAAATGTTGAGGGAAACAGTAAGCGAGATATCTCAAATCAGAGATACCGTAACTGGCTTCCAGCTGCGACAGCAAGGGCAGGTACCTGAGAGTTCCAATTGTACTATACATACACACAATGGAGAGAGGCAGAACGAACAGGTTAGCGCCCCTTCTGTCTCTCCTCAAAGCAGCAATAATAGCGAAATAAATATGCAAAACGTAAATATGTATCCAGCAGTGCACATGAATTTTCTAAGCGAATTGCCCCTCCCGAAATTTAATTTCGCAATGACAACGCAGTACAATTTTTGGCCGACTTAGAAAAGTATTTTGTCATCAGAGGTGTACCCGAGCAATATAAAATGATAATAGTTCAAAGGGCGTTAGAATCTGCCGAACTTAATTGGCTACGAGTAACTGTGGGAGAAGGATGCAGCTACGAGTTGTTCAAAACAGCTTTCCTAGAAAAGTATTGGAACGCCAATGTCCAATACCAAGTAAGGAATCAAATAACAAATGGCCGATACCAAGGTAATAATGGAGAGTCTATTACTGATTATTTCCTGAGATATTCGCAAATGAGTAAATATCTACAACCTCCATTACAGGAAGCCGAACTGATTTCTCTTCTCACTCCCCACCTTCCTGAGAACATTAGAAATCACATGGTGGTAGCAAGACCTCAGACATTGAGAGAGGCAATTACATTGTTAACAGCTTTACAAAGCGTTGGGACGCAAAACTCACAAAATAGACACGAGAATCGAATGCCAGTGAGAAATCCACACAGACCGTGGAATAATAATAATCATGACGGGGAAAGGGCACACAATCCCCGAAATTTTAACACGAACCATATGGCTACTCGTCAAAGATACGATGCCCACGTCCCGAGGGAATTCCCTAACAACAATAGAGGGAGACAGGGACCACCAAATTCAAATTCATATAATTTCCCTATAAGATATGTACATGTAACTAGGAATGGAAATAGGGGTCACCCCCCATTTCGTCGAAGAGGGAATGCAAGACCGACGTTCCGACTACCAGAAGCCAATAGACAGTATCAACCACGTGACGCTGGTAGAGAGAACAATACAGACAGACCTGAAGTAAGACAGAGGAATCAACTTCTCTCAAGAGAATGGGTGCGTTCTCCTCCACCCACACCGAGGGACGCGGCGCCCGAGGTAGATGAAAGGCCAGAGACGACACAGCATACGGGAAACGAATCCAGGGTGCGATAGAAGACGTCCCGCATCGGACCCGGATGAACACGCTAGTTCTTAATTTGAACAGGGACACAGCTCTGAGTAGGGTGGTACAAAATAAAACAGAAACAGAAATAGAAAACGGTACTCAAATAAACAATCACTTAACAGAATTACAAGAAGTGAGAGATGCTCCACGTATTGCTGCAATAATAAACAAAGAAAAATGGCACATTACCATAGATTCAGGATCCTCAGTTTCAGCTATAAGTCAAGCATTCTTTTATCACTTAAAAAACAATGGAATGAAATTGCAAACATTGCCCGTGAAAAGTGCATATTGTACTCTGGCGGTAGGTCGCGCCAAACAAAAGATTAATACACAAATGCTTTTGAAAGTCACCATTGGGGAGGATACAATAGAATTTGTATGTTTTGTTATTAATAGGCTATCTGTAGACATTATTATGGGTAATGACGTGTTGTATGCGCTTCAAGCTAAGTTGAATTATCAAATGGAAGCCTTGGAAATCAAAATTAAAGACGTCATAGTTAAAGTTCCGTTTAGCTCAAGGGAAGCAGAAAATGAGATAAGATTGACAGATGAAGAAAAAGAAATAGATGGAGAAACATTTTTTGTAGAATTTATACGAATAGGAGGAATGGAGCTAGTTAAGATGAATCCATTAGAAGCAGAAGAGATGGGAAACTATGATAAAGAAGTGTACGTAGCGGCAGAAGAAGGGCTTTTAGAGATGACGTCATACGGACTTGGGCAGACAGAAGCATGTGAACAGGAGATAATTACCCTACCAGATGATTTCCAGGTAGTCGAAAATAATGTAAACATGACCTATAGAATAAGAGAAACAGTAGCAAACTCGAACCTACTTAACGACCACAAAAAAAAAGAGATTTTTTATAACATTTTATGTAAACACAGAAATGTATTTTCAAAACACACTGGGACCTATAGTGATTTTTGAGTATGTCGCATCTATAATACAACGTCGTACCATCCGTGCTCTAATCCAAGCGAGCGCGTAATGAAAGACCTAGGTGTTCATCTCCGAGTCCTTTGCTCATTGAAACAGACTACCTGGCCAGACCACATCAACTATATTGAGTTTATATTCAATAATTCAGTCAATTTAACCACAGGATATGCTCCTATCCAATTGCATAGGAATTTAACACCGGAACCAATAATAGAGGGTGTTCCGGAAAGTATCCAAGTGACGACCGAGACAGATCGAGAACGGATCCAAAATGCTGTTAAAAGAATAATGGAAAAAGTAGAGAAAAGAAACGCAAAGAAAATGCGGTATAAGAAGAATTGGGAACCAAAGGTCGGCGACTTAGTTCTAGTGAAATCGTTCGACAAGTCAGATTTGTTAGGAAAAAAGACTAGAAAGCTATATATGCTATGGAAAGGCCCATACCGGATTGAGAAAATATTTGGTGACAGAGCGTATGCTCTATCACACCCAAGAAATGGTAAACCGATAGGCAGATATAACATCTCCCTAATAAGGCCATATCGTCAGAAAAACGTTGTAAACAGTACAGAGCAGACCCAAGAATCACCTGTGTAAATGTGATTGAAATTATATATACGAAGATGTAAAAAAAAATACCAAGTAAAAGTTATATAATTAGTACGGGTAACGTTTTCGTTTGAAATTCAAACACTGCGTGGGAGTTGCAAGTTCCAAAATTCCTGTGCACAAACAAAATGATAATGTAATAAGAATAACCACAGCTAATGAACATGTTAGAAAGATCTTTAAAAAAAAAATAATTTGTGAAATGTAAATATAGTATAAGTACTGATGTATTCATGTGCCAAAAGGCTATGTTGTTATTGTAAAGGTCACAGACTTAGGCGTGACAAAGTGAAAGAAAGTTGAGAGTGAAAAGTGAAGTGGAAAGACAGGACAATGAACTGCCAATGTTTACTGTCAGGTAAACGAAACACCTGATTACAGGTAGACAACTGAGTGCAGGTAGAGGTAACCATATTTGGACATCGTTACGCAAATTATAAGAATGTGAGGACGAATGTTCTTACGGTGAAGGACTGAAAGATAAAGAAACGTCCCAATAAGTTAATATAATAATATTAAAAAAAAATAAATAAAATCATTGAATGTAAAATGTAATATTGTAAACTGTAATATAGTAACATTAATGTAGTACTTAAGGAATGTAATAAGGTAAAATCAAGTTGATGTCAAGTGAGACAAGGATAATTCAGTGAAGTGTATATATAGTTGAGGTATCACGAATGTTATTTGTATATAGGGTAATAACCACATATACGACAGTGTACTTGTCTATGTACGTAATGTATCATACCTATAATTCTATGTATATGATGTACCATATTGACCATTCTATGTGTATAAAGTAACACACTGATGAAGATGAGGGAAACGGTGACCACCGAAAAATGTTTCGAGTAGGGAATGAGAAATTATAAGATCTAAGGAGGAAATGTCATGACGGGGGTTTGACAAAATTTAAATAATGGGTATTTCATTTTTGTCAAACGGGCATTATGTAACCGCAGTATCAGACAGCGATTAGGAGGTGGCGAATTAATTGAAATCACGAGAATTAAAAAAAGAAGATAAATTAATGAAAATGCTTTGCTAAACTAATATAAAATATTGTTATATTAATATGAAATCAGAATGAAATTAGAGTAGTGATTAAAATAGCGGTTTAATTAAGAATAAGATGGGAAGAATATAATTTAAGACAACTAACATGCTAGAATCCATGTAAGGGAGAGAAAATATTTCTGTAAAATCTGAACACAAGTCGGGGAGACAGGAAGAGGTGACCGTTAGCCTCTTTGTTTAAGGAAAGGTTCAATGTCTGAGAACTATAAGCAAAAATGTGTAGGAACAATAAGGTTTTCGAGATGCGGTCAGGCGTAAGACCTAAAAGGATTTACTTCGCTGTGGCGATAACGATGTATACCGTTACAAAGAGCCCAGGGTAGGCGTATCCCAACTCACGGTGGGATGTAACGTCAATGAGTTCGATGAGTTTTGCTAACCAATAAAGAAGAATCGAAATAAAATGAGAAACCAATAATAATGTAAGATTTGAGAAATAGGAAGAAGGGTGAGTTATTTTGGTCATGTGATAAGGGTTAGAGTAGGGATCAGAATAAAGTACGGACGGAATCGCAGAGTAGACGAAACATCACTTCAACAGTCATACTACGAGAGGAAAGACGTGTTAGTGCGCGTGAAGAAGAAGTAGGGAAGATTTCTAAGTCCGAAATGTAAATGCACTTCTACAGTCATACTAAGAGGGAAAAGACGTGTTATTGCGCACGAAGAAGAGGTAGTAAAGATTTCTAAGTCCGAAATGTAGGGAAGTCAAGAATAACGCAACCAGCGTGAGAGAAGCAGCAGAAGAAGTTTATAATAGCAAAGTATTCGCCGTATAAAGAATTAAGAGAATTCTGTTGGGAAGTTGAGTAACAGGTGGTCACCGCTACCAATCAATCGGAATCAACGAATTGAGTGAGAATAAAATCAATTTTTTGCAACGAACCAGTGTATTATTGAGACAACTGAGCAGCCAACAAACAACAAATCCATTTCCTACAACCATTCACCTGAAGAATAAGAGATCTCATAGCTCCAATTAGAACCCAAATCAAAAGTAAACACCAACCAATTGAAATCTGACATGCGGGTATGCCGCATAATGGCGCCGACACGTTGGGGCTTCGAATTGTAGGAAATGGGTGAAATGTAACGACGAAGGACGACTACAAGGAGAAGTGAGAAGAACGACGACGAAGGACGACTACGAGGAGAAGTGAGAAGAACGACGACGAAGGACGACTACGAGGAGAAGTGAGAAGACCGACGACGACAACTACGTTGAGGACAGCAGAGACTACGAAGAAGACGGCAAAAACAACTACATAGAATTTTCCCCCAACCAAGAGAGAAGTTCAAGTTCTTTCGACATCAACTGAGCCTACTAGACGACGAGCAGCACGACAAAAATTGGTAAAGACATCACATAAACACCACAGCCGTACAACAGAACTGTGAGTTACACATACTCAATTTATATTTCTTGTAAATGTAATATCATTCAGTGAAATCAATATCTATGTAATGTCTTAGTAATAAGTATTTTGGAAGGGAAATTAGAAAATTTAAAGGGGAAATTCAATGCTTTTGAGAAATAAGAAGATCGTACAGAATAAATTTAAAATGGAAAATTCTGGGGAACAAATAATTATGGAGACAGAGAAAGAGTTGGAAGTTGTTAATGAAGAGATAATGGAAAGCAGTGTTATAGGATCAGTAGATGAGGGTGTAAATGGTGTAAGTAGCTTAAATGTAAATAGAAGTGACAATCCTGGGGTAATGGAAAATCTACAAGAGCTGTTCCAGAAACTCATGGCGCAAATTACTATTCAGAGCCAATCACTAGAGACTAAATTCGTAGAACAGAACCAATCACTAGAGGCTAAATTAGTAGAACAGAACCAATCACTAGAGACTAAATTAGTAGAACAGAACCAATCACTAGAAGCTAAATTAGTAGAACAGAACCAAACACTAGAAGCTATGGACAAATCACTCGAGGCTAAATTAGTAGAACAGAACCAATCACTAGAGGCTAAATTAGTAGTACAGAACCAATCACTAGAGACTAAATTAGTAGAACAGAGTCAATCACTAGAAGCTAAATTAGTAGAACAGAACCAAACACTAGAAGCTAAATTAGTAGAACAGAACCAAACACTAGAAGCTAAATAAGTAGGACAGAACCAAACACTAGAAGCTAAATTAGTAAGTCAAATTACAAGCCAAGGGAAAGAAACAGAAACTAGAATCACTGTCAGAATTCAAGGAATAACAGGGGAAATCCAATCTGTAAAAGAGGCCCTGCAGCGAGAAGTAGGTACTATAAGAAGTGACCTAGAAGCCACCAAATCTCTCGTTGCAGGAGTAGAAAATAGAATAGGGGAGCAAATTAATAAGGAAAGAATAAGATTAGACGAACTGACCACGACACAGGTAACTTTTGTACAAGAGATAAATGACCGGTTTGACACTGTAAACAATAGTATAGCAGCTGACATGGAGAAGTTAAAAGAAAAGGTAGCACGTGTAACAAATATTCAATCAGAGAATACTCAAATGTTGAGGGAAACAGTAAGCGAGATATCTCAAATCAGAGATACCGTAACTGGCTTCCAGCTGCGACAGCAAGGGCAGGTACCTGAGAGTTCCAATTGTACTATACATACACACAATGGAGAGAGGCAGAACGAACAGGTTAGCGCCCCTTCTGTCTCTCCTCAAAGCAGCAATAATAGCGAAATAAATATGCAAAACGTAAATATGTATCCAGCAGTGCACATGAATTTTCTAAGCGAATTGCCCCTCCCGAAATTTAATTTCGCAATGACAACGCAGTACAATTTTTGGCCGACTTAGAAAAGTATTTTGTCATCAGAGGTGTACCCGAGCAATATAAAATGATAATAGTTCAAAGGGCGTTAGAATCTGCCGAACTTAATTGGCTACGAGTAACTGTGGGAGAAGGATGCAGCTACGAGTTGTTCAAAACAGCTTTCCTAGAAAAGTATTGGAACGCCAATGTCCAATACCAAGTAAGGAATCAAATAACAAATGGCCGATACCAAGGTAATAATGGAGAGTCTATTACTGATTATTTCCTGAGATATTCGCAAATGAGTAAATATCTACAACCTCCATTACAGGAAGCCGAACTGATTTCTCTTCTCACTCCCCACCTTCCTGAGAACATTAGAAATCACATGGTGGTAGCAAGACCTCAGACATTGAGAGAGGCAATTACATTGTTAACAGCTTTACAAAGCGTTGGGACGCAAAACTCACAAAATAGACACGAGAATCGAATGCCAGTGAGAAATCCACACAGACCGTGGAATAATAATAATCATGACGGGGAAAGGGCACACAATCCCCGAAATTTTAACACGAACCATATGGCTACTCGTCAAAGATACGATGCCCACGTCCCGAGGGAATTCCCTAACAACAATAGAGGGAGACAGGGACCACCAAATTCAAATTCATATAATTTCCCTATAAGATATGTACATGTAACTAGGAATGGAAATAGGGGTCACCCCCCATTTCGTCGAAGAGGGAATGCAAGACCGACGTTCCGACTACCAGAAGCCAATAGACAGTATCAACCACGTGACGCTGGTAGAGAGAACAATACAGACAGACCTGAAGTAAGACAGAGGAATCAACTTCTCTCAAGAGAATGGGTGCGTTCTCCTCCACCCACACCGAGGGACGCGGCGCCCGAGGTAGATGAAAGGCCAGAGACGACACAGCATACGGGAAACGAATCCAGGGTGCGATAGAAGACGTCCCGCATCGGACCCGGATGAACACGCTAGTTCTTAATTTGAACAGGGACACAGCTCTGAGTAGGGTGGTACAAAATAAAACAGAAACAGAAATAGAAAACGGTACTCAAATAAACAATCACTTAACAGAATTACAAGAAGTGAGAGATGCTCCACGTATTGCTGCAATAATAAACAAAGAAAAATGGCACATTACCATAGATTCAGGATCCTCAGTTTCAGCTATAAGTCAAGCATTCTTTTATCACTTAAAAAACAATGGAATGAAATTGCAAACATTGCCCGTGAAAAGTGCATATTGTACTCTGGCGGTAGGTCGCGCCAAACAAAAGATTAATACACAAATGCTTTTGAAAGTCACCATTGGGGAGGATACAATAGAATTTGTATGTTTTGTTATTAATAGGCTATCTGTAGACATTATTATGGGTAATGACGTGTTGTATGCGCTTCAAGCTAAGTTGAATTATCAAATGGAAGCCTTGGAAATCAAAATTAAAGACGTCATAGTTAAAGTTCCGTTTAGCTCAAGGGAAGCAGAAAATGAGATAAGATTGACAGATGAAGAAAAAGAAATAGATGGAGAAACATTTTTTGTAGAATTTATACGAATAGGAGGAATGGAGCTAGTTAAGATGAATCCATTAGAAGCAGAAGAGATGGGAAACTATGATAAAGAAGTGTACGTAGCGGCAGAAGAAGGGCTTTTAGAGATGACGTCATACGGACTTGGGCAGACAGAAGCATGTGAACAGGAGATAATTACCCTACCAGATGATTTCCAGGTAGTCGAAAATAATGTAAACATGACCTATAGAATAAGAGAAACAGTAGCAAACTCGAACCTACTTAACGACCACAAAAAAAAAGAGATTTTTTATAACATTTTATGTAAACACAGAAATGTATTTTCAAAACACACTGGGACCTATAGTGATTTTTGAGTATGTCGCATCTATAATACAACGTCGTACCATCCGTGCTCTAATCCAAGCGAGCGCGTAATGAAAGACCTAGGTGTTCATCTCCGAGTCCTTTGCTCATTGAAACAGACTACCTGGCCAGACCACATCAACTATATTGAGTTTATATTCAATAATTCAGTCAATTTAACCACAGGATATGCTCCTATCCAATTGCATAGGAATTTAACACCGGAACCAATAATAGAGGGTGTTCCGGAAAGTATCCAAGTGACGACCGAGACAGATCGAGAACGGATCCAAAATGCTGTTAAAAGAATAATGGAAAAAGTAGAGAAAAGAAACGCAAAGAAAATGCGGTATAAGAAGAATTGGGAACCAAAGGTCGGCGACTTAGTTCTAGTGAAATCGTTCGACAAGTCAGATTTGTTAGGAAAAAAGACTAGAAAGCTATATATGCTATGGAAAGGCCCATACCGGATTGAGAAAATATTTGGTGACAGAGCGTATGCTCTATCACACCCAAGAAATGGTAAACCGATAGGCAGATATAACATCTCCCTAATAAGGCCATATCGTCAGAAAAACGTTGTAAACAGTACAGAGCAGACCCAAGAATCACCTGTGTAAATGTGATTGAAATTATATATACGAAGATGTAAAAAAAATACCAAGTAAAAGTTATATAATTAGTACGGGTAACGTTTTCGTTTGAAATTCAAACACTGCGTGGGAGTTGCAAGTTCCAAAATTCCTGTGCACAAACAAAATGATAATGTAATAAGAATAACCACAGCTAATGAACATGTTAGAAAGATCTTTAAAAAAAAAATAATTTGTGAAATGTAAATATAGTATAAGTACTGATGTATTCATGTGCCAAAAGGCTATGTTGTTATTGTAAAGGTCACAGACTTAGGCGTGACAAAGTGAAAGAAAGTTGAGAGTGAAAAGTGAAGTGGAAAGACAGGACAATGAACTGCCAATGTTTACTGTCAGGTAAACGAAACACCTGATTACAGGTAGACAACTGAGTGCAGGTAGAGGTAACCATATTTGGACATCGTTACGCAAATTATAAGAATGTGAGGACGAATGTTCTTACGGTGAAGGACTGAAAGATAAAGAAACGTCCCAATAAGTTAATATAATAATATTAAAAAAAAATAAATAAAATCATTGAATGTAAAATGTAATATTGTAAACTGTAATATAGTAACATTAATGTAGTACTTAAGGAATGTAATAAGGTAAAATCAAGTTGATGTCAAGTGAGACAAGGATAATTCAGTGAAGTGTATATATAGTTGAGGTATCACGAATGTTATTTGTATATAGGGTAATAACCACATATACGACAGTGTACTTGTCTATGTACGTAATGTATCATACCTATAATTCTATGTATATGATGTACCATATTGACCATTCTATGTGTATAAAGTAACACACTGATGAAGATGAGGGAAACGGTGACCACCGAAAAATGTTTCGAGTAGGGAATGAGAAATTATAAGATCTAAGGAGGAAATGTCATGACGGGGGTTTGACAAAATTTAAATAATGGGTATTTCATTTTTGTCAAACGGGCATTATGTAACCGCAGTATCAGACAGCGATTAGGAGGTGGCGAATTAATTGAAATCACGAGAATTAAAAAAAGAAGATAAATTAATGAAAATGCTTTGCTAAACTAATATAAAATATTGTTATATTAATATGAAATCAGAATGAAATTAGAGTAGTGATTAAAATAGCGGTTTAATTAAGAATAAGATGGGAAGAATATAATTTAAGACAACTAACATGCTAGAATCCATGTAAGGGAGAGAAAATATTTCTGTAAAATCTGAACACAAGTCGGGGAGACAGGAAGAGGTGACCGTTAGCCTCTTTGTTTAAGGAAAGGTTCAATGTCTGAGAACTATAAGCAAAAATGTGTAGGAACAATAAGGTTTTCGAGATGCGGTCAGGCGTAAGACCTAAAAGGATTTACTTCGCTGTGGCGATAACGATGTATACCGTTACAAAGAGCCCAGGGTAGGCGTATCCCAACTCACGGTGGGATGTAACGTCAATGAGTTCGATGAGTTTTGCTAACCAATAAAGAAGAATCGAAATAAAATGAGAAACCAATAATAATGTAAGATTTGAGAAATAGGAAGAAGGGTGAGTTATTTTGGTCATGTGATAAGGGTTAGAGTAGGGATCAGAATAAAGTACGGACGGAATCGCAGAGTAGACGAAACATCACTTCAACAGTCATACTACGAGAGGAAAGACGTGTTAGTGCGCGTGAAGAAGAAGTAGGGAAGATTTCTAAGTCCGAAATGTAAATGCACTTCTACAGTCATACTAAGAGGGAAAAGACGTGTTATTGCGCACGAAGAAGAGGTAGTAAAGATTTCTAAGTCCGAAATGTAGGGAAGTCAAGAATAACGCAACCAGCGTGAGAGAAGCAGCAGAAGAAGTTTATAATAGCAAAGTATTCGCCGTATAAAGAATTAAGAGAATTCTGTTGGGAAGTTGAGTAACAGGTGGTCACCGCTACCAATCAATCGGAATCAACGAATTGAGTGAGAATAAAATCAATTTTTTGCAACGAACCAGTGTATTATTGAGACAACTGAGCAGCCAACAAACAACAAATCCATTTCCTACAACCATTCACCTGAAGAATAAGAGATCTCATAGCTCCAATTAGAACCCAAATCAAAAGTAAACACCAACCAATTGAAATCTGACATGCGGGTATGCCGCAATAAGCAACTTCAAAAGCAAACTGGAGGTTCTGTTGTATTTTCAACACCGGGAAGAAGAAGAAGAAATACAGGGAAAGACAATATAAAAGTGTTTGTGGATGATGTTGATATGTGCGTTACTCGAAATTTTGTTCAGGAATTCTACAAAGTACAAAAAGTAGTACAACAGAAAAAAACTCCTGCCGATTGTTAAACAGCAAGAACATTTTCCTTGGGGTACAAAGTATTTGATAAGATTTTTAAAAAGTATTATCTTCAGGTGGAGAAAATGTGGAAGCAAACGTAAGATTTTAACTGAGAAACCTGAAAGTGTGCAGTGGCGTCATGAGTATCTTATACATATGAAAACTTTGCGGGAATCTGGCAGATACCTCATTTATTTAGATGAAACAGTAACATAACCGTGCAGAGGTGCTGGCAGTCTAAAGAGATTTGAGGAGTGGCCGAAAGTTACAATACATGTAATCGGCTCACTCTTTTACATGCTGGAGTCAAGAGGGGATTTGTAAATGGGGCGAAACTTCTTTATAAGTCAGGAAGCACCAATGGAGATTATCATGGCCAAATGAACCACCAAAATTTGGAGAAATTGTTGAAAGAAATGTTAATTCCACACATCCCATTTTCTTCTGTTATAGTTTTGGACAACGCTCTATACCATTTAGTTTTATCCGGAACGTGCCCAACTAAATGCTATCACCGATCGCATTGTTTTGTTGGAGCCGCCGCAAAGGCAGAGCTACGCGTGGGCAGGAAAGAGACAGATAGTGGCGCGAGCTCTGAACGCTTACTGAGAGAAAGAAACAGTGATGTCTGGATAGTTCCATCTTTCTCTCGGCACCACGATCTTCCTCGGTAGCTCGACTGCATTCTAGAACAATGACTGGAGGTGTAAAAACCCCGCAAAGTGTTACAGCGGACTCAGTTGGCAGTTGTTAATTGAGTTGTTAGTGGTATAGTTGTGTGAATTGTGTGATGATTATTACGACAGTGGACATTTGAAGTTTACTGCAGTGATTTCTTTCGTTTGTTTACGTGAAGCGGGACGAACAAGATGACCTTGAAGACTGTTGTGTATGTCAAGTTTTTACTTCTGCAAGGGTGTACAAAGTTACTGTTTACTGCAACAAAGAGCATTTTAAACTTCTGCAAACAAGACTTTTAATTCTACGAACCCACAAAGACACAATACTCTATGAAGAACGAGATAATGAATTTCTTGCGGGAACGTGGAGTTAATGGTGACGAAGAAATGAGGAAATTCGATTTATTACCCCATCTGGAAGTTCATCGCCCACGAAAAAGGAATACAAAAATGATAGGTATCTTAAGAGTTTAGGACACACGCCAGTTAGATTATCACCATATACCCATGTGCGATATAAACCCTATCGAGTTCGCCTGGGTTAAAATAAAGGATTATGTGAGAAGCCGCAATATCGACGGAAACCTGAGTTTACAGAAACTATAATGGGTGCATTATAAGTTGGTGATTGGCGTTTTACCTCCACGTGCTGTTCAGCTGCGAAAACAAGGAGAGGAGATAAACACGTCACTGACACGTCATTGCCGTCACCTAGCAACCAGAAATCCACCAATCAAAAGTAAACTGTTGCCATAGCAACCCGAGCCGCTTATCCTATGTTGCCAACTCTATCGCACTACATCACGTGCTTTATGCATGACGCTATTCTATCGGCATGTTGAGGTTTACAGTAAACAGACACTGCTCCTATTGTTGCTTCGCTTATGAATCAGTAGTATCACAATACCGTCGTCGTTCGTTGCCCTTTATTATGATACGGTATGCGTTGTTGGAAGGGAACAGGTGTGGATTTAGTTTCAAGGAATAGCTTATGACGTTTTCTGGGTCAATGACCAACCTTTACAGTTTAGTGACCAACCCTTACTTAGGGTATTTTTCCCTGTCATCACTGCCAAACTAAGAGTGTACTGCTTCAGGTAGTGACTGTTTCACAGAGTGTAAACAGCTTTACATTTTCGCAATATAATTCGTGTGTTTCAGTGATCAACTTAAACGTTTCTGTGATCAACTTTAGTGTTTCTGTGATCAACTTTAATATTTAGCTAATAATCGTTACTCATGGCTACCGCAAACACTTGTGCTACAGAAACAGACAGAAAGAAGCTATCTGCGAAGACCACAAAAATGTTTTTGGGCACGGAATCCCAATTAAAGGACAAGCAAGGGAAATTGTATGTTCCGTAAGAAAATATTTTGAGGATGAAAGAGACAATGGGAGTCCAATAATTCCCGTTTCAAAAGTACTGGACAGAACCTCAGCTGCTGTTGGTGTAAGTAAGAATACCATAGAGTAGGGAAAGAAATACGCTAGTGAAGAAAATCAGGCATGTACATCGCGGTTACAAACTCGTATGCTCTACTTAGGTAACTGCTCACTTAAACGTGTAGACAGTCTTACGGCAATCTTACGATTAATACTGCAGTATGCAAATTTCTAGGAATATGTGCGTGTGCATTACTGCAACTGACTGCAACCGAACTTCCACCTCCCCTCTACCCGTCACCTTCATTGCCTAGCACGTGGAGAGGGACGGTTAAGTGGCAACGCTGCTATCCCCTCTCTTTCCCCACTCCTTCAACCGTCAATCACCAACTTATAATGCGCCCATAATACAAGAACTTACACATGAGGCCATCGAAGCAGTAACGGAAGCCGACTGGGTAGGGTTTCGTAAGAAAGCGATGGAAACAGAAGCTGAATATTGCAACAATGACGGAATCATGTCTGATGTTATAGAAAACCTTATTGTGAACATGGCATCAGATGATGATAGCTCCTCCAGTGAACGTGATAGTGATAGTGACAACTATGAATATATTTTTAGTGACGATGATGAGGAAGAATTAGCACAGCCGCTGTGATGTGAATGTGGATAACAATGGCTATCAAGGTCTGTATGTTTCATTTTAATTTTTGTCCATATTAAGCATTGTCAATTAAATTAAATTAATTGTACACTGCAGTAAAAAGAGGTTATTCTGAAATGGTGTCTTAGTGCATGATGAAGCCAAGTAGTGTTAATGTAGTTCGGCATTTACTTGCACTCTTCTGTTGTAGGCATTTACTGAAATCAATTATATACATGTTAACAACAATGAAAGTGCATTTGATATTTAACTGTTAATTACATGCTAAGGGTTCCAAATTGCTAGAAAAATACTTCGCAGGAAGTCGTGTCTGAAGGGAGTCATGTGATGGCCAATTGACTTCGACGTCTTTTAGCTTGCCTCTTGTGATGGAGTTCCGCAGAATACCTATACAAAGACCAACAGCATTCCGCAAGTATTAATTCATTCCAACAGCCCTGATATCTTTGTTCCACAATAGAAATGTCCTGATGGAATCTCTCCCCATGTTCATCACTAACAGTTACGTATCTAGAAGGGAAAGCGTCTAGGTGAGAGTGGAGAAAACGGATCTTAAGGGACCCGTTGCATCCAAGGTTACGGTAACTTTATAGGAGTACTGTCACCAAATGCTTGTAGTTGTCATCTTTTTGTTGCCTAAAAATCCATGAACAAAATACCCTTGAAGGTTTCCCAAGCTTCCTTTCCTTTCCTCTCCAAAATTTGGTCAAATGCAGGATCCTTTACCAGTTCTTTTATTTGTGGTCCAACAAAAATGCGATCCTTAGCTTTTGCATCACTTAAATTCCAAAATTTCTCTCTGAGTGTGTTTTGTTATTCGACAGGTGTGCGAACTGCCTAAAAAAATTCCCCCATATTTAAAATCTTCAATCTAAAAATTGAAATGTCACTTTATCTTCAAAACAAGAGCTAATCTATCATTTTTATGGCACGTTTTGAATTCAGCACGTGTATATACATGTAAATTCACTATTTTTAAGCCAGAAACATTTTCTTTGTTGCCCAGTGTAGTCAGCAACTTGATATTATGTAGTCATTGCTAGCCCTGAAATAAATGCAGTGAGACTTTACAAATATAGTATTAAAATCTATTTGTATTCCTTGTTCATCAGTTGAGGCAGAGAGATTGTTCTCCAAGTATATTTTAGTTGTTAAAATTCGGAGGCGATTGATGAAAGAAAGTAATATTGTAACATGTGTTGTGTTATTTTTCACAAAGCAAATGATGATGATGATGATGATGATGATGATGATGATTGATTATGATGATGAACGTGATGATGATGATTAAAATTTAGGGGCGCTCAACTCGATGGCCATTAGCGCCCTTTCAAAAACTGTATTTCACTTTATAATTCTTCCTTTCACTTAAATTATCTTTAACTGCCCCTTGACTCTGCTGTGGCTTTGCCTTCACTTTGCTCTAGCTTCACTCTGGTTCCGTTCTGGCTTCTCTCCCGCTTCACCATAACCTCACTCAGACTTCATTCTAAAATCTCTCTAACTTTGCCTTGGCTTGGCTCTGGTTTTGCTCTGGCTAGGTTCCGGCCGGCCTCCGGTCCCGCTCTGGCTTCGCTCTGGCCTCACACTTCATTCTGTAGAAATGTATCCTTTTCTCTCAGCCCGTTAATATGTAATTCTTCCACCTTGAGTGTATCATAGAAACTAGAGCTAATAAAAATGTTTCATTATCATATTTGTTTTTCTCAACCCAAAATTAGCAAGAATTGCCTCATGAAGTGCTCGAAACATTCAACAATTATTCTTTTTGTTGCCAGTGCTATCATTGTCATTAAACTGCTTTAGTATTAACTCTTTTAAAGCTATATACCGCGCTATAACATCACATTCTTTAAGCAGTTGCTGCACTTTATAACTAACGGCCAAAATGTTTGAAGTGGTTACTTATACAGCATTACTTGGATGAAATAACTCATCCAGCAGCAAAAATAAGCTATATTCTTTGTTTGGTAAGGTGTGTTTTGCAATTTTCTGTAAAAAAAAGCAACGTATATTTCTTAGAAGCTGTCTGGCATCTTTTTGAAGGAACTTATTAGGCTCTTCAATAATCTCTTCAACTAATTCCCCACTGTGACCAGAAGCTATGACTTCCATTCTATTCTTCAATTCATTGATCTTCGAAACCAGCAGATGTGAGGACGGCTGTTCACTCACTTCTAACTGCAACACTACATCACCGATAAGCTCAGAATTTTTATAAGCGAATGCAATCTCTAATTTTACTAAATTAAAAAATCTTACAATTCCCCATTTCTTTCAACCAAAGTGTTAAAGGAGCAGACATTTTAATAACATAAAAAATACTCAGAATGACTAAACGCATGTGTACATGTTTTGCTGCTATGAACCAACTTCCCCATCTAGACAACACAGTCTCAGGATACAAAGGCATCGTCTTATCTAAACGATTTTCATCTAAATAATGTCGCGACCCATTGTTGCAACGTTTCGCGGTCGGCGCGCACAAACAGCCAAATAGTGCATTCGGCGGAGATTTAAAGCTTGCCGAAACAGATAAAGATAGATAACTGGAAGGTTCTATTGCGTCTTGTTTGTTATAGAAAATACCAATAATTCTCGAACAGTGAGCGGGTATATAAAAGAAGCCGTAGCTAGCTTTCTCGGAGGGTGGTAATCGGAACTGATTCGTTTGCCTGCAGCTGTGTTTTGAAAGTTAACTCTTGTTTGTGCAGAAGTGACGAAGATTGTAGTTGTGTATGTTACGTAATTCTGCTAATGCAAGGGTTGACCAAAGTGTGTTTCTACGGATATAAAGAGCGTTTTGAATTTCTGCAATTTGGGCTTTTAGTTTTACGAACCCACAGAGTCACAATTTCTGTCAGGAGTGAGATATACGACGATGGACGCTGCATTGGTAAAAATTCCAGAAGAGCTGAAAGAAATGAGAACAGCGAATGACACCCTCGCTGTGACGTTGACCACGGAAATGAAAGTGGCAAATAGTAGCCTGGCCGCGGAATGAACAGAGCTGAAGACGGCTAAAGACACCTTGCCGCCGAGTTGAAAGAAATGAAGAAGGCGAATGACACCTTCGCTGCGAATACGGAGGCGGCAAATAGGAAGTTGGCCGCGATGATGACCGTGAAGATGACGAATTGACCACAGAAATGAAAGGGGCGAAAGATAGCCTGGCAACCGAAATGAAAGTGGCGAACGACGCCACGCCGCCAAATCTGAAGTGCAGTTGGCCGGCGAGAAGGAGGACGTCACGGAGCTGGGCAAGCGGATGGGTCAAGTGAACGAGCGCGTGGAGGACGTGGCGAACCGCGTTAACGACCTAGAGGGAAAGGCACGCAGCAACACTAAGTCCCTGAACGCCAGGGTCGCGGGCGTTTTTGGCAGGAGGTTGAAGGATTTAAAGGCCGACGCCCTGGAACGCGACACAACGTCTGCGTGCGTCCAACCGACAAAGTACGACAGCACGTTAACGTTCGAAGTCTTCGACACAGTGGCCAAGCACAACAAGTGATCACCAAAGGAAGAGGCCGCACAGCTAATAGCTATCCTCCAGGGACGGGCAGCAGAAGTCCTTAACGCGGTCCAGACAGCGGCGGTGCCCAAGGACATCTGGCAAGCCCTGGAAACCGCTTCGGGAACCACCACTTGGGCGCAGCCTACCGCAGAAAATTGAAGTCAATGTCGTAGCAGCCAGGGGAGACGCTGCAGGTGTTCGCCCTGGCAATTAAACAGCTGGCCAGCAAAGCCTTAGTCGACCTCCCTCCCGAGTTCTTATTCCGCGAAGCCGCCTAAACAATCGTTGCCGAGGTACGAGACACCGAGATACGTCAGTGCCTAATGCTCGGCGACTACAAAACTATCCATGAGGCGCTAACGGCAGCATTGAGGATGGAGGCGGCCAAGGTGACGGCTACCCCAACGTCGAGAACGTGGTTTATCTGCTTCACTGGGGACCGAAGAACAGCAGAGGCACGCCGGTGAACACCAAGTGGTGTGTGTTGGGGCTGTGGTCAGCCGGGAACCCTGGATAGAGACTGTCTACACCAGGGAGGGCAGCTGGAAAACGAGTAAGAGCCATAATGGTGAGGGGCACTTCGGCGCCATCACCACCATTCCCTCGAGTGACACTGCAAGCCGTAAGCCGGCGTATGGATGACAGCCTGATCGCGGATGGTTGGGTGTGAGAGAAGCCGTACTGCGAGCTCGTGGGCACCGGGGCAGCCTTGACCGTCATCAGACCGGACGTAGCAAAGCGGTTTGCCTTCGAGAAAACCAATCCGAGCATCCCAGCTTATGACGGCATCGGATGATACCTTGCCTGTGGAGAAAGAGGTCCTGCTGAAGGTGATATTGGTAAGGAGTGACATACGTCAATGTGTGTTCATCGCGGATGTGGCTGAGGAAGTGAAATTAGGACTAGATGCCCCCAGGAGCCACAAGGCGATCGTCAACGACGGCAGGAAGGTCATGAGACTCAATGGAGAAGAGATGATACTCCGCACAGACCGAAGGGCGCCTAGGAATTTGCAGCGTCGTCCTGAGGGAAGACGTGGTTGTCCCCGCGAGAAGCGAGTTGGTGATGATGCCACTAATGGATGGCCAGCTGACAGAAAGCATGATGCTGGACAAGAAGACATCTGAGCATGGGCTCTGTGTATCCAGAACATGGTTGCCATGCCGAGGGGAGGTTCCGGTAAGGCTGGTCAACATAACAGACACCGATTACGATGTCCAGGACGGGACAGAGTTGGGGACGTGTGAGCCCGTGGTCACCGTGTCAGCAATCTACAAGACCCAGGAGACGGTGCCGACGCAACAACTGGGGCTACGGCTGGAAGGCTTACTGGAGAGGGCGGTCGACCACCTGACCGCAGAACAGCTGGAGAACGTTCGAGAACGATACTAGCTCGTCTTCGGGCAAGAAAATAGCGACTATGGCTGCACGAACAGAGTGCTCCATTACATTGACACCGGAGATGCCCTGCCTATTCGACAACCACCTAGACGCGTTAAGCTGGCGAAACAGCGGTACGGGACATGCTGGAGGACATGTGATCCAGGGGAGTGATTGAAGAGTCTGAGATACCTTGCTGTTCGCCTGTACTTTGGGTGACGAAGAAGAACGGCGAGCTGCGCGTCTGCGTGGACTACAGGAAGCTGAAGGCTGTCACCAGGACAGACTTATTCCCTTTATCCCGGATTGAGGACACTCTTTACATGCTTGCTGGTGCGCAGTGGTTCTCGACCGTGGACCTGAAGTCGGGTTTCTAGCAGGTGGCTCTAGACCCGAGAGACAAGGAAACGATCGCGTTCTCGACAGGCCAACGGTTTTGGCAGTTCACAGTTATGCCCTTGGTCTGTGCAACGTATAAGCTACCTTCCAACGCCTCATGGGATCAGTGATGAGAGGACTGACCTATGACGCCTGTCTGCTATACCTGGAGGACATCATAATCTTCGGCAAGACCTTCAAAGACCATCTCGACAACCTGACTATAGTGCTACAGAGATTCCAAGCCACCAACTTGAAGCACAACGCGAATAAGTTTCAGCTCTTCCGCAAGGAAGTCAACTACTTGAGCTACATAGTCTCACCAACCGCAGTGGCCACAGACCAGGAGAAGCCGCCGGTCGTGAGAGACTGGCCTCGCCCAAAGGAAAAGCGGGAAATTGCGCAGTTTACTGGGGCTGTGCAGTTATTACCGCCGTTTTATAAGTGGGTTCTCCGACATCGCGAAACCCCTTACCTGCGTGACGGAAGAACACAGGCCTGATGTGTGGACGGATGACACCCAAGTCGGTTTCCAGCAGCTGAAGAAGACACCTTGCAGTGCTCCTATTTTGGGACTCCCACAACCAGGCAGCCCCTTCATTGTGGACACTGATGCCAACGACCATTTCATTGGAGGCGTCCTATCTCAAGTCTAGGACGGCCATGAGCCGGTGACATCTTACTACAGCAAGACGCTGTCCAAGGCAGAGAAGAACCACTGCATCACCCGGCTAGAACTAATGGCGGTAGCACTTGAGCACTTCCACAAGTTCCTGTACGGTCAGCCATTGCACCAGAGGACTGACCACTCCGCCTTAGCCTGGTTACTCAGTTTTAGGAACCTGGAAGGCCAGACAGCCCGTTGGGTGCAGAGGCTGCAAGAGTACAGCTTAACCTCTGAACATCGTATCGGGAAGAGCCACGGCACCGCAGACGTCATGTCCCGAAGGCCCTGCACATAAGAGTGCGGTCAATGCACAAAAGTGGCAGAGAAGAAGCGTACCGCAGCTATCAGAATAGTCACAGCAGTACTTGTGGACGGTTGGGATAGCACAAGCCTGAGGAGGGACCGCCTGGCCGACGCCGACTTAGGACCACTCTTGAGAGAAGTAGAGGCAGGAACAAAACCAACCTGCGATGACATCGCAACAAAGAGCACCACATACAAGTCGTACTGGGCCCAATGGAACACGCTGACGATCAGAGAGGGCGTGCTGTTCCGGGTATGGAAATCACCTGATGGGAAGACGCAGAGAGAGCATTTGGTGCTTCCTCGGAGTAAGGTCTCGGAAGTCTTGGAGGAAGTCCACAGCAGTACTTGAAGACACCTGGGAGCAAACCCAACGATCAACAAACTGCGACAGCGCTACTACCGACTGAGGCTTTGAGCAGAGGCTGAGAGATGGTGCCGTAAAGGTCACGTGTGCATGACAAGTCACGGCCTCAAGACTAGGAGCCGGGGTCGTACGCAGCAGTACAACGTCAGAGTGCCAATCGAACGCATCGCTGTCAACATAGCTGGACTATTTCCAGTGTCCAACCGAGGCAACAAGTACCTGATGGTGGCCGTGGACTATTTCACCAAGTGGCCGGAGGTGTATGCCATCTGAAACCAGAAGGCGAAGACAAACACCGACTGCCTCGTGAAGCAATCGTTCTGCCGTTTTGGGGTGTCGTTGGAGCTCCACAGCGATCAGGGCACAAAGTTTTAGTCCAAACTGATGAAGGAGGCACTGGAAAGTCTTGGAGTGAACAAGACCCGTAACAACACCTCTACACCCGCAGTCGGACGGCATCGTTGAGAGGTACATCCAAGACCCCAGAAGACCATCTGAGGAAGGTCGTGGCCAGCCATCAGCGAGACTGGGACGTCAAGGTGCCACTGTTCCTCCTAGCCTACCACTCGCCGATACACGATACCTAAGGGATGACGCCAGCCGGCTTAATGTTTGGCCAAAAATTACTCCTCTCTTGTGATATGGATTTTGGGAGCCCTCCGGACGCAAAATAGCTAGCAGCCGAGTATGTGGAGAATTTCGTAGACCATCTCCACCACATGCATGAGATGGCTCGTCTGAACATCCAGATGGTGAGTGACCGCATGAAGACCCGATACGAGAAGCAAGCCAACAGCCAAAGGTTCAAGCAAAGTCTGGCTTTATCGCTCTATCCGGTCAAAGGGACTCTGCCCGAGACTTCAACAACCATGGCAAGAACCTTACTAGATGGTAAAGAGGATTAACAGCGTGATCTACCGCATCCAGAAGGTGCCCCGAGGAACGATGTTGGGGGTACATATGGATCGTCTGGCCCGCTACGATATTGCTGTTCGGGACGAGCAGCCTTGCAGAGGGAGCAGTGTCGCAGACACAGACACAGCACAAAGGTGTCGTTGAAGGGAGTCCTCCTCCGCAAGAGAGGGTCCTTCGACCATTGCCATACCGGGACTACGTCCCTTACTGACATGAATGTTGGTTTTTAATTAAGGGGAGGTGGGTAAATTGTGGTGATAGTGTTTAGAGAAGTATTATGGAAGTTGTAGGAAAATTTTTCTTTTAGCGGTGTAAGGTGTAATTTATGAGATTATGGCGGGCCTAGCATAAGTCTGGGTCTTTTGTAAGGTTCTCCGGGGTCGAGGTCATACTCCATAAGACCGCATATGAGGTGCTTGAAACTTGAAGGAAGTTGGGCATAGAAGCTTCGAGAGAGGTGTAAGATGTGGTCTGTGAGTTTTGGAAAATTAAGGTCTGAGTGTATATTGTCATTGGGAATATACCAATGAGATGATGTAGCGGTACGAAGATATCGACTTTGGAGTATCTGCAGTTTGTATAGGTGTGTTTTTGCTGCAACTCCCCAGACTTGGCAGGCATATGTTATTACAGGTCGCAGAACCCGTTTATCCAAGAGGGTCTTGTTGCTGAGCGCCAATGTCGATCTTCTACAATAGAGCGGGCGCAGCATTGCCACCTTCCAGTAGGTTTTATTAGCCATAGTTGTTATATGGGCCTTCCATGTAAGCTTCATATCTAGAGTGACCCCTAAATAAGTCGCCGTTGTGGACCATGGCACTTCTTCTCCTGCTAGCCGGAGATTGGGGACGTCTTGAAGCAATCGCCTGGTAGAAGTAACTGCCTGAGATGTTGTAGCATTTATTTTAGGCGCCAGGTAGTACACCAAGCGGTCAGCATATCGGCATAAAACTGAGCCCGCTTCACCGTATAAGTCTAAAGCTTAGAAGTGGCTGCCAGTGCGGTGTCGCGAACCCATTGTTGCGGCGATGCTCGGCAGGCGTGCACAAAGGGACAAACAGTGTGCAATGCGGAGATAAAAGGGCTAGCCGAAACAGATGAAGATAGATAACTGGAAGGTTCTAGTGCCGTCTTGTTTGTTACATAAGATACCGGTAATTTCTTGAACAGTGAGCGGGTATAAAAAGGAAGGCGTGGCTAGTTTATCAGAGAGTTGTAATCGGAACTGATTCGAAGTGCCTGCAGCTGTGTTTTGAAAGACAAATCTTTGGTTTGTACCGAAATGACGAAGATAGTTCTGTATGTTACGTAATTCCGTTCATGCAAGTGTTGACCAAAGTGTGTTTCTACGGAAATAAGGAGCATCTTGAGTTTCTGCCAATAGGGCTTTTAATTTTATGAACCCACAAAGTGACAATATTGTGACTTTGTGGGTTCGTGAATGAAAAGTTCAATTTCACCACTCAAAAATGTTCTTTATTTCCACCGACTTACAGTTAAACTCTTGCCAATTACACAGAATTACTTGCTGCACACAATTACAATTTACCAGTTCGTCCGTTACAATTTCACTTGTACTCGCGATTACATAAACTCCGATGCACATACCAGTTACGTACAGTCTTCCGTTGCACAATCTTCTCGTTCATTAACACGTCACTGACTAACTCTTACACCAAGAACTGCGACTGTCTCCTCGCTCACACTCACTAACCAACTGACTGACTAACACTGACTGCCTGTCTCTCTGAAACCCTTTTTATAGGAATGTCACCGTTCTTCTAGTGTTCACAGGAATGTTCCAGTAAAAGAAGGATCGAGAACCAGGTGTAAGGGAAACAGACGGCACAGTCATGTTTTTCGTCCGTCACCACCGCCTGTCACCACTATAAGACAAACGATGGGAGGGCGTAGCTAACACGGACCTCCCTCGTCTCCCGCTCTCAGCTGCTTTCATAGGGTGTTCCAGCGCTCGCGTTACACTGCTCCCTCCTCAAAGCTGTTCGCCCCGAACAGCCCCATCGTAGCGTGCGAGGCGGTCCAGGTGTACCACCAGCATCTGCTCGGAGTCTCAGCCAGAAGTAACGCTGCCGTAGTTTGTGAATCATTCGGTTCGCTCCCAGGTGTCCTCCTGAAGTACCGGCGTGCACTTCTTCCAAGACTTCCGGGACCTTGCTCCGGGGAAGTACCAACTGTTCTCTCTGCGCCTTCCCATCGGTCGACTCCCATACCCGGAACAGCACGCCCTCTCTGGTCTTCAACGAGTCCCATTGGGCCCAGTACGACTTGTAGGTGGCGCTCCTCGGTGCGATGTCCTCCCAGGTTGGTCTCGTCCCTGCGTCCACTTCCCTCAAGAGTGGCCCCAAGTCTGCGTCCGCCAGCTGCTCCCTCCTCAGGCCTGCGCTATCCCAGCCTTCAGCAGGCACTGCCACAACTACTCGGACTGCTGCGGCACGCTCCTTCTCTTCCACTCTTGTGCGCTCATGGCCGTCCTGGATCTGCGATAGGACACCTCCAATGCAATGGTCGCTAGCG
The DNA here is from genome assembly GCA_030765055.1 of Mantis religiosa. Classification (NCBI taxonomy): domain Eukaryota; kingdom Metazoa; phylum Arthropoda; class Insecta; order Mantodea; family Mantidae; genus Mantis; species Mantis religiosa. The sequence goes on along the minus strand of CM060950.1, from coordinate 293,227,679 downwards.
TCGGTGTCCACAATGAAGGCGCCACCCGGTTGTGGGAAACCCAAAATTGGAGCACTGCACAGGGTCCCCTTCGGGTGCTGGAAAGCGTCTTCGGCGTCCTCCGTCCACACATAAGGCCGGTTTTCCTCCGTCAGGCGGGTGAGGGGTTTTGCGATGTTGTCGGCCTTTTCCTCTAAATCATTAAGGTGGTCGTCTACTTGACCCTTCCGCTTGCCCAGGTTTGTGACGTCATCCCTCACGCCGGCCAACCGTTCCTCAAACTTTGCGGCCAGAGCCTCGTTCGCCGCCTTCAGTTCCGTGGCCAGACTGCCGTTCGCTGCTCTCATTTCTGTGGTTAACTCGGCCTTCATTTCTTCCATCTCCGCGGTGATGTTGTCGTTGGCCGTCTTCATTTGTTTCAACTCGGCGATGAGGTTGTTGTTTGCCGCTTCTATTTTTGCAGCGAGGTTTTCAGTTGCCGTCTTCATTTCTTTCAGTTCCGCTAAAATCTTTTCTAATGCTGCCTCCATGGTTGTAATGTTCGGTGATGTTATGTTGTTATCCCGCTTCCTGACACCAGTGTGACTTTGTGGGTTCGTGAAATGAAAAGTCCAATTTCACCACTCAAAAATGTTCTTTATTTCCACCGACTTACAGTTAAACTCTCGCCAATTACACAGAATTACTTGCTGCACACAATTACAATTTACCAGTTCGTCCGTTACAATTTCACTTGTACTCGCGATTACATAAACTCCGATGCACATACCAGTTACGTACAGTCTTCCGTTGCACAATCTTCTCGTTCATTAACACGTCACTGACTAACTCTTACACCAAGAACTGCGACTGTCTCCTCGCTCACACTCACTAACCAACTGACTGACTAACACTGACTGCCTGTCTCTCTGAAACCCTTTTTATAGGAATGTCACCGCTCTTCGAGTGTTCACAGGAATGTTCCAGTAAAAGAAGGATCGAGAACCAGGTGTAAGGGAAACAGACGGCACAGTCATGTTTTTCGTCCGTCACCACCGCCTGTCACCACTATAAGACAAACGAGGGGAGGGCGTAGCTAACACGGACCTCCCTCGTCTCCCGCTCTCAGCTGCTTTCATAGGGTGTTCCAGCACTCGCGTTACAATATGAACGATACTGTGTCTGATTTTCCTGGACACGTGGAAGCAATTCTGCGTCATGGAGCCACCGTAATTAAGTTCTCTCAAATTGTTTTTAAAGACTTAACCAAACAAATTAAATTTATGGGCTCAGCAAGTGTTGTGAATCCAATGTTCTCCCGTAAATCCTTCCAATAATTCACAACATTTTATCATATATGCAGCAGAATCAGTGACATATTTCAGATCTCCATTATCAATTTCAAATGCATGCAAAATACTCAGCATGGCTTGAGAACACGTCTTGCTATTTCCGGTATCTAAAAACACAAAATCTAACAAGAAAATCTCTTGTTGAAATACTGTGACTTGAGTTTTGACTAATATTGCTGATTCAGTTTAGCCAAATCTTTTCTTCTTTCCAAAGACTTTTTAATATTTGCTCTGACTTCATCTGCGCAACGAGGGACGTACTCTCTTTTTAGTTAGTTTGCCCTAGGAATGTATCTGATCCTAGTAAAAAGCCAAAAAAGTATTAAAATTGAGTTTTAACATTCCAACACAAGTAAACGTCTATAAACGATTCTACCATAGTACCCACATAGGCGCCTAATCGGTATAATAATGCTTTCCTCTTACTTGGGACATACTATTTTTGAATCCAGTGACGTCCTGCAGGATCATCTATGTTTTCCACTGGAATGTTGTCTTACAGTAGCATCGCTATAGTGTCCATTACAAATTCCGTTTTTGTTTTTCAGTTTTAGCTTTCTTCTGTCTTTCTATAGAAACATCTATGGATGCCTGTTGTTTCGCAGCTATTGTCTTTTATTTACGTTTCAAATGTTTCTTATTTTTAAAAGAAAGTTCTGATACAGTATCCTTTTTCTCCCATTCTATTCGAACAGCACAAAACTTGCACATCAAAATGTTACTTTCCTACACGTTATATATACCCTTATTAGCAAACTCTTTCACTCCGCTGTGCTTTCCGGCCATCTTTACAGCTAAATACACTCTCTTAGGAAACCTTATTTAAAAGTAAATGATGAAACACCTCAGGGGAAAAATGTTTAAACTATCTAGTGTTCGGTGTTATACGCTCTTTTCTACTTTTCGTCCTCCTAAAGTTTCTAACTAATAAAGGGAATAAATTTGAGATAAAGCAAATACTAAATTTTATACCTATGATCGCTGCAATTTCGCAAAATGAGAAGATTTTGCTCACTTTTGCTCTTATCGTGAAATGTCGATAGAATAATAATATTGGTTTATTGACCAGCATATTCTCGCACTTCAGGTGGTGCTTTTATATGGCATGTTTCTTCATGTTCTACACGTGGACCCTTATTACGCACAATTTCTTTTACGTCTCCATAATTTCAAGTGTTGTTATGTTTTTACCTTTACGTTTTTCGTTTTTCGTCAAGTTGAAAATTAATTTATTAACTTTGTGTGAACTAATTTTCCAAGTGTTCTACACTTGGACCCTTATTACGCACAATTTATTTTACGTCTCCATAATTTGAAGTGGTGTTATGTTGTTACCTTTACGTTTTTCGTATTTCGTTAAGTTGAAAATTGATTTATTAACTTTGTGTGGACCAATTTTCCTGGGGAATAAAGCAATTTCTGCCTTACTGACGTAATCACTTGCAACCATGACAAAGTTCTGTAGATTTGAATGCTAAGATTGAGATGTTTTAATTTTAGGTCCAAATCTTAAAAATTGCCTCCATAAATCCATGTATAGTGCAACGGGATACACCTGCTAGCATTCCAGAAATAAGTTTTACATTTTTCTAGGGCCAATGTAAATTAGGCATTCCGCAAGTAGTTGGTGTGAAAACCAAATCGGCCATGGGTTTAGACTTACATTGTGTTGGTCGCCATTTTAAAATATGAACTAAATATCACATCCGTTGAAATTTTCTTGCAGCTGAGCTATACACATTGGAGAGTAGGTATGTAAGAAAGTAAGCGTTGGGAGGGGGTGGTGGGGTGGGACGATGTGGTACTACATTTCAATCGGACCAAAATATATTTGGTATATTGTCCATGTTCTAATACCTGCCGTCGTAGCTCAGTGGTATAACGCAAGCTATGCTAAGTGAGCAGAGGATTCACGGTTCGAACTCCAGCACACCGTCATACTTTTTCTTCTTATATCTCTTGCGCATGCACAAAATATTGCTGAAAATTCTTTTTGCACTTCAATCGAACATTTTCACAAATTTTCACCACAGTCGAGTAGTGTGTCGCATCCAAGAAGTTGTATGTGTCAGTCTGCAGTTAAACTCCCTTGGTAGCTAGAGGGTAGCCAGTCTGCCTCACGTTCAAGAGGTCGCGAGTTCGAATCTCGGTCAGGATGTATTACCTGGATAAGGTTTTCCGGGATTTTTCTTTATCCTAAGAGGCGAATGTCGGGTAACTCTAAAGCTCCATGGAACACAGACTGATTTTAGCATTATTTCACCCTTTCCATTCATCGTCCGATGTGACTTAACGTTGGAGGACGTAAATTACAAAGAAAGAGAAGCCTGCAGTTAAAAGATGTGAAAATTTAGATCGCGCTGATCATGATAATAACGCATGCAATTAAATTGGGTTGTGGCTGAAGAACCATAGGTAGACTGGTATCGGTTGAAAGAGCCAAATTACGCAAATGTCAGTAGGCCTGGTGCAGATAGCACACAGCAGATAATTATGGTTGCTCATATTAAAGCATACTCAAACCATTAAAGATGCACGCTATTTCATCGCATCGTTGTGTCACTAAGCTTCAGTCTCTCTGAGGCACACAAAGCAAATGAGCCCAAGGTCCAATGAGCTTAGAGTTACCCGATATTTGTCTTTCAGAACAAGAGAAAACTCCGGAAAGGACCTTATCCAGACAACTGGCCCTGGCCGAGATTCAAACTCGGGACTTTTTGAACCTGTGGCAGACCCGCTACCATCTACGCTACCGAGGCGGGCTTACTGGCACTGGTAATTTGTAGTGACCAGAAGGTATTTCGGTATGAACAGCAAAAACTTGATGTCTGTATAGACCAAGGGGAACTGGACACGAGCCTTAGTGCATGGTTGAAATACAACTTTCAGCAAACTTCTTCTGCTATATGACAGCATCAGATCCATGGGAGTTATTTCACGTGTGAGAGAGTATTAAGAGTGTAGTCTATAGATATTCTCGAAACAACTACAACAACCTTGACGTCATCCCTTCGTGCTCTGTTCCAGAACTAATCTCAAAAATCTGCTGATCTGAACCTCATTGGACGTGTGTGGACCTTCATAGTAAAGGAACGGAAATGAAATGTGTAGCGTTTAACGCCCGCTTTTACCACATGCGGCACCGCAGGGGGTGGCAATAGTGATAAATGAGATGAAGATGCAGCACCAGTGGAATGGACCGCTTGACTCTCACCAAGGCGGCCCGGGTTCGATCCCAGGCGACCGCAAAGTGAGATTTGTTGTGGACAACACGGCACTGGGGCGGGTTTTCTCCGGGATCTCCGGTTTCCCCCGCCATCTCATTCCACCGGTGCTCCATCTTAATTTCATGTATCATCAGTGTCATCGCCTGCGGTGCCGTATGTAGTAAAAGCGGGCGTTAAACACCACACATTTCATTTCCGGAGATTCCGGAGAAAACCTTGCGTGTTGTCCACCAATAATTTCACTTTGTGATTACCTGAGATCAATCTGCGCCGCCTTGGTGAGAATGGCGTGGTCTGACCACTCTGCCACGGCACGGACATTTAAAGGAATGTTAAGAACATCGGTCAGACAGGATGCGTGAGAATCTTGTCGCTCACGTGATGGAGCTAAGGCAACTTTATCACCAGAATCGTTCTGCATTTGTTTCAAACGTGCATGACAGAGAAACGATGTAATCGTAGCGGAGGCGATTGTACCGGGTACTAAAACCCAATATTTCATTTTTATCTTCCATTCGTTGTTTGGCTAACTTGTTCCAAAGAAAATCAATTTTCTATGAATCTGAAATGTTTTACAATGTATCTCTTAATATACAATGTTGCTTCAGTATGAAATTACAAAAATTTTAGATTGGCTTTTTGAGGAACATTTTTCCGTGGTTATCGTTTTGTTTTTATTACTTTTTATAAATAGAAAATCTAAATTTAACAAGCAGTTACACAGAATATACACTTTTAGCTTTATAATTTATACTTCATTTGATTATACACAATTATAATTGTAGCTTTTAGTTTGTGTCGCCCACCTCGGTAGCGTAGATGGTAGCGTGTCTGCCTCACGTTCAAGAGGTCCCGAGCTCGAATCTCGGTCAGGGTGAGTTACCTGGATAACGTTACTTCCGGGGTTTTCCCTTAACCTGAAAGTCAAATGTCGGGTAACTCTAAGCTCCATGGGCCCCGGGCTCATTTGAGCATCATTTTACCAATTTCATTCATCGTCCGATGACGATGGAGGACGTAAATAACAAAAAATAAAAAAGAAAAAAAAAAGTTTGTGTTACTCAAGACGAAGTTTTTACATATTCTTGCTGCATTATGCATTAGCTTGTTGTTATGACCATATGCACTGTACATAGCACTTAGAGGTTAACTTCATTAAAATAATTACATATCCACATGACATGCTGATCAAAATCTTGTCGTAATGGCTTACCTGGAAGGGAACAGTGTAAGTTGTTTGGCTGCTGGGTATTACAAAGTTAAAGCGTATAATAACCAGAGTAAAAATTTTGTGGTGACAATTATTTATAGAATTCGCATTAATAATTTTAATTGGTAGTGTTTTGTGTTTTTTACCATAAATTCGCATTAATTTCGCGCAAATTTTCGGGAAGAATTAATGAGTAATAGCATGGCTGAATTGAAAAGTAACAGGTAACTAGAGTAGCAAAACTGTTAAAACTCCTTTCTTCCAGATTAAAATATTTTATTTGAAATCAGCGGACAGTAGGTAACATGAATAAGATCAAACATCACACATCAGACATCGCCAAACTGCAGCATAAAACAATTTTATGACATTTTCACTTTTCATACTTGCTCTTTTGTCTGTCACAACTAAGTTCTATGTAGAGAAAATGTTTCACTCTCAGCGCTTGACATCGGCAACCAAAGACATTGAAGGGACTTTGCACAGAAATTGCTGTAAGAATCAGCTTTTGCCTTCAATGCCAAGAGTGTTGATACTACATCTAATCTGTTATCGTTACCACTGTGGCTTTGCTGTTCAACAATGTCACAAAGCTCTTTGTAATAAAGGAGCAAATCAGCATCAGAGGCAATACCACTGGTTTTAAATGCGTTCAGTTGTTTAAATGCTGCCATTACATGATTTGCATCACCTATACTTGATTTAGTAACTAGCCTAGAAGGTTCAAACAAATTATATAGCTCTTATGTTTATTACATCATCAGTTTCTTTCGCATAAGTGAGTTTAATTCAGACAAAGTCATACAGCAGCAAACTTTTAGATCCTCTTTTACTGCTTCTCTAGCACTGTGATGCATGATATGATCTATAAGAGCACTTTGTTTCTAAAGTGACCACTCTCTAAAATTTCACATTTGGTTCTCAGCAAGTTAATTCGGGATAAAACATGGTGAGTCACAGTTATATTATTTTTTTTCTGAAATTGTAATATTGGATCTGTTATTATCAATCTGCAATTTTCAGAAAAAATATTGTTGTTGTTGTACCTTTACAATACTGCAGCACCTGGCATCGCAAAAATGATACTGTAACAAATGTTGCGCAGGAACTGAAAGCTTTTGTTTTAGAAAAGAAATCGACAATTGCATCAAAATAGCTGGCAATGTAAACTACTGAATTTAACCTGCTATACCAGCGTGTCAGTACAGGCAATGCGAAAAGTTTACCTTCTATATCTGGTTGTTTTTCAGTGATGTATTGTTTGTATTCGCTTTTTAACTTTCGGGCATTTAGGAACAAATTCCTAAGCCCTGAGGGACAATATTTTCCTGTTAATGGCATGTCTGAGAGTAGCTTCCTACAACTTCAGTACCTTCTCAGTACCTTTAGTCAGCGTAATAGGAGTTTAGGCTGTGCACGTCGTGCAATCCAATAAATAACATTTCCAGTTAGCATACGACAAACTGTTCTCAGTATCACGGACTAGCCCGATGTTGTGGTGTCAGTTTGTTGTTTCACCGCTTAGCTGTTATTTCAGTGCGCATGATGCTGTCACTGATCTGGCTTTGTTGAGTGTTAAATTTTATCTAGCTTTCATTAAATTTGTAAACATTTTTAAGGACTTCTAGATTCATGATATGAAGGCATGAATGTTAAATTAAAGTTATATTTATGCAGTTTGTAATAAATGTAAATTTTCCTATTCAGACTAAAGATAATAGAAATTTTCTCATTTATCGTTAAAAACATACTCTCGAAAAAAAGAAAAATTCGTGAAAATTCGCGAAAAATCCTTAAAAACAGAGATTATTGCCTCTGTGTATAACCATTCATTGCGTTTCAAACTGTGAAAGCTTGGCTCACTTGACCCAGCGTACATTCTCCCACTGAACTACGACAGTAGATTTTAGGGGGCGAGCTATATACAACATATACATTGGTTCTATTAAAATCAGCATTACACCGGTTGCCCAGTTTTCCTACATGTAACTGCAGGAGAATGTTGACTTGTTATGCCATATTTAATCCAAAGGGCATCAAACCCAGTGACACGCGTTATCGAAGCTCCACCACCCTCAGTTAAATCAAAGATAACTAACTTCGATGTCTTACTCTGCTTGTAAAAAGGGTTTACGTATTCTCTCATGTAGGATAAAGCAAAGACGTCCTTTGTACAGTGTAGGGATGTGTAAGTGTTGTACTTACATTATTTTCTATACTCTAGTATAAATCATTGTTACAAAGTTTGTGGCTCTATGTACTTCATATTCATCGAGATAAACATTATCGTATTTCTAATTTCCTTGCAAGTTCAAGAATAATGGAGTACAGTAGGCTTATGGAATAGTCAACTCTTTTAGGAGCTCGTCGCTATGTGGTGACTTTGTCCGCTCTGTTTGCATGGGCAAGAGACGAAAACAGTGAATAAAAGAATCTTATTTTATAAAAATAAGGTATTGGAAAATATAAACAATTAACAGGGAATACCAAAAATTATATTTGAGTTAATTTGTGTGTTTATCGTGACCTACATTTTTGTTCAGTCAGATTTTGTCTATCTGTTATGTTTTACAAGTAATGTAATTGAACCTTTATGCAGCAAATCCCAACCTCTCCGCAAAGCATGTGAATCCTGCCTTAAGAGTTGTCCCCCCGTGCAAGGTCTGGCCATGTAATATCTTCATCCATTACCATCCATGGTTAGATCTTCACAATATATGAATAGTTATTACTAGCAGTTTTGTTTTTCTCTCTGTTGCAGATGTTACAAGGCTCACAGAAAGCTTAGAAAGCTTCATTGGTATGGTTCCAGTTATAGAAATTGAGGTGAGAATTCATTCCATATTATCACACGTGTGATGTATGTAGCACGAATTTCAAAAATTTATGATTCCAGCAGTCAAGCATTAATATTTGCATTGACACATTTTTCGTAATCAAATTACTATTTGGTAAGGTTGTGCCACGAAAAACACATTTCAATAAAATTCAATACTCTTGTGATTAAAAACAGTTATGATTTAATACAATTTTCGAGTATGATTCTTTAACAAATAAATGTAACATATGGGTACTTTCTTCGCTGACAAATATATTTTGACATGCTGGTATGTCTTGTTTGCTGATATTTTTGGATTGCTAAGAGCTTTATTTTAAGTTCAAATAACGCTTATAAAATGCGTCAAATAGGGAATGGTTTTGCTGCGCTTACAGCTTATGCCAATATATGCTTTCTATGTACTTTTTCAATATCACTAATGTTGGAAACTCCATTATAAAAATAATATTACAAAATCATAAATACAGAAACAGGGAAAACTTGACACAACAATCTGAAAAATTTAAATTTTAATTAAGATTTTAATTTTCTGCCTCTAGTTTACTTTCTAAAATTTGTAATTATATTTAAATGAAATCCTGTGCGTATGTAGTGCCTTTTTGTTCTCTCCTTTAAGTGGATCATGTATCGTTTCTCTTCTTGTATTTTACTTTCGTCCATTTATGTAGGGGGATCCTAAGCTTTGTCAAATTTATATATATAAGTAATGTAGTCAAAGCAGTATTATAAATAACCGTTTTATTTGTCTATTAAATTCATTTATCGTCTAAAAGTGGAAATTAGCTCTTGAAGGGACGTCAATTTAACAGATGCATAAATGATCAAAAAGAACACAGAGTGCAACAAATATGATAGGAACACAAATGTTGCAACAGCACATTTTGCTATCGTAGTGTAAGTGCAAAGCGGCACGAGCAACCTACTTCCTACTTGCCCCTTTCAGTGCTTCAAAAGATGCCATATAAAGTACTAATATATAAAGGGCTCCTCAGGTCGCTTCTTCTGAACTTGACTTCCCACGACAAGCTTTAAATGCAGAATGTTGATACTGAACCATTTCTATAACGGAGAAACTCTTATTCTGTTTGTACACAACGGTAACGGACATTTCAACTGTCAACTTTTGTTTTAATTTACAAGTCATCATTGTGAACTTTTGAAATTAATGATATTTTAAATAGCTCCATGGTGGTAATGTTATATTACAATGTAATGAACTTCTTAAACTCGTTTACATCTGAAAGATAACGCAAGTGTGCGTATTAAATAAGTTCGGTTTACTTTATTTATTTTCGTGAAACTGAAGCAACACTAGAAGGTTGCAGCGATCAATACTTATTTTCCTATGAATGTACATAAATGATTGAAAGTTATGAGTACGGGCACCGCTTTCAAGTTACGTGGTATTTATCCTATAGTTTTAGCTGAGTCCCGTAATCTTCCCTATTTGATCGAGCAGTATGGTTTAACCTATCCGGAGTTAAAATGAAGTGGGGTAGCTTTTGTAACTTTCCTATAATGTAATGTATCATGTATAGTTTATATGTTATATGTGTCATTATTCGAAGTTGTAAGCTAAATCTACCGTGTACTTGTGCAATATGTTGACTATGTTTTAATTATTGCACATTTCTACCTTATGAGTTGAAATTATGGCAGAGGTAGCTTTTAGGACTCTAACGTAGCTTTTAATTTTCATTGGGATGCACATATAGTATAAAAGTACAACTTTAAATCCAGATTAATCAATAATTATTGATATATATCTGGATTTTGAGTATAAATATTGAATATAAGTATAGCTTATTAGTTCTGTTAAGTTTGTAGACTCCGAATGTACACGCTTTTATCAAAAAATACCAAAAATAATATTTGAATATGAGAGTTTTATAAACGATATACAAACTGCCTAGAATAACACTGTGGTGGCCATGCACGAAATTAAGTATTCCATGAAAATTTTTGAGTGCAACGCATACTTCATTTGTTATAGCATTGTTACCTCGATGGTACTATTATTATCACAGTTAAATAAAGTTATCTTGCTATATAAAAGTTACTAAATGTGATATATCTGATGGCGATACAACGGATTCGCTTCAGTTCTCCAATGAGCAGTTGCGCAACGCAGTGGAACGCTGACAGCTCATCGTTCTCTGGATTTGTTTGTACTACAGGAGTCTGCGGAATTGAAGATGTAACTGTAACTTTTCAGTAGCAGTTTGATGCACTTTAGCTGGCAGAAAAGCTGGTAAGGAAGCCCGATACTGACAACACTGTTCTCCAGTTTGGTTAGCTCTGGTATTACCTTAGCCACCAATAAGGAGCACTGCAGAATGTGGTTCCCATTTTTCAGCCGTCCAGAAAAGGTCAGAGCCCTTTGTATATGGTGTGAAGCGTCCCACGCAGTATATATGAGGACTTATACTTCGATAAGCATTCTTGATGTGTTAGAGATCGCAAGAATCCTGCCAATAACCATTTTAAAGGAGTACGTGTGCTGGTGCAACTAACAAGCAGAACATTTTCCAACTCTTCTTTATGTTGCGTTGTTCTTCCATGATTCTGTCTCCAGTATGTGCAGCCGCTTGAAATCTTGGTTCTCTACGGTAATCCCTTTGAAAAACTCGTTCAGCAAAAGATAACAATATTTTTTGATTGAACCTTTAGTAGACACTACAAAAGGAACTTCTTGAGACAGACATGGCATATGAAAAACTGGAAGTGTATGAGACAGGAGGAGGCAAAAGAAAACGCACAGAAATCATACATCTCAAATTAAAAGTGATGCTTGGGTCAATCGCAGCACCATTACACAACTCACATGATGGGGGTGCTGCATACCGGGAGTAGCAAGAGCAGACGGTATGTAGTATTCTTTTAAAACTGATTTTACACTAAAGCTAGTAAATAAAGTGTCTTATAACTAGTTAAAATGTAGTTAGGATAAGTTTAGTAATTTTCCAATAATGCAATTTATCATGCCTGTAGGCTATATGTGTTTTTTCGAAGTTGTAACCAGGCCTAGCATATACTTGTGCAAGGGATTGATCACGTGTTTCAAATAGTGCAGATTACTACATAAAGAGTTGAAAATATTACAGAGGTAGCTTTTGAGGACTGTAAGGTAGCTTATAACCTTCATTGGGATGTATAGTATAAACGTGCGAAGTTTAATTCATACTTATCAATAAATATTGATGCACGTTTGGAGTTTGAATATAAGTATTGAATAAAAAACGGCATTGTTGTTTATGTGTACATTTGAAGATATTAGTTAACCAACGGGGAGTTCAATTTAGGACGTGGAGGAATACCTTGTAGTACAGCATCTAACATTTATGTTTGTTCCACTGATGAAAGGAAGAGACAACTTATCTTGGTTAGCATACTGACGCCTAAGTGTTAACGTGGTTTATAGTTATCGATTGTGTTTAAACGCTCTAACACACAACAGTAAGTAAATGAAAGTCTATATTATACTCTATAAGTACGTTTCATTAATTAATAACTGGATGAATTTTGTGGATACATCGAACATAACCTTTTGTTTGCTATCGTCCAGGTGCCGCAAAGTTGGATCTGCAAACGTCTGGTATTGCTTTGTATATCTTTGTATCCACACTAATTTGTTTTGTAAATATTTGTAGTTGGCTTGACATGACCTGGTACCTTAATTAGCAATAAACTTTTTAACTTTCCTTTATAATCTGAAATAATTATTATTGTACATTGATTGTAATTGTGTACTTAGTTGTACAAGTATACAACAGCGACATTACCAATGTATTCACTTAAAAGGTCCCTTAAACTTGAATGAAGTATAAAAAAGCAACTATAAAAAAGCATAACGTACTCCATTCCTATCGCTAAACTAAACATCTAGTTCTTTAAAATAGCAAAACAGCACTACGTTGTACACTCACATCAACTTATTTACCCTCCTTCAATAAATTGTTCTGGGAAAGCATATTCCTGTTTATACTTTACGCTAATCGAGATAAACATTTTTAGAAATGCTTTTCTTCTGCAGATATATGGATAGGGAAACAGGTAGACTTTTCGTGATACTCAAATGTTGTTAGAATTGTTCGCTATGTGATGGCTTTGAAATTTACAAGTAACTACTCTTTCCCCAATTAGGAATAAAATTTCATACAGAAAATTTACATATTATCTCAGAGCTACACACTTTTTCCAGAAAGTCAACATTACTTTGACCTCACAGAACAAATTCAGTGTAAAACGCATTTTGAAATCAAATAATACAAAGGAGATACCTACAGACAAAAAATCAGGCGTATACCGGATAAACTGCAAAGGCTGTGACAACTTTTACATTGGAAAAACTAAAAGGAATTTTAACATTAGGCTTAAAGAATATTTTGAAAATATCACGAGCAAAGAAATAGATAAATCGGTTGTAGCGTACCATTTTTGGAATGATAATTACAATATTGAACTAGAAATCTACACATTAAAAGGTGTTCAGTGTCCAACTGCGTTAACCACGTCTGAAAAGATATTCATAAAGAAATGTGAAAAAAAGCGGTTCAATTTCGATTCCAACTTTGAAGAGAACCCAAACTTCAAGTTCATGAAGATACCGACAGAGATGCCCCTATCACCTTCAAGGAGTGCAACAAACCAACATTCAGTAGTTGACATTAGTTGAAGATGTTAGGAAAGTCCTAACGAAAAGCTAAATACTAGCATAAATGGAGCACTGAGCTCTAGTTCGACTCAAAATTATATTAATTTTGTGCTATTTTGGTTTATCAGTTTATCAAACTAAACTGAGAACATGCGAGAACATATTCATATGGAAAAATAAGGACTGCGTAATGAACTTCGAAATCCCACCAGTAGATAACTTGACAAAGAAGTTCGTAGTTCCGTCGCCAGAGAGAGGAAAGCAGACGACAAATGCTAGTTGGAGAGAGGTTGAAAATGGGGTCAATGGCTTCCGAAACTAGTCCCTCGATGATATAAAATCGTAGGTGACGAAGTGTCAATAAACTGACTACAAATAGTTTTTCCAGTGCTTTAACATTCTTGGCAAGAAATGCTTGACATCATCATAAAGAATGCTGGAGCCAAGTTAGAGATGTGATGCGATAGGCATATCAAAACGTTGTAAATTTCTATCCTCAGTTATTTACCCATACAATTGAAATTATGGATATTCAGACACTCCATCCCATTTATGATTCTCAAATAGGAATGTACCTATTTGTTGTTTTACCTCCTGGTCATGCAAACAATAGAATTTCAAAGCCATTATATAGCCACCAGTATTTAACTATTTTTACTATTACTTAAGCCCATTCTCAATGTATGTACAAGGAAATATGTTATAAAACCATTTCTGCAAATCTTTATTTCATTTAACATGAAGTGGTTAGCACAATAGGCATTTCTAAGAGTAGTTTGTATAAGAATAAGTATTTTCTCCCAAAAAAGATTAATACGTTTCTGAAATCACTTTTGTAGTTGTTAGAAAGTAGGAAAGTAACTCAGTATATTGAAATACTGCTAAGTTTGGGCAGTTTGTAATGAACCCATTTGCGAGGTCGGCATGTTGATCACGCAAATTGTTTCTCGAGGAACTTTCTGCTATGTTAAAGTATTAAAGGACTGTTATTTTGTTTTCTGTTTCAGACAAAGTACAGTTCTACAGAGAAAATTCCCGAAAGCAAAAGAATGAAGACTTACCAAACAGGAAGGGGTGTCTTTTACTCTGTGATTTAAATTCACACATGCTTCACGTGGCTGTTACGTTTCATATTTTAAATATATGTTCCTTTTCATAGCTACAATTAAATTACTGTTCACTTTTAGGGAATGAAATCAGCTGTTCTCTTGCAAAGCAGAGATAGGAATTGTAAATGAAGGAATATTTGTGTTTAGTATATATTTTCTTCAAAAGATTGGGATGTTAAATGTACATTATTGTTTCAAATATTTAATTAAAGTCCCTAAAATAAGTTTTTCATTTGTAATGGTAGATGCTCGATAATAAAGTCATGTCTTCTCTTGTACTGCAATATTTTTAAAATTTTCTGATGGTCAGCTAGTGAAACACATTTTCGAGATATTTTGAATACATTTCTTAGTTTGAATTACTGATATATTGCAATTTTTTGCAAATGTTTGGACAAATAATAATGAGCTGTTGCCAAGCAGCTACAAATGATTTTCGTGGTAGATTAGGAATTAACTATGGGTTTCCATGTAGGACATTTCATTTTTTCCTTTATCATTGAATTATTTAATTTTGTTTGTTGATGTCTTTGTATATTAAAGTGATAAATCATTTTACAAAACTGAAATAATATGTATAAAGTTCTGGGCATACAGTAAAATCTCTTTAACCCGCACCATCTTTTAAAAAAATTATGTTGGTTAGTGTAGTAAATGAAGATTTACTTTACAGATGCTAAATTGCTATTCTTAGTGGGTACATTACTTGAATTCTCTTGCCAATCGGTGAATTCGTTGTACTCATCCCAGCTGCTTGGGGTCAGGCTGGAAGAGACACTTTGTTAAAGTCATGAAAGTAATTGTGATATGGTGTGAGTGTGTGTGTGAGAGAGAGACAGAGAGAGAAAGAGAGAGAGAAAGTTGTCAGAAAACAAGATTAAAGAAGAAGCAACAAGCTTGAAAGAAGATTATATGGACATTTTTAAAAATATCGATGGCTGATCTGATGTTGATGAAGGCATTGACAATTGATTGCAACTAAACAATGAAAGAGGCTATAAACCGATTACACAGTAAGGCATTATTGCAGTGTTACTCAAAATGAAAATGAAGAGTATTCAGATTCAGACAGTGATGATGACCTGTTGTTATGACCTATGCACAAGCAGTAGTAAACAGAGAGATATTGATGCCTTTATTTCAAAAGTTAAGCTGAAGCATTGCCAAATGAACTTTTAATGTTAAGGCAAATGCGAGATCGCACTGTTTGTAAACGATACACTAAACTGAGACAGCAGAAGCTACCGCCCCTTTCACTGCCGACTAGTTTGTAGCCATATTGTGTACAGTGCAAATACATAGTCTATTACAGTACATACAATGTATGCATGTTTAGGTGATAGTGTGCTAATTCTAAACTACATTTAAAATACAAGCAGGTCTAGTGGATTATTCTGGACTTAAAGGTTCTAGCATATGCACATGCAAAGAGCAAGTGACTGTGAATGTATGGGAAGGGCAGGAATGCTATCTAGTGGCAGTTCACTCCCAGTAATATTTTCTCTGAAATAAATGAAGTAGGTGTAACAGGAAACACTCACTATAGCAATCCTGTATCTTAGAAATTATGTTTCTCATTACGCAACAGGCCTGAGAAAACATCAATTTCAGAATAAAAACATTAATAATATGGAAACACTAAAACAATCTTTTTTTAATTTATTTAAGGTAGCTTTAACTTCCTGGATCATATCGCGACCATTTCTACAAAATAATACAATTAGTATCATATAAAAATTTACATTCAATATACAGGATTACAATCAAACATATAAAATATACACATTAATAACATTAATTATGAAAACAATTTACATTAAATACAGATAACTGAAAACAAAGGCAAGAAAATATATAAGTTAAAAACACTATTTTGCAAAACAAAAATTTCATTATTTTAACACCGTTGCGTAGGTTATGAAATACAATTGATTAAAGTATATTGCACATAATTTATATTAATTTCCAAATGTCTATATCCTTTAGGTAATTAAATAGATTGCGTCGTAATTTGAAACTGTTTAGCGGTATGGAGATGTCCTGTGGGATTCCGTGTTGTTTTCTGTTTCTTTCGTATTCATTGCATTCTATGAGAAGGTGGTAAATTGTAAGGTTTTCATTACATTCTTTACACGTAGGCTGCGGCTGTCTTGAGAGAAGATATGAATGAGTGAGGCTGGAGTGACCAATTCGTAGACGGGTGAGAATGACTTGTTCCTTTCTAGTAAGTGGATTGGTTGGGTGAAAAGCGGTGGATCCTTTTCGTCCTTGGTGTAATTTTCCTGGTTGTTGTTGATTCTATTCAGGTTTCCATTTTTGTACTGGTGTTTTGGAGACATTATTTATAATATCTGAATATGGAATTTGGACGTTCGTTTGTTGGCGTAGTGATGTAGCGTCTTTAGCAGATTCGTCCGCTCTTTCATTCCTTGTTATTCCCTGATGGGAAGGGATACAAATGAAAACCACGTTTTTACCAGCATCGGTGATGTTACTGAATAGGGTCTGTGTGTCCTGAACTAATTTGTTGTCTGTTGCATAGTTCTTCATGCTCTGCAAGGTAGTCAGGGAGTCAGAGCATATTGCATAGCAGTTGTGGTGTGCTGTCAGTATATAAGTAAGTGCTTGATAAATGGCGTATATTTCAGCACTGTAGGTGGAATAATAGTCAGGTAACCGCTGCTGTAGAATTTTGTCATGAGTTATTATTGCAAATCCAGTACCATGATCCGTTTTTGATCCATCAGTGTAAATAAATTGATAATTGGGGAAATTGTTGCACATTTCATAAAATAGTGTTTGATAAACAATTGCAGCGGTATTCCATTTCTGGTGAAAGCTTAGGTCGGTATATATCTTGAGAATTTGGAGTTTCCAGTATGGTTCTTCATGGAAGTCCCTGATCATTATGGGAGGGATCTTTATGTTGTTAGTATTTAAATAGTTAGCAAGTCGTTGATAGAAAGGTAAGGAGTGCTTTTTGGATGACAGGTCATGTTGCTTTTTGTATTAGGAAAAACATATGAATGGATACTTGAATGAGGTCTTGCTGCTATTTTGATTCCATATTTTATGCTTAATTGTATTCTCCTGGTGTTTAACGGTGGTTGGTTGGCTTCTATCAGTAGGCTAGAGACTGGACTGGCACGATATGTTCCTAATATAATCCTCATAGCAGAACTTTGAATCACGTCCAGTAGCTTAAGTAACGCCGGTACTGCAGAGTTGTACACAATAGCTCCATAGTCAAGTTTGCTTAGGATTAAAGCTTGATACGTCAGTTGTAGGACATGTTGATCAGCACCCCAATTGTGGTGTGATAATGTTTTTAATGTGTTTAGGCGCCTTGAACAGTCTTCCTTTAGGTTCAAAATATGTGTTTTCCATGATAGATTGTGGTCGAAGATAATTCCCAATAATTTCAATTGTTTGGTTGTTTCAATGGGTTTTCCATACAGGTGGATGGTAGGGTTTGGAAGATGCACTGAACTTTTGGTAAAGCAAATACATTTTGACTTTTGTTGAGAAAAACTGAATCCTGTTTGTGATGTCCAAATTTGTATCCTTGTTACTGTGTCTTGTAGTAAAGCTTGGGTGGTTGAGATGTTATTACCTTTACAGAAAAAGGTCAGATCATCAGCAAATAGGCACGCTTTTACAGGGGGATGAATAGTGTTCAGTATGTCGTGTAGTGCCAGCAGGAAAAGTGTAACGCTAAGCACGGAGCCTTGGGGTACTCCATTGTCTAACTTAACTTCCTTGGATAATGTGCCATTTGTACGTACTCTAATGGTGCGATGCTGGAGAAAATTCTGAATGAAATAAAACATATTCCCTATATTTTATTTTGTCGTAGTATTTGAAGTATACGTGTTCTTCATGTCATATCATATGCCTTTTGTATATCTAGACTAACTAGTATGAGATGTTGATTATGGAGAAAGGCTTCTCTTATTTCAGACTCAATCGAGATTAAACAACCTATAGTGGAACGGAATTGCCTGAAGCCATATTGTGATTCAGAAAGAAGTTTCCTGTTTTCAATAAGCCAACGTAATCTTTTATGTATAATCTTTTCTAGAACTTTGCACATTGTACAAGTAAGAGATATTGGTCTGTTGTTGTTTGGTAGTGTGAGGTCTTTATTAGGCTTCGGTATGGGTATCACTACTGCCGAACTCCAAAGATTGGGAAATAACCTATAAGACCAGATATGATTGAATATCTGAAGAAGATATATATGTCCTTCAATTTGTAGTTGTTTCAGCATATCATAGTGTATATTATCTGGTCTAGGACTGGAGCTTTTGCATAATACGAGGGCATTTTCATATTCATAATATTCGATGGCCTCATCAAAGTTTTCGGTACTGTCATTTACAGGTTCGTCAGGTATTGAATCATTTTTCATTTTAACTATATATAACTATTTTTATATAACTATTATATAACTATTATATAAGTATAACTATTATATAACTATTATATAACTATTATATAAGTATAAATATACTTATAAATAACTATAATAATCGTAGGGCTGACTTTTATTAACAAATCTTTGATATTGTGACTCTTATGTATCTTACTAACTTTAATTATATACATTCAGCACTATTTATAACAGAGTTACATGTCACTTCTTAACCATAATGCTTCATTACTTTCTCAGCCTTCCTTAGGAAACTAGTTCTCTGAGCTATCTACATAGGAAACACTAAGTGACGTCCAACAGCATTAAATAGCACGGATAGTACATCCGGTGAAGCCACACCTTACATTAAACGTCACGTCTCTTGGTACGGCATACGTCGAACGTTACAGCTGGAACAGACGCTTTCATGGCTACAGTAAGATAAGATAATATACAATTATTGGAGAAGGACTGAAAATGTATAAAAATCAGGCCAACCAGGAAGACATTTACAGAACGAGTAAATCCGTCTCTGCGTCACTTCACTGCGCTACAGGAATATCAAGGGAAACGTGTATCATCCAATTACAGTTGTATATAGGCTTTATTAGGATTAACCCGGTAGCTTCTAATTATAAGAAAACACTAAGGGTGAACAATTTAACTCTTAGTAATTTATGACAATTTATCTACACAGAAACGTCAAAATAGCACACCTAAAGATTTTTAAATATTTTGTTGGAACGCACGAAACTTAAATATTAAAAAGGAAAAACTGAAAGCGTTAGGAAACAAATAAGAGATAGCTATTTATATGGCGACGTAAACTTGGGTTAAGCAAGGTGATACAGTCCTTGTACACAGTTATAGAGTCATTAGAGGAAGCACAACAAAAGTCTGAACACGAATCTTCACTGCGTATGACGAAAACTTCAGTTTCACCAATTAAAACGTAACAGGAAATATTGATGTCACAGTTGAGGTATAATGATAAGGCTTGGATTCTTTAAAGTTTTAATATATTAATATCTCCAAGTGTTGTGACAAATGATTAATCCTCTAGAGGATTTGGTCTCTAGCTTCAGCTCTCTTGATTTGTACTCAAGTATATACAACAAAATGTTTAAGGAAACTACAAACGTTTAAATAGTTATCTTAAAACTGGTGTGCACATAAGAAGGGTCCTCTGTAGTAGAGTGGTTTGAGAAACTAGTGTGATGTTATTACATTAATTGACCGGACATATGATATAGCAAAGGTTCCTTAACTGTATTTATGCCCGGTAGGGGATACAACCGCTCATCCGCTGTTTACTACTCTCCATAGATGGCACTACCTGTAGTATTTATGCAGTGGTAGAGGATTGTAATTTGCAGTGTTCTTTGTGGAATATTTTAACTGCACTGTTAAGTTGTGCAGTTTAGGCCTGACATTTTATTTATATAATAACAATGAATAGTTGCAGTTGTGGAAATTAAAGCACTGGACCTACCAATGCTTCAGTGTGAGAAAGGTAGCTCCCCAAAATAAATATATATTTGCACTTCTTGTAGAAGACCACTATATTTTAAGGTGCTGGGGTCAAATGTCACACTCGCCATTATATCTGTATAGACTGCACTCGTAACACTCTCTGACACTTTAAGTAGCTCCTGTGGATCTCAAGCTGTCATATAACACAAGAAATCAGCTGAAAATTTTCTATATTTTATTTGATGTATTTTTCTATATTTGTTTGCGTATTGTAGAGGTACAACCTATATAATATTAAGCTGGAAACTCGGAATTCGGCATTGCCACTCCCCGTCCACCTCGGTAGCGTAGATGTTAGCGTGTCTGTCTCATGTTACCTGGATAAGGCTTTCTCCGGGGTTTTCCCTTATCCTAATAGACGAATGTCGGTTAAGTCTAAGCTGTATCTTTAACATCACTATGAAAACGACATCCCGAAAACAAATTACACAGATTTGTACATCTACGCAGTTGACACAGCAAATGTGACGCAATCAGCCTAACTGGATTTCATCCACCGGAGACCAAAAAACGCCCTGAATAATCTAGAAGAATGGTTCACAAAATGGCGTATTAAAGTAAACCCAAGAAAAGCGCAAGCCATAATATTCACCAGAAAGCTTAAACACAGACTCGGAGAACACCACCTTCCCCCCACTCTCTATATTCGGAGAACATATTGAGTGGACGGACACAGTCACCTAGCTAGACTTAAAATGGACCAAGGGCTGACGTGGAAAAAGCACGTCCACCAAATCAGGGGTAAAGCCAACGCCCAATTGCGCAAGCTCTACCCCCTCATAAACATGAACTTAGGACTCACCCTATACAAAGCACTTTTAAGGCCCATATTCACATATGCAACTCCAGTCTTGGGGTATGTCACCAAAACATACATACTAGGATTACAAACATTCCAAAACAAAATATTACGAATGATTGCGAAAGTACCTTTCACAGCACCAGCTGATCTACTACACAGCAAGTTAAAGATGCACACAGTGGAAGAATTCATTAAGAAGTTATCGTATGACACCTATAAAACCTAGAGATACACCACAACCCTCTAATCTCACGTCTTGGGAACTACGCTACAGAAATAAACATACATGCACGACCATTATCTTTTTTCCAAAGAAGACTCACATATGATGACGAAGACGCCCAGAACTTCCTGGACAACTTAATAAGGGACGACTGACACAGACAGTTAGGCTGTTACTCCTATTACCCTTCACTAATCTTTATCTTATACTGACTCATTTCAGAGCGCTGTCCGCACAGAGTCCTCCAGTCCCTTGACAACAGTCAAGGCGGTTCGGGAGTTAGAGGGCCTCCCACTACTGTTCTACAGGCGCAGAGACAGCGGGCGACTGCAGATGGAGTAGGACACACCGACGACACAGCGCATGGACTAAGGAAATGACGAACGGCCAGGCCGGAAGAAAGGACGACCGCACATATTGTTCGAATAGCATGCAACGTACCAACCACTGACAAACCTAGGAAAATGGGGCCATAAGTAGGACAACTAATAACCATACAACTACTAATCCCTGACTAACAGGTCACCAAGGCCTGAGCTTTATTATTACAATACACATAGGCTTACACAACACTTATAAATAATAGATAAGTTACCTATCCGTAACACTGACTAACAGGCCTACCCGGCCTGAGACACAGATATAACATTAAGCTAATGCATGATTAACACTTGATGGTGACCAGGTTTCGTGGTCACCACCATGAAACAGGCTTTGCACTTTGCTTCAGGAAGGCAGTTCTATCATACTGAGTTTTGAATTTTATCTCTGGGGCTTGGTACATAATGGGAAATTTGATCCTGTTGTTAGATGTCGATGCTTTGTCAGGCGACTTCACTGACTTGTTCTTATTTTCAGTAGTCTTAGGTGGTGTTCTCGGAGCTTTACATGGTGTTACTGATGCTCTTGGTTGCTATCTAGGCACTATACTTTCTCTGATATATTTGCCGCGTTCATATCAGATGTTTGGGTACCAGCCTCCCGTTTTGGTGACGGAGTAGCCGCCACACAACTGTAGGTACTGGAGGTACTTAAAGAGGTCTTGTTGATACAAAGAAGTTTCCCGGCTTCCAAAAAGGATACCTTTTCTTTAACCCGGATCTCCTGAATAGCTCGCTCTTCAATATAACGAGGGCATTCTCGTGAACTTGGTGGATGTTCACCGCTACAATTAACGCATGCTGGAGGTGATGTACATGCGTTTTCATGCATGCCGTCTCCACAGCTGACACATGTAGGTACGCCTTTACAGAATGCACTAGTGTGATCGAACCGCTGACATTGGCAGCATCTCAGAGAATTAGGTATATATGGTCTAACCTCTATCATTTCATATCCTGCCCTGATCCTTTAAGGGAGATCTACCCGATCAAAGGTCAAGAACAGGGTACGAGTAGGAAGCATTTCCCCTCGTTCTCTCCGTTGGACACGATAGACTACTGTTACCCCTTGTTCCTGAAGGTTCTCCTGAATATCCCCATTGGACATTCCATCCAACGCGCTAGTGTTTACAACACAGCGCGAGGAATTCAGGGTCCTATGCATTTCCATTTTGACTGGATTACTGCCCAGCATGTTGGTTTTCAGTATCTTAGCTGCCTTGGGATGCTGTAGTTGCTTACCAGCAGCGTGCCATTTCTAGATTTTGTACGTGATTTAACAGCACCAGCTATTTTGTCAAGACCTTTCTGTATCATAAACGGATTAACCGTTGAAAAAGTTCTACCTTCCTCTGTCCTCATGATAACTAAGTAGCGAGGACCACACTCAACTACTTGTTTAATAGTGTTCTCAAACATGTCCTTTCCACGTTTCATATTTTTGGGGGGTGTAGGTTTACCATAAAAGTTGGTCTAAGTTTCATCCCGCGGTGCTCTCCACCGACCATGGAGCCCAACAAGGGGTCATCCCAATGGGATGACAGGGCTAAATAGGGGATATAGCGAGTTCGCCGTCCTACTCACCCTGGAGTTCGGTACAATACCTAGTCCTGGCCGATTGATTAGGGGTAGGTTAGTCCCTAACCTCCCGTTTAGGCTCCTAATAATACAAAAATATCGGTTTGGTTATTTGGAGATAAAGCTACAACAGCAGAGCAGATACAAACTCGTCTCCCTTCTTCCATCCACATCCAGGACGTCCTAGGAAGAGTGCGGTAATATGTCCTCGGTATGTGGTCATTGAGGTAGCTTGTAGACAAAATTATGCCTAATGAATATATGTCAAGACCGCAAACTCTAACTCCTCAAATATTGGTCCCAAGCGCATCCATTATCAGAGCTCCCAGCAAGGGTAGGAAATCATACTGGCACCGGAAATCGAACCTTGTCACTTCGCACCACAAACGAAGATGATTAATGAAATAATGAGATAATTAGTGGTGGTAGTCTTATTAGTTTACAATTGGAAGATAATTTTATTTGAAACAAAATTAACACAACCAGGTTTGGTCTCGAATTCAATTGGGTCGGAAGAATTTAATCAGTGCAGAGCTCTGAGCTAGCAGAATTAAACCAAAAGATCTTTACTGCCCGCTTCGGTATCGTAAATGGTAGCGTATCAGCCTCACGTTTAAGAGGTCCCAAGTTCGAATCTTAGTCAGTGTGAGTTACCTGCTGTGAGTTACCTGTTTCTTTTTCCAGGGTTTTAACCTATCCTAATAAACGAATGTTGGGTATCTCTAAGGTCCATGGACCCCGGACACATTTGAGCATCATATCACTGATTTCACTCATCGTCCTATATGACTTAACGTTGGAGGACGTAAAATACGAAAAACAAGAAAGAACTTTATTCCTTATCTCCTTCGGCATCTAATATCCCCTTTGTATTTAAGGAGCTGTGTCTGAACTCCAGTTTCAGCAACTGTACGTCCGTATATGTTTAATCAGAGACTTGTATATTAGCCTTTTGTGGGGAAGAGATAGTGCAGATTTTAAGGACATTGTGTGTTCCAGTTAATGTAGACTGGTAAGGAATATTCTTTACAAGGGGAGTAAAGTGACGACTTCATGTTAATCGTTGATGTAATGGTCAAATTCAAAGCGGCTCACTGAACCTGATTCTGATATCGGCTCTCCTCTGATTAAAACAGGATGTTACCAAGTATTGCGTTTATAGGTGACGGTACAAAGCGACGTTTTATGATTCGCTATTACTCTCCAATGTAGAAAAAGGCCAGATTTATGGAAGGAAATTTTGTGAATGAACTTCTGCCAAAATAATTGACATCTCATCGAATAACCAGCATATTCACCTGATCTGGCTCCTGTCGACATCTCTTTCATTCCGAAACTCAAGTTACCACTGATTTCAGTCCATAGAAGACATAATGAATAATTCGTTGTCACATCGCAACATGCCTTTGAGATGCACTAACAGTATGGCGCCCTGTAAGCAAACTAGATGACAAATTACAATCAAACTCCGTGTAGGTAGGAAAGGAAGAAGAAAGATAAATAGTAAATTATTTTAAAAGCTACAACTTCAATCAAAGGTAAACTAGCCTGCAGTATGAATACTAGCATCATTTGGAATTCCAAAACAATGGGAAGCTTCTAAATCGTCACATATTCGTTTAACAGGATCTGGAGCTAGAATGGATTTTATCACTGATGTTTATCTAGTCTCCCCAATGTCAATATTTTTGTTGGTTTTGAATCATTAAAAACCTCGGAGCTTAATTTGGTGGTACAGTTCAGTAAACTGAATAACAAATAATATTTAAGAATGTTGTAGCACATTGTCAGTTCTTTTTTAAATCGATGCACTATTATTTCTGGTATTTATTTTTGTATGCGATATAGTTCCAACGTACAACAGCTCATATTTGGGATGAATTTTAGCCAAGAATAATGCAAAACTCTTCTAATAATTTGGAAAAGATTCTAATAACTAAGACATACTGTTGTACGCACAGCAATAAATTACAGCCTCGGCGTCATCTAGGACAGGCTACGTGTACTTCGTGTTTTATGAGACGTCCGCAGTGAATCACTGTACTTACAGCCACTAAGGAAATGCGCGGGAGATTACATCTACAGGTTTCTACCGGTTATTTTCGCTTGGCTTTAGTTTAAAACCTTTTACTGGGCTCATCTCAGCACTAAGCCTTAATTTCTTTACTTTTTTTACTCTTTTACTTATTCTTTATTTTGAAACATTTATTTGTCAATACATTCGCTAACTAAGTAATGACAATTGTATTTTGTTGAGTTTGTCAACAATAGGTACTTTATTTGCAGGTTCCATTACGAGGGTAAGGAACATCAAGTCCTGTGGTGCAGGGTTGGAGGGAAACGATAAGGCAAGAAGTGATTAAGTTCCAAACATTCTGCCTCAAGAAAGCAAACGATTCCCCAATTTGTGTCACTTTTCCAGATCCTTCTTAATTATGCAATGCTCCTCTTACTAACCAGATCGCACATTTTTTAAATAACATGCTTTTCAAACCAAATTCCAGACGCTAGAGTCTCCGAGTAAATGGTGGAACCTTCAGTGTGTGCCATTTTGCGCCAAAGCATCCGAGTACCATCCACATATTTTCAACCCGTCTGCAACAGGCAATCTTATGGAAACGTAGAGTCAGACTGAAAAATTCTATACCATAGCCGGGATTTGAACCACGGATCTTCTGGTTTCCGTCCAGCCGCTCTACCATTGAGCTACTATGGCCAACGTGCCGATATGACATTAAATTCTCCAACTGACTCGTATTTTCTCGGTAAACCACTTAGGAGTTCTCATAAACACATAAGCCTACACACGGCCAGGCAATCTTATGTTTAAAGATATTCATTTCGTAAGTGATAGGCATAACTTGAATTTATATGCACTTTAAATATGAATATATGCAGGCATATATGCTCTAGAAATCTACTAAATATGCTCTAAAAGCTTGATAATGTGCTTTAAAATGAAGCACATTTTTTCAACTTTCTCACTTTTAATAAACTGCAAGTAATCCAATAGTGATTTATTAAACAGGGCCACAAAGGGTTTACTGTTAACTAATATCTCTTTCAGCATTTGTCGTGTTTATTGTGACAAAAATAAGTATTATTGATGGTTTCTGGAAGAACCAATTTTATGTCACTTAAAATGTTTATATAATTCTATGGGAAGCTGTTTGTGAAGTTTGCGTACTCTACAGTTTTTTGTTGCAAGTCACATATTACTGGTGTTAAAATAATGTGTATTCAGTTAAATGACACCAACAATAAGTAACTCGATAATCGCATTGACTTAAAATATTCTGCTAATACAAAAAACTGGATGCTTTAACTCACTTGACCAGAACTATATTTACAACTGTTGTTAATAGAAGGATTCATATCAATCTATCATTCAATTTCCATGAAATCAAATTAGCTTTACTGTCCGCCTCGCTAGCATAGATGGTAGCGTCTCTGCTTCACAAACCGCGGTCAGGGTGATTTAACTGCATTAATTTTCCCAGGATTTTCCCTTATCCTGAAAAACGAATGTCCGATATCTCTAAGCTCCATGGACCCCGGACACATTTGAGCATCAGTTCTCCGATTTTACTCGTCGTCCGATATGACTTAACGTTGGAGGACGTAAAATGCGATAAAAAGAAAGAGCTTTACTCATCTTCTCCTTCGGCATCTAATATTCCCTTTGTATTTGAGAAGCTGAATCTGTAGTCCAGTTTGAGCAACTGTACGTCCGTATAGCTTTAACCAGAGACGTGTTTATTAGTCTTTTGTAGGGAAGAGGTAGTGCAGATTTTGAAGACATGGTGTGTTTCAGTTCATGTAGACGGTAAGAAATTTTCTTTACTAGGAGTAAAGTGACGAGTTCGTGTTAATCGTTGATCTAATGGTCTAATCCAAAGTACCTCACTGAATCTGATTCTGGAATCGGCTCTCTTCTGATTAAAACAAGATGTTGCTAAGTATTGCGTTTATAGGTGACGGTACAAAGCGACCTAACAATAACAATAATAACACTTACTGCCACTTCAACATTTTTAAGACCAAAGGAGAACAGAATAACCTTCAAACGCTAAACAATATTTCATATCATATGAGAAACAAAAACCGGAGCATATAATCATTCGGAAAACAATTATCGGGACACTGATATTTTTATTATAAACCGGGACATCTGTCAACTCTACACACAATGAACAATTAGAAACACCTTGTTATTCAAGGATTATCAGGTGATGTAAGAAGGCACGCTGTAAAGAGGAGATTACAGTCTTAACAAAGCCGTCGAAAATTACAATGTTACTGTTTCAAATGTTATTACTGTTAAAGGACAAAATAGAAAAAATTAGAACAAAATCCGTAATAAATGAAGGAGTATTTTCTATTTAATCGAGATTTCACAGAAAAGACGTGTTTTGTGAACCAGAGAATCCTGGAAAGCATTTCAGAACACGATTCTCGCGTTGGTGCACAGTATAACTCAGAACTGCAAACTCGGTTGAATACCAACTTTGTATATATGTTTATTGCCTTCCAGGAATGCGACACGAATATTTTCAATGGAAACACTCCATCATGAAAGCGCACTTCATATAGGATTTCTTACTTTTCTTTCCAAAACTACTAAAGCGATGGGCATTCATTTAGTGTTTGAAACGAGTGCCAATATCTGCAACACACTCTTTTAATTAACGTATCAGAGAGAATATTTCCTCTGTCATTTGTTATAAAAGATATTTTTTCAATTAGTCTATACTTTACGATCACATATTTGCAACGTTCCCTAAATTGAAATGGTCTATGAAGAATAAGGTTGGATTTGTTGAACTTATACCAGCTTTTGCAAACTTCCGTTGAGAAACCCAATAGTTCTGATTTCTTAACATTGACTTTTATATGCGATATAACTCCAAGTTACAATTGAAGCTCCAATTCAAGATGCATTTTACCGTAGAAGTTAGCAAAACTGTTCTAATATTTTGGAAAACATTCTAATAACTAATACGTATTGCTGTACACATAGCAATTACAGCTTCCGGGTCGTCTAGGACATGCTACGTGTACTTCGTGTTTTATGAGACTTCCACACTGTATCGCTGTGGTCACAGTCACTCAGGACATACGCGGGAGATCAAACCTACAGCTAAAATAAGACCTGAAGCTTTCCTGGCGACGAATGCGCTCACTTTCTTCTCGGGCAGCCAGCCAGGTGAAAAGATGATTAGATATCATCGTTTCGGCAGCGTGCATTTCTCCCATAATCAGGATATTCATATCATGTTATAACCATTGATGAAACACTGGATATAACTCAACTATAATCAAAGACAAAGCACTAGCACAATTCGCATTACTGAACAGAGGACTGTTTTCAGTAAATTAAATCCAGGTCAGGAGATGGCGTGAATATAGAAAATTGTGTCAAAGAAACGTAAATACTTAACTCGATTATCGAAAGAAGATGAGGCTGGTGGAGGTGTTGTACAGTGAGTAGAAGAGAGATGACATTCTTGCAGTTGGGTAGGGGGTGACACAGAAGCGTTCTTGACGGCTGCTGCGTAGGATGGGAATTGCACTGTGGATCTAGCTGGGAGACCTGGGAAACAGGCACCGTAGAAAGCCTCCTTCGGTAGCCAATGGGGGTTGGGTACACGGGGAGGAGCATGATCTAGAATCCTTCGGGCCCCCTTCTTGGTGCTTTCCAGTTCATATCGTGCTTCCTGCCAAACAGGGCATTTGGCGTATCGACATGAGTGTTCAGCTCCGCAGTTAGCACAGCTGGGTTTAGTAACGGTGAGCTTGCTACAAGCATTGCGAAGATGGCCTGATTGCCCACAGTGAGAACAAACAGATGGTAGTCTGCAGCCTTCTGCCCCATGGAAAAACTGCTGGCAGTTTAAACACTGTTGAGGTCGGAAAGATGCCTCGACGATGACGGCAGCAGAGAACATCCTTGTACACCTTGTAGATCTTTCTGCCTCGCTGAATTTCTATAAAGCTACTCTGAAGTGTGGAAGAGGGCCTGGAGTGGGTCCGCAGATATTGTAGCCTCGTTCATTGCATCCCAGGCGGCATCAAAGCTTTCCCTTCTGACCACTCCTCCTCACATGTAAGCAATTATAAGGGTCTTCCACCCTTAAACATATGGGTCGTCCTTCTTAATACGTTCAGCAAGTTAAAGCACTGTTGCAATATTTCTCTTGTGTCCTCAGAAATTAGCTTAAACTGTGCAAACATGCTTCCTATGTATGTTAATTAATTTTATATGTATAGAAGTTACATAGTGTTTTACTTAGTGTAGTTTATACATTTATTAGTGTTTAATAGTTATTGGCGTTTAGCACTTGCGTAATTTAATTAAGATGTGGAGACCGTGGGTATCGAACCTAACATGGATTTCCATTCATACTTGTAATATATATGTAACAGTATTTGTAAACTTTCTCGAGTTGTAAAGCGTTTATGACATATTTAATTATTATGCGGAGTGTACGTGATTACTTATTTAAATTGTGTTTAGTAGAAGAGCCCCCCTCCCCCAAAAAATATACTGCTTAACGTTATTCAAACTTGTAAAATTGGCAGACATCCTTGTTAAAAGCTTCGAAAATTTAAAAAGAGTTAATAGAGTTTCCTTACTAGTTTTTCTTTAATACATTGGTTCGTCTTTTTTACTTTTTTTTTTTACTTTTGAAGTGTTTATTGCTTTGTTAAATCAACAAATAGAATAAAGGAAAATGTTTTAGAATAAATCGGCTCACGATTGCAATAAACAAAGCTCTAACGTGCAGTCTTTGCTTATAAATTATTATTAACTACCAGAATATCCAAAGTGCTTCTTTAATTCGCATGTAAATATCCCTCGCAAATTCATAAACATTGATGCAATTTAACCCTTTGAAAATTGTAATGATATTTTACTAAACTTTCCTTAGATATTATGCTAATAATACGCACTTAGTTCTTGTACGTAATATAAGTACTAATAGCATAACAACATAGGTGACATATCTCTTTTCAGTCATGTTACAAAGCGTTGTAACATTATCTATTACTTATAGGAAACATTAATCATTGCTTTATTTATATTTTGCCTCTAAACGTTATGTTAAACAACGGCAACCTTGGATATTCTCAGCTGTAAACACGTGCCTAGCATTCTTCACCTCTGATCCCGGTTGGTGCTTCCTAAGATGTTTATGACATTGTGGTTAGGGGGAGGAATAGTTTTCCCCTTCAAAGAGAGCCGGTTGGGGATGGTTTAAACGCGGCCACTATACTACGGAGCCGATTGACACTGATTATGGGTAGTCCTCGACCAATGAGTTCATCCTTGACCTCATCATCCGTGATATATTGAGGGAGATCTTTGATGGTTACCTGAAGCCGCTTTTCTTCAGGCAGGAGAGTAGCGATAAACGGGATTTGATTGTCCTCCAACCAGCGATGGACTTCACGATGTGCTGTGGGATCTTCAGGTAGGATGGCAGTTGTGTTGTGCATGCTACGGAGGGTAATAGTTTTGTCTTACCCGGCGAAGGTGTGCAATTTTCTGCCGTCTTCTGGCTGACGAATGAAGATGGCAGGGGGTTTCGCCACCCTGGGGATAGAGGTGTCTAATGGAGTAGAGTCAGCGTTTGTAACTGAAGTGGGCAAGGTCTTTGTACCACTGCGGGGACGCTTAACTGGAGTGGTGCTAGGAGGGGCTGCTACTACTGAGGGGGAGACTGCAGTTGCCAGGGTAGAGCATTTATTTGACGTAGGTGTGTGCTCAATGATGTCGTTGCATTGAGGTGGTTGGTGTCTCCTGTTTGTGGGGACCTGTTGCCATTCAGATGTTGTTGAATGTTCGTGCTTGGTGAGGTAGGAAGTGATGACCTCCATATGAGCACGGTTCAGAACCATTTTATGAAAATTTTCTGATGCAACTTGGGAGTTGTTACCCTCAGAGTCCACTGCAAGGAGCTGAGGGATATGTTGCTCAGCAAACTGAACATACTACAACCGGGCTACCATCTCCAGTTGAAGAATGGTTACATGATGAGGATGCAGGGGAAACTTTGGATCAACTATAATTGCCCGATCCATGAAAAAGCTGCTATTCCCATCGTTAGTGTAGTAGGACAGAGCTGCCGTGCAAACATCTTCGTCTGAAGGGGAGGTTGTTGCGAAGTCCATGTTACATGAGGACATGATGTATGAAAGAGAGCACAAAACTGGCAGTATATCTCGTCCAATAATTTGGCCGAATACAATATTCTACTGTATGTATGTATGTATGTATGTATGTATGTATGTATGTATGTATGTATGTATGTATGTATGTATGTATGTATGTATGTATGTATGTATGTATGTATGTATGTATGTATGTATGTATGTATGTATGTATGTATGTATGTATGTATGTATGTATGTATGTATGTATGTATGTATGTATGTATGTATGTATGTATGTATGTATGTATGTATGTATGTATGTATGTATGTATGTATGTATGTATGTATGTATGTATGTATGTATGTATGTATGTATGTATGTATGTATGTATGTATGTATGTATGTATGTATGTATGTATGTATGTATGTATGTATGTATGTATGTATGTATGTATGTATGTATGTATGTATGTATGTATGTATGTATGTATGTATGTATGTATGTATGTATGTATGTATGTATGTATGTATGTATGTATGTATGTATGTATGTATGTATGTATGTATGTATGTATGTATGTATGTATGTATGTATGTATGTATGTATGTATGTATGTATGTATGTATGTATGTATGTATGTATGTATGTATGTATGTATGTATGTATGTATGTATGTATGTATGTATGTATGTATGTATGTATGTATGTATGTATGTATGTATGTATGTATGTATGTATGTATGTATGTATGTATGTATGTATGTATGTATGTATGTATGTATGTATGTATGTATGTATGTATGTATGTATGTATGTATGTATGTATGTATGTATGTATGTATGTATGTATGTATGTATGTATGTATGTATGTATGTATGTATGTATGTATGTATGTATGTATGTATGTATGTATGTATGTATGTATGTATGTATGTATGTATGTATGTATGTATGAATGTATGTATGTAAGTATGTATGTATGTATGTATGTATGTATGTATGTATGTATGTATGTATGTATGTATGTATGTATGTATGTATGTATGTATGTATGTATGTATGTATGTATGTATGTATGTATGTATGTATGTATGTATGTATGTATGTATGTATGTATGTATGTATGTATGTATGTATGTATGTATGTATGTATGTATGTATGTATGTATGTATGTATGTATGTATGTATGTATGTATGTATGTATGTATGTATGTATGTATGTATGTATGTATGTATGTATGTATGTATGTATGTATGTATGTATGTATGTATGTATGTATGTATGTATGTATGTATGTATGTATGTATGTATGTATGTATGTATGTATGTATGTATGTATGTATGTATGTATGTATGTATGTATGTATGTATGTATGTATGTATGTATGTATGTATGTATGTATGTATGTATGTATGTATGTATGTATGTATGTATGTATGTATGTATGTATGTATGTATGTATGTATGTATGTATGTATGTATGTATGTATGTATGTATGTATGTATGTATGTATGTATGTATTTTTTTATTTTATTGAACTTTAACAGCATGCCCCGTTACGGAGTAACATTACATGCATTTAATTACATAGATACATTATAAATAGTAATCACATTTTGATATTATTTTACAATAATTTTTTAAATATTAGAATTTAAATGTTCAATTCACGTATTCTTTTAAAATAAAAATTGTTTACAAGTCAATTGAATTAACATATATACAAAAAGCTTTCAAATGTTTATTTATAAGGTTTTGGTTTGACACTGGCCAATTTCCTCCATTCTTGTGTACTTCTTCAATCAACTTGTCCCTCTGATGTTTTATGTCTCTACATTCATAAATGAGGTGGTTTGCGGTCTGCTGTGGGCTATTGCAGGTGCATTGGGGATTATCTATGATATGAAATCTATACAAGTAAGCTTTAGTTTTTCCATGTCCTGATACCATTGCAGTGAATGTCGCTGTTAATGGTAGTTTTGTCTTAAGACGATACTTTATCAAAGGGAAGAATGATTTGGTAAGGGCTCCTTTACTTGTACTGCTCCATCTCTGTTGCCACTGTAGATGTCCTGCCCTCTCTATTTCAGTTTTTAAAGAAGATTTTGGTACCTTGTTGTAAATAGTCTTTATTTCGATGTCTTCAGCAGCTTATTTTGCTAATATGTCTGCTAGCACGTTACCAGTAACTCCTGCATGTGCTTTCACCCAACTAAAGTGTATTGTCCACTGATTTCTTTCTGAAGTTCCTAGTCTATTAAGTGTCTCCTCAGGAATATAATTGTGTTTATTGTTGTTTTGTAAGGTGGATAGTGCCACTTGACTATCTGTAAATATGGCTACAGTCTTCTCTTTGTTCAGCGTATTTGCCATGTTTTGTAGCTCTTCAAGTGCTTTCAAAATAGCCAGTTGTTTGGCCTGATTGTTTGAACACCTTCCATCCAGCCTGAATTGCAGATGTCGAATTACAGTATTGTGCTTGTACAGAACTACAGCAGCCCCGACTTTTTCATCTGAATTACTCCCATCCGTAAAAATTTGAAAGACCTATGCCCCATCATCCTCAACTGCTTTTATATGAGGTCGTTCTGCTGGATGGTTCCAGACGCTTGGTGGTAGGGGTGCATCATAGTCACGTTCACTGTGTATATCATTATACAGTTTTATTTTGTCTTGTATTGTTATACCAATTGGCTGGATGCCGGCAATAACACAAGATGCATCATAAGAAATTGTCCTATATGCCTTCGTCATTTTTATATTGAACAATCTCTGAATCCTCTGGAATTTTTTAATGTTCTTCTGCTTTTCTAGGGCAAATCCCCACACAGGAGCACCATAAGTTAAAATAGGTTCTATTGCGCCTTTATAAATAGTTTCTAGCGCCTTATTTCCCAGTCCCCAAGTGAGTTTTGCGCACTTGGAAAGATTATGCAGAAGTCGTTGCGCTTTGTCATGTACTTGATCTATGTGGTGATCAAAGCTAAACTTCCTATCAATGTAAATACCAAGATATTTAATAACATCCACTTGTTCCAGACATTTATTGTTCAGGTATATGCTGATTGCTTCATTATGATTAGTTTTCTTCTTTGATATCACCAAAACTTTTGATTTTGAGTCGTTAAAAAGGATTTTGTTTTCTTTAGCCCATAACTCAATTTTCTTTATGTCCTGATTTGAAAAATTTTCAGCATCTAATATACTTTTTCCTTTTATCATGACAGGTAAATCATCAGCAAATGCTATTACCTCTGTCCGCGTTGTAAATTCCAATTTTAGCAAAGAGTTATATAGTATATTCCAAAGTCCAGGCCCACAACAAGATCCTTGCGGACAGCCTCGCTGGACCCGTACTTCAGTCCTGAATTCATTCGTAGAGAGAGTTGCTTTCCTATTTTTAAAATAATCCTTTGTAAGTTGGTACAAATTTCTTGGGCACTGCATCTCTCTTAAGTTATTTAAGACACTAGGCCACGAACATGCATCAAAATCTCCTTTCACGTCCAAACTCACCAAAACAACATAACTAAAAGATTTTAGCTCATCTTCAATTAATAACTTCAGCGCCATTGCTGCATCTGTCGTGCTTTTCCAAATTGTCTTGTACTGTAAAGGTTTCTCGTATTAATATGATATTCAATCCTATTTATCATTAACTTTTCTAAAACTTTACCGCATATGTTCAACAAGCTGATTGGCCGATATTTTGTTATCGTTACACTATCTTCTTTGCCTGGCTTTACTATAGGAACTATACATGAAAGCTTCCATCTTTCTGGAAAAATTCCTTCCATAAGACATTGATTATATATTGCTGTAAAGAAATATGGGAACATTTTAAAAGCATTTAAGAGAATATCACTAGATATTTCATCTCCTCCCGGTGAATTTTTTGAATTGAAATGTTTTAATACAACCCAAATTTCATTAGGTGTAAATTCCTTGTCATCTGGGGTACTAATTACTTCCTCTGCAAGCCTCCTTAGGTCTTTTTGTCGTTCAGTATCATCTTGTACCCTATCCTCCGGAATGAAGTTCTCCAGCATATACTTTAATGTGCTTGGTGTATCTTCGGTGTAGGTTCCATCTTCTCTTTGCAATGTAGTAAGTGAATTCTGATATCTTATTTTACTGACTGCGATCTTATAGACTACAGTCCAAGGATTAGTACCATCAGTTACATTACAAAATTCCCTCCAGGATTTAAACTTTTCGTTATTTATTTTCCTTTGGTATTGCCGATTATCTTCCAAGTACTGATTCCTTCTTTCTTCTCTTAACTGCTCATTATTAATAGTTCGTTGATATCGTCGTCTTAATGCATTTACCCTTTTCCTCAATATGGTTAGTTCAATGGTCCACCAGGGAACTGATTTGCCTCTAATTGCCTGCTTCTTACCCCTGCTTACTCTAAACGCTTCCCTGCATGCAGCTTCCATACTATTGTAGAACATTTCAATTGTATATTCAACGTTATTTTCTTTTACTTTATGGGCGAGCTGTTAATCCACACTCTGTCCATTGCCCAGACAATTAAAATTTTTGGTCAGCTTTCGTGGCAACGTTTCCTCAAATGTCTTATAATTTTCTGGTCTAGTTATATATTTAATTCCCTTTAATGTACGAGTTTGGGTTTTGATTGCATTTGCTATTATGAACGATATTATCTTATGATCAGAGCAGCTTTCTTGCTCTCCAACGGTCCATTCCCTTACATCTCTAAGGAGTTTGTCATTAACGATAGTCAAATCGACCCAACTCCTTCCAGTTTGGGATTAAAAAGTTGGCAAGCCATTGTTTTCATTCATGATATGTAAATTTGTTGCTGTAATGAATTCTTCAAATATTCTACCACGCTGATTAGTTATTATATCATGCCAAAGTTTGTTTCTGGCGTTACTATCTGCTGGTATTATCAGACCCTTTCCTTTAATATGCTGGTGAATATTTTCAATCTTGTTAATGTTATCTTCTTTATTCAAGTGCCCATCAAAGTACATACAAGCTGCAAAAAATGTTTTCTTATTATATACAACCTGTATAACGACACAATCACTGTCGGAAAGCTGACCAATGGTAGTTACGTCAATATTTTTGTTGTTTATAAATATTGCTGCTCGTTTACCCGTAGTACCAACTGTATATATTCTAAAATGTAATGGTACACCTGCTGGTTTATTGTTAATCAAGTAGGGCTCCTGAATAAATACTATATCTGTAGCTCTTTCATTCACAAGCTGTACCAAATTAGCAGTCGCAATCCCTGAATGTTTCAAGTTAACCTGAAAACATGTTAATCTGTATCTATCCATTTTAATAGTCGGTATTGTCTTTTAGCCGCCTAAGTGTTGCTTGATAACAGGAGCAATTCGTATCCAGTGCAGAATGATTTTCTGACACTTTGTTGTCTCTGTTATATTTATTATACGTTACACAATTAATGCATTTATATGCAGCTCTGTTAGCAGTACATTCCTTTAGAGCATGCTTCTCAGCGCAATTTGGACACGTTTGCTGTCCTTTACAGTCCTGCGCACGATGATTATATTTACAGCAATTGAAGCAACGCCCAGCCTAGACATAATCATCCCAGTTACACATATTCCATCTTATTTTTAATCTTTTGCCAAGTATTTCCCTCCGTACAGTTGAAGTGACTTCAACAACCAAATTCAAATTCTTTTTCCTATCATGAAAGGAAAATTTAGGCTGAATCTCTGTGCTGAAATTCTCCAGCTCTGTATTTTGTGCTGTTAAAACCTCCACAGCATTCTCCGTTGTTATCTCATCTGGTATATTAAAAATAATTATTCTTGGATTTCTTTTCTTCGAGACGGTAGCCTCAAGCTCCTCTCCACACTTATTATTAATATTGTTGCAAATAGTATCTACTTCAGCTTTATTGTTCGATTGTATTAGAACTTTTGCGTTCCTCAATGCCTTTACAGACTGAACACCAACCTTCATCTCTACAGGATTAACCTTAGTTTTCACCAGTGTCTTTATATATTCCACACTTTGATTATTCTTGCTCCGAACAAGCAGTTTAAAGCACTTAGAGTCCCCTGTACGTGCAGCGCCAGTCAACACCGAAGCATAACTCCTTTCTACCCCAAATTGCTCCACAACCCGTTCGGAAGATATCACCCCAGGTGTCACTTGTGATGCTATTCTCGCTCTCTTGCCAACACTCAAATGTTCCTGATAATTCTTCACTGCCATTTGTAAACTTTCGGTTTCATTTTCCTTCTGATCCACGAAGTCTTTCATTTTTGTAAAATATTTACGTAAACTACTTACTGACTTCACAATATCCTGCTTCAAATCTTGACGCAAGTTTTTACTAGCCTCCGTAACATTTAAGAGCATTCTAAAGGCACTCTCAATACCCTCACTAACTTCATTCACCATCTTGAAATCTCTTGTTTATTACTCCTTGTTAACTCAAACGAAACATTCCAATTAAGATATAACTTTGTATTTCTCGATTTAGTCGTGCGGTTCACGGCCTCCTGAATACTAGTTTCTATGCTTCTCAATCCATGAACAATGCCTGGGTCCGTCAATTCCCTTAAAACTCTGTAAATAAGCAATGCCCGCTTCAAATAATACGCCCACAAAGAAACAGCCTCACAACAAACATTATGAAATACCGAACACAAACAAGTACTTGAAAGTCACGCCACTAACACCGAATAATCAAGAGCACACACACTCGCATTCTTCCTCCACGAATATCACGGCCTCCTCATCTATGTATTTATGTATGTATGTATGTATGTATGTATGTATGTATGTATGTATGTATGTATGTATGTATGTATGTATGTATGTATGTATGTATGTATGTATGTATGTATGTATGTATGTATGTATGTATGTATGTATGTATTTTCACCCGGGCGTTGGAACACCCTATGGAAGCAGCTGAGAGCGGAAGACAGAGGAGGTCCGTGTTAGCCACGCCTCCCCCTCGTCCGTCTTATAGTGGTGACAGGGATGGCTGGGGGAAAAACATGATTGTGCGGTCTGTTTC
>CM060950.1:292959197-293186697 GCA_030765055.1 Mantis religiosa | reverse complement strand
TCTATACAAGTAAGCTTTAGTTTTTCCATGTCCTGATACCATTGCAGTGAATGTCGCTGTTAATGGTAGTTTTGTCTTAAGACGATCCTTTATCAAAGGGAAGAATGATTTGGTAAGAGCTCCTTTACTTGTACTGCTCCATCTCTGTTGCCACTGTAGATGTCCTGCCCTCTCTATTTCAGTTTTCAAAGAAAATTTTGGTACCTTGTTGTAAATAGTCTTTATTTCGATGTCTTCAGCAGCTGATTTTGCTAATATGTCTGCTAGCACGTTACCAGTAACTCCTGCATGTGCTTTCACCCAACTAAAGTGTATTGTCCACTGATTTCTTTCTAAAGTTCCTAGTCTATTAAGTGTCTCCTCAGGAATATAATTGTGTTTATTGTTGTTTTGTAAGGTGGATAGTGCCACCTGACTATCTGTAAATATTGCTACAGTCTTCTCTTTGTTCAGCGTATTTGCCATGTTTTGTAGCTCTTCAAGTGCTTTCAAAATAGCCAGTTGTTCGGCCTGATTGTTTGAACACCTTCCATCCAGCCTGAATTGCAGTTGTCGAATTACAGTATTGTGCTTGTACAGAACTACAGCAGCCCCGACTTTTTCATCTGATTTACTCCCATCCGTAAAAATTTGAAAGACGTATGCCCCATCATCCTCATCTGCTTTTATATGAGGTCGTTCTGCTGGATGGTTCCAGACGCTTGGTGGTAGGAGTGCATTATAGTCACGTTCACTGTGTATATCATTATACAGTTTTATTTTGCCTTGTATTGTTATACCAATTGGCTGGATGCCGGCAATAACACAAGATGCATCATAAGAAATTGTCCTATATGCCTTCGTCATTTTTATATTGAACAATCTCTGAATCCTCTCGAATTTTTTAATGTTCTTCTGCTTTTCTAGGGCAAATCCCCACACAGGAGCACCATAAGTTAAAATAGGTTCTATTGCGCCTTTATAAATAGTTTCTAGCGCCTTATTTCCCAGTCCCCAAGTGAGTTTTGCGCACTTGGAAAGATTATGCAGAAGTCGTAGTGCTTTGTCATTTACTTGATCTATGTGGTGATCAAAGCTAAACTTCCTATCAATGTAAATACCAAGATATTTAATAACATCCACTTGTTCCAGAGTTTTATTGTTCAGATATATGCTGATTGCTTCATTATGATTAGTTTTCTTCTTTGATATTACCAAAACTTTTGATTTTGAGTCGTTAAACTGGATTTTATTTTCTTTAGCCCATAACTCAATTTTCTTTATGTCCTGATTTGAAAAATTTTCAGCATCTAATATACTTTTTCCTTTTGTCATGACAAGTGAATCATCGGCAGATGCTATTACCTCTGTCCGCGTTGTAAATTCCAATTTTAGCAAAGAGTTATATAGTATAGTCCAAAGTCCAGGCCCACAACAAGATCCTTGCGGACAGCCTCGCTGGACCTGTACTTCAGTCCTGAATTCATTCGTAGAGAGAGTTGCTTTCCTATTTTTAAAATAATCCTTTGTAAGTTGGTACAAATTTCTTGGGCACTTCATCTCTCTTAAGTTATTTAAGACACTAGGCCACCAACATGCATCAAAAGCTCCTTTCACGTCCAAACTCACCAAAACAACATAACCAAAAGATTTTAGCTCATCTTCAATGAATACCTTCAGCGCCATTGCTGCATCTGTCGTGCTTTTCTGAGCTTTAAATCCAAATTGCCTTGTACTGTAAAGGTTTCTCGTGTTAATATGATATTCAATCCTATTTATCATTAACTTTTCTAAAACTTTACCGCATATGTTCAACAAGCTGATTGGTCGATATTTTGTTATCGTTACACTATCTTCTTTGCCTGGCTTTACTATAGGAACTATAGATGAACGCTTCCATCTTTCTGGAAAAATTCCTTCCATAAGACATTGATTATATATTGCTGTAAAGAAATATGGGAACATTTTAAAAGCATTTAACAGAATATCACTAGATATTGCATCTTCTCCCGGTGACTTTTTTGGATTGAAATTTTTTAATACAACCCAAATTTCATTAGGTGTAAATTCCTTGTCATCTGGGGTACTAATTACTTCCTCTGCAAGCCTCCTTAGGTCTTTTTGTCGTTCAGTATCATCTTGTACCCTATCCTCCGGAATGAAGTTCTCCAGCATATACTTTAATGTGCTTGGTATATCTTCAGTGTAGGTTCCATCTTCTCTTTGCAATGTAGTAAGTGAATTCTGATATCTTATTTTATTGGCTGCGATCTTATAGACTACAGTCCAAGGATTAGTCCCATCAGTTACATTACAAAATTCCCTCCAGGATTTAAACTTTTCGTCATTTATTTTCCTTTGGTATTGCCGATTACCTTCCAAGTACTGATTCCTTCTTTCTTCTCTTAACTGCTCATTATTAATATTTCGTTGATATCGTCGTCTTAATGCATTTACCTTTTTCCTCAATATGGTTAGTTCAATGGTCCACCAGGGAACTGATTTGCCTTTAATTGCCTGCTTCTTACCCCTGCTTACTCTAAACGCTTCCCTGCATGCAGCTTCCATACTATTGTAGAACATTTCAATTGTATATTCAACATTATTTTCTTTTACTTTATGGGCGAGCTGTTCATCCACACTCTGTGCATTGCCCAGACAATTAAAATTTTTGGTCAGCTTTCGTGGCAACGTTTCCTCAAATGTCTTATAATTTTCTGGTCTAGTTATATATTTAATTCCCTTTAATGTACGAGTTTGGGTTTTGATTGCATTTCCTATTGTGAACGATATTATCTTATGATCAGAGCAGCTTTCTTGCTCTCCAACGGTCCATTCCCTTACATCTCTAAGGAGTTTGTCATTAACGATAGTCAAATCGACCCAACTCCTTCCAGTTTGGGATTCAAAAGTTGGCAAGCCGTTGTTTTCATTCATGATATGTAAATTTGTTGCTGTAATGAATTCTTCAAATATTCTACCACGCTGATTAGTTATTATATCATGCCAAAGTTTGTTTCTGGCGTTACTATCTGCTAGTATTATCAGACCCTTTCCTTTAATATGCTGGAGAATATTTTCAATCTTGTTAATGTCATCTTCTATATTCAAGTGCCCATCAAAGTACATACAAGCTGCAAAAAATGTTTTCTTATTATATACAACCTGTATAACGACACAATCACTGTCGGAAAGCTGACCAATGGTAGTTACGTCAATATTTTTGTTGTTTATAAATATTGCTGCTCGTTTACCCGTAGTACCAACTGTATATATTCTAAAATGTAATGGTACACCTGCTGGTTTATTGTTAATCAAGTAGGGCTCCTGAATAAATACTATATCTATAGCTTTTTCATTCACAAGCTGTACCAAATTAGCAGTCGCAATCCTTGAATGTTTCAAGTTAACCTGAAAACATGTTAATCTGTATCTATCCATTTTAATAGTCGGTATTGTCTTTTAGCCGCCTAAGTGTTGCTTGATAACAGGAGCAATTCGTATCCAGTGCAGAATGATTTTCTGACACTTTGTTGTCTCTGTTATATTTATTATACGTTACACAATTAATGCATTTATATGCAGCTCTGTTAGCAGTACATTCCTTTAGAGCATGCTTCTCTGCGCAATTTGGACATGTTTGCTGTCCTTTACAGTCCTGCGCACGATGATTATATTTACAGCAATTGAAGCAACGCCCAGCCTTGACATAATCATCCCAGTTACACATATTCCATCCTATTTTTAATCTTTTGCCAAGTATTTCCCTCCGTACAGTTGAAGTGACTTCAACAACCAAATTCAAATTCTTTTTCCTACCATGAAAGGAAAATTTAGGCTCATGCTCTGTGCTGAAATTCTCCAGCTCTGTATTTTGTGCTGTTAAAACCTCCACAGCATTCTCCGTTGTTATCTCATCTGGTATATTGAAAATAATTATTCTTGGATTTCTTTTCTTCGAGACGGTAGCCTCAAGCTCCTCTCCACACTTATTATTAATATTGTTGCAAATAGTATCTACTTCAGCTTTATTGTTCGATTGTATTAGAACTTGTCCGTTCCTCAATGCCTTTACAGACTGAACACCAACCTTCATCTCTACAGGATTAACCTTAGTTTTCACCAGTGTCTTTATATATTCCACACTTTGATTATTCTTGCTCCGAACAAGCAGTTTAAAGCACTTAGAGTCCCCTGTACGTGCAGCGCCAGTCAACACCGAAGCATAACTCCTTTCTACCCCAAATTGCTCCACAACCCGTTCGGAAGATATCACCCCAGGTGTCACTTGTGATGCTATTCTCGCTCTCTTGCCAACACTCAACTGTTCCTGATAGTTCTGCACTGCCATTTGTAAACTTTCGGTTTCATTTTCCTTCTGATTCACGATGTCTTTCATTTTTGTAAAATATTTACGTAAACTACTTACCGACTTCACAATATCCTGCTTCAAATCTTGACGCAAGTTTTTACTAGCCTCCGTAACATTTAAGAGCATTCTAAAGGCACTCTCAATACCCTCACTAACTTCATCCACCATTTTGAAATCTCTTGTTTATGTATGTATGTATGTATGTATGTATGTATGTATGTATGTATGTATGTATGTATGTATGTATGTATGTATGTATGTATGTATGTATGTATGTATGTATGTATGTATGTATGTATGTATGTATGTATGTATGTATGTATGTATGTATGTATGTATGTATGTATGTATGTATGTATGTATGTATGTATGTATGTATGTATGTATGTATGTATGTATGTATGTATGTATGTATGTATGTATGTATGTATGTATGTATGTATGTATGTATGTATGTATGTATGTATGTATGTATGTATGTATGTATGTATGTATGTATGTATGTATGTATGTATGTATGTATGTATGTATGTATGTATGTATGTATGTATGTATGTATGTATGTATGTATGTATGTATGTATGTATGTATGTATGTATGTATGTATGTATGTATGTATGTATGTATGTATGTATGTATGTATGTATGTATGTATGTATGTATGTATGTATGTATGTATGTATGTATGTATGTATGTATGTATGTATGTATGTATGTATGTATGTATGTATGTATGTATGTATGTATGTATGTATGTATGTATGTATGTATGTATGTATGTATGTATGTATGTATGTATGTATGTATGTATGTATGTATGTATGTATGTATGTAGGTAGGTAGGTAGGTAGGTAGGTAGGTAGGTAGGTAGGTAGGTAGGTAGGTAGGTAGGTAGGTAGGTAGGTAGGTAGGTAGGTAGGTAGGTAGGTAGGTAGGTAGGTATGTATGTATGTATGTATGTATGTATGTATGTATGTATGTATGTATGTATGTATGTATGTATGTATGTATGTATGTATGTATGTATGTATGTATGTATGTATGTATGTATGTATGTATGTATGTATGTATGTATGTATGTATGTAT
Source organism: Mantis religiosa (assembly GCA_030765055.1). NCBI lineage: Eukaryota > Metazoa > Arthropoda > Insecta > Mantodea > Mantidae > Mantis > Mantis religiosa. The sequence continues at coordinate 293,181,259 of CM060950.1, read as the reverse complement.
GTATGTATGTATGTATGTATGTATGTATGTATGTATGTATGTATGTATGTATGTATGTATGTATGTATGTATGTATGTATGTATGTATGTATGTATGTATGTATGCGTGCATGCTGGCCCTTCCTGCACATGGGCACACCAATCACACTTCACACGATATTTTAATTAATAGGGAATCCTAAAGTTTCACCTAGATTCACTAAAAATACGGCACTGTGCCAACAAAAGTCATTTGCACAAAATAACACCACTTTTCGTGAATAACACACTGAAATGTACAAAAACGATGAAATACTGTTCACCATGCACTATTACTCTGAAATTATACAAAACAAATGCGATTAGATGTAAATCGATAAGTTGGTAACATTTGCAAGCTAGTCTACTGAAAAGTTGTTTACTCTTTGCTATCACCTCAATCCTCCTAATCTCAGAACCATCCACAAGCCACCTCCGAAGATTAAACATCTGTTGAGACCAGTGAAAGACAAACTGGACTTCCAAGTTCCGGGAGTGTACCGCAGTACCTGTGAATGTGGGACAATGTATATAGGAAAAAGCGGAAGGACCATCGCTACTAGAATAATCGAACACGAACGCAGCATACGTTTAATGCAACCTGAGAAGTCTGGGCTGCCATAGTATTCTTTTGATAACGACAATAGAGCCAAATTTCGGGAGACGGCCATCTTGGCAAAATGCAACAGTTACTGGGAGCGGAGAATTAAGGATGATTTCGTCTGCAAGGAGCATGCTTAATCGTGATGCTGAATTTCAGTTCAGCTCCTCTTGGAAACCGGCCTTAAAATGGAAATCCATCGAATTAAGAAGCAAAGATCAATACAGCTTGATAATCAAGTTAAGTAGTTATGCTTCTTTGACACAATTTTCTATACTCACGCCATCTCCTGACCTGGTATTTAATTTACTGAAAACAGTCTTTTGTTCAGTAATGCGAATTTTGATAGTGCTTTGTCTTTGTTTATAGTTGAGTTATATCCAGTGCTTCATCTGTGGTTATAACATTTTATAAATATCCTTATGATAGGAGAGATGCACGCTCCCGAAACGTTGATATCTAATCATCTTTTCACCTGGCTGTTTGCCCGAGAAGAAAGTGAGAAACCTAACGCTTTTCACCAGTCACTTTCGTTCTGCTTTATTTTAGAACCTTTCGCTGGATTCACATCGGTACTTAGCCTTATTTTTCATTTCTGTTGATTTTTTATTCACTCTTTATTTTAAAATATTTATTTGCCCCAAGCACATTTTAAGAAACATTTTGGCATCTTGTTCATTCCCAAACTTCTGATGCGATAACGGCATTAAATAAAATGTTTCTCAACGCGTGAACATCATTAAAGCTTTTCTCTTACACAACATTGTTATGAACTAGAAATTGAAACGAGGCTTTCAGATATATCTTGAAGACAAAAATACACCGTGTTTGACCATCAAATTAGATTCGTTATTAATGGTATGTGAATACCATTTAGCGCATTGTTCTATTATAACATACAGTATGATAACCATCTATGATTAATATTTGTACTTTTCAATTTGAAATGAATGCTTTAGATGCTCATGATTTCTTGATGTCCAATATAAACAAGTGACTGGTATTGATTTAATGGGAGACAGCACGAATAGTTCTTCGAACCTGTTTTCAGTACTCATTTTGAAATCATAATGTTACAGTTCTGGATGTAATGTATTAATTAGTAACTAGTCACCATGTGGAGGATGTTCATCCAGTTCTGTAACTGTCATAGATTTGCTTTGCCAAATTATCATTACCATAAACTGCCCAAAATGTCTTATGTTTGTCTATATAGCAATGTTTGTATAACATATAAAATCAAATAAACAGGTCACACGGATGACGTTGTGTGTCGTAACTCTTTATTATTTTCATGGTATAAGTGTAAATTAAGTTTCCCTTGCCCCCAAGGTAATAAGTAAGAAGCGAATTCCTTTGACATGCGACTTATTGAGTCTTAAAAGTCATATTTCTCACTTTTTTTAGATCTTTGGTCATATTTAGAGCATAATTTGGGGATTACTATAATGTAATCGGCAAACGACTACAAATAAAATCTTGTGTCCTTATAAAAGTCGCCAACAGCATTGCCCACTTTTTTTTCGAAGGTTCGTTTAGTAGGTAGCAAACGTTTCTCCAAGTAGCAATGGTTCGTGCAAAACATTTGTATAAGAGAGAAAGAAGAAAATTGATAAAAGGCAATCAGTGAAAGATTCTTATTTGTATAAGACATGTTTAATTTGAAGCTAAACTAGTTACATACATAAATAGTAAAGTTATCGGAACTCAAGCATATAAAAACCAATAAAAATTTTAAAAGTAAATGAATTTAAAGAAGTCAAACTTGAATGCTTTAATCTCATTCTTTCCGGTTTCTCTGACTACAGGTTTAATGCTTTTTTCCCTCCAGTTTGCAAGCCCTCAACTCCACCAGATTTCTGAAAGTTTCTTCTGCATTCTGTTGAGAGCTCAGTCAGTTTGAGCCACCATGCCTAAAAGTACGTGTTCTGAAATTGTAAAATTAAAACATTTTATTTGATAGATTGGAGAGAGGGTTTTAAGTATTGACGGTGTTATTTGGTATTGTAAATATTGGGAAGTGAAAGTATTTAAAAAAGGGTTTAATGTACCACAACTTACTGAAACCGCTAAGCATCAAAGGTGTTTAACAGGAGCTTGTTCCATTGAAATTAGACAGTGAATGATGTTTGACGCAGCTTCTGCGAATACCCGTTCAGTTTTGTCCGGATCTATGCAAAATGATGGTAACTTCAAATATTCCCTTTAAAGAATTAAAGAGTGTCCGCTGGTTTCCCTCCCACCCTTCCTAACCCCCTCACTCCCTACCTGCCACCCAACCTTCCTTCCTTTGTTTTATTTATAATAAATATACCAGTTATTCAGTACGTAATTGAATCACCTTTAAGGAAGAACTATCTTGCTACCTACCATGAAGATGTGTTGAAAAATAGTATCTACTATTGAAAACAAAAGGATATGATTTCTATCCAGAAACAGGTAGCGTAGATAGGAGATATGTAGTCAATGTTATTTTTCTGTTTTTGTTCCGTTTATTGCCTTTAACTGCATTGGCCATTTCGACGGCCGTTCTTCTTTGGAACATATCAAAGGTCTTAACTCGTATTCCTTTAAAGCTAGGATTTATATGAAGAAAAAAACAACTAAGCGTGACGACAAATTTTAGTCCAACATCGTACCTTAAGGGCAAAAAGGCTTAGGTATTTACTAAATATTCAGAGATATCTCAGTGAGGTTTATATAGTTTATATGGATCAAACTCATATCAATTCAGCACATACTAGACCATATGCCTGGAGTAAATTCGTTATAGGGACTCTGCAGCGAAGTCGAAAGGTCGACAGTTGGTTATCGTGCTTGCTGCAAGACAATAGCGTTTTGTCGCAAACGCCTATGTACGATTTAACATCCAGAAAAAAGTGGAGATTACTGCCATAGTAAGAATTACAACATAATATTACATGCCAGTTTAGGGGGCGGTTACTAGGAATTGCGAGAGGTTTAGAAGGCAAAGGGGCTTTAACCTGGGAGCGTAGCTATGGATAAGGTAGAGCAGATCAAACCAGCTAATTCAAAATTAACTCAGTAACTATATTTCAGAGATGCCTAGTATTTCTACAGGGCACTCCTCGGATCTGGATGAGATCAGGGGCGCTTTGGTAACATTTAAATACATAATAACATAACGCAACTTTACCTTTAGCGATGTGTTGTTTGTATGGCTTGAGCCTTGTGCGACTGTCAAAAGGGGTACGATCTGGTACGCCCTGCTGGCGATCTTACTCGTGGTAGCACTTTGAAATAAACTCTTGTTGATCTTTACAGAGACCATCAGCAAGTCCCCTCTCAAATCTCTCTGAAGTCTCTCTCCCGGAGGCTAACTCAACAAAGCTTAAATATGGGTCCTACCAAAGTCAACTCAGCGATTCCCAAGCAAACAGTTAATTTTCCCCATATTGTGCAATCATTGTTTACATCATTGATAACATGTTTAAACCTGTTACTGACCAACTAAGCATTATTTCCCTTCATCAGCAGGATGTGTGATTCATTGTTTAAAACATGGAGAACAGGTTGAGGCCTGTTACAGAACACCTATGAATTATTTCCTTTAGCCAGCAGGATGTATGATTCACCAGTCCAAAGTAAATGCTTTGCCCGTCAGAAGAATTTACCTTAACCATAAAGCTTTTACATACAGCTGTGCCCAGACTCAAGACATCGAAAATAAATGTTACAGAATAACGATTACATAGATTTCCGAATCTTGCTGAACCTATACACGAAACACATCCCCATCACTTAGAGTTTGCTACCCTCAGTCAATCCAAACGACTGGAAACATTAACGGATTAGGATAATTTTGAAGTGGAAAATACATAAAAGAGTAATTTACACTTGCAAAAATGTTGTGCCTGGGCACATAGGCAACCAAGCATACGTGCTAGGTACAAATACAAACAATGAATGCAAATTTAATTAACATTTGTGTGGACATAGTAATACAATAAAAAGTGTAACACCTGAAAAAAGAAAAATAGAGAAAAAATTAGAGGAAGGGGAGCAGACCAGGAAGGAAGGAAGGAAAGCAGATTGATTAGCACTACTTTACAACTTAAAATAAACATTATATTACATGTTTAAATGTGTTTCTGTGCTTATGTCGACAAGAACATTTTCTAAAACAGATATTTGGAACTAATTCACATGTATTCTTTTCCTCACCCCGTATTTTCTTGCTGGAGTGGTTGAAAGTAAGAGAATTCATTCTTAAGTGCTGAGACTATTTTATTTTTATCATTTAGTGCATCAAAGCATATTTGTGACAATGTTATGACTGGTGACAAATGAAGAGAAAAGGACTTAAAGAAGTAAGAAACAGCCGTGAACCTTTTCTAAGGGAAGCTACTGTCAATTCAATTGGAGATGACTAAGGGAAAGCCATACATAAAACCTAGAATAAGAAGTGTGGAACCAACATGAATCTAAACTCCATCTTCTAGGTTAAGATGGAAATACATTTGAGTATCAGAATGAAATTGGCATTAGTTTCATTACTTCTCGTTCTCATTTACTGAATTGAATATATCACATAGATAATTGAATAACCTAGCTGCATTTACCAAATTAGTGCGACCATGTATTTTTACTTACGTACCTACATGTAAATAGCACAAACACATTGCATTTTGCTTAATTTCTTAATAATCCTTATTACTGTTCAAACCTAATGGAACATTTACCTTATAATTTTTTCATTATAGTTCATGATAGAATTATTCTTGAATAAAATGGTCTGAAGCAGGTTTTACAATGGCATGAGTTGTACAGTTGAAATTTCCATGGTATTCACAAAACCAATCGGGACACTTCACTACTGTTTTAATCCCATTAATATTGTGACTTTGTGGGTTCGTGAAATGAAAAGTCCAATTTCACCACTCAAAAATGTTCTTTATTTCCACCGACTTACGGTTTAACACTTGCCAATTACACAGAATTACGTACTGCACACAATTACAATTCACCAGTTCGTCCGTTACAATTTCACTTGTACTCGGGATTACATCAACTCCGATACTCATACACAGTTACGTACAGTGTTCCGTTGCACACTCTTTTCGTTCATTAACACGTTACTGACTAACACTGCCTTCTTACACCAAGAACTGTCTCTACTCACACTGACTAACTGACCTCACTTCGCTCCGGCAGCCCCTTTTTATAGGAATATCGCAGCCTTCTGGCTTTCACAGGAAGGTTCCAGTAGATGAAGGATTCCGTAATTTCCAGAACACAGGTGAAAGAGAAACTGACCGCACAATCATGTTTCTTTCCCCAGCCGTCCCTGTCACCACTATAAGACGGACGAGGGGGAGGCGTGGCTAACACGGACCTCCCCTGTCTTCCGCTCTCAGCTGCTTCCACAGGGTGTTCCAACGCCCGGGTGACAATATTGATTTTACCAAAACTTTTTAATTTGTAATTCTCACTGCTGTTCACAAAATTCATGCACAATTAATTAATACAGATCTTATGATATTACAGGATTGATTAAGGACCTCAGCTTCTTAACAACTCTTCCACTACGGTACAACTTGTATAAAGACTTAAGAAATCTTGAGAAGAAAATATGGTTTATTTAACTCTTGAACTCAACATATCCAAAATTCGAACAGTGTTACACTAGTAGTATATTAATAGCAAAAGAAACATGAGAGGACCGCTTCTCTTCTGCTTCAAATATAAGCTCTTAATCAAAATGCCGAAAGTCACATTTAAACTAATATTGTATTTCATCTATGTAAGTTACATAACAGAATACCAATGGATTTATTTCCTTCAGTTTTGGATATTAGGGGCGTACAATCCCTAAAAAAATTGGTAATCTTCATTTTATTGTTACCTCTTCAACAGCTCTGCTCCCCTTTTGGTATTTCTTTCCTCTGCCTGTGCTTAACAGCATAGCAGAAACAGCTTCTCTTCCACAGTTGGTAATAAAAATTATCATTTCCATTGGTTGAATAATTTGTTTCTATTCACAGGATTTACCTGCACCTAAACTGGTTTGAAGAATGCCAAAATGCATTTCAAAGTGATCAATAAATAAAGGATTTGATTAACTTTGTAAATCACTGGTACATCAACTTCAAGTATACATTCTTAACTTTTTTTATTTGCTTGTGCCAAATGCACTACTTTATTTCAGAATGTCCTTACCTAGGGACTGCATTATTTTTTAGTAATATGTAGTGCCTGAGGTACTGCACCTAACGCAACTTCTGCTGTTGCCGTCTGGGCTGCATGTTTCCTGCATCATTCTCCAGCGCATCTGAAGCTGGGCATGAAATGGAGTTCAGTCTCGAGTCAGTACGTCGGCCTAAGCCGCCACGACCACGGCCCCTTCTTCTGCCTCGACCTCTCATTGGATTTCCTCGACCACGAACATTTCCTCCATTCCTATCAGAATTATAGCCTCGATCATTACGCCTTTGTACTGGAAAACTCTGCATTGACCCATGGTAGTTGAGGAGCTGTTGGTCGATTTCAAGCTTTTCCTGCCTTAATGCTTCCACTTCTTTCAAATGTGCCAGATGGTATTCCAGAAGAACTTTTGCATTGGATATGCTCTCCACTGTGCCCAAAAACAGTAAAGGAACTTTACCTTCTTCACGAGGAGCTGAAGGTTGCGGTTCATTATCACCCTTAATTTTTACTCGCACCACTCCAGTTTTCTCCACTATTTCCTGTATTATTCGTCCATATTATTCGTCCATGTTTTCCAATCACTTTTCCCACCAAGAATCGTGGAACTTGAATTAATTCTTCACTGAACTCCAGCAAACTGCGTGCTTTCTTCACAGACTCCTTTGTTTCGCCATATATTCGAAAGATTTTTGAATTTTCTTCAAGTTCTATCTTAGTTATTCCCTCAACCTTACGAGCCGTCTGAATATTTGCCCCATGAGCACCTATAGACAAACCAATCAGATCCTTCCGAACACCAAACTCTTCTGAATAACCTAAAGCATTATGTAATTTTGTGGATTCTAGCTGTTTTGCTGCTTGCTCAGTGCGCTTTAACAGTAATGCTTTCTGACTTAGATTTCTAAAATGCATTTCCTGCAACATTGATGCACGTTTCTTAGAATGCTCATTTCTAGAAACCACATTTAGAACACCCTTTTCAGGAATATAGCGACAACATGCGGCCCTAATTGCTTTCTGAAATTCATTATGAATGTTATTCATTTTTGCATAATCCTGAAGTTCCTCAGGAATGTTAATATCAAATTTGTAAAAAGTATTTTTATCAATGGGAGGATTTTGGCTTTTAGGCCTTAATCTTTCATTAGGTACAAGTTCAGTGTATGTACTTTGCCATCCCAAATACTCAACTACATGAAAGTCACCTCTTATAATCTTTACTATTGCCTTCCACCATCCACAAGACTCTTGTTCGTAAGCGCGCGAGTACACCTCCACTTCCTGGGCCTCTGTGTATTCTAGTTTTGTGGCAGGAGTTTGCGGAGGTAGATAAACCTGAGAGAATGGAAACCAGGTCTCCGGTATCCAGTCCCCTTTAAAAGTAACACACACAGCATCGTCTGACACATCCACAACTTAACCCTTATAACGTGCTCCACTTTTGCCCCACACTTCCACTTCAATTTCTTCCATTTTTGCAGGTTTACTGTAAAAGATAAAGTTTGGTGGTCAAGCACTTTTCACTTCGAAAAGCATTTAAAATTAAACTGCTGCTCATTTGTTTAGCATAGCAAGAATGTAGTCTGTTAGTCGTTTGTTTAAAAGAAATTTATGGAACCAGAAATACTTTATAAGTAAGAGCTCCTTATGTAGCCTGTCAGGTGACTTTATTACTCTATGGATGTCCTGGGTGTTGCATCCACAGATTAACACCAGATGCTCAGCTCCTTGGTAAATTTTGAAGCCGCATAGGGCGCTCTTTCCTCAACCTTCTCCTACCTTTCCCCTCCCGTATTTAGCGACTGATAGAATCCAACTTCTTTCGAAGTCACATCTCGCCACACATGAATAGTTTACGCGCATATTAGCATAATGCGCGTCAAATACGCTGAGGAAATATGCGGTTAAGTATTCATCAGTGTGCGAGATTTGACTTTGAAATAAGTTATCCAATGAATTTGATTAAAAAAATATCAAGAATCAACTTTAATATTTCCTGTTAAATATGATTAATGGACTTTCACAAAGCTTAATATCTTTAATATTCCTGTTGCAAATTGATAATTTTGTCTTTAAAACAATTACAACTTCAAAAACGAGAGAGTGAGATCACTCAAGATGCTGTTCAGATTATACAAGACATCTGTATCCCCTTTCCCTCAAGCTTCTTCGTGTAATACATAAAATAAAGATAACTTAACACTAAAATAATGATTCTGTAGATACAGGAAAACAGGAAAGGATACCATAATGTTATGTGTAATGCAATTTCTTTGTACACAGAATGTTGAAAAATTCACTGGAATAAAAGTGAGAAAAAATCACTAAGGATATGTACATATAAATTTTAAATGAGTACACCAACAACTATGAACAAAAAAATGTCACTATCTCTTTAAATGACAGCAAAATAGCTCTGTAAATTATTATATTTAATATTAAAAGCTAATAGTACATACATTGTTTTCAGCGCAAGTATATTAAAGTGCATTCTGAGAAAAACCTGAACTTTTTGATTGATTGATATAGGACTAATAATGTCAAATTAGTACATGAGTCAGTGTTAGCAACTGGTGACATAAATTTCATAAATGGTATCTTTTTTATATACTTCTACTCACTTTGGTTGAATTATCATTCACAAGTACAGAATAAATTAAGAAAAATAATAATTACATTAAAGTTGTATAATTCATTTTAAATTGTCCTAAGCTTAACTTTGTCTTCACAACACAAGAATATTACAGCGTTGAATTTTTAAATGCTTTAATGACATGCATATACACAGTAATGAATGCTGAAGAAGAAAATGTGCAGTTTTAAAAATAAAATTTAATTCACAGTTTACCTTCCAATAAGAGATTCTTTCATGTAGCTATCTGACTGTAGTATAATTTGCTTCATGTGCACAGCAATTGTTTGGATAAATGGCTTGCTTTAATTTAAACCTCTCAGTCCATGACATACAACTGAATGTGTGTCACATAAGTAGCTCAATGAAAGATTACACTCTTAACTATTAATGCTGTTTGTAGCTTTAGTTAAGAAGTGAAAGTGAGGAAACTGTGTGTTTGAGTATTTAATAAAAATAATTTAGTAATGTAATTTAATTGCTCACACATTAGTTCCTATATTATTCCTAATTTTTATAAATGACATAGGATGTTTAAGACTAAAAGGTAAATTGACTATGTTTACTGATGATATATGTTTGTTATATATAGATAACTCTCAGCACCAGCTGATATGACATACAGCAAGACCTGAATGCACTGAATAGCTGGTTTTAGGGCAATAAGTTAACATTAAATGTCTGTAAAATAAAATATATGTTATTTCATAAAAGATCATACATACCAGTAGTAAATAACAAGATACATGTTGAGTATATTCAGGATGGCGGTGGTACAAGCGGATACTGAAGGTGATGTCTCGGTTTTTAATGATTTTAATCAAATAACTGATCTTTTCAATGACAAATCACGTACAAATCCAACACTCAACACCGGCCACAGCAATGGAAATGAAGGTTCTTATTTTGTGAACAATATAGGCGTGAAGAATAAGAATGATTGCTGTAGAAAATCACGTGAAAGTGTGGCGTCACTTCACCATATAATCGAAATAATTAACAGAGATTTGAAGGAAGCACGATGAGAAATAGAACGCCTAATGGAAGAAAATAAACAACTGAAGCAAAATTACGTAGGTAGCAGTAAGGATAGAAGAGAGAATGATGAAAACACGCCCGTGAATAATAACCTAAGTGCAAGGGATGTAAAGGTTAGTCGAAATATTAACAAAGTGGTGAAAAGGAATGAACTGTACTCTGAGAACAGAAGCATGCAGTATACCAACGAAGGAATCGACTCAAACAACAGCTGTGATGTCCTGAAAGAAGCTGGAATAGAAAATGAGACCGGCGTTTTAGAAACAAAGAGATACTACTCAGCGAGGAAGAATGATGATCGAAGCACACCGGAATCTGGGACAAAGAATTTCAATGCAGCGAGGGAATTCGAAGATGGAAGTGCGTCGATATTTAGATCAGATGAAACAATGTACGATTAAAAAAACGGCAATTGTGATCGGTGATTCGCTAGTGAGGTAAACTGACAAATTTATAGACGAAGAAGCTACAGTGTAAATTAATTATTCTTTCACACTGGCCGTGTGTAGGCTAAATTGTGGAAACGTAGAGTCAGACTGAAAAATTCAATGCCATAGCCGGGATTTGAACCACGGATCTTCTGGTTTCCGTCCAGCCGCACTACCATTGTGCTACTATGGCCAACGTGCCGACATGACATTAAATTCTCCAACTGACTCGTATTTTCCCGGTAAACCACTTAGGAGTTCTCATAAACACATGAGACAACTACCTTAATGGCGACTTACTATGCTGTAAGTACTTTAAGGCCCGGGCTTCAAATAGTCAATCACCATTAGGTTAATTAATGGAAATTAATTTTACAGCATAGTAAGTCGCCATTAAGGTAGTTGTCTCATGTGTTTATGAGAACTCCTAAGTGGTTTACCGGGAAAATACGAGTCAGTTGGAGAATTTAATGTCATGTCGGCACGTTGGCCATAGTAGCACAATGGTAGTGCGGCTGGACGGAAACCAGAAGATCCGTGGTTCAAATCCCGGCTATGGCATTGAATTTTTCAGTCTGACTCTACGTTTCCACAAGCTACAGTGTATTGCTATCCTGGTGCAAAAATTCAACATCTGAAGCGGGAACTTTTAGAGAATAAAGACGACCCTGATATTATAATAATTCATGCAGGAACAAATAATATCATTACAGCAAAGGATCCAAATGAGATTATGGAGGAAATGGAACAGCTTGTGGAAGTGATTAATGAACTACTCCCTCGAGTAAAAGTGTGTATCAGTGGAGTGTTGAGACGTCGGGACGAAGACCCCCGATACATTGATGCAATAAATTCTGTGTTAGAATGGGTGTGTGAACAAAATAACTGTATATTTATTGACGAAAACTTATGGATCACAGATAGGCATCTTGGGAGAGATGGACTTCACTTAAATAGAAGCGGTTCACTAATTATTGGTAAATTGTTTAATAGATACATTGCATGCTGCAAACCGAAAAACTCATATTAAATGGTAGTTGTGATCTTATAAAGTTAAGAGCAATATCTAATATTAATAATAATTTTGGCAGAGTAAAATATAAACCAAATAAGTATTCCAAACAAATAAGAAATTATAACAAATTAAATGATGACTGCAGAATGTATTGTCATGCAAAATATGAGTCAAGTATTAGCAAAATAACAGATACAAATGACTTAAGTATATTGTATCATAATGTACAGTCCCTTGGCAATAAGCTTCTTGAAATTGAAATTTTCTTAAAATCAATGGAAAATATACAGGTATGTTGTTTTACAGAACATTGGATTAAAAAACCCTGCATTAGCCTAGATTCGCATATCTTTTCAAACTTTATAGTTGCAGACTTGTTCTGTAGGGAAAACTACACACATGGGGGTACCATGATTGCAGTAAAAAAAAGAATCAAATATAAGAGGTATTTAAACACCAATATGCTAAATGAAGAGCTGATATTTGAACACTCTATAATTGATATACAGGAACTAAAATTATTTATTGTATGTATCTATCGCTCTCCAAATGGGTGTTATGCTACTTTCTTAGATAAACTTGAGAGTTTGATTAATACACTCCAAAAACACTCACGACAAATCTTTATATGTGGAGACTTAAATGTTGACTTCTTAAAAGACAACCCATCAGTACATAAATTAAAAAACTTACTAGCATTGTTCAATCTCTCAAATGTAATTAGTAACCCCACAAGATTAACTTTCCAGTCAAATACGGCAATTGATGTTATAATTCTAGACAAATCTATCATTACTGTCAAGCTGGAGAATATTAACACTGGCTACTCAGATCATAATGCTATTGTATCTAAATTAACAAATTTTAGGACTAATAATGCTAAAATAACTCCCGAAACATGTTATAAAAGGGTATTTTCTACTGCAAATATTCAATATTTCAATACGCTCTTAAACCTTGAAGACTGGACTGATGTGTACAATGAAAAAAGAATAGATGAAAAATTGCAAAAAAATTTACTGACGTTTTTGCATAATTTTAATACAGCTTTTCCTTATACAGTTGTTAAACAGATGCAAACTAGTAAAAGGAAGAAATGGATAACAAAGGGAATTATTATTTCTAGCAAAAGAAAACGCTATCTAAATCAGTTGAGTAAATAAACAAAACTGAAGCATTTATAGAATATCATAAAAAGTATGAGCAAATATATAATAAGGTAATAAAAGCTGCAAAAACGCAATATATAGATACTTGCATTTCAAATTCGACGAATAAAAATAAGACTATCTGGAATATAGTAAAAAATGAAAGCACTAACAACATGGTCAGAGCTAGAGACAAAATTACTTTAATAGTTGATAATACAAAATTAGATAATCCTGCTGAGGTATCAAATATCCTTAATAAACACTTTATTAGTATTGCTGATAGAGTACCTTTGACTCATCCCAATATAACAGATACTCCTATCAAATTAATCAGAAACGATAAAAGTGTATTTCTCAAACCAGTAACTTGTGAGGAGATTCTTAAAATAATACATTCAAAAAAGAACACATTCTCTGCTGGATTTGATGACGTACCAGAGTGTATAATCAAATCTTGCAAAGAATATATAGTAGCACCATTAATGGATATATGTAATTGTTCTATATCAACAGGCAAATTTCCTAATGTCTTAAAATTAATAAAAGTTGTACCAGTATTTAAGAAGGGAGATGCAAAAAATTTTGATAATTATAGACCTATTTCAGTTCAATCGGGGTTTTCAAAAATCTTGGAAACTGTTATGTTCAACAGGATATCTCCTTTTCTTGAAAAATATGTATTCAGTGATAAACAAAATGGATTTAGGAAAAATAAATCAATTTCTAATGCACTATACTCCTTTATGAAACAAACATTAGAAGGGTTTGAGGCAAATAATTATACTATTGGGATTTTTATGGATTTGTCTAAGGCATTTGATTTGGTTGACCATAATATTCTATTATCCAAACTTGAAGCCTATGGTATTAGAGGGGTATCTCATAATTGGTTTGAATCCTACCTTGAGGGTAGAAGACAGTATACTGTAGTTAATAATGAATTAAATGGTCATAATATTAATTCCAATATTGAAATTGTGAGATGTGGGGTTCCACAGGGTTCTATCCTGGGACCACTGTTTTTTCTAGTATATATTAATGACCTTCCACTTAATGTTCCCCATGCAGAAACTATTCTATATGCTGACGACACTAATATAATAATCAGAGGCTGCAATAATTCTGAATTGCAACATTATGCTAATACTGTGATGACAAATATGATGCATTGGCTAACTAATAATAAATGACTACTTAATATTAAAAAGACACAAAGTATGCATATTTCACTATCAAATAGAAATGAAGCTAATATAGCTCCTGTAATCGCTTTTGGCAATGAGGTAATACAATATACCAATGAAATAAATTTTTGGGGGTAATTATTGACAAATTTTTAAGCTGGAAGCCGCATATTCAGTATATTACTGCAAAAATTAATAAAGCCCACTACATAATATCGGTGCTAAGGAAAATTTGTAATACACAAATATTAAAGCTGATTTACTATTCATAGTGCAGGCTTATCTTGCATATGGTATCTTTATCTGGGGATCAGCTACCGAAATAAAAGATTTATTTGTAACACAAAAGAAAATAATAAGAAGAATGTTTAATCTAAGTAAAGGGACTCATTGTATGAAATATTTTAAGGAAAATAATATAATAACTCTTCCATGTCTGTATATCATTGAAACCTTATGCTTTATAAACAATAAAATACAATATTTTCAAACAAATAACACTATTCATGAACATTATACTAGGAATAATACTAAATTAAATATACCGGGATCAAGATCAAATAAAAAACTTAACTCTGTACTTCATAAAGGGGTTCACATGTATAACTTAATCATATAGAAAATCAAAAACAATGATAAGAAAAGATTCAGAAGAGATGTGAAATCATTTTTAATAAATCAGTGCTTCTGTAGTACTCAAGAGTTCTTTGAATATTTTAGACACCAGATTAAGTAGAGTAAATGACTACATGAAAATAATTTTATGATACTAATGGTTGACAATTCATGTCAGTTTTCTGTATTTGTTGATATTGATAAAATTTAATCTGATTATTGCATGCAGAATTAATTCTGTATTTTCTGAATTTCTAGTTTGTATTGTTTGTACTGTATCTTGAAAAATCAAATATTTCTGTACAGAAATTAAATGCTAAATAAATAAAATAAATAAATAATGCAGTGATTGAAAGAGTAATAAAAATCACATATATAGGTTGGATTCTAGACATATCCTTACATGGAAGGACCATATCATGCATGTAAAAAATAAGATTCTTCCTGTGTTAGCTGTAATTCACAGGCTGAAATTCAGAGGATTCAGTGTAAATCATTTATGAAGTATCTACCATGCTTTAATTCCATCTCATTTGGATTACTTAAACATCTTACGGGGTAACTCTGTTAAATATTTAATTCATGACCTCGAAGTACTTCAGAATAGTGCCTTGAAAATAATCTACAAACTGCCCTTTAGAACAAACACAAAAACACTACCATGTAACTAACATTTTACCATTACAAGTAAACATAGAGTTGTCCTTGATAATATATCTGCACAAAATAAAAAATAATCTTCTAAAGTCCAATCTAACAATTGAGAGCTCCTCACATATATATAACACAAGAAATAAAAGAAACTTAACAAAACCAACAGTGAACATTTCTACTTATGGCCTGAACAGCTTAACCTCACACGTTCTCTACTTATATAAGGCGCTGCCATTAGAACTGAAAGGCTGCAGGAACATAAAAGGTTTTAAAAGGAAAGTTGCTGAAAATTTACTGAAGGCATATATTGATAGCTGATAATGTGTTACACATTTATAGCTGGTTTGATAGCTGAACTGATTAACAATTATAATGGATTAATGTCCCATAGAATATGTAGTATTTTTTTTCTGTAAAGTTCTTTGTTAATATTATTTCTTGAGTTATAGTGAATGTTTGTATCTTTGTATGTTTTATATATGTTATTCTTGGATGGTAATTCATTCCTACTATGAAAATGTAATGTAAGTATTGTTAAGGGCTGTTTGCCATCATTTTATATATTTTTGTACTGTTCCCTAGTATGAGCTATGGCTCTGGGAACCCTTTCAGATAACAATGAATAAATAAAATTTAATAAATCTAACCATTATTTCTTTTGACAGTCCACAATTCCCTTATGTTTTCACTACAAAGAAACAAGAAGTGCATTATATAGCAAAATAATGTGCAGTTTTATGTATTTTCAAAATTATTATGTGGCTTTGTATCACTGCATGTAACAGATGGCTCATATATTAGGTTAAGCATCTTTTCCATACCAAAGATTGACATCTTCTTTCCAACTTAGAATAATGAGAGGATGTTTAACAGTGTGGTTTCATGTCACCTGTAACACTTCTGTGGGTCACGCTAGTAATGTTATATCTCCCTAAAAATGGTTAGCATTACAGTGTATACTAATGTTACTCATAAATGGTAGCAAGTGCATGTTGAGAACAGATGTACCACAGAATAACACATCAATGCTGTGCAAATATCACTTTAACTTGTTATTTTTCTGGACCCATTTGTCCAAATTGTGTTGCGATATATGAGGTGTTCAACACTACGTGCCTTTAACGGTAACCCTACATTGCAGAAGACTAAGTGTTAGGTCTCGACACTGTCTATATGTGCGTGTGCGTGTGTGTGTGTGTGTGTGTGTGTGTGTGTGTGTGTGTGTGTGTGTGTGTGTGTGTGTGTGTGTGTGTGTATGTTAACAAGGAAGAGTATTAATAACCTATCATGAATTGTAAAGCTTTACTAATTTGAGATCAAGCCACACTGTGTTTAGGTCCTAGCTATCTGACATTGTACATGTTTTAAGAATAAGTGGAATACTAGAAATAAAAGTGAAAGCGGCATATAATGATGATGACATACTGACATTTTCATCATTTCTTGCAATGCACAATTACACCTAAAAACTTGTAAAGCTTCTTCAAATTAATTCTAATGCCACAAGATCTCTTCTAAGATGATTATTCAGGTACATAATTTGGTATAGTGTGTACAATAATATTTCATAGTGACTACTGCATTAAACAATATAGAACAAATTAGGTTAATGGAATCTCAGATCATAATTTTAATTGCTGTTAAAAGCTGTGATATTCTTTATCAATGACGTAGGTATACACTGATGAGTAAAGTTAAAATAACTTAATTCTTCAAAACACTTATTATTGCAATTAAAAGAAAAAGTTTATAAAATTCATATCAAGCATCTCGCCCAAATATTTCAATTTAAGCCACCCAGATTATACGTAAACACAGATGTTGCCAATTATAAACAAAGAAATTCTACAGAAATTAAAGAGAATTCAATTCTGTACAAATCCATAGCCACAGTTTTGGTATATCTTAAAATTCAGAGCTATTTTTTCAGTAATTTAAACTGTATCAAAGTTTTTGTTAAATTTTCCACTGATATGAAATGAAACTCAAGCTTTAAGAAATATTTGATATGCCACACTAAATTACTCTATAAGCGGGAAATAAAGCTTTGTGCTACATTACTAATGTTCCTGAAGATCACTGCACATCACTCTAACAAGAACTGGCAGGAAGAGTGGTCCGCTCTCCGCAATAATAAACTTAGATCTGTTAAGGAACTTCCGATTCCCTGGGTTATCTCCTGTCGGTCATCTCGTCGCGAGGAGGTGATTTTGGCTCGGTTGCGCATTGGGCACTGCTTTTTTACTCATAGTTTTCTATTTAAAAAGGAGCCTTCTCCACTGTGTCCGTTTTGCAAAGAAGCGTTATCTGTCCGACACGTGCTGCTAGAGTGTTTTAACCTAGCAGGCCTTAGGACGTCTCTGCAGCTGCCGGCCAGCTTTGCAGATATGCTAGCGGACGATAACGCAGTAGTGGAGAAGGTTTTTAGATTCTTTTCTGTTTTAGATTTTAGGATTTGACGAATGGAATTTATGACTTTTTAGATTTATATTTCTTTCGGTTTTATAGCTTCTTTTTTAAGTGTAATTATTCTTTTTTATGTATATTTACATTTTTATAGTATTTTAAAGAAGTTTTAAAAAGGGCGCTGATAACCTCTGCAGTTGAGCGCCCTCATACGCATCATCATCACCCCCAAAACAAGAAACCTACACAATATCCAATAATCCTGCACTCTCGAATTTTGCCATCGTACTTCTGGTGGCCTGAGATGATGACCCCTGAAAGGCAAAAAACAGAAAACCTCATTATTGCAGTAATAAAGTAACAAGGTTGATGAAACTAATACTTTTTTATGTAAAACACCCTTTTTCCATTATAAAGTGCTACATTAATCTAAAGAATTTAACTAAACATGAATATGTATTTAGGCACAATTTAGGTTATATCATATACATTTTCGGTATTTAGCTTACTTACCAATAGGTCTTTGTGAAAATCCATTCTCTTTCTTCCTGCTGCCCATACGTCCTCGTAGGTCTTTTAAATCTTTACAATTTTACAAATCGATGAAAATTTTATTCAGAACTTTATTTGGCTTGGCTCCCATACCGTTAAAGGTTCAAAATTTCGTTCAAATATTTACAGGTTAGCCAACGTAGTGTGTTATTCATATCGTACATTGAGCTCAAATAAGGTATAAAATAGGCCAATAATATTACGGAAATTACTTCATAAGTAGTAAAATAATACAATAGCTATTAAATTTTGAACTGAACAGAAGTTCAGCCAAATAATTATATTGACGGCATTGAATCCGGTTGTTAGAATACATGCAGCGCTTGAAATGTACCTTTAGACCCCGAGTGTTTCGCGAACCTCAATGCGACTCCTGTATTCCTATCCCAGTTAACACCCACTGGTTGCATCCAAACCATCACACCGAAACACACGCTAGCAGATGCCACAAGAACAACTCTCTACCCCCTACCGCTCATAGATGATTTGCTTAATTACCTAGGCAACTCGCGATGGTATTGCAGTTTGGATTTGTTAAGCGCATATTTTCAAGTTCCTATTGATGAGAAAAGCAAGAAGTATACAAGCTTCATTACAAATTCTTCCCAATATGAATTTAACAGACTAAGTTTCGGACTTGCTAATGCCCTAGGTTTTTCTCAGAGGTTTCTGGTAAATTATTAGGTGATCGTTATAAAAAGGCTGCAGTCTATTTGGATAATATTGTTGTTTTTGCTCCAACATTTCATGAGTTATTAGCAAATTTAGAAGAAGTCTTTCGTCAACTATGTAAACATAACTTCAAACTAAAACCAGAAAAATTACTTTTTGGTATGTAAAAATAAAATTATTAGGCTTTGAAGTATCCGCTAAGGGTATACAACCCGACAATGATAAATTACGAGCTATTCCTAATTTTCCAGTCCCTAAGACAATCCGTGACGTTACAAAAGTACTTAGTTTATTTAGTTTCTATAAACGTTTTGTCCCGAATTTTGCTTCTATTGCTTCACTCCTTCATGAACTAACTCGAAAAAACAAAGATTTTGAATGGACATCAACGCAACAAGACTCATTCGATTAACTAAAATGGTTACTCACAACTGCCCCAGTATTAGCTCACTACCAAACAGGAGATTATTCAGAAATTCATACTGATGCCTCTACGTCAGGAATTGGTTGCGCTCTATTGCAACTCACAGATGGTGAATTGCATCCAATTGCTTACTGTTCACGTTCTGTAAACAAGCATGAAAAAATTACAGTATCTCGGAACTAGAATTACTAGCAGTAGTATACGGTCTAGCACATTTTAGGCCATATATTTAAGGCTTCCCCGTCAATATTGCGAGTGATCATTCATTTTGCTACCTTCGTAACTTAAAAGACATTAAAGGACGATTACCACGTTGGGCTTTAAAACTCCAGGAGTAGATTGTAGTATGTCTGCCTCACGTTCAAGAGGTCCGGATTTCGAATCTCGGTCAGGGTGAGTTACATAGATAAGGTTTTTCCGGGGTTTTCCCTTATCCTTCAAGACGAATGTCAGGTAACTCTAAGCTCCATGGACCCTGGAGTCATTGAGCATCATTTCACCCACTTCATTCAACGTCCGATATAACTTAACGTTGGGGCGGATGTAAATTAAAAAAAAAATATTCCATCATTTACAAAACACACGGACGCGAACGCTCTTTCTCGTTTTCCAGTGGATAAACCCAACCCTTATTTAGTGGAACAATTGGACGACTTGCCAACTTGTCTATTAACACCAGTATAAGTAGCAAATGAACAAAGAGCTGATCCCGATCTGCTACCCTTAATAACTGCGTTGGAAAATCCCCAATTCGGCCCACCTAGGTTATAACGACAGGCAAAAACCTATACTTTAAAATCAGGAGTCCTGTACCGCAAAAATGCAGGAAGTTTAGGGCCTTTGCACTTATTGGTCATCCCTGATCAGCTGAAACACGAAATCCTAATTTCGTGTCATTCAGATCCTCTGTCGGGACACATGGGATTCCAGAAAACCTTTACAAAAATCCATTCCAGATACTACTGGCTCGGAATGAAGAAATATATTAAAAATACGTCCGCACGTGCCAATCTTACCAAGGTCGAAAGGGGGTGACAAATGTTAAACCAGCTGGTCCTTTGCAGCCAATTTACGTGAATTGTATCTATGAACGCTGGGCATTGAGCAGGTCGGTCCGATTCATCGTTCCAAAAACGGTAACACTATGCTTGTTCTAGAGCCTGAATACTTTACAAAATGGGTAGAAGCTTGTGCTATTCCTAATGGTTCTGTAGAGCACGTGGCAAGTTTGTGTTAGAACAAATTATCTGTCGGCACGGTTCCCCTGCCGAGCTCTTATCTGATAGAGGTACGGTGTTTCTGAGTGACATAATGAAACATCTCTTAAAATCCCTGAGAGTCCATCCATCATTTACCACAGCCTATTACCCAGCTTGCAACGGACTTACAGATCTTAGTCAGCCTATACACGCAAACAATAGTTTATAACAGATGCAATACTGGCTTCGAGTGTGAGATATGCCTTTAGACTGCTTGTGCACGGCATTTCCCTCTCGTAATCTTACACGTGTGACGCATTGTGGCGATAGATGCACTATCCCCACCACAGTTGCTACTCATCCATACCGCGCATGATTTCTGTCAAGATAAAATAATACATTTGTAACATGAAATATTGCACTTACTATAAATACTGTAATATTTATTTGGCAGCGTTGAATTGCTAAACATGTAAACATTAACCCTCTGTATCTCGGAAACTATATTTAAAATATTACTTTGTATGTACTTATTACACAATCTGTACTATATTCTATTGTCCCACTTATTGGAGGACAGACGTATTCGAACGTACCAAATCAAACAGAGAGAAAGGTGGTTGGACGTAACTTACACGCCCCTATCACACAGCAGTTGTGCTTATGCTATTCCTCGAGACAGTGTGCGCAAAGTTATTTAGCCGATTGTTAACTCACAGCTAATATGGTACGTAAAGGAAAGGGGACAACGCTGACAGAGAGGAATATCGTGATAAATATGTATAAACAAAACGAATTTCTCTTTGAAATTGCCAAAACCATTAACGCAAGCAAAACTGCAGTGTTGTGCAAAATTCAACGTTTCAAACAGACAAATACTGTTGTAAATAAACTTAGAAATGGCGCTCCTTCTAAACTCAGCACCAAAGACAGGAGGCAAATAGTAAAAATGGTGAAGCGGTATCTGAGAGTCAGTGCATCTGACATTAGAAGAAGCCTTGAGCAATATTCTGGCACTGCGGTTCACACCAGAACAGTTGAACGGGTTTTAAATAGTACTGGGTACAATGCCGACTTTCCTAGAAATAAACCATACGTTAATAAGGTGAATAAGAAAAAACGTATTGAATTTGCTACGTATAGCATCTACTATTCACAACAAAAGGATATTTTCACCTAGCAGACCTTAGTACGTCTGCAGCTTAGCTTTGCAGAAATGCTAGCGGACGATGACACAGTGGTGCAGAAGGTTTTTAGATTCTTTTCCAAACTAGCCCTTAGGATTTAGTGAAGGAATTTTTAGTAAGTTTTGATTGATTTTTTAAATATGTGTGTGTGCAGTTTTAATAGATTTTTTTAAAATATATAGTTTTTAGAAATTTTTATAACTGGCTTTTGCCATGACTTGTTTTTTAAAGGGCGCTGATGACCGCCGTAGTTGAGCGCCCTTATTCACATCATCATCATCATCATCATCATCATCATCATCATCATCATCATCATCATCATCATCATCATCATCATCATCATCATCATCATCATCATCATCATCGTCATCATCATCATCATCATCATCATCATAAAGAACAACAACAACAAAAGGATATGTTTTCTATCGAGAAACAAGTAGCGTAGATAGGAGATATGTAGTCAATGTTATTTTTTGTTTTTGTTCCGTTTATTGCCTTTAACTGCATTGACGATTTTGACGGCCGTTCTTCTTTGGAACATATCAAAGGTCTTAACTCGTATTCTTTTAAAGATAGGATTTATATGGAAAAAAGCTAAGCGTGACAGACAAATTTTAGTCCAACATCGTACCATACGGGCAAAAAGGCTTAGGTATTTACTAAATATTCAGAGATATCTCAGTGAGGTTTATATAGTTTATATGGATGAAACTCATATCAGTTCAGCACATATTAGACCATATGCCTGGAGTGAAATTCGTTACAGGGACTCTGCAGCGAAGTCGATATGCCGACAGTTGGTTATCGTGCTTGCTGCAGGACAATAGCGTTTTGTCGCAAACGCCTAAGTACTATTTAACATCCAAAAAAGAGTGGAGATTACTACCATAGTAAGCATTACAACATAATGTTACATGCCAGTTTAGGGGGCGGTTACTAGGAATTGCGAGAGGTTTAGAAGGCAAAGGGGTTTTAACCTCTAACCGCATGTACCTGGGAGCGTAGCTATGGATAAGGTAGAGCAGATCAAACCAGCTAATTCAAAATGAACTCAGTAACTATATTTCAGAGATGCATAGCATTTCTACAGGGCACTCCCTGGATCTGGATGAGATCAGGGGCGCTTTGCTAACATTTAAATGCATAATAACTTAATGCAACGTTACCTTTAGCAATGTGTTGTTTGTATGGCTTGAAACTTGTGTGACTGTCAAAAGATGTACGATCTGGTACGCCCTGCTGGCGATCTTACACTTTGAAATAAACTCTTGTTGATCTTTACAGAGACCATCAGCAAGTCCCCCCTCAAATCTCTGTGAAGTCTCTCTCCCGGAGGCTAACTCAACAAAGCTTAAATATGGGTCCTACCAAACGTCAACTCAGCGATTCCCACGCAAACAGTTAATTTGCCCCATATTGTGCAATCATTGTTTACATCACTGATAACATGTTTAAACCTGTTACTGACCAACTAAGCATTATTTCCCTTCATCAGCAGGATGTGTGATTCATTGTTTAAAACATGGAGAACAAGTTGAGGCCTGTTAAAGAATACCTATGAATTATTTCCCTTAGCCAGCAGGATGTATGATTCACCAGTCCAAAGTACATGCATCGCCCGTCAGCAGAATTTACCTTAACCATAAAGCTTTCACATTCAGCTGTGCCCAGGCTCAAGACATTGAAAATAAATGTTAGAGAATAACGACTATATAAATTTCCGAATCTTGCTGAGCCTATACACGAAACACATCCCCATCGCTTAGAGTTTGCTGCCCTGAGCAAATCCAAACGGCTGGTAACATTAACAGATGCGATACAAATTTTGAAGTGGAAAATACATAAAAGAATAATTTACACTTACAAAAATGTTTTACCTGGGCACATAGGCAACCAAGCATACGTGCTAGGAACAAATACAATGAATGCGAAGTTAATTAACATTTGTGTAGACATAGTAATACAATAAAAGGTATAACACCTGAAAAAAAAAGGAAAAGAGAAAAAATTAGAGGAAGGGGAGCAGACCAGGAAGGAAGGAAGGAAAGCAGATTGATTATCACAACTTTACAACTTAAAATGAACATTATATTACACGTTTATATGTGTTTCTGTGCTTATGTCAAAAAGAACATTTTCTAAAACAGATATTTGGAACTAATTCACATGTATTCTTTCTTCCCCAGCCCGTATTTTCTTCCTGGAGCAGCTGAAAGTAAGAGAATTCATTCTTAAGTGCTGAGACTATTTTATTTTTACCATTTAGTGCATCAAAAGTGCATCAAAGCATATTTGTGACAATGTTATGACTGGTGATTAATGATGAGAAAAGGACTTAAAGAAGTAAGAAACAGCCGTGAACCTGTCCTAGGGGAAGCTACTGTCAATTCAATTGGATAGGACTAAGGGAAAGCCATACATAAAACCCAGAATAAGAAGTGTAGAACCAACAAGGATCAAAACTCCATCTTCTAGGTTAAGATGGTAATACATTTGAGTATCAGAATGAACTTGGCATTAGTTTCATTACTTCAGTTCTCATTTACTGAATTGAATATATCACTTAGATAATTGAATAACCTAGATACATTTATCAAATTAGTGTGACCTTGTATTCTTACTTACGTACCTACATGTAAATTGCACAAACACATTGCATTTTGCTTAATTTCTTAATAATCCTTATTACTGTTCAAACCTAATGGAACATTTACCTTATAACTTTTTCATTATATTTCATGATACAATTATTTTTTAATAAAAGGCTCTGAAGCAGGTTTTACAATGGCATGAGTTGTACAATTGAAATTTCCATGGTATTCACAAAACCAATCTGGACACTTCACTACTGTTTAAATCCCATTAATATTGTATTGATCAAACCTTTTTAATTTGTAAATCTCACTGCTGTTCACAAAATTCATGCACAATTCATTGATACAGATCTTATGATATTACAGGAATAAGGACCTTAATTTCTTAACACCTGTTCAACTACGGCACAACTTGTATGAAGGCTTTAGTAATCTTGAGAAGAAAATATGGTTTATTTAACTCTTGAACTCAACATATCCAAACTTCGTACAGTTTTACACTGATAGTATATTAATAACAAAAGAAACATGAGAGTATAAACATTCAAATTCTTTTTAGTAACCTATCCTTATAATAAACTGCCATTATAATAAAAATGAGTCGAACAAATTTGTTTTCTGGTGTCCAATGATAAACAGCAATGTTTTAAGCTATATTTTTTTCTTTCTTTGTAAATTACTATCTCATCTTAAATAATTGTATGAATGTTATACAAATTGTGTATGTAAAAATACTTGTTAACACGAAGTGATATTTCTCTTACACAAACAAAAAAAGAAATGTCTTCCAACTAGAACAAATCATAATGCAGATCAAAGGGAACCAAACAAGCTTTTTGGTATTCTCTAAAATTTCATATTAATGAAAATTAATTGTAAATGACAGAATATACTACTTAATGATGAACCATGATACATTTATAATTGAATAATATGCCCTGAAGCAGGTTTTGCAATGGCATGAGTTGTACAATTGAAATTTCCATAGTATTCACGAAACCAATCTGGACATTTCACAACTGTTTTAATCCCATTAATATTGATTTGATCAAAACTTTTTCACTGTTAAAGCTCACTGCTCTTCAAGAAATTCAGGCACAATTAATTAATACAGATCTTATGATATTACAGGATTAAGGATCTTAGCTTCTTAACACCTGTTCAACTACGGCACAACTTGTATGAAGACGTAGGTAATCTTAAGAAGAAAATATGGCTTATTTAACTCTTGAACTCAACATATCTAAAATTTGAACAGTTTTACACTATTAGTATATTAATAACAAAAGAAACATGAGAGTATAAGCATTCATATTCGTTTAGTAACCTATCGTTATAATAAACTGCCATTATAATAAAAAATGAATGAATGTTATAGTTTGAGTTTGTGGTGTTTAAGGGCCCGTCGACAACAAGGTCATTTGGGCCCCAAGTCAACACTAAAACCTAATAACTATAAAAATTTAGTTAAAAGGGTAATATAACATAAAAACACACAAATGTTAAAAAGACATTAAAACGATGTAAAGACTAATAATTTAAAACCTCTAAAAGCAATAAATATAAAACACAAGTCACACTTGTTTATTAAAACCTATTTCATAAACAAACCGCAGTGCCTTGTCCACGGCCACTGGGTCGTTACCTAAAACACCGTGCAAGTTAGTCCCCAAGCCCAAAGACTGGCGAACGCGGGCGTATTGCGGGCAGTCAAGCAATACGTGCCGCACCGTTAGGCGTACTGAACACGAGGCACACACAGGGGCCGGTTCCCCTCTTAGCAGATGGCCATGAGTCAATCGTGTGTGCCCAATTCTCAGCCGGGTGAGTATCACCTCGGCCCGCCGGTTATCCCTGCAGGAATTTGGCCAGGGTTGTACGCTCTCCTTTATAGCCCGGAGTTGTGTGCCTTGTAAAGCTGTCCAGGATTGCTGCCAAGCAGATAGAAGCTGGCGACGGAAAAAACGTTGCACATCCTGGAATGGCACCGTAGTTGTTAAACTCCGGGGCAAACGGCAAGCGGACTTAGCAGCCGCGTCCGCCTCCTCGTTCCCGGAAATGCCCACATGGCCTGGGGTCCAAGTAAAAACAAAATGGTATCCTCGACCGAGCATTTGCGAGATCTGGGCCTGTATTTTTAAAACAAGGGAGTGGGCGGCAGTGTGCTGTTGCAAGGCCTGAAGAGCACTTACACAGTCGGTGCAAACAATAAAAGAGCCAGGGGCTAACTTGCAAATAAAAAGGAGCAAATAGTAGATGGCATACAGCTCTGCTGAGAAGACCGAAGTGGAGTCCAGAAGTCGAAATTTATGAGCCTCACCATTAATGAAGAACGCGCAACCCGTAGCGCTACCCAACTGAGAACCGTCTGTAAAGACCGGAACATAGTTAGGGTAACGGCCCAGTAGTTCTGCAAAAAGTTGTTGGAACACCGAATGTGGGGTAGCTAGTCTAGTGTTGCTTGAAAGTGTTAGATCGAACTGCGCTCGATTGAGCTGCCATGCAGGATAAGGGCGGATGGACGACCTCTCTACGCGAGGCATTCGGAGCCCATGGGAATGTAGGAGATCCCGAAATCTTATTCCCATGGGGCGTGTCCGAGAACCAGGGCGCATATAACGGTGGACTAAATCTGGACACAGAACTGGTTTAAAACAAGGATGATTGGGATAACTTGCCAACTTCGAAATGTATGAGCAGAGTAACAGCGAGCGACGAATATGGAGTGGAGGTTCGCATGAGTCTGCATACAGGCAGTCGACTCGACTGGTGCGGAAAGCTCCTGTGGCAAGGCGGATGCGAGTATGATGCACGGTGTCTAAAAGGCGAAGTTTAGAGGCGGTCGCTGCGCCATAAATAAAACTGCCATAGTCCAGCTTGGACCGAACCAGAGAGCGGTACAGCCTCAACATTACCGTGCGATCGCCCCCCCCCAAGATGCTCCAGATAATACCTTCAGCACCCGAAGAGTACGATCGCAAGAGGCTCGAAGGTGAGGAATGTGGTGCTCCCAATTTAGTTGTCGGTCCAAGTAGAGGCCCAAGAACTTCATGTGCGAGACAAATGGCAGGGGTGTGCCGTTCAAATGAATATCAGGAGGCGGGTGAATACCTCGTAGGCGGTGAAAGTGGATACACTGCGTCTTCTCAGCTGAAAAACGGAAGCCGGTTTGAAGCGTCCAAGCTGCTAGCTGGGTAATGGTCAGCTGCAGTTGGCGCTCAATGTGATCTATGTTGGCAGACCTATAATAGACTGCGAAGTCGTCAACATAGAGGGATGATGGAATTCCACTTCGAACGGCACTAGTGATGTCGTTAATCGCTACGGCAAAAAGGGTGACGCTCAAAATTGACCCTTGAGGTACGCCGTTCTCCTGTATCCGCTCCCGTGATATCGTGTTTCCTATGCGAACCCGAAAACGGCGAAGTTTTAAAAAGTTGCATAGGAATTCGGGTAGATGACCACGCATACCGTAACCATGTAGGTTACGGAGTATGCCGTACCGCCAGGTGGTGTCGTAAGCCTTCTCCAGGTCGAGGAACACGCCCACGGCATGCTGTTTCAGTAGAAACGCATCGGAAATATACCCCTCAGGGCGTGTTAGATTATCGACACTTGAGCGATGGCGACGAAAACCGCATTGCAAGTTGGACATATGGTTATGTTTCTCCAGCCTCCAATTTAACCGAGCATTTATCATCCGCTCGAAGGTCTTACAGATGACACTCGTCAGGCAAATGGGGTGGTAGCTAGATGGTAGCGTGCGGTCCTTTCCGGGTCGAGGGATGGGGATGACAATACCCTCTCGCCAGGAGGAAGGGAAAACCCGCTCATGCCAAATGCGGTTATAGATGTTTAGAAGGAAACATAGCGCCTCAGATGGAAGATGTAGCAGCATCTGTCGGTGTACGTCATCGGGACCTGGAGAAGAATCCTTTGCTAACGCCAGAGAATGGGCGAGCTCGGCTGCGGTAAAGGGTTGGTTGTACGGCTCGGTGCAGTCACTATTAAAATTAAGTGGTACCCGCTCCGCCTTTTCCTGAATAGGCAGGAAGAGAGCGTCATAGCGGGCAGTTTGGCTCGTGGCAGCAAATGTGGTAGCTAGGGCTTCAGCTATGTGCTGCTCGGTGGTGCAGATGGAACCGTTGATGGCAACGCCGGGAATTACCGTCCGGCGATACTTGCCATACATCCGCCGAACAGCTGACCATACTTGTTGGGTAGAGCTGCGCCGGGAAAGCGAAGTCACAAATGCTTCCCAAGATCTACGCTTTGCGTTGCGCAGTACAAAGCGTGTCCTAGTGCGAGAACGTTTGAAGGCGACGAAGTTCCCTTCCGTCGGGTGCCGCTGGAAAACGCGCAAAGCACGTTTGCGTGCTTTGACAGCCAAACTACATTCCTCGGACCACCACGGTACAGGGATATGACGTGGTGTAGGTGAACCTCGAGGAATGCTGGATTTTGCTGCGAGCAGGATCGAGCAAGTAAAATATTCGACCATTTCATCGATGGTGTCGAAACTATCGTCGATGAGGTGAATGAGGGATTGGAATTTTCCCCAGTTAGCTTTGGAAATAATCCAGCGAGGATGTCGAGAAGGTACACATTGGCGGCCTGAAAAATGAATGTTAACGGGGTAATGATCACTGCCAAAGAGGTCGGAAAGTACTGACCACTCAAGTAGTGGTACTAATGACGGACTGCAGAAAGAAAGGTCTAGTACGGAATGTGTACCATAAGCGGATGGTAGGAATGTCGGGTCACCAGTATTTAGCAGAAGCAGGTCAGACTTATCGAAGACGTCTACGAGGAGGCATCTACGGGCGTCATCAGAGTCTGATCCCCAGAGCGTGTGCTTGGCATTCAAATCTCCCACAAGGAGTAGTGGTGAGGGGAGCTGAGCCAATAGAGCTTGAAGATCACGCTCTGGAACTATACTGAGCGGCGGCAGGTACATGTTGCAGATGGTAAAACTGATGCTCTCCAGCTGTATCCGAACGGCCACAGCTTGCAATGGTGTGGTGAGAGGAACGTTGGCGGCTGAGATGTTAGGCGCCACTAAGGTAGCAACGCCACCGCTCGCACGCATACCTGCAAGAGAATCGCTTCTGAATGCCGAAAAAGAGTGAAGGTGTAACGAGTGATTGGGATGTAAGTGGGTTTCCTGGAGACAAATAATTGATGGTGACCGTTGAGAAACTAAATGTTGTAGGTCTTGAGCACGAGCTCGAATACCATTGACATTCCACTGGATTATTTCCATTTAGAGTAATTTAATGGCCTGTCTTGACCTTTTTCTTGACCTTGGCTGATTTGGGCCCTACGATTCGAAAATCGTTAGCGTCCTGTGACTCCGCTGATGACCGGGAGTCAGAACTCCTACGGCTCGTAGAACGAGACCGGGATCTAACAGAAGGCGAGCGACTTCGCGGTCTATGTTGTGGTCGGGATCCGTTTTTCGCATTCACTACGGGATGGTTGTTACCCGCTGATGGCTTGGTGGCTGGAGTGTGTACGGTTGAAGCGCAGGTAGTGCTGGTGGATATACAAACAGTCTGAGACGTGGGTTTAACGGCTAGAAAGTCAGTCTGCGTGGATGCGTGGGCGACAGGGACGTGTTGAACAGCAACAGTGGTATTAGGAGTACGGCTAGCTGCTGATGCATATCCAGTAGTAGTGGTAGCAGGCTTCAGTTGCTCAAAGCGCCGTCGTGCCTCTGGAAATGTCAGGCGTTCTTTTACACGTAGCTCCTGTATGCTTTTTTCGTCCATGAATCTAGGGCACTGTCGCGAGCTGGAGGGATGATTACCGCCACAGTTCACGCAACAAGGTGTTCGACTGCAGTTTGGGTCTTCATGTGTCGGTAGGCCACATTTCTCACAAAGTGCAGGATTGGTACACGTGACCTTAGTATGTCCGAACCGCTGACATTGAAAACAGCGCATGGGGTTCGGGACATACTGGCGGACGCTAGCACGTTCATATCCGCAATAGATGAATTCTGGTAACTTTGTCCCAGCAAAAGTGAGAAAAACCGTACGTAAAGGGTATTCCTTGCCATCCTGTTTCCGTGTTAGCCGGTACGCCTGACAAACCAGTTGATCAGAGAGGCAACTTACAATTTCTTCATTTGCATGACCGTCTAAGCTGGAGGTGGTGACTACTCCTCTGCTAGTGTTAAGCGTCCTGTGTGGGGCTACCCGGATAGGGTAGGAGCCCAACAAAGTCGCTTTCTGTAGCTTCTTAGACTGGTCCGCACTTGTGCTCTCTAATAATAAGCTGCCGTCTCGGAGACGCGTAGCGTTTTTCACAGGGCCACTGATCTTATCGAGTTCGCGCTTTATGTAGAAGGGACTGATATCCTTGAACGTTTTGCCATTACATGACAAGGTCATCACAATATACGGGTCGATGAAAGAGGTTTTGCGCGGATGCATTTTGAAAAGGACTCCCTTCCGGAACCGTCGGCGTCAGCCTGCCATCCGGGGGTTAAACAAAGAAAGACACCGAATCTTCACGGTCTGTGCCGTCATGGAGACCTCACCCATGACCGATCTCATTTGTACCTCAGAAAAGCTACCCTTCAATCTCCACTGCTTGTCCGTATGGGTAAACCGTTCACCACGCACACCCCGGCATTATGCCCCTACCACAGGAATAACCGCCTGATGAATGTTATATAAATTGTGAAAGTAAACATACTTCTTAACATGAAGTGATCTTTCTCTTACACAAACAAAAAAATAAATGTCTTCCAACTATAACAAATCATAATGCAGATCAAATGGAACCAAACAAGCTTTTTGCTATTAACTAAAAATTCATATTAATGAAAATTAATTGTAAATAACAGAATATACTACTTAATGTTGAACGCTACATCATATGCAATTTCAATTAGTTGAAATCGGTACATTTTCTTTACAGATACCGCTTCTTTTCTGTTCAAATATAATCTCTTAATCAAGATGCTAAAAGTCACATTTAAACTAATATTGTACTTCATTTATTTAAGTTACATAACAGAATACCAATGGATTTATTTCCTTCAGGTTTGAATATTAGGACTGTACAATCCTTAAAAAAAATGGTAAGCTTCATTATATGTTACCTCTTCAACAGCTCTGCTCCCCTTTTGGTATTTCTTTCCTCTGTCTGTGCCTAACAGCATAGCAGAAACAGCTTCTCTTCCACAGTTGGTAATAAAAATTATCATTTCCATTGGCTGAATAATTTGTTTCTATTCACAGGATTTACCTGCACCTAAACTGGTTTGAAAAATGCCAAAATGCATTTCAAAGTGATCAATAAATAAAGGATTTGATTAACTTTGAAAATCACTGGTACATTAACTTCAAGTATACATTCTTAACTTTTTTTTATTTGCTTGTGCCAAATGCACTCTTTTATTTCAGAATGTCCTTACCTAGGGACTGCATTATTTTCAGAAATATGTAGTACCTCTGGTACTGCACCTAACATAACTTCTACTGCTGCCGCCTGGGCTGTATGTTTCCTGCATCATTCTTAAACGCATCTGAAGCTGGGCATGAAATGGAGTTCAGTGTCGAGTCAGTAAGTCGGCCTAAGCCGCCACGACCACGGCCCCTTCTTCTGCCTCGGCCTCTCATTGGATTTCCTCGACCACGAACATTTCCTCCATTCCTATCAGAATTATAGCCTCGATCATTACGCCTTTGTACTGGAAAACTCTGCATTGACCCATGGTAGTTGAGGAGCTGTTGGTCGATTTCAAGCTTTTCCTGCCTTAATGCTTCCACTTCTTTCAAATGTGCCAGATGGTATTCCAGAAGAACTTTTGCATTGGATATGCTCTCCACTGTGCCCAAAAACAGGAAAGGAACTTTGCCTTCTTCATGAGGAGCTGTAGGTTGCGGTTCATTATCACCCTCAATTTTTACTTGCACCACTTCACTGTTGTACACTATTTCCTGTATTATTCGTCCATGTTTTCCAATCACTTTTCCCACCAAGAATCGTGAAACTTGAATTAATTCTTCACGGAACTCCAGCAAACTGCGTGCCTTCTTCACAGACTCCTTAGTTTCTCCATATATTCGAAAGGTTTTTGAATTTTCTTCAAGTTCTATCTTAGTTATTCCCTCAACCTTACGAGCCTTCTGAATATTTGCCCCATGAGCACCTATAGCCAAACCAATCAGATCCTTCCGAACACTAAACTCTTCTGAATAACCTCCAGTATTTAGCTGTTTTCCTGCTTGCTCAGTCAGCTTTAACAGTAATGCTCTCTGACTTAGATCTCTAAAATGCATTTCCTGCAACATTGATGCACGTTTCTTAGAAAGTTCACTTCTAGAAACCACATTTAGAACGCCTTTTTCAGGAAAATAGCGACAAAATGCGGCACCAATTGCTTTCTGAAATTCCTTATGAACGTTATCCATCTTTGCATAATCCTGAAGTTCCTCAGGAATGTTAATATCAAATTTGTAAAAAGTATTCTTATCTATGGGAGGATTTTGGCTTTTAGGCCTTAATCTTTCATTAGGCACAATTTCAGTGCATGTACTGTGCCAACCGAAATACTCAACTACATGAAAGTCACCTCTTACCATCTTTATTATTGCCTTCCACCATCCACAAGACTCTTGCTCATTAGCCCGCCCGTACACCTCCACTTCCTGGGCCTCTGTGTACTCTAATTTTGTGGTAGGAGCTTGCGGAGGAAGATAAACCTGAGAGAATGGATACCAGGTCTCCGGCATCCAGTCCCCTTCAAAAGTAACCACACAGCATCATCTGACACATCCACAACGTAACTCTTATAACGTGCTCCACTTTTGCCACACACTTCCACTTCAATTTCTTCTATTTTTGCAGGTTTACTGTAAAAGATAAGGTTTGGTGGTCAAGCACTTTCCACTTCCAAAAGCATTTGATATTGAACTGTTGCTCATATGTTTAGCATAGCAAGACTGTAGTCTGTTAGTCCTTTGTTTAAAAGGACAACCAGAAATACTTTATAGGTAAGAGCTCCTTTTTCAGCCTGTCAGGTGACTTTTTTACTCTATGGATGTCTTGGACGTTGCATCCACAGATTAGCACCAGAGGCTCAGCTCCGTGGTAAGGTGTGTAGCCGCATAGGGCGCTCATTCCTCAACATTCTCCTACCTTTCCCCTCCCGTGTTTAGCGACTGATAGAATCCAACTTCTTTCGAAGTCACATCTCGCCACACATGAATATGTAGTTTACGCGCATTTAAAGTATCGCATATTAGCATAATACGCGTCAAATACGCTGAGGAAATATGCGGTGAACTATTCATCAGTGTGCGAGATGCGACTTCGAAATAAGTTATCCAATGAATTTGTGAAAAATATCAAGAATCCACTTTAATTTTTCCTGTTAAATAGGAATAATTGAGTTTCACAAAGCTTTATATCTTTAATATTCCTGTTGCCAATTGATAATTTTGTCTTTAAAAGCAATTACAACTTCAAAAACGAGACAGTGAGATCACTCAAGATGCTGTTGAGATTATACAAGACCTCTGTATCCCCTTTCCCTCAAGCTTCTTAGTGTTATACATAAAACAAAGATAACTTAACACTAAAATAATGATTTTATTGATACAGGAAAACAGGAAAGGATACCATAATGTTATGTGTAATGCAATTTATTTGTACACAGAATGTTGAAAAATTCCCTGGAATAAAAGTGAGAGAAAAACACTAAAGAAATGTATATGTAAATTTTAAATGAGGACATCAACAACTATGTACAAAAATGGAACTATCTCTTTAAATGACAACAAAGCAGCTATGTAAATTGTTATATTTAATTAGAATTTTAAAAGCTCAATAATACATTCATTATTTTCATCACAAGTATACTAAAGTATATTCAGAGAAAAACCTGAACTTTGTGATCGATTCATATAAGATTAATAATGTCAAATTAGTACATGAGTCAGTGTCAGCAGCTGGTGACGTAAATTTCGTAAATGGCACTATTTTATATACTTCTAATCACTTTCGTTGAATTATCATTCAGAAGTGCAGAATAAATTATGAAAATTAATAATAACATTAAAGTTGTATCATTCATTTAAAATTCGGCTTATACAACAGTGATGGATGTCTTAAAGTGTGGAGACCACCAAATACAGAATGGGAACCTAAGAGCATGGTAGCTACAGTGAAACATGGTTGCAGTAATGTGATAGTATGGAGCTCTATGGCTTCATTTGGCTTTGAGTATCTGGTGTTCATAGATGGTATCATGGACAAATTTCAATACAAGGGGAATCTTGAAAAAAAAAAAATCTTAAAAATAATGCAGAGGAGCTGGTATTAGGGCATGATTATTACCTCCAGCATGACATTGATCTGAAGCATTCTGCTGAAATTGTAAGGCTTTGGATCTTGTACAACACTCCTCACGCTTTGAGGGCACTGCCTCTGTCTCCAGATTTAAATCCTATAGAGAACATCTGGAAGGAACTCGAGGAGCGTGTGAGGAAGCATCACTTCAGAAACAAGGATCATCTGAAAGAACTTCTTCAAACAGAGTGGAGAAATATGGACTCTGCAGTCACCAAACACATACAGACAATGCCCAAACGATTATCAGCAGTAATTGAAAGAAAGGGGATGTTAACTAAATACTAGATGTTCTCTGTAGGAATACTTATGTCCAGATGTAAAATAATCGTTTTATTTTTCCATATAGTGCAAGTTAGTCTCAGTTGCTATTTATGAGTTTATATGCTTAATGGAAGGCTCAAATTTAATTTGTACCAGTAGTATTTACGTATACTTACTCTGCGTAGCTTTAAAATAATATAAGTAATAAATATGTTTACGTTCGAATACTTACGTCTGCCGCAGTACGTTGGCGCTCCGCATCTAGCATGCACTCTACCCCGCTTGCTGACGGGGCCCACAACTTTTTGCGGAGATGGAGACAATGGAATCTTGAGTCTGATTCACACTCTAGCGTCTTCCGGTAGTACCCGCTTGTTTCGTCGAGTATTTCCTTGAACTTACTGCCTGGGAGTACTAGTTTCCCGAACCTTGTTTTCCCTGTCTGGGGAACCCCAAACTCAACACACCATTACTGAACCTCAGGGAGTCCCATTGGAACCCTTAGCTCGTATAGGTCTTGCATCGGGGAGCAATTCCGTCAACGCCAGTTGTACGCCAGATTCTTATCCTTCACGATCTGCCATATATCTCAACCCTCTAATTGTTGCCATCCATCTACGCTAGACAGTGATTGCAGTTCTCATCTCAAAAGAGCGGAGCTCTATTATACGTATTACCTATAAATTCCTAAGTAAACTTTACGAGGAATATAAATCATCTCATTCATCTTTCCATATGGTATTTTATTAAGTTCTGCAAAATATTGTTCGGTTATATTGGCATTTAAGACCTATGAATTAAAAATGTAAAGCAAAAACGGGTCAAAGAAGTATGTACTGCTACTCATAGACTTTAAACCCCACAATAATATGAGTATGTAATATTAAGCGGATATCAGTTAATCAAATATCCCAGTAATAAAACCTAGAGATGTGGGAAAATGTTTTTTTAACGTATAGCTATAGGATACAGTTGCAAATTGTACCGAACATTTAAAAACATTTTTAACCTCGCGAACATGTCAGTGAGAAGGTAAAGTGAGAAGGAATTCGTTTCGTATGAAACAGTTAATGATCATGTCTTTACGCACTTAGGTCATTGAATAAATTGAGGCAACATTTAAATTAACAACGAATAAAACATTTTTGGAGCAGACAAATTATTGCAGTGCTTAGAAGTGATCTCCTGTAACATGAACTTGCCTCCACATATCAGAGAGCCGACGAATGCCATATACAGTGTGTTGTTGTCCTAATATTCGAACAGACTGCTGTACTGCTACTATAATTGCCTGATTGGCACTTAAGCAAACTCCTCAATTTCATGTTCGCAGAAAGGTTGAAATTACATGGCCACATCTGGGGAGTATGGATGATGCTCCAGAATTTTCCAGATCCATCTGCGAAGAAAATTAACAACAGGGGCAGACGTGTGAAAGCGAGCACCATGATGCAAGACAATGGGATGAGAATTTAGGAGATTTGGACATTTACGACGCACAGATGGTCATATATGGTGATCCATAAAGTGACTAACATGCACCATTCACACGATTTACTTGAGGAATTAAATGAGTTATAAGAACACCATGAAAACCATAAGCAACAATGAACATGACTAAGTGGAATCTGTTCTTGTCTGTATCTTTTTGGACGAGGTGAATCAATGTGCCGCCACTCATTTGATTGTGTCTTTAATTTTGGTTGGTAGCATCGAAACCAGGTTTCACCTGATGTTATGATACGTCGAAGAAAACGCTCGCCTTCACTTTCATAGCGAACTAAGTGTAATCTCGCTGCCACATCCTCTTCTACAGTGTTTCCTCTGTAAGATTTTGTGCATCCTATCGAGCGCAGACATTCCTCATTTTAACTCCTTCTTAAACATTTGGAGATTCGTACCAGCAGCAACTTCAACTTACCCTACAACTTCAATACCAGTCCAACAACGATGCTTTTCAAGCAGTGCTCTATCAGCATTCATATGCGCATCACTTGCTGATTACGGTCTACCACCTCTACGTTTTTGACGAACGGCTTCCCGTCCTCTATCAAATGAAATCGGCCACCTAGACACGGTACGATAGGGTAAAGTCTGTCTACCACAAGCTTCTAATAAATCTGTATGACATTGTCGAGCATTGAAACCTCTTGCAATCTGAATTTTAATGAAGTATCTTTGTCCTTATTTACTAAACATATTTAGAGCACTAAGGGTATAGGCCTACAATTAAACTTACTAAAAATGTATTATTAAATAAAATTGTCTTCAAACTCAAAGCTAACAAACATTAGATGCTCTGATTTTTCGTTGTTATCACCCTCATGATTTACCACTGATAGCGCTAAATGCAGGCAGTGTTGCCACTAATTTTTTAATGACTCGTGTATTTTGTGTCCCTTTTTAAAGTTACAGTGTGACTAAATTAATGGTTTTCAAATAGCATTTGGGGATTGTGGTTCGTATTAAATATTCCTCGCATTATAGGCACAACTCGATTGTTTAGAAAGAAACATGTTGTTGCATGGAAGTAACAAAGACATCATTTGTACATTCTGCTCACGTTTTCGACGGTTCAAACTGCTTTAGTTCGAACGTACATCTTATTAGCATTTCGGAAAAAGAGAATAAAAGTTGCCCTCTTGTTTCATTTGCTCATGACTATACCGGTGCCCTCCTTAGTTTATATGGCGATGCAAACAATGCGGGAAAATGTATTACTCCGCCAGCGACTATCATAGGAGGGGATATTCGTGCTATTTTACTCCCACGTGTCAAACGTGTGCACTGTCATTGAACTTCTAAGCCAAGTTTTGCTTTGCCATTTTCGAAGTTTTCGGTAGCTTATGCGGTAGCACTTTAACGTTCAGATTAATTGCTAAGATGTATGTAGTGTGTAATATATTTTTCCTTTTAGGTTGACTGAATACTTAGAACATTTACTTAAATATTTGATTTCTGCACATAATCTTACCTCATTTAGAAATTAAAAACTAAGGTTTGGGAATTTCTACGGAATAACAGTGCTAAATAACTGCGTGTAGCCACTTTGGCAATGAGTTGAAAGTTCTACTGCCATGCAACGGAAAAAATGACGTACCTAACTGGAATCTGATAACGGACGAATTCCTTAAACGACTTCCATTTCCAAATTTTCCTTTGATAATCCTACGCCAAAGCAATATACCTTCACGCTCAACAATTATATCCTTTTTTCATATTCTGTTCATAAAATTCAAAGCCTATGTCACAAAGAATTGCGGTGAAGCTCGATTTTGTAAAGCTAGGCAATTTGGGATTATTGGTTACTGTTTGACGGACTTCTACAACTATTGGCAGCTCGTTTCTTTCAAAGAAGCCATACTTCTTGCACGAACAGAACTTCTAAAAAGTGCATCACATTTACCTTCCACAACTGGCTTCTTTCTGGATGTTTTTCTGGGGTAGAAAGCTGGCCCGTTTTCACAACTTCGATTCGAGTGGCATTAATATGTATTTGGCACTGAATCATCGGTATATTCTGCTAGCAAATTAAGTCCTCCATTGCTATAGTCAGATATTTTTCACACAACTTGCAAAACACGTTCAAAGAATTTGTTTTTCAGCCTTTGTTAACGACTTTCCTCTGTGATATTTAAATACTGAAAGAAGCAGCCATGTTGTACAATTCATCCTTTTTATTAGGGGCGACCCCACACCCGCCGCCCCCGCTGACGATCATCCTCTGGGGATACATCATCTCCCCATGCACTGCAGTTAGTTAAGCTAAACGTGCAGCATTCAGGGGATATATTTTGTTAGTTTCATGCTAGGTGTGTTCGGGTTCCGCAGAAGCACCCCGGTTAGTAACGGCTGTATGATTACTGGCATCCAAAGGATGCGAGCGCGTCAAGGGTATGTCCAGGGGTTCATGCATAGCCGAGGCTTTGCATGAATCGCTGGGTGTCAGCGCATGCAGTTTATGTTAGTGTAAGTGCTAATAGGGTGATCTATGTGGTGGTGGGTTAGGTTAATGGTGGTTAGGGATTTCTATGCCGCGGATTGAATAACAGCTTAAACGTATGTACAAGGTGGGGGCAGAGGTCGACAGAACTTACCGTTCTTTGGTCCTGGTGGCGATTTGGTGTCTGGTGGGTCCTGTAAAAATCAGAAGGTGCAGAGTTTGTTGACTGAGGAATGGCTTGGGTTACCCTGGCTAGGTGTATGCCTGCGTCAATGGCGTTAGTGCTTTTTGTGAGTGTTCTTTTGAAGAGATATAGGGGACGTTTGTACTTTCCCGAAATGTCAGCATAAGAGCCGAGGCTGCGGATGATTGCGTTCGAATTGGGGGGTAGTTTGTCATACATGTCGGTAGCTAATTTCTTAATGAACTGCTCTACAGTGAGGATCCTTAGCTCAGAGTTTAGTCTGGTTTCAGGGGCTGTGCGAGGTACTTTGGCAATGTGACGGAGAATTCTGTTCTTCAATTGCTGGAGTAGGGTGATATATGTGGGCGCCGCATAGCCCCAGAAAGGGGCTGCGTACGTGAGTATGGGTCGTATAAGTGTTTTGTAAATGGTAAGTCCGGCACGTAATTGTAGACTGTTGTTGTGGTTTAGTAGAAGGTACAGTTTGCGTAACTGTGCAGCTGCTTTGTTTCGTGCTGTACGGATGTATTGTTGCCAGTAAAGTCCCTGGTCGAGCGTGAGTCCTAGGTATACTATTGTGGGTTGCCAATGGATGTTTTGACCGAACATAGTTAGTGGTGGCAGCTGATGAGCTGGGTACCGGTGGGATTTCCTACGAGTGAAGATGGTGGCTTGTGGTTTGACGGGGTTGACCTTGATGCGCCAGTTAGTAAGCCAGGGCGTGAGGGTGTCCAAGGTTCTCTGAAAGTATCGGTGCATCAATTGGGGCTTGGCCGAGTGGGCCATGTAGGCGGTGTCGTCTGCGTATAGTAGTTTGATGGTGTATGGGGAGCTGGGTATGTCGTTCATGTATAGGTTAAAGAGTACGGGCCCAATCAAGCTCCCTTGGGGGACTGCTGCATGAATTGGGTCGTGTTGTGGAGTGGCTGTGGTTGAGTACTGATCTGAATTTGTGGTCCGAGAGGTAGTTAGCTATGAGTTTGATGAGTGTGTCCGAGAAGTGTAGCTCAGTTAGCTTGCGTAAGAGTCCTGGGTGCCAGACTCGGTCGAAGGCACGCTCAATATAGAGGAAGACGGTCCCGGTGGGTCGTTTTATGTTAAAGCCGTGTGTGATGAACTCCGTGGCGCGGAGGATTTGGAGGGTGGTAGAGTGGTTGCGTCTAAACCCGAACTGTTCATTGATGAGAATGTTATGGCGAGTGATGTGTCTGTTTATGCGTTTAAGAATTACCTATTCTAATAGGTTACTGAGGGAGTTCAAAAGGCTGATCGGTCTATAATTATAGGGGTTGATGTTGTGCTTGCGTTGTTTAGGAAAGTGGTGGACAAGTACCACCTTCCAGGCGGTGGGGAAAGTAGAGTGTTGGAGTACGTAGTTAAAGATCTCTAAGATGTACCGAATGGCTGTGGGTGGGAGGTGTTTTAGCGCAATGTTCGGGATTTTGTCAGGTCCAGAGGCCTTGCGATTGGGTATGTGGCGAATGAGCCATTGAATTTCATGAGGGCTGGTGCAGCGGATTTGATCGTTTTGGTTCCGATTTAAGAGCTGGCTGGTCAGGCGTTCGGTTTCGGCGAAGGATGGGGAAGAGGGTTCCTCGTTGGGCTGCAGGATATCTTGTAGTACATCGGCTAAGGCCTCGGCTTTTTCTATATCGCTTGAGGCGATAGTCTGGTTGTGTTTCAGAGGAGGGAACGTCTGTGGTTCGCGGACTAGGCTGTTGGCAATGTGCAAGAGGGACTGGTGTTCGGGTTTGATGTCTTGCAGCATCTGTTCCCATTGCTGGTTTAGCGCTACGGAGGTGACGGTTTGGAGGTAGTGGTTTTGCCTGCGGTAATGGTCGAGGTCGGCTTAATGGCGGGATCTCTGCCACTTGCGGCGGGCCTGATTACGTGGGCGCCTTAGTAGCTGTATGTCGGCTGGTAAAGGTTGGTGGTAACAATTGATCTTGCACTTCCTTCTGATTCTAAAATGTGCAAGCGCACCGTGCACTCAGATTAGGAAATGTCGTGCAGTATCGGTCGGATTTTTTGACTTTACTCTGTAACTGTGGTGGTTAATCGGAATCTTACTATATTATTCCCTTACCTGAAGACATGTTCTATAGATAGTATAACGTAATGATTTTTAATTTTTTATTTATAGTACTTTATCACATCGAAAGTAAAAAAGCTAGCATTATAAGGCTGGTAGAAAGTGTGCTGCAGTATCGGCCACCGTTTTTTCTGTTACAATATAGATTCTCAGTGATCACATTGCACTGCCACATATAAAACCATAGTATCATACAAAAGCATGCGAACTTCTTGTCACTGTTTCTGCTCAGTTCACAATTAATTAGCTCACTGGTTTACAGAGATCGCAAATATAGCGCTGCTAGAGGCCTCAGAATGTCTTTTGTGCGCTAAGAGCTACACTAACCACCATCACGCCCCAGAGCAGACGAACTGAATAGAGGAAGAAGATATCCGACTATAGCGCACTTGGATGCACAGACTGGCTACTGCTTACCGGAAACTTCTGCCACATGGGGCGCGAAAAGGGAAGTATCGGTAGTGGTAGGTACTGCATACCGGCCAATACGGCACGACTCTCCCCTAATACGTACAAATTAGGCTTAAATATACCAAATAAAATACTAATTAATTATCGTTTGACTGTTACATTTGTAATAATATGAAGCTGTTTATATACTTTACATTAGATTTAAAGTATTTAAAATGATATACAAGCTATAGTTTCCATCGACAGAGAGATACAAGGCTAAACAGCCAATGATTTCACACGTACACGTGCTTTTGTTTACATCACCATAAAAACTAAGGACGGTCTGGGTATATATCCATCTTTGGATGTTGCCGATCTTACCAACAGAGTGCGCAAGCCCAGCGCCCAAAAACCCCTCGGCTTATATTGTCACCCGAACGTCGGAACTCCCTATAGAACCGACCGACAGCAGCAGGAGACGTTCGCAACGCCCAGTCATTTGTCTTATAGCGGTAACGAGGGGTGGCTGGAAGAAACATTACTGCGCCGTCTCTTTCTGTTCCACCTGAGTTTTCGAACTTACAGGATACTTCATCTAATCCAGAACCTTCTAGATTGGCCAGCTGACCCTACACAAGCAACACGTTGGGCTGGAGGAAAGTCAGTCAGTCACTCAGTCAGTCACTGTTTGGCGAACAGCTGTGAGGAGCGCCCAGTGAGAGGACGGACTGCGTACGTGCGTCGGAGGAGTTTACGTAATCGCGAGTGCAAGTGGAATTGTAACGGACGAACTGGTGAATCGTAATTGTGTGCATTACGTAATTCTGTATAATTGGCAAGCGTTTAACTGTAAGTCGGTGGAAATAAATAACACTTTTGAGTGGTGCAATTGGACTTTCCAATTCACGAACCCACAAAGTCACACTGGAGTGAGGAAGTGGAACGATAACATCACCGAACATTACGGCCATGGAATCGGCTTTGGAAATGCTTTTGGAGAAGATGAACGAGTTAACAACAAAAACAGATGCGGCAAATAACAACCTGGCCGCAGAGTTGAAGCAAATGAAGACGGCCAACGGCAATATCACCGAGAAGATGGAAGAAATGAAGGCCGAATTAACAGCGAAGACGGAAACGGCAAACAACAACTTGGGCACGACAATGACCGCAAAGATGGCCGAACTGACAACGGAAATAAAGGTGGCGAACGAGGCTCTCGCCGCCAAATTTGAAGAACAGTTGGCCGGCGTGAGGGATAACGTGACGGAGCTGGGCAAGCGGATGGGCCAAGTGGACGAGCGCGTCAGGGACCTGGCGAACCGCTTCAATG
The DNA here is from genome assembly GCA_030765055.1 of Mantis religiosa. Lineage (NCBI taxonomy): Eukaryota > Metazoa > Arthropoda > Insecta > Mantodea > Mantidae > Mantis > Mantis religiosa. The sequence continues at coordinate 293,138,144 of CM060950.1, read as the reverse complement.
ATCTAAAGGAAGAGGCCAACAGTAACACCAAGTCCCTGAACGCCGTGGTGGAAGAGGTCCAAGACCTTGCAGACCGCGTAAACAACTTGGAGGGAAAGGCCGACAGCAGCGTCAAGTCCCTGAACGCCATGGTGGAGGACGTCGTCGGCAGGAAGCTGAAGGATTTGAAGGCCGACGCGCCGGGACACGACTCAACATCTGCACGCGTCAAACCTCCCAAGTATGACGGCGCGTCAACGTTTGAAGTCTTCCGCTGCCAGTTCGACGCAGTGGCCAAGCACAACAAATGGTGGCCTGAGGAGGAGACCCCACAGTTAATAGCCAGCCTCCAGGGACGGGCCGCGGAAGTCCTAAACGCGTTGCAGACAACGGCGGCGCCCAAGGACATCTGGGAGGCCCTGGAGAATCGGTTTGGGAACCACCGCTTAGCCGCAGGGTACGGCAGCCAGCTGAAGGCAAGGTCACAGCAGCCAGGGGAGACGTTGCAGGAGTTCGCCCTGGCGGTTGAACAACTGGCCAGCAAGGCCCTAGTCGACCTCCCACCAGAGATCGTATCCCGGGAAGCTGCCTACACATTCGTGGACCGGGTACGAGACACGGAGATTCGTCAGCGCCTAATGCTCGGCGATTATAAAATAATTCACGAGGCGCTAACGGCAGCATTAAGGATGGAGGTGGCCAAGGTAACAGCTATCGCGACGACGAGAACGAGTAGTGGCCGCTACACCGGAGACAGAAGACCAGCTTAGGGACGCCGGCGAACACCTCGTGGCCTGTGTTGGGTGTGTGGATAGCCCGGACACCTGCAGAGAGACTGCCCACATCAATAAGGGTAGCTGGAAGAACGAGTAATGCCTGGCATGGAGAGGGGCACATAGGCGCCATTCCCACCATCCCCTAGATTGACACTGCGCGCCGTCTGCCGGCGTATGGATGACAGCTTCATCGCGGACGATTGGGTGAGAGGAAAGCCGTGCCGCGTGCTGGTGGACACTGGGGCAGCCGTGACCATCATCAGACCTGACGTGGCGAAGTGTTTGCCGACGAGGAAACCGAGCCGACCATACGAGCTTGTCACGGCATCGGGCGACACCTTGCCTGTGGAGAAGGAGGCCCTGCTGGAGCTGACCTTGGGGCGGAGTGCCGTGCGTCTGTGTGTGTTCGTCGCGAAGGTGGCTGAGGAGGTGATTCTGGGACTGGATGCCCTCCGGCGCCACGAGGCAACGGTCGACGTCGGCAGGAAGGTCCTGCGGCTCAACGGAGAATAGGTTATACTCCGTCAACCCGAAGAGCACCTTGGAATCTGCAGGATTGTCTTGAACGAAGACGTGGTTGTCCCCGCGAGGAGCGAGGTGATGGTGACGGCGCAACCAGAAGGCTAGACAGCAGGTTCGGTCCCGAGGCTGCAGGAGTACGACTTCACCTCGGAACATCGTAGAGGGAAGAGCCACGGTAACGCAGACGCCATGTCCCGAAGATCCTGTCCAGAGGAGTGCGGCCAATGCACAAGAGTGGAGGAGAATAAGTATGTTTCAGCAGTTCGAGTAGTCACGGCAGTGCCTACGGATGGCTGGCATACCGCAGCCCTGAGGAGGGAGCAGCTGGTGGACGCAGACTTGGGGCCACTCTTAAGGGAAGTGGAGGCAGGGACGAGACCAACCTGGGAGGACATCGCCGCGAGGACCGCCACCTACAAGTCGTACTGGGCCCAATAGGACCCTTTGAAGACCAGACAGGGCGTGCTGTTCCGGTTATGGGAATCACCCGTTGGGAAGACGCAGAGAGAACAGTTGGTAATTCCCCGGAGTAGGGTACCGGAAGTCTTGGAAGAAGTGGACGCCGGTACTTCAGGAGGACACCTGGGAGCGAACCGAACGATTGACAAACTGCGGCAGCGCTACTACTGGCTGAGACTCCGAGCAGATGCTGAGAGATGGTGCCGTCCCTGTCAAGTGTGCGCGGTGATTCGTGGCCCCCAGACTAGGAGCCGCGGTCGCATGCAGCAGTACAACGTTGGAGCGCCATTCGAACGGATCGCCGTTGGCATTGCTGGACCGTTCCGAGTTTCCGACCGAGGCAACAAGTACCTAATGGTGGTCGTGAATTACTTCACCAAGTGGCCGGAGGTGTATGCCATCCCAAACCAAGAGGCAACGAAAATCACGGATTGCTTCGTGGAGAAAGTGTTCTGTCGATTTGGGGTGCCGTTAGAGCTACACAGTGACCAGGGTACCAACTTTGAGTCCAACCTAAAGAACGAGGCACTATAAAGGTTTGGGGTGAACAAGACCCGCACGACGCCTCTACATCCCCAGTCGGATGGCATGGTCGAAAGATACATCAAGACCTTAGAGGAACACCTTAGGAGGTCGTGGCCAGCCATCAGCGAGACTGGGACGTCAAGGTGCCACTGTTCCTGCTGGCCTACCGCTCATCTACACACGACACAACTGGGATGACGCCAGCCAGCTTAATGTTTGGCCAAGAGTTACGCCTCTCTTGTGACCTGGCTTTTGGAAGCCCTCCGGAGGCGAGACAGCCGGTGACCAAGAGTGTGGGGAACCTGGTGGACCACCTTCACGACATGCACGAGATGGCTCGCATGAACATCCAGAAGGCGAGCGACCGCATGAAGACCAGATATGACAGGCAAGCCAACAGCCAAGGTTTCCAGCAAGGTGACCTGGACTGGTTGTACCGTCCTACCCGGACCAAGGGACGCTGCCCGAAGCTCCAGCAGCCATGGCAAGGACCGTACCGGGTGGCGAAGGGGATTAACGACGTGGTCTACCGCATCCAGAAGGTTCCCCGAGGGAAGATGTTAGTGGTACACCTGGATCGCCTGGCACGTTACGATGGTGCTGTTCGGGACGACCAGCTTTGAGGAGGGAGCAGTGTCACCCGAACGTCGGAACTTCCTATAGAACCGACCGGCAGCAGCAGGAGACGTTCGCCACGCCCAGTCATTTGTCTTATAGCGGTAACGAGGGGTTGCTGGAAAAGAACATCACTGCGCGTCTCTTTCTGTTCCACCTGAGTTATCGAACTTACGGGATATTTCATCTAATCCAGAACCTTCTAGATTGGCCAGCTGACTCTATATAAGCAACACGTCGGGCTGGAGGAAAGTCAGTCCGTCAGTCAGTCAGTGTTTGGCGAACAGCTGTGAGGAGCGCCCAGTGAGTGGACGGACTGCGTACGTGCGTCAGAGGAGTTTACGTAATCGCGAGTGCAAGTGGAATTGTAACGGACGAACTGGTGAATCGTAATTGTGTGAATTACGTAATTCTGTGTATTTGGCAAGCGTTTAACTGTAAGGCGGTGGAAATAAAGAACATTTTTGTTGGGGTGCAATTGGACTTTTCATTTCACGAATCCACAAAGTCACAATATTGACTACATTCCAGATTTATCGTGTTTCATTATAGGCTATCAAATGCTCCGTTACTTGTTTGAATGATCCCTGTTAATTTAAGCTTAAGAGCTTTTCGTATCCTGGATCTGGCATGAATGAGAATTCTTGCAGTATGAAGTTAGCTTGCTTGGAAGTTAGAGGTCGGCGTAAGGAATTGGTGTTACTGCCTTCACACGCACCACTGTAACTTCGGCCATAACGCTTGCTATAAAATCTGCACCATATCCTTTCCTTGTCGCCAACTGCTGGCAGAAACGTATTCCCTCAGTGCTAACCTTTACCTCAACTGTTATGCCGCGGTCTGCTCAAGATAGATGTTTCGTGTTTCGTCTGCACACTGCGCTGGACTTCTTAAGTGGTGAGGTCTACATTGCGTAGCATTTGAGGACCTCACTATCCGTACTCCTATATTCACTTAAACCCAGAGCGTTTTTCGCTGATTGTCTCGCACTATTGTAATTGTTCAACATGAATAAAACCTTCATAACTGATTTAATAACATTTTAATGTACTTATATTATTCCTTTCTATAACAATTCCAGACGGACCAGCATGAGAGACAATACACGCCTGTAAATAGCGGCCAGGCTTGTGGTATACTTACACAAAAGTGTAAGGACGATAAATTAAGTCTTCAAAACAAAGAAGCGACAGTATGAAGCTCACGTTATTAGCGCCACAGGTCGTAAAACAAACTCTTTCCGAAACGATCGCACAACAAAGAACCCAAAATGTTCACATTAAGAAAATAAGCATTAAAGTTTACAAACAATAAAAAATATTGCTGAAAATTAGTAAAGATAAAAGCTATCGTAATTCTGTGCCATTCTATCATGCGTACGTCATATTAGAGTGCTTGATTGGTGAATTAATATTATTTGTTTTGCTACAAGAATCAATGTTAAAAACCATACAAACTTACATAGTCGACTTTGTAAATAGGAGGAATAGGAAGGAACCTTTACATAATGTAAGTTTGTGTACAGTTAGGTTGAATATGTTGTATAATTATATAATTAACAATCCCGGTTATTTAAGCAGGACCCTCTACAGGAGGGTAGCCACTCCTTAAAGGCAGTAAGCAGGTGAGAGAGAATGCCAGAAGTGAGAACTGAATGAAATTTGAGGTTCCAATACATGCATGATTTATTTTCTGTTATCTGAGATTAAGTTTTCCCACTAGTACTGAAAATCTTATGACCCCTGTCACTGCTGTTATGTTGATTTTATTCTGTTCCGTTATCCAATACATTGGAATAGATATGGCGTCAACGCTGGCTGGTGCTTCCCTAATCTTCAAATATTAACAGATCCGGCTTCAGTTGACTGCAAATGCTATATGCATAGGTGATCAGCATAGAAGGAAAACGAGAACACAATTGGAAACACGGCGATGCATAATATTTTCTGAAGCACACATTTACTTCAATTGCTGAGCAGTAAAGGTAACAAAATGAAAGTTCTTTACTTGATTTGAATAGCACATAAATGCAAGAAGTAACAGGTCAACGTTATCCTCAGTAGGATCACATTCACGCGATATCGTAGTGCTGTGCGTACTACGAAACTTTGTCACAAACCTGTACGCCTTTGTAACGTCTGAGGTGAAACTGGCATCTAAAAGTGACATTATTTAGAGCAAGAATGAACTATGCCAAGACAAATTTAAAATGAGCACCAATTTAAAATGAGTACTCATTCGCCATATATTCTTGAACTATCTTCTAACTTTACACTATCGGTAACTAAATATGTAAGAAGAAAATTTTAACCATCTTTTGTTGTATGCCTGCAAATAGAAATTGTTTTTTCCCGCCACATTACGTCTTTAAGTTTCTTATTGGTCTCTCTCTTGGCACTCTATTTAAATATGAGTAAACTTAGTCATTAGATTGCCTCCTTGGTGTTCTCGATTACAAGTTGAGATTCACAGCCCACGTCAGAGCCCAGCCCGGACTCTGGCAGTTGTATGCGATTTTTGAGCCCAAATGTCCACATATCTAAATTGTGTCTATAGAGGGCGATCATTTGATCACTAGTCTCAGAAGAATGATATATGATACTGTGCATAAATTCCCATTACATATCCTTCGTATCCAATCTAGACTCTCGTGTAGGTATTGTAAATATTATGCGAGAAAAAACTCGCAGCACCAACTTTAAACTAGACATCCATGCCAACCAGCTAGTTCTGCGTCATTAGGGCTACTGGACTCCGTGCAAGAAGAAGAGCTACTTGCCAAAGGATGATTTGGTCCCTCTTGCGTGAAAATGGCTGTCACATCCCATGGAACCCCTCCTCGGACGTTGAGGTGAGCCTGGTTTCACAGTAGCCTAACGCAATCCCGTTCCCCACCAGCCGGTGGCCTGTTCATTTTATTGCAGTCACACAAGCCGAGGGCCAGGGCATTGGCTGGGGTGCTGCCTGCTGCCGCTCGGTAGACTAGACGATACCGAAACCCAAGGATAAAAAAAAAGACCTTATGAAAAAGACAAATATTTTATATCGCCCAAACGAAGTCGCAGTAAAACGGCTAATTGGTGTGGCGAACAAGGTAAACCAAGGCGACCCGCTGATTCGACTGCTGCGGTCATTCTCCGTATCTATCACTCTAGCATTCTTTGTTCCATTCCTGCTAGGCATAATTCTGCCCTGTTCTATATGGTTAGTGTGTGTAACCCTAATTTTGTGATCTGGTTTCTGCCAGCGTTGGCTCTTAGTTCTTTCCAAGATAGCGTGACTTGCCTACTGAAGTTAAAATATTTTATATTTGGTTATATGAATATAGCTATTGTCTTAATTCTGCTGTACTGTTTTATTTCGTTCTAAATTAAGTGCTTAATATGATTTTTCAAAATGATCATGCATTTATATAGTGAGTCCAAGTTTCATAAGAATTGGAACACTGATGCAGCTTTAAGTACAATATTTAAATAGCCCTAAACTATTTTTGAATGTCAAATCCTTGTTTATTTAAACGAAGCGCTGAAGAGGCATCATTTTGCAGATCCTTATGGCAAAAATCGCTATTAAATACTAAAGTCTTTCTATTAGATCTATGACCATCATTTGGATTAACGTTACGTTTTTGTTACGATTTATTAAATTACATATAAATTTTAATGTGTGAATTTGACCAACCATCGTATCTTCTCAAGTCTCTATCTTCCTTCCTCATTACGCATTTTCAGTCGGCACGGCGCCTGCCGAAGGTGTAGAGATTTCTCCCAAGTGTTCCATTAAGATGCTGCGATTCGATATCTTGCCGCCGAGAGTTTCAATAGCGCCACTTCCGATTCCGCTTTATTTCCGGCTCTTCACTCTCCCGCGCAGCGTTACCACATGTTACCAAACAAACGCTAGACACTTTTTGCAGTTATCGTTCTTCAAAAAGAAAAGCCAGCATTTCATAGAGCTCTTGTAAAGCCCACTGAGGTATGTCTTCTCTCTACTCCTCTCATTTCTTTGTTGAAGGAAAATCGTCAAGTACTTTGTTGGGTTTGATATGAAATAAAAGGGATATGATGCGAAACTACTGAGTACCACTTCTCCAAAGGTTTCGTAAATTAATGCCTCTGCATCTCAACAAACAGTTTTGAGATGAGCAGAGACATGGAGCACTATAATCTGTCTAATAGTAGAATGATCCTTTTGTAAGTATATGGGGGGGGGCGGCGAGACACAGACACAGACACAGGTTCTTTAACGGAACGCTGCTAGAACGCTGATTCTCGCATGGAGCGTGCTCTGTAGGTACGCAACAACTTTTCCACCACCAATCAGTAGCCTAAAAACGTCCCCTTAAAGTATATTTTTCTCCCTCTTTGTCGCCTTCCGTATATTTACAACATGACCGTTTCAGTTTGACACACATTAAAGAATTTGTGACAAGGTTTTCAATGCAAAGCAAGGTGTTCCCCATTTTACATTGTCCTATCAGAGAGCACTGAATTTCCGTTTTATCCATCTATTGTTAAATATAGATGCATTTATCTTTTTTTGGAGCAGACAAGCACCATAGTTTCAAGAAAATATTTGTATAGTTGTATTCCACTAGGGCGTAAATTTTCTAAAATGTTAAAACATAGTATATTCAACGAGAAAGGTGTTAGAACTAAAATTGTTCCACAATATACCTACTTAATAATTTAGAAGCTTTCTGAATTGAATTGTTATGCAAGTACTGCATTAATTCTTTAGAACATATTGCATTATGAAAGGGCTATGCTGTTTTTCCACTTTTACTCGAATTTCCTTTAAAGAACGGTATCCACTATAATGTGAACGTAATTGAAATGTTATACAGTAGTTAAGTGCACACATCTTTATGCATTAAGCATACCAAACTTCAATTTCTGATAATGTTTAGTTTTTGTATATTTAAATTTTAATTGTGGTAAAACTTAACCTTGTCTGGGTGAAATTAAATTCCCAATGCCCATAACAGTTTCAAGCTCAGTTTTACATTTAGGGTATAGCACTAACAGGCGTTTTTAACAAAATAAAAACTCAGTACGAAACGACGGGATATATAGAAGCTATAATATCTATTAATATCTCTTAAACTAAAAGTTTTAGTTCTCCTATTCAAAATATTACAATATTTCTGCTAGTAACATAACTTAGATACCAGATCCTAACACTTTTAAAGTGATAGCCCAGAGTATAGCAATCATTTTAAGGGGCATTATGATTAAAGTACCTGCTTAGATAAAGGGGAAGATAATGGCGATTGCTTCATCTGTATATAATCCTTGTCCTAAAATTAATGGAGCCTTTAATAATTCGTTCAGCCTTAAACGATATTTCAATATTTAGACGTTTCCCTATACTGAACTACAACATTCAACGATAATCATGCTCTTCGGATTATTATTACACAAAGGAATTTGGTCTGTTATACTAACAACACCTGCCGTTGCCAAATTACACTTCTAAAGGCAAGAACCGAACTCGGAAGTATTGTGAGATTAAACAGCACATAGGTTTAAAAGAAACTGTCATTCATTGCTTAAAGCCCTCCCCGTGCAAAGCTCATTAACACAGCTTATCTCTAAATATAGTAAATTGTGTAACAAATGCACATTCTCTTTATAGATTACAAAAACCCTTCGATAGAATATCTATATTAAAATTATGGGATATCCTGGAGGAAAGGGGAATACTAAATCATTTAATAAATGCAATAAACAACTTATATGCAGAAACAAACCACAATGAACAACCGAGAACCATTATTGACTTCAAAAGGGGTTAGACAAGGTTGTCCAATGTCAACCACTATTTATGTTATATACAGAGGACATGATCAAATCATGAAAACAGCGGGAATTAATCTAGTTATCATGGTTTTCGCAGATGATAACATATTATTAGCAAAAAGCGAGAACGATCTTCAAAGAAATGCATTTAAGTTATATCGACTAGTAAAATATAAATTAGAAATACCTACAAGCAAAACAAAAACTATGGCATTTAGAGGTGTTCACCCAGTTCGGTCTAAAATACACTCCTGGAAATTGAAATAAGAACACCGTGAATTCATTGTCCCAGGAAGGGGAAACTTTATTGACACATTCCTGGGGTCAGATACATCACATGATCACACTGACAGAGCCATAGGCACATAGACACAGGCAACAGAGCATGCACAATGTCGGCACTAGTACCGTGTATATCCACCTTTCGCAGCAATGCAGGCTGCTATTCTCCCTTGGAGACGATCGTAGAGGTGCTGGATGTAGTCCTGTGGAACGGCTTGCCATGCCATTTCCAGCTGGCGCCTCAGTTGGACCAGCGTTCGTGCTGGACGTACAGACCGCTTGAGACGACGTTTCATCCAGTCCCAAACATGCTCAATGGGGGACAGATCCGGAGATCTTGCTGGCCAGGGTAGTTGACTTACACCTTCTAGAGCACGTTGGGTGGCACGGGATACATGCGGACGTGCATTGTCCTGTTGGAACAGCAAGTTCCCTTGCCGGTCTAGGAATGGTAGAACGATGGGTTCGATGACGGTTTGGATGTACCGTGCACTATTCAGTGTCCCCTCGACGATCACCTGAGGTGTACGGCCAGTGTAGAAGATCGCTCCCCATACCATAATGCCGGGTGTTGGCCCTGTGTGCCTCGGTCGTGTGCAGTCCTGATTGTGGCGCTCACTTGCACGGCGCCAAACACGCATACGACCATCATTGGCACCAAGGCAGAAGCAACTCTCATCGCTGAAGACGACACGTCTCCATTCGTCCCTCCATTCACGCCTGTCGCGACACCACTGGAGGCGGGCTGCATGATGTTGGGGCGTGAGCGGAAGACGGCCTCACGGTGCGCGGGACCGTAGCCCAGCTTCATGGAGACGGTTGCGAATGGTCCTCGCCGATACCCCAGGAGCAACAGTGTCCCTAATTTGCTGGGAAGTGGCGGTGCGGTCCCCTACGGCTCTGCGTAGGATCCGAAGGTCTCGGCGTGCAGCCGTACGTCGCTGCGGTCCGGTACCAGGTCGACGGGCACGTGCACCTTCCGCCGACCACTGGCGACAACATCGATGTAATGTGGAGACCTCACGCCCCACGTGTTGAGCAATTCAGTGGTACGTCGACCCGGCCTCCCGCATGCCCACTATACGCCCTCGCTCAAAGTCCGTCAACTACACATACGGTTCACGTCCACGCTGTCACGGCATGCTACCAGTGTTAAAGACTGCGATAGAGCTCCGTATGCCACGGCAAACTGGCTGACACTGACGGCGGCGGTACCCAAACGCTGCACAGCTAGCGCCATTCGACGGCCAACACCGCGGTTCCTGGTGTGTCCGCTGTGCCGTGCGTGTGATCATTGCTTTTACAGCCCTCTCGCAGTGTCCGGAGCAAGTATGGTGGGTCTGACACACCGGCGTCATTGTGTTCTTATTTCCATTTCCAGTAGTGTACTTCTAGAAAATAGAACTATTGATCATATGTCAAAATTTAATTTCCTTGGGTGTGAAGTACCATAAACATCGGAAACATAACGTTAAAAATAAATAAGTTTAAGTACATAACAGGTACAATGAAAAGAACCCTAAAGAATAAACCAAGAAAAGATTCAATAATAAAATTGTATAAAACAATGGCGATCTCAATTGTAAGGTATATTTTAGAAACATGTGCAATGACGGCACAACAGAGGCAGAAATGAAGTTCCTTAGAAGCTGAGCTGGATGTACAAGACTAGACAAAGGAACAAAATTATGAAATACGACATCAATTAAAAATAAGAGATTTAAATAAAACAATAGAACACAGAACCAAATGGAAAGCACCATATGAATAGAATGGAAGAAAATAGAATTCCGAAAATAGAATACAATTACCAACAGCAAGGACGTAGAAATCTAGGAAGACCGAGGAAAAGATGGAACGAGCAAAGCTTTGGAGCCGGAACAGGCTAAATGGCCTAAATCGTGATGAAGAAGATTAAACGAAGGTTATCTTGATGATCATGTCATGAGAGCAACAAATATCATAAATATCGTATAACATATTATAAAATCTAGGCATTATACGTTGTAAGGCATAAACAAATAATTTTGCATCCATATCTGCCATAGTCCATAACTGCGAGCGCCTTCATACATTCGTAAATATGACGTTAGCTTTTCTTCTCATTTGCTACTACCTGGCGTATTGAAGCGACTGGTAAGGTAGCCTCTTGCGTGCATTGCCATACAAGCATTAAATACGATTTTGTTATCTGTAGTACAGCGTGGTAAGTAGCTATACACTCAGATCTTAATCATACTATGTTTAATATAATTAAAAGGTCCTTGCATCTTCGTTGCTCAAAGAAAAGACTACCACAAAACGCTTTCGCCTTATTTTAATATCCGTATTACTTAATTACTATAGAGAATGTCATTGCTATTATTCACACGTGAATTATGCACTAGATTGAATACAGTAACCAGCTCTTGCTATTGGTAGGACTGCATAACAACAAATTACACGTCGTAATTTTACATAACATATATTAGTGCTACCCTCCAGGCCCTAGCGTGTGTTGCATTTTCTTGCAATTTTGAATGAACATGAAAAAAGTTGATATATAACATACTTTAGGTCCTACTTAGGACAAAAGTAAAGCCCGAAATAAAATATCAAATGTCTTGCTCATTTTAAGGATTTTAATACTACATAACGTCAAAAATATTGCTGTTACCAAATTGTGCTGCTTACAAGGTTTTTGATAAGATCAGTATTTAAGAAACTTCGTTAATGTAATTTGTGTAACTCTTACTACGCATTGCAAGCACGTAGAAGGGTCACAACTTGGTTGCTAATTACTTTCATTATATAGTGTGATCTATGTAAACCTGAACCACTTCAATAAGCCATAACTTTTGAACCAATAACAGGACACACGTACAACTTTGTGAGAATATAATACACAATTGGGAGATTACATTATACTATTTACATCTCAGAAATAACGTTGGAAGTGTCCTTCATCAGCATCTATACATGTTTGTACTCGCCTCGCCACATTCTCTAGAGTATCCTCGCCAATATTTCGGTTCGAATGGATTCCTTGAGAACAATTCTCCGTGGCATATTCTTGTACATATTTTATATATCCCCACAAGAAAAAGTCCGTTGAGGTTACGTCAAGGGATCTTGGGAGCCATAGAACCTTTAAGATTATTCGATTATCAAAGAAACTGGTTAAAAAGTTCTATGCTGTCATAAGATGTATGGCACGTTGTTCCATCATGCTGGAAATAACCTTCTCTCAGTTCGATATCATCCAGCTGCTCCACAAATTGTATTGAAGATGCCCATATAAACTTCAGCGTCTATAGTCGTATCAAAGAAAGTAGGACCAACGATGCTGGAAGCTGACACGGCGCACCATAGTCAAAAACTTTTCATCATGCAGTGGGGTTTTGTGGATCACTTGGGGGTTTACAGCAGCCCAATATCTGGTGTTTTGTGTGTTTATGTACCCTGAGAGATCAAACCATGTCTCATCTGTGAACCACGTTATGGAGAGAAGCTCTGGGCGTGGAATAAAAGTACCCTAACGCCATCGACAGTAAGTGATTCGTGTATCATGATCTGCTTATTTCAGTTGTTGCACCATATGCACTCCGTAAGGTCGTAATCCGGATTTCTTCTCAGCTCTTTGACATGTTCCATATGAATATCCTGATTCCTGGCTCAATCGGAGCAATAATTTGCAGAATTCAGTAGCCTTCTGCGAACATCTGTAACAGTCTGCATTCAATGGCGATCTATGTTTTCCACTTTCACCATTGAGCATACCAGTTGTCTCCAGCTTTCTTACGAGCGATAAAGTTGTTGCCTTTGTCGGAACATCGCGTGCATTAAATTCTCTTCGAAATTCCCGTAGTGTTGTTACCAAGGAATTTGTCTTCCAATATGTTTTCAAAATGTAAACACGCTCTCGTAATGAGTACTGCATGTTGATGTTATGACTGCATAATTAAGACTGTCAACTGTCAATAAAGGTCAGTGCTGTCAATTCTCCCAGAGCCAATGAGATCATTAAAACAAATTTCTACATCCTAAGAGGTTTCAAAGGTAAATTATGGCCTATTGAAATGGTTCATGTTTATATGGATTGCAGTGAACTTTTAATTGTCAGCTCAGGTAGACCAGTTTGTTACCAGTTTTGGGAATATCACATGACTGATAAATTACATAAAAAAATGTAGCGACAGCTATTTAGGGGGAAACGGTGAAATTCGAAGAGATATACCACTATGCTAAAGTGAAAAAATGCAAAACACATACAAAGAAAGAGAAAGAAAATGTGAAACGGTATGAACTTGGGAGAGGATATAAAATTATCTCCGCATACATTAGAGTAACGGGAGCAAAATTTAGTGTTCCCTTACTCTGTAATCCTTTATGATAGGGGAAAATAGAATCAGGCTAAAAGATACAATAGCAATCAGACTTGAACCAACAATCTTAATCAGTCAAATCAATTGAGGAATTTAATGTCCCGCCTGCAAGTTACCAGACATCCGGACGAAAACTGCAAGGTGTAAATTCCGTCTATAAAATTGAATTTTAGCTTATTTGCTTATAATGTAAGATATATCTAACGTTCCAGCAGGTGGTAGCAACGAATGCGCTCATTAACTCCATTTCTAGGAGCCTTCTTTCCACAGGTATGTTGTTGACCCAGTGTCGGTGCCTTGGTTACTTAAATAACATATTGCCGTAGCATTGATCAGATTTTCAAATCCAAAGCCTGGAAGAGAGTCGTTTTTAGGATGGATCCGCATTTGCACATAAGATGAATATTCAAACACAATGAGAAGGCTGAGCGGCAGTGTCGGTAAGACAGCTCGCATTGGGCCCCTTACACATATCCTTATGGTTACAAAGGAATACGCGAGGGTGTGGTGCATCTAGTAGTTCCTGGTGGATAATGCAGGGACGGTAATTGCCAGAGGTCCCCAGAGGTGGCCTCTAAGTTCACCAGCCACGCCTAGCTCTCCCGGGGATAACTGCACTCCTCCTGTAAACTATGCAATCTCAGCCATACCTCCCTGCCTGGCAGCTTAAAAGTCATTTCAGTATTTCTTCAAAACCCATCACATCTGTACCAAAGTTGCAAAAGAAAAAGGTATCTCTAAATATATCAATTTTTATGTTTTATGTAAATATTCCCTTCTCTTAAATATCTCGGAATATCTATGAAATCATTACCTACAGAAAAAGTGTATCATACATAAGCTGCGATTTACTACAAATTCTGCTTCTTATTTGTTTATCAATCTTCAATGGAAGACGTCTCTTTTTTATCCAAATGCTTCATTTTGTAAAAGTGAATCTGAAGAATGTCTTAACTCATTTAGAGATAGGGGACAGAGATTTTCATTTTATTTAGTTATTTAAATCTATGATTTTTGTAACCATTGTTATTCGTAGTTACTTTTGGTACTATGTCCTCAACCGGTTGAAATATTTCATTCTGTGGAAAACAACTCCAAATAGCTGAGGTTTAAAAATGTATCATATATATTTAAGCTGATATATTTCCCACCTTTTATAACACCTTCAATAATACGTTTAACAGAATACATTATTGGAAGAATTGCCCCTCATTACTTTTTAGTTTAACTTTTATAAAAACATGTGGCTAGTGAAAACAAAAGAAAATCTGTCCTTATTCACTTTGAATTTGATTAATGTAAGAAAATATTTGGAAACTGACTAAGAAAAGATGGGAATTTAAAAGTTAATAAAAAGTAACAATTTTAGTTATCAAAAAGAAATTTGAGATAAATTATTTTCTTTGAAATGATTTGATTTCGGTGTATTCACATAGGAACCAAAACGCTTCCGTAAATTAATGCCTATAAGGAATCGGACTGGTAGTTTAGTTATCAATGCCAGTAATTGCACCACACTTTATATAAATGAATGGACATCTAAAATAATTTTGATTACGCATTGCAAATCGGAAAACAGGTATCGATGTGAAATGCTACAGAAGACACTGCAGGTTAAGGAAAAGTATACGCGTTTCGTTCGGATGTTTCATGAGACGTTAGGTTAGAGTTCTAATAGACATGAGTGATTTTTTAAATGTAATTATTCATATTTAATGTAGGAAAACGAAGAGGAAATCAATACCAATAAATCGAAAAAGGGGAAACAAAGCACTGGCCAAAAAGTAATATTAAGAATAAAAAATTAATGTTTTACATTCACACAACCTTCCCTAACTACTGTTCTAAAATTGTTAAAAAAAGCTTAATCCTTACTGTATAAATACATTGACGTAATCAAAGTGCTTCATGTGATGCATTTTTAAAAAGATTATCCAAAATTTCAGATTTAACAGTTAAGTTTACGAAATAATATTTAGGTGTGTTGGAGTTTTTGTATTAACCCTTAAATACCATAGACGGTTTATTTACTTTCTGTTAATTAAAAAAAACATGTATTGAATTTGTTTTTCTCAAAATTGAAGAAGCTTATTTTCCTTCCGTGCCTCCGAGATCCAGTATCAAAGTTTTGAAGCAAATCGGTAAATAATGCATCCCGGAGAAAGTTTTTTTTTTGTATAAAAAGGCTAAAATAAAAGGGGATTTACTAGAAAACCTTTTAAAGTTGGGAATTCCTCTATTCTTTTAATCGTCTATTTACGGAAAGTTAAAATATGGGAAATTAAAAAAAAAAGTTTTTTAATACGTATTATTTTAATATTAAAGTCATTATTACCATAAATAAATTAAGTATGTTACTATAAAAATTGTTGTATTTTATTTATAATATCGAGATTGCTTTCCAGTCATGAGCTTCAGTTGTTTTACAAACTTAAATCCATTGTTTATAATTCTTTTAACATTTCGCTGTTTATAGCTGCATGTGTATCATTTGCCGCATTAACATTTTAAGTATAATTTTAAAACTTATTTCTGATATTCTGCCCTAAGGATTAAACTATCGATAAGAGAAACCAAGGTACAGACTTCGAAACAGTTTCATTTACTTCAGCAGTTAAACTTTCTCTTCAGTTACGCAATCTTAGTCGCGACTTCGAATATGTTTTATAACGAGCACTGCAAGAAGTTAGCTGCTAGCTTCTTATGGCCCTAATTTAATCCTTAGGATTAGGTAGAGGTCATGTTGAAACTGTATAAACCGCACGCAGTCTAATGAAGTGCAGCAAAACCAAGCTTCCATCGCATTCAGGCTGTAATCAGGTTACGCAAAAAGGTCGCACTCTTACCAGAAATGCCACATTTAACTTTTGTAACTCCAGGAACAAAGATGGGCACAGAGATTGCATAAACAAACTGTTCAGAAGCCTTCGAGTGGTCACTGCTCTAGTCTCATCACCCGGTTTCAATTATTCCTGTCTGTGGCTGGAGACGCTTCCTTAACTAAAAGCATTCAGGGCACTTCTCAGAATCTAAAGGTATGAATTAAAACGTCTTTATGCTGAAGCGTTATAACCTAAGTTACGGAAACCAAAAGTATGGATTATAATACAGAAAAGGCAACCACGTGATCACACGCATGTCCAAATATTCAGATACACTGCAATATTGTGACCTATTTACAATCCCTTTTTCAACGTTGAGGTACATTTTCATCGCAATTTGAATATTGTTTCCTAATGTGCACCATAATCCAATTTTGCAAAACATTTTAATTATTTTATAATTTAATCGTGCCAGTCTGACATACTGTGGAACGATTTTGTTTTTACAATTACTGTTTTTCAATGCTTATAGCATAATCAATTTTATTGTTATTTTGTTTATTATTTAGCCTGTTATAATCTTTGTCTACAGTTATACCAATAATGTAGATTCACAAAGCTGGGAACGAGCTCCCGTTATCAAGAGCGAGATAATATTAGGTAAAGTGTTGAAATTATGGTAAACGGTGAATCTAGTTTAACAGAGAGGCATCTCAGCGTAGGACATTTAAAATGGCCGAATGGCGGACAGAGATAGACTACCACAACAACCAATAAAAAGTGCTGGTGACAATATGTATTTTAATAACTTCATAATAAAAAACAACTATACCTGCAACCAGGTGTACAGTTAAGGTTAGGTACAGGACTTTATCATAGGCCTTTCGAATAGAATAAGAGGAAGACATATAGGTACAATTACTTTGAGACCTACAGAACATGCACTCCCCCACCTAAGCCCGCGCCTAAGCTTAGATCTCTACCTCCGAGCTAGATTCCACTATTGTCATTCAATAATTTATTGGATCGTTACAAGTTGCATTTTTATGAACAAGTATAAGATATAGAAGTTAAGAAAGGGTTATACAAATGAAATAGAAAGGAGGCCGAAAGAGCTAAACTGGGAAAGCAAATGAATTTAACACACCATATTTAGGCACTTTATTGCTAAACCATTTCACCAAATAAGATTTTGAGATGTGTGTCAGCAATACTGAAGAATGAATACATCCTAAATATTAGGTAATCTATATTATGGATAATGTAAAAACAAGTGCCGCATAAAGAGTGCAGGTGGTATTAATCCAGAGTGCGTCAAGGATATCAATTGAGCCCTAGCAGTCGGGATAATGAACATAAAGTACGCGAAGATTGTAAAATGGGATATAAGAGTACAATAATACAGTAAAACGTTTTATTAGACTATAGATGGATATGACTTTATAGCGCTTTAATTTGTAAAAAGAAAAAAAAGTCATGTAGATGTGAACAAAATCTAACGCTATTATGAAGAGAATGTATCATAAAGAGAAGGGAACATCATATAAAAACTATGTTGATAAAATATTTATGAACAGAACACCCAGTGAGAGCAAACTAAAGAAATTGAGCAACAAGGCAAAGAAGCACGATACTACAGAATCTACGAAGTGAGACATACAGGAATAAATATATAAATGTTCACATTACAGTTTGAACTATTCTCTTTCTAAAGTAAATTAAAAAATCTAGGATGTAACAAGGTATACCATTAGAAACAAAAATAAAAAGGTAGGTTTAATTTGTTAGATAGAAAAACAGTGAGTTGCTTCTAGCGCAGACCTTCAGTACAATAATGGATAAAATGTGATTTTACACTGTTTGTGGGAGTTGTAGACTTAAGGATTGGATAACTTAATTCTCTTACAACCACAAGGATGCAAGGTGAAAAATTCATTTTCCAGTGCGTCAGTTGGTCATTTGATGACGGTAACGGCGTGTTTCCTCTTGTTCATCTGCACTATCTTAGAGCTGGGAGCAAGACGGGATCTGGTCTTTGACATCAAGGAATTTCGTTTGATTGATGTTGCCTAATGGAGTAAATCTTATCGTGCATTTCGGTATTTGATCTCTAACTGGAACAAGTAATGAAATTTTAGTTGATGAATGGGACTGATTAGAAACACGTTAAGAATTCCAGGAATAAGAAAGGGGTTTATCATAAGCATAACTGAGCCTAAATTACATAAAACTAAGGTTCTTAATTTACGTATGAAATTTTCACCTAGTGATCTTTTCATACTTGTTTCAGTACACAAACGTTAAGAGGAGTATGACAGACTTAATTGCTTAAATATCATCAGCAGAATAATTCACACAGACAATTGTAATTACAATGTTATTATGTTTGAAATTGTGATCAATAAACTATAATGAACAAAGTATTCATAGTGGTTCACTAGCTGAAAAGCAATTTGGTATTTTAGTTTAGCTCCCTGAATTTTCTTTTCTAAGACACAGCAGAAAGAACTTTTACGGGCATGTGAAATGATGCATTAACACTAGGACTAATTTTTTGTGTGCCTCATTCTTGCTAGAATTATAATGATGAAAAAATGGAAAAATAAATCGTTACAGAATTCATCTCATAACGGATTTCATTATAGGTGCGAAAGATGAAGAGAAAATTGAATGGTAGTTAGCTGTTAAAAATCCGCTCACTTTATTTTTAGGTCAATATATACCCTACAACATCGTATTACAATTGAATAACTAGGTCCCGTTGAAATTTTCAATATATGAACACTTTTTAAGTCAATGATAACTGATATTTTGGAAATATCGAATGACAAAAGAGAAGTTATTGTAAACAAATTGTGTGTTTCACTGAGATCTACTGTTTCTATGCGATATATATTTGTCTGTTTCCTATGGTTTACCACCCATAAAAATTGTACAAAATTCCTTTGGAATGGTGGACTTCAAAGGGATACTCACATAAGATTCATAATATCCATGTTATTGGTAATATTATCAAAATAACTATATTATATTTTAATTAGAACATAAAATATATATGATATTTTAATCAAAACGTTAGGCCATTTCCAAGGAAATAAAGCATGTTTATAAAAAGAGTAATATGAGATTTGTTATCCTCTTTAAAATCTTCATGTCCCATTTTTGGAAAATACTGAACCTAAATTCAGTGTGGTATTTATGTCTTCTTTTAGAGATATGTTGCTCCCATATGCATGCACGCACGCACGCACGCGCACATATACACATACATCAAAATGTTTTTAGTGTTCGAGGGCCTTAAATCATGTTCCAGAAAATCTACACACAAAATATTTTAGGAATACAATACATGCATACTCTTACTGTTAAATGTATAATGGGGGATATAAACTTGTCCACTTTTACGAACGTGTATTTTGGGTGAAACCTCATGCAGTACTTTAGTGGTATAAAATACCTTCCCCTATCTACTAATTACGTATTAGAGTAATGTACTATTAAGCCTCAAGCGTAATTGATATATTATGTAGGGACTAAGCATTTAAAACAACAATGCTACATAGCACCAATTTCACTGATATGCATGCCGCTAGGGTCTCCTCCAAAATATATCTACTTTAATAAATTTGATGTTCTTATTCCAAAACTTTAATCAGTAGTAGTACCATTATTTACAATTAGTACCTAAAATATTTTCAGTTAGTTTTGCGCATAAGTATTCTCTGTAACTGAGAAATACTAATAAATTCATTGTTGCAATTAATGTTTTACAGAAATATCACCAGTGTAACATACATAGTTTATTCTAAGTTCAATCCTATCAAATTTAGTTCAGTCTAATTGATATTCAAATTGTGAGGATCTATTTAGGTTAGTAGTAGATGTATGACTTACATTTGTGTCACTTGAAGCAATATGTCTTCTAGAAAATGTAAAAAAAAAATCCTGATATATTTTGCCATATCTGTGGAACTTTTGCTGTTCGAAAGAGAAGATAAAGTATTACACATTTTGTTAAAAATCCCACAATGCCTATTTTCATATAATGCTTGGAGATCGTGACAAAAAGGACACCACACTTGCGTAGAACAACTAAGGATATGGGGTCAAGGAAACAAAAGCCTTGAATGGCTTTTGCTATTCTTTTCACCTGTCACAAACCTCGAAACCATGTGGATGTTTGCTGCTTTTGGGTATGTGATGTTACAGGCTACAACAAAGAAAATGAAACGAATCACTTACCAACATTATTTTCAGCAAAAAGGCCTTATCACATGGTCGTGGTCTCTCTGTGCATTCTCCATTAGAAGCATTTGGAGAGGAATCTTCATCAGATTCTGAAGAACTATTTCAAGACAACAGCGGTGATTCTGATGCAGTCCTAGAACAGGATTTTAATCTAACTCAATCACACAGTTTCACTAGCTCAGAACTTAATGATTTAATTATAGACTTAAATACTCCTATGGAGTATGCGAAGTTATAGAGGTTCAGACTAAAAGAAAAAGAGCTCCTCTTTCCGGAATGTCATATTTTTGGTACAGATATTGTGAAGAGAAATTTCTTCCAAATTTCGCTCAGGAAGGAAATCATACATATTGTTACGATATTCCTGGTTTAGTGATTGCCTTGGGAGCTGCTAATACCTTTCACATGAATGGAGAATTTTTATAGATGCTTCTAAAATTTGTCTAAAGCATGTACTGTTGTATAATGGATATAAATATGCATCAGTTGCAGTAGTCCATTCAGTTAACCTCGAGGAAACACATCATATCCTAAAATTACTTCTAGTGAAAGTCAAATATGCAGAACATAAATGGGAGTTATTGGCATGCAATTAGGTTAGCAAGCAGACTATACCAAAAGCCACGTTTTATTTGTAAATGGGATAGTATGGTCTGATCAGAGCATTAGAGAAGAAAGTATTGGAAGCAGAGAGGCAGTCTCATGCCAGGGAAATGTTATTCATAAATGTCTTGTGTATTTCAAAGGTGTTGTTTTACCATCTTTACACACAAAATATGGTTTAATGAAGGAAATTTTTAAGGTTTTAAATAAAACTAACCGCTAACAAATAAATGTGCAAGAATTTCCCTGAAATATCTGATACTAAAGCCAAAGAGGAATATTTATTGGGCCACAAATTAAGAAGTTGATTTCTCAGACCTAATTTGAAGAAACAATGGCATACTGAAAAACAAGTATCGATTTATTTTGAGAAAGTCATCTAAAACTGTTAGGGAAATCACAATGATCTAAATTACAAAAATACTATAGAAGATATACTTGCGACATTTTAAAGTCTGTGTTGCAATGTGAGTGTTAAAGTATACTTCTTGCATTCTCATTTGGGCCTTTTGCAAGAAATGTTGGTTGTGTCGGCGAGGAGCAGTATAAACAATTTTACCAGGATATAAAAGAAATGGAAAGACGTGCATTTCAAGGGAAAATGTAAAAAACTAGTGTAATGCTCAAATATATATGGTTATTTATAACAGGGTAAAATGTTTATTTATTATGAAGTGTTGTGTTTTGTTTTGTTTTGTTGACAGATGTGCATTTCTTAACATTTATTTAATAATATAACAAATTCAATAGAGCAGAAAATAAAAATTAATATTTAACTATTTCTTCTATTTTGGAAGGGATGGTATGTAATGTAAATAAACTAAGTTCATATTTCAATTCCACTTATCTAATTAGGGATAATGACATACGGAAGTAAAAACCCCAGACAAATAGTTAACATTTACATATTAGTGTTATTAATCCAAATACGAAAATGGTCAAAGTGTTTTTAGTATCCTAAACAAGTTGTAGTAGCTAAAATAGCTTCGCCGCGTTTGGAGTGATGACGGATATGCTGCTGTGAATATATTTCCTAATTTCGCTCGATGTTTCCGACTCTCTGGAAGCTCTTGTCAAGTGTGTGTTGCATTTGCAAGGACGTAGTCCACAACCTCCTGGTGACTATCATTCTAGTGTCCGCTTTCAGAAACTTTGTAAATTTATGTAGGATTGATGAGACAGCCATTCCCTTGTTACCACATACTTGGTGCCTGGCCAAACCTAAAGGTCTCGCCTTTCCTTAACGATTCTGGTTACATTCAACATTTTGCTGCCTCTAAAAAGGGAGGTGCGAGAAGGGCAACTTTGTATGCCGCAACGGGCTCTCCTGTCGATCGCGGGTCAAAACCTTAAAGAGGCAGAATACAAGATGCTGCTTTATTTCCGGAGGTTCGGTGTTCGAACATGTCATGCAAAAGCGCATTTTTACCCATTTAATAGGAATATTGCCCCTCCTGCACATGTCTTTCGCTTCAAGACGAAAATGAAAAGAATGTGTTACCCAGGTATCATTAGAAGCCCTAATTTGAATGCAATTCTTGGGTCATCTGTAATATTTTTCTTAAAAGCGAGAAGTCTGTTAACTTTAAGTGAACCTGTGCCTCAGACGCATTTTTAATCACATTTACAAGACACCACGCAAAATAATATTTGACAGCAACTATTGCAGATTGATCAAACTGCAATTTTACGGATGTGCTAAACACAGTGTAGTAAATGGTATCTTGCAAAGTAATGCACGACTCTATTCAGGTGGAGGATTTAGTGTCTGCGTGTGTGTATATATAACTTTTATTTAAGTTTATGCAATATATTTAGAATGTCAACAGCAAGGGATTGCAGGAAAGTTTACTGAATATAATTATAAATTAAGATAACTAAGAAAATGTGTATTTGTTGAAATTCAAAGTTTGATAATTCATTTTTTGGAAATATTTACTTGGAATAATGCGCGAGCACGCACACACAAGCGTTAATTTTCTACCGGTTGAATTTAAGAATTAGATGAAGCTTCACTAAATTTTCAGGGTCCTAGGGGTTTTGATAAACTCCTCACTGAATATATAGAAATGAATTTTAGAAAAATAAGGTCGTTTAAAGAATTTTTAAGTCGTCGGGATAAATTTATAAATTTTAGTAGTTTATTTTAATTGGTCTTTTTAGCATCAATATATTAATAGATTGATCAAATTTAAAATCTTATTAAATAAGAAGATACGAAACTTACAGAACCCATTTATTAAACAGCACTTCACAAGTCTTCAAAATTGCAGTTTTGTACTTTCTGTCAAATGCGATTTTAATATAATGCCCTACAAATGTGATCAAATAAGGTCTGTTTCATTTACAGGTTCCTTCAAGTGCAAATTATGCGGAAATCTTAACAATATCGATTATCGGGCATGAACTTCGAGGACAAGCAAATCCATAGTCACAAGTAGATATATGGTTTGTTAAGGAATGCGACATTGTCTCCTAAATTTTTACTTCAGTAGAAAACGCATTACAAGAATACTCATTAAATATTAATCTTTGGGACGAAAACATGACGGAAGGTGACATGCGTTGGTGGAGGCGCGCGAGACATGTTGGGATGAGTTCTGTATTCGATTCTAGCTTAGATTTGCATGGATATTTTCTCTCAGGAATGATGAGTAAAACACCACTGCTACGTTTTTCTACATCAATTTTTCCTGTTATTTTCTTTCTGATGTCAGTGAGCGACGCAACCTGCGCTCACGCGTACACCCACAACCACGCACTGTCTTACGCACCGTTATTTTACGAGTATGGTCAACAGCGCAATTAAGGTGTAGCAAAGCAGTAAAGCGAAACCACCTTCTCTCAGGAGAACTGCTATACATGGGGAACATTCTGTAATCTTTGATTCGCTTGCCGGCTTTCTAATCACAAATATTTTTCCACAAGTTTTCCACGCCCAAACTTTAATTCTCCAGGCACCACTTGCTTTATTACTGGATTCACGTGGTACGTTTCTCTGGTAGCAAATGAACTGTATCTCGGCATGTCGGGTTTACACGAAGTAAACGTTCCTCTTTAACCTATAGGGTTAATAACATTACTTCTATCTAGCCTTGCTTGAAATGTCCCTTGGCCAAACTTCGCCTGAAACAATCCTGTATCCTCCTTGGTTTACAATATTTCTTCTTAATTTTTAACAAGCACAGTTATTTTATATTTATCCTTATTCCTGCTGTCACCGTCATTGCCCTTATTATATCATATATGTCTGTCACATTCTGTTATTGTTTAACAGATTTCTCTATAGACCAAAGTAAGAAATTTATTCTAATTTGAGACATGCAGTGTCAATCTAGGGTTTGAAACATGGATGTTCCGATTACCTTGTCATTGCTGTATAACTGCGACGATTTTTTCAGTCATCCACCTTTCCAACTTCAACCTACACACGGATGTGTAAACGAAGAATTAATTAGATTTGCTTAGTGATAGTAACCTATAAATCACAATTGCAAAGCACTATCAGAGTATGTTATCTCAAAATGAAATTTAGAACTGAATTTACTGAAAATAAGTCAAACAGCTGGAGAATTTATATAGCGCTGGCGTGTTACAATGACAGCTCAGTTGGTCACATAACCCTATAGTAACCTGAAGAACCGTTATTCAAATCCCGGTTATGGAGTGAATTTTTCAGACTCATTACACCGTTGAAGTTGCAAGGTATAACATTATTTTAAACAATAAGTAGTTAAAAATTTCTGTAGTCGTTAACATCATAAAGTGCCCCCGCTCTTTTTTATTTTATTTTTAGTTTCTTTAGTGAACCCTCTCCCTGATACCTCTTGTCTTAATGCGCTAGATAGCGATAACTAACGCCATGCTGCATATATGCAACAAATGCCATCTCTTCCAAATTAGTCATAATTGTCATTAGGCAAATAAGAGTCATATTAATGGACATGCAAAATGAATTAATTTTTCTTACTCCGCATTATAAAACCCAACGTACTACAGAATTCTAATGATCAAGGATGATCCCTAACAATTCCATTGCATACTCGTGAGAGATACTTACTTGCTGCTCAAGCTCCCCAGCTTCTCTCAGAATACAATTGAACCATATGGCAAGGACGAGATTTATTTTCAGCCTTATATGACAAGCAGAGAAAAAGACAATGTATTTTTAGCTTTAAGTGATGGGCACAGTAAAAAGACAATTTCTTTATACATAGTGCTCCATTGTGGAAAATTTGCATTAGCACATTGGGTTCACTGGATTCAGTGTTTTAAAAAATATCTAATAGATTACATATTTATGGACTAGGACATTTTAACGTCTGCGAGTGTAGATCTCATTACTTTCCAACAGATTTGAAGCCTTTTATCAATGTTAATATTTGGAGAAGCTAGAGAAATGCAGATATAAATGGAGAATTAAATATAAAATAATGTGTCTGCGATTTTGTCCTATCTAGATTTGGGACTCGATTTCTGGCTGGAGTGAGAATTTTTCTTTAAGTAGCTACCCTAAGACGCGCAAAGTAGGTAATACTATGTTTCTTTCAAACGGAAGGAGGACAGGAGGTTAAAATATAATACTCACGGAGTAATAACACAATTACTGTTTTTTCAGGTGAAAGCCATAAAGCTAAAGGGGCTATACAAATTAAAACAGCAAAACAAAATATACGTTAAATTAAAACCTCAGTAGAAAAACATTTATTTTAAAAGGTATTCTTAAATGCTGCTAAGATAATGGGAATGACACACTGTAGGGATTGGCAAGTTTAGATCATTTGTGTGGCGCATGAATGGAAAAACGTAAAAGTAATGCAACATCAGAACATCAACTGCAGAATTTTGTCTAAGGAACTTTTACGTACAATTTAATATATTCAAGTGTGCAGACAGACAAAGCGAAAACTTTGGGCGTGCTTTGTCAATTATAGCTGAGATGGAAGTATTTAGCATCGAAAGCAGCCCACATTGTAAATCATGTGAAAAATGTAAGAGGTGGACGGCTGGACCGTTGCACACAAAAGGCTCCTTTGCCCACATTGTAAAGATTTCTTCTGCAAGCTTTGGCAACGGACATCTTCAGTATCATCCTATGAATCCCTTTATAGTATTTGGGAAGATAAGTTCCAGAAAGATACAAAAAGCTGAAAGAGTGGAAAATATACAGCTTTGTGGAAATCTCTTCTTTATGCGGAGATTTATGTTGATTCAAAGGAAGTAAGTTTACCTATGAAGCCTTAAATTGTTGAGTAGAGATGTTACATCATAGCGTTCTTAAGTACTCGTGCTGGTCTAAAGGCATTATCATGTAGTATTTCCACGAATCTTCCGAGTTAAATAAAAGATACAACTTATATTGCTTTTCTTTTTTTCAGTTGGAATATAAGAGATATCCAATGCTAACATTTTTGAGCAACTATTTGTCTAAGCCTTGCACACTGACTGAAAAAGTAAATAAATATATAGACAAATAAATAAATACATAAAACACTAACAAACAGCAATAACAAGTGTTACAGTAATAATAAATAAAACCTTGCTTGACAGCCCTAAGAGGGCCAAGACCTACCAACCCGACTGCCGGCCTCACGCCCACTTACGCACGGCAGAGGTGGGTGATCATCCTGGAGAAATGGTCAGTATCTCGGCATCCCCAAACTGGAACGTTGGTTTTCTTGACCAGGGCCGCTTACCTAGCGTAAGCTCCTCACTTTCCTCACGATGCTGAGTGGGTACCGGCCCGACTTTAAATCCGCACCCTATAGGTGGGATCGAACCCGGACCGCTGTCCGTGCCCAGGGACCAAGGCCTTAAGCTGCTAGGCCACGGAGAAAAACAAGAGTTACAATAACTACTATTATATTATTCTTGTAGCTGCATTAAACATTTTGCAATAATTTTAAACGTTGCTTCGTTGTTTGTAGAATAGTTAATGATTTGCAAATGCGCATGACATTTTATATCCTCTGGAATATCCACAGGACGACACCATCATATTGTAGGAGTGGCTTTATCACTGCGTACTAAAATCATCTGTGAAAATGTCTTCTGGATATATGAAGAATATTAAGGTCAGTAATGAGCCAATTCCAAAAGAACATCTAATATTTTAGTCCACATGAGTTTCACTATCCATTATACAACAAACTATTCTTTTATAAGACTCATTCCTGTATTTATTTCATGTTAGTTGACATTACAAATTACCCAACATGCTTGTGACATATTTCCAATCTGCTTCAAGGGAACAGTCAAATCACTTAAGGAATCACTATAATAGTTTTAAATTGCATTGTTTGCATGAACAAAAGGAAAACAACGATTCTGCATTTGAAAAATCTAAAATATGGGAATGTAAACGTCTAACAAAGAATACTGAGGAAATGGTTAAAGCCACAAAATGTAACCAATTCTTTAATTTAACGATATCTACATCGTATTTGTTATTCTTTGAGTTTTAAAATTTGCAAGTTTTAAAACATGCCTAATAATGAAGACCGCTTCAGAGGAATTTAAGCAAATGAAATTAAGTATATGGAACTTTCCCACACAAATATCAGAAATATGTGATACTTTAATAAAATTTTAAGACATTTCTGAACACATCAAAACTAACAAAATGTTCTCCCTTTGAACAGCAAATTAGGGAGGAGGTATATTCCTGGAAATTTTCATGTGCATTCCTTGGAGGTCACTGCCCTAAAATACTAAGTTTGGTAGTTAACAATTTCGTTTTTAGTTTCTTTTCACATACAAAAACACGGATCATCTTCCAAAAAGGTTTTTTTTATTTAGGGGCATCTTCAAATTTTTATTTTCAGTGAAACTTTGGTATTTTATTTTGGTTGGAACGCAACGTTACCTCTCCTTAGGTAAGCAATACAAAAAGGGCGATTGACATATTTTAGATACTTCTATGTGTTTGAATTTTTAATATTTGGCTGTCATACCTGAATAGTAGTTGCAAGGTACTACTACCAACGCATTAAAATAGCATTTGGTGAACTATTTTCTCTATTATATCTGAAGTATACAGAAAAATGAGTTCGTGTGAATAATTTGCAGGAGAGATCTGAAATAAGTAAGTGACAATGTCATTATTAGCAATATATCAGATTTACGTGAAAAATTATTTTACAGTTTATTTAATAACAGTTCAAAATAAATCTGCTCCATGGAGGATAATATAAAAAGCACTAAAAGTTGCAAATGAGCTGGCATGGCCATTTTTCAAATTTATCTTAATTGCAACACCTATTAAACGTTATCAGAGGTTATCAGGCTTTCGTTTACTGGATTACTACTATCTTACCACTAACGACTTTGCATTTTGACCTATTGAAGGGTACAAATAAAATTCATGAAGATAACAGACATTTTATTTACAGAATTTCAAATTGCACTTGCTTCCAGGCGGGCCATTCTCATGTGATCTGTATTCATTTAAAAATGCTTACGTCTTCCCCTCCACTAACGATATTCCACAGACGGAAAAGTTTTCCGAATGTCATTTTCAATATATCGGCACATTTGCATCATATTCCAGATATACTTTTCGAACAGTAACTTTAATGTTATTAATTTTTAAGTTTCTGTTGCAGACAAACATCACAACACTCCTACATACTTGGCGAAAGGATCCAAATTTTAAGCAGCATGGAACTGGAAATGAAATGAAATTTTTATGCACCTGTAATCTGAAACCGACACAGACATGTGTACAGACGCTTTTATTTTTGCCTTTTCAACAATGCGAAAAGCTATAAAGATGATATTACGAAAGAAATCCTAGCATTCATGACGAAAATAATTGCCTTTTTTAAGACTTTAAAATATGCTCTCTCGAAACTTTTTGGGAAAGTTTTACCGCTAATTCCCTCAAGAAGTCATTGATCCATACGTTTTGAAGGCGGCAGTGACTAAGAGTGTCATTACTTGAAGCGTCAGTGTTGCGAGAAGAAACAAGCGCAACCACTCTCTGGACACCGCCCCTGTTCGCATGAAAGGATCTCCTAGCTTTTCACAGGAACAAAGAAATTCTCACTCGCCTTTTTCAATGGAAATGCTTTTGGGAGGAGAAGTTATTGAAGGATTAATAATTGCTACGCTCGCTTGCGGACCAAGATAGAAAGTGAATAAAATGGGTGCATCGTACCACGTTTCATACGATTGTAGTACATTTTAGGGTATTAAGGGTTGCTTAAACCTACAAAATGTCTATCGAACAACTTAACTTTATAAATTTTAAATCAATTACGTTACATCAGAATGAAAACCCCGTACATAATGTGTGAAGGCTGATTGCTTTACTCACTTTTCTTTGAATATTTATCAATTATAGGTGTCCTTCTTATCAGTTTTCTTCGTTTATCATAACTAGTGCACCATAATTTTTAGTATTCTCCGATTTCTTTTATTTCCACCGTCTATTTGACAATCTGTAATTCAGGTCTTATAGAACGGCGAGTATATTAAGTGGATGAAATGATGCATAAATGAATCCGGCGTCCCTAGAGCTATTGTTTATCCGGCAATCGTCTTTGAGGTTAGACCAGATGCAAATGAACATTTAACTAGTTAAATGTTTATGTCCAACAGAGAGCTGAACTTGTTATATCTTTGCGCTTATTCCACACCACAAATATAGCAAAGTATTAATATAAAGCAATGTTAAAAGAAATATCACTCAAGCTGCCAGTTATTTGAAAACAATCTGTAATAATGAGTTTCAGAAGTAATCTTCGCGTACCAGATATGCATACTCGCTAAACAAATTACTTAAAAATAGTATTACAGATAACATAAAAATAAGCAAATGCTACTAACCTAAACTTAAACTAAAAATCGGCTGCAGGTTATGACAGCATTGAGCTGCACTTTCTCAGAGGTGATTGGATAAAGGGAACCGCAGCAAGGAAGATCGCAGCCACAAAGCTGAGAAACTGGCTACCCGACGGTTTCCTTAATATTCGAAGATATAATATGTCCTCAGTGGACACAAGGGTAACTCCAACCAACCGAGCCACAGTATTAATAATTATTTCCGCTCAACCTGTTTCGTTGGTTAAGCCAGGCTTCTTAAATTTTCTCAGTGCCCACCGTAGCCGTCGTCAATTATGTCCCTAGCTATGAATAAGCGGGTGCAACACGTCTTATTAGCAAACAAAACGTCCTAAACTGCCTTCCTCTACCTTCTTTGTCTTCATTATTTACCTACGGGTCGCATATAGTATTACTTTTCTAATTCATTTTACCCCTTTTTAAATTACCCTTTGAACAAGAACTTTTCAGTTGGTTTTGAGAAAGCAACCGAGTTTTAATTTAATTTTAGTATTTGACAATAAGGTGCTTAGTAACATTGTTAACTGACCGCGGAAGGCTTGTAACATCAGGAGTATGAAATATGTATGCCTGAATTGTTGCTGGGCTATATGCAAGTACTTTGTAAACAAAATACCCCATCCCCCGTCCATTCTTTTGGCGTTTGAAAACTGTGTACTCTTCATGTCCCTTGGTCTCTATTTTACATTCTTTATACATAGTGTAAATGTTTGAGTGCACGAAACTTTAGGGCAACTGCTCAAAATTCCTCTGTCTGCTCATAAATAATTTAACATTAATTTAGATCTAGCACAAAAGGTGTAACTGAATGGGACGTTAAATATCCAAGATAATGTCCACCTTGATATATTGCTACTTCGTAATTGGTAACCTTTGCTTACGGGAGAAAACCTCCCGCTATCGGAAAACCCGGACATTGCAAAACTGTAGGATAATTTTCACAAGAATACCAGACGGAAGAAATGACCTCATTTACCCGAGGCATAATTACAATGGCATCGCCTTCTCTATCGACTAGTGTTTTAATAGGCCCCATGTTCCGCTCTTGATCACTTATTTCCTTGCTGATATAACAAGATTGCTCTCGTTTTGTGATTGCTAGTGCCTACTAACTAGCCTTCCGTTATTGCGTTTCTGTTACAAGTGCCTTTGTCGATAATGAACGCTATGGAAATAATCGAATGGCCCCTTCTGAATAGACCGTTAAATGAACTCCAAATGCCTTTGACCCAGAGCATATGACTAAACAGTTTAAAGAAGAAAAATCTGTTATTTTCACATTGCCTTCTCTATAAATTCAATAAACTATTTTGATATATTATTATTTTATCTGCTTCAGGTTAATTGAAAGACACTTGTAGAAATGCATTTATTACACGTTTCCTTGTAAATAAAGTAAAAATAGGGAGTATAATAGGCTTAAAGGTTTATGAAATCCTTTAATAGGTGTTAGCTATAAAATGACTGAAATTTCGATCCCTTTGAATACCTACAAAGAAGAAAACATGATGACTTCGCGTTAAAGAAAAGTATAAATATTCGAAAATTCAAAGTAATATTTAGGGTCCGGAAGTATGGCCAAAAACAAGTTAGTAGTGACGGAGCTATACGCCACCTGCGTCTCGTAAACATAAGGAAGGGAGTCGAGTGTCATACAGTCGAGGACGTACTCAATACAACCAAGGTCACGGGCAACGGTAATCTATCAAACATAGTCACACAACACACACAGTATCATAGAATATATTGGACATTCATAAATTTGTCGCGTTCCCCCCCGTCACTTGCGTCACTTTTGCAGCGACCTTAAGTCATTGGCAAATGCTATCGATTGTTTTTATTCATAGTTGATTTATTAGTGCTGTCTAAGTTGTGTCCACGGCTGCTTATTGGGTAAGGCTTACGGAGAGCATGCGGGTATGGAGATCTCGGGTCGTGGGAACAGAAACAATAATAAATTATGCACTAATAACTGTTTATTCCACTCACAGATAACTATTTATTCCGCTCACAGTTTTATGTCAAGTCCCCGGTAAAAGAATGTTTTCACTACCGGTCCGTACAGCTGGCGTTTTCCACCCACACTTCTCCCCAACTGGCTTTCAGGTTCTGACCTGCATTCATCAGCGTCTGAGTTGGGGGGATGTGGTCATTAACCAACCCTCGGCTTCTGTTTAAAAAAAACTAAAGAGCATTCTTTGCATGTAGTGAAAACATTCTTTCGTTGGGAAATTTTTTTACACAAATGTTACATTATTTCATATACATATATATCTTAATGAGGTCCTAATAAATAATGCCTCAAATTAACAAAAAAACTTATCTTTTCCACATATAGGAATATAAACAAAAGAATCATTAATATTTACAATGGCACAGTATATGAAAAGCTAATTCGTTGTGACAATACTATCTTTATTATATCCGTGTATATGCCACGTTACAGTGAACAGCAAAATACATTTTGAGGGTTACAAACGAAAACGATCTTCTGCTCTGCTCCAGACATGCTCTGTATTGCGAAAAGCTTCTTTCTACATCACATGATGTGACTGGGGCAAATTTAAACCTGTTTCCTTTTCGTGCATTACAATTTTCTCTGGAGGCTGGCCCCGTAGCTCAGTCAGTAGAGCACCTGCCTGCCGTGCTAGGGGTCCCGGGTTCGATTCCCGGCGGTGGGGATGTGGATTTTTCTCCGACCAAGCTAAATCCCCATCTTCCCCAGAGTCTGGAAATATGAATGAAAGTGTGAATGTGTGTGTGATGTAATGCTTAAAACCTAATGAATACGAGTTAACAGCTTGGATATGTCCTCCAAAAGGAGAACGGCCGCCTATATGACCATTAGTATAAATGGAACAAGTAAAATAAAAATAAAATTTTTTCTCTAGAACCTTTTATTTATATCAAATTTTATAGAGAGTGGAATATCCAATATTTTTCTAGAAAATGCATTTTAGTTCCTGCTGTACCTGTGGAAGTATTCTGTATGTGCTTGACATAGCTAATGTGCGCGACCTTCTACGGTATGCTCACGACAAGAAGGCAAGAGACGAATGAAGGGGAGAGGGAACTGAACTGCTTATCTGCTCTATTATTATGTGTTTCAGATGGGAAGAGTTCTGGAGTCCAACTAATCAGATGCCGTTTCACACTCACCGTCCCCCCAGGGACCTACTTCGGTAGGTACTGGTTTGGCGCACCCGGGGTCCCGAGCCAACGGCCTCCCTCGTGTGGGCTCCTCTTCGTGGTTGAGGGAGACGGTCAACAGGCCCATCCACGTGTAGGACGTGCGTGGAGACCCGTGGAGAACGTTTTTAGATTCTTGTCTAGTTTACAGTTTAGGATTTAGTGAACGAAATTTTTAGTAGGTTTTGATTGATGTTTTTATGTACGTGTATTTTTAATAGGTTTTGTTACACTTGTATAGTTTTTAGAAAGTTTTATATCTGGCTTTTGCAATGACTAGTTTTTAAAGGTCACTGATGACCACCGTAGTTGAGAACCCTTATATATATCATACACTCACCGTTGCCAGCTTGTTACCCCACTCCTTCTATATTCCCCTCTCTCTCGCACACTCATACAATATGCAGGTGTGCTTGGCGCAGACGTAAGGGTAAGCAAATTATATTTTAGAAACTTTTACAATGATGTAGTTGCCAAAATCAAAATAGGAAAAAGCATTTTCACAAATTATGTATATTTTAAAATAGCATAACTATAATTATAGTTTATGAATTACCTGTTTTTCTAATCCAATGGAACTTCCAGTGGCTCATCCATCTCGCTATCAAAGTCAGTTCCGTTAAGAGACAATACGTCATTGTCACTTTCTTCATCGTCTGAGTCTTGCAAATTTATGATTATAGGTTCCAAAATGTCGCCACGTGCTATTTTTTTCTTAAAATCGTCTTCTTGAACATTTTCTGCATACCTCACGCAGTTTTCCCAGTCCAGTTGGGTTACCTTGTCAATTTCTTAGTGAAAAGGTGGTTTAACGTCCGTGAGTTTACAAGAATTATTTCTGTTTGCAATCCCCCATTTTATTTAAGCCCACACTAACTCAATTGGATTATAATGGCAGTGCTAAGGTTGGAGGCGTGTTACCACGTGCCCCGTTTAAGTTTCAAGTTGATCCAGCTGCTACACTTTTTCCGTCCTTTTAAACGGAAGTACTCTTTGCAATAACTCATTTTCAGTTTGTTTCCGAAAATTTTTCGAGGAATATTTACAGCTTAAAAATAATACCTCGAGCCTGAATTAGCAATAACTGCCTTTTTGGCTCGCCACTAAATTCAGCACAAGAAGCAATTGCACTATTTAACTCTTACTCTACTGTTGTGTAATGAACAACTAAATGACATTGATCTGAACTCTCCAAAGTAAATAAACACTTCATCTACAAAATTCATTCATAAACATAAACATACAGCATTCCACAGGCTTACAGGAAATGAAGTGTTTCCTCTTTATGGAACTTAACACTTTGATTTTTTCACAGTAATCCTTTTATCCGTCATGTCAGTAGTTTAAATTTCAGTTCTGAGTAATTATTACGTACATACATACGCACCAACCACTTTGAACTCTAGAGTAAACAGAGATTACGAACCATTCATAACCAAAGATATAACGTGACCAGACAAGTTCTGCCAGGACAGCAGGAACTTTAGTGTTTCCTCTCGCTAGAATTGGGTTATTCAAAGTAATTCTTTTATTACGTCATGTCAAACACCTACGTTTCAGTTCAGAGTAATTACAAATATACGTACACGCATACATGCCAACCAATAATGATATTCATACAGTGCTTACGTCGCCATCTATTGTTATAATACAGGTAATAGTGGTTTATTTATTTGTATTAGAAAAACTATTTGAGCTAAATATATAGCGTTTTCATGGTTATGTTAGATACATTACTCTCTACCTCCCGCATGGATCAGTTTCGGCAAAATCAGAATTTTTGTCTTAGCGCGAATAGTATTTCATACGGATTGATTAGTTTGGCGCTCGTCATACCAGTTAGGGGGAATATAATACAACAACTCCGCAGGACTCCGATTGGTTGCTCACCTAATAGCGCTCAAGGACAAGCACCTTCCCGTAGTTGATCTGCTTAATAGGAAATGAGTGTATGAGAGTGCATATGAGTTACCCATGCTGCCAGATATATACTACTGAATACTATTTGTTACAGTAACTGTGTTATTATAAATGAGCGAGTTATGTGACAACACTTACGTACTTTAAACGAACCTTCCGCCCTTGTCATACCGAGAAGACAAAGCATATACCGTTGGGACAGAAAAAATGATTACGTTACGCATCCCTCTAGCTTGCATTCTTGTTGTGGGTCTACAGTACCAAAAGCACGACTTGATGACTAACTCAGTTGACGCTCTATACTTCGTGCACAATTAACTTAACGAAATTTTGGCTAAATTCCCGGGTTCTATTAATAACAAAAGTTCCATAAAAATCACGTATTTGTTGTCTTTAACGACATTTACATTTTCTCTGCAGTACGACTTTACGAGTTACCAGCTCTGCAAAAGTCATTCAGAATGAAGAATACTTCACAGTCAACTACCAGAATATTTTCTAAAAAAAGGATGCATGTGGCATCCTTAAAAGACGGTAAACTTAAGTAATACCCAGTTTGCTACTTAACCGACCATTCGCACATGCATAAGCACTGGAGCACGTGCGGAACTTTTTATATATTGTTTATTTCCCGAAACGAAGTCGAAATAAGTGTGTTTCTGGTAACATCTCGATATTATATGTTTTAGTGGAATGCAATATCATACCCGCCTATTATATACAAGGTAAAGTAATCAGATATCCTGGTGAATCACAATAAACAAGTAGCGTTAATAATTATTCAAAGTTTTGAATCAGGAATATTCAGAAGATAAATTTTTATTAGAATTATTGTAATACTGCCACTGCCTCTAGGTGTCTGTATTCGCGTACGTAATTGCGTTATCTGCAGCGATCTCATCTTCCCTCAACACCCCATCTCTCTTTCTCCTCCATCGCGATCCTTCCCTCTATCTACCGCTTAGCTCTGTGCAGCATGTCACATTTCGTTTCAGAAGCCGGTATAAACATTTTATGCTGCGTTAATACAAACTAAACGTAACGTGAAACGTACACAAACCCTTATACGTTCCATATTCTTATGTAATCAAAACGGTACTTGCCCACAGCAACTGGTTTATATATACTGAGAAGCAGAAATTTTGGTCCATATAGAAACGAGGGAATTTAAGTTTCGTGCTGAAATATTCAACTCTGCACTCTCCAAACGTCTCTTATTTATATATCTCTCTTGCGTAATTATAGCCGATTGATTGTGAAATTGCTTACGTCAGTCCAACTCCTCATATTTGAGAGTGAACTATGCTCAAACTGGAAGTTATACAGCGTGAGTAAAGCACGGGTTTCGAACGATCAAGTGTTCTGTGTCTTATTTATGTATCTATATTTATTGTATTTTTTTCTTTGGTCATTCCTAATCCCCCATGTACTAATAGTCGCACCTTTTGGAAGTTATTCTCTAAAACTATTTCAACTTTATCTGCTGCCAATTGGAACTCTAATGTGAAGGAAGGGAATATATTTATTCAAGAAAGAAGGAAAGGAAAAGAAAATAGGAAAGCAAATAGAAACAAGCCAAAAGAAAAAAGAAACAAAAAGAAACAAAGAAAATAGGAAATAAAAAGAAACAAAAAAACGAAACAGAGAAATAAAGAGAAACAAAGAAACAAAGAAAGTACAAAGAAACAAAGGAAGTAAAAAGGAACATCACGGCTGAGAAGTGATAATCAATTTTAAGGAAGACTGGATAATATTAGAGCTAGAAAATCATTTGAAACTTATTTCTTATGATTAAACATTTAAACCGAAAAATTTAAGCTTGTATCTCAACTAGGGAAACGCTTTTCTATTACATTATCTTCTAAAAGTATCCTCCATATCTTTCGGTTGTATGTGAATTACTGATTAAATCATAAGAAGGGTAGGAACACAATGCTGCAGCTTGCTGGAATTATCGTTGCATTTTTTACACTTTATTCTAGCCTTCTGTATTTAGCTCTACAAAAGCATGATTAAAGATTGCGACCGATTCCGTAATTATCTTCGAAAGGAATACACCCTATGCTTACGAAAATGCTTGGTCCAGCACCTTGCTAGGCTTTTCACAATATCGTCAGCCTTCTAAGTCGACATCTGTGGTCTAGCAGTAATATGCTATGCTCTGGTTCTTGAGATCGCTTTTCAAACCCGGCGGATAGCGATAGCCTCTTCTTCGGGCGTAAAAATCCCCAGCTTCTTTCGAAAGGGAGGTAAAGCCAGTGGTCCCGTGTAGTAAACCTACGATATGCAAAAAACCCTACCTGATAATGAGGTATCTGACCAAAATTAAGCTGTCTTTCACGCCCAATATAGAATGTGAATATACGCTGAGAATCACAGAAGTAATAAACATCCATAATTTAAAGCTCAATTTTATATAATCATTTAAATCACACATGACATTTAAATGACCCCAAACATTGAGGTGCAGCGTTGCTTCTCAACCATAAGCTACTTAGAAAACGTGTGCATTCAATAATTCACTTACCCTAATTGCTCCAGGAGTAATTAAATTAAACCTAAAATTAAAACTTAATAGTATGAAAATAAGAACAAGAAAAGAATACAAAAGGTCATCGCGGTTGTGTATTATGCCAGTAGCAACGGAAGTCTATTCCCATTTGTTCGTGGAATTAGCGTGTACGCGATGAACCATTCAGATATCAGGTGCAGTCGCATAGAATAGGTGAGTGGAATGATGGAATCATAATAAAAAAGTTGTTTATACTGCATCTTTTGAGAATAGCATACAGTAGTATTATATTATTTATTCGTGTGCAGATTATCCGTGCATCCTCCCCAAAGAGAAATTATAAATAAATAATTTTGCTCTAGTAAACAGGAGTAAACGATACACCGCGTGACGTTGTCATTTCCATCGTTTAAATGACCACAGCGGATAACGGACTACAGTTTTTTTTGTTATCGAAAAGCCTGTTCCACGTGAACCGGGGGAAAAAGAAAAAAACTAAGAAAGTTTAATTTTTTATTTTATTCACCATGTTAAGGTCAACCAAGCAAGATAAGACGTTTATAAAAGAATTGATGGAGAAATGAAAAGAAAAGGTTATTGAAATAAAAATTGGAATTAATTTTAATATTTGGATAGGGGGAAATGATGCAAAGCTGAAATCTGATTATGTGATTGTAATACAGATAGTTTGAGGTGCAACGCAGCAAAAAAAGGTCAACTCCTAGAGGCAGAGCATCACGTAAGTAGTAAGGGCCCTCGGCGGCCAGAACCGGAAGTCGGGGTCGGCCAATTTGACCTCTAGACTAGGTACCTCGGCGGCCAACGCCATGACTAGGTACCTCGGCGGCCAACGCTAAAGCGTGGTGCTTTGAAACCCCGATACAGTTCCGATTCTCCTCGCCGAAGGGTTACCAACTTTATTGAAAAAAATCAGATACATTATACATACATTATACAGACTACTTGCAAAATATAATATTAAAAATAGTGGTGTATGGTTTAAAGGAAAGAAAGGGAAGTGGGTCCTGCAGTTGACTTTCAGTGTGGCACTGAAATCTTAGATGAGCAAAGTTAGGATGAGGTTGGGTAGAGGGAATACATACAGGAGCAACGATGGAGAGGGAGGAATGGTGAAGAGGGTTTTTTCCGTTAGTGGAGAGACGCCACACAGAATTGCATCCGTGGGGTGAGATTTTAGAGGGATGAAAGGAGATGAGGACAACGTTGGCGTTGGTGATGTTGACACGAATGGTAACGGTCTTGATGCCTCCAAACGAGTCGATGTGGATCGAACGAACGGAGAAAGCGTCCTCGTCTACGAAGGTTCCATCCTCGGTGAGAGGCGGTGATGCCGTAAAGTGGATGGATGCCATTAGGTTGTTACCTGAGAACAAGAAAACAAACACTATAAGAACAAGGATAGAAAAGAAGAAGGGGGAAAAAAAAGAGAAGAGAACAAAAACACTACGCACCTATGTCAATAAAATCCGTGGAGCAACTCATTCCTCGACAGGGGTGTCAGGGACCTCTCTAAACGTGAGCAGATGCTTCCGCAGTCCGTTTGTGTTGGGAATGTACTCTATTCCGCTGTAGATGATGTGGAAAGGTGCTTGATTAAGTTGACGGATGGTATCGTCGTCGAGATCGTTGTAGGCAGAAGGTAGGAAGACCTCTCTCCCGTCCTTAAGCCGGAGCACTGTTTTCCACCCGTACTGAGTATTGGTTACTCTAGCGCCGATGATGAGGTATGGAACGTTGCGAGCCAGGTCCCGAACACCGATGATGTGAGGAGTCTGCCCACGAGCGTTGAGTTCACGGAGAACGCTGCGCTGCATGTTGATTCCACGAAGGCCAACGAAGAAGTGAGAGAGGGACAGGTTTAGGAAACAAGTTTAGACTTGTAAAGGTCAAAGAGCAGCTTTAGATTACCCCACTCTTGTTTAAAGAGGGCAATGCCCGAAGGCTTTAGGATGATGGCAGGGGACCCGAAGGAGGATTTAAAATGAAGGGAGAGGGTATCGGAAATAGGGTGAGTGGTGCTTGGTTGCTTGGAAGAGGAGTTTAGGTGGGAATCAATTTTAGGACCCAAAACGTTGAAGAGAGTATTCCACTCGTTGATGGTGCTGAAAACCGCAGACTTGTGTTTTCCGCAGGTAGCGATGGTGACGGAGAATTGAGGAGACGTTGTTACGGAGAGATACTTAGTCTCAGACTCGTTGAGGAAGTGAATACACGACCTAGAAACAGAAACGAAAAAAACAGCATTGGAGGAAAAACTAGAGAGAGAGAGAGAAAAGCAAAGAGCGAGAGAGGTACTTACATGTTGAAAAGTTGATTGAAGAGTGAGAGCGATGCAGGAACAGACGGCTTACTTATAGGGCCTTAACAGAGGGTTACAGGATTGTCCGGTAGAGGTGCACTTTAAAGAGGGAGACTTGGAAATGAGTTTATCGTTAAACCGAAAATCGGAAATATTAAACCGCGAAAAGAATAACAATGCAGATAAGTTGTTGCACCGATGAGTTAGATACGCAACAACATAGTGACCACACGTGGCGGACCGGTTGCCTTGAAGGCGGCGCGTGTTGTAACTCCAATTTGGACCGCAGTAACGATTTAAAAAAAATAAAATGGAAGGTAAGAGAGGTGGCAACGCATAACTGTCGAAGTATTCACCATGCCCGTCCTTAGACACAAAAATACAAATCCAGTGCTTACCCGGTTTGGTGTGCGGGTCTGTGTTAATGACAAGAGCAATTGGAGGATTGGGGAGAGAGTGAACAGGGGGAATTAGATCGGATGGAAAAACCCCGATAAACTGAGGAAGTTTACAAAGGCATGAAGAAATTTGAGAAGTGTTCATGATACTAGAATAGATCGGTGAACATCAATTTCGACGAATCGATATATTTCTGCAAACGAGAGAAGACAAACAGGTTCTGGTAGAGGTTTTGCGAATTCAAGCTTTATAGCTAGATTACCGTGATGGAGACCAGAGACATAGTCTTTATTGGCAGACATATCAGCGGTGAGGTCAAAAGAAAAGAGCGTATAACCATTGGGATATTCTTCTCTAGAGATGTTTATTCCCTTGTGTTTAAATACCATTTCTAATGCCTCAAAGAGAGAGTAATACCCCGGTAGAAAAAAGTTATCTGAAAAGTTAAATTGAAGGACCTGAAGAGGGACGGGTCGATTATTGACAAATAATTGAAGAGCGGTGAGGTTAAAGTGTTGGAAGTTGAAGGGGTTTTTAGTTATATCACCAGTATATGCCTTATCGGAAACCATGCCAAGGGTGATTCGTCTAGGAATTTTACCAACAAGAATGTTTGTGAAAGCAGCTGTGGACGCTCCTTTGGCTATACTTATAGCCTGAAAATCAACGTCCTTAAAATATAAACCGGCATTTGCCTTAAGAAGACCGTTTTGGTGAGCTAGTTTAATGGTTGGAGAGGGTCGAACTTTTTTTAGATGTAATTTGGCATAAACCAATTTAGAAAACCCGTTAAAATCAGCTTTATCGGAAATAAGATGAAACTGAGGAATGGAAGGAGTAAGCGTTATAGTAACGTCAACGTTATTTAGCAGAAGCAGATTTTGATTAAAAAGGCCGTGTGAGAGACATCCCATCATTTGAACTATTTTGCTATTTTTTGTGTATTTAAAACGACTTTGAACACCGGTATTATTAACAAACTCATCCATAGAACCAGCAGAGTCCTTGAACCATAAGGATGATTGTAAACGACCGTTCATAGCGTCGGAAGACGAATTAAGCAGGGTTTCGAGGTATGTTCTATAAGCATACCCTTGCTGAGGCATGGAGATGTTTACATTGTTTAACGATACGGATAGTTGACTAAACAGAGAATTTAACGAGTTATTGACAAATGTAACTGTGTCTGCATCAGTAAGATTAGACCCGTCAGCTTTTACAATTTTAACACCAACCTCGAGAAGAACAAATGAAAGATCCAGGTAGTCGTCACCATTTGATGCGTAATGAAAAGTGATAGGAGAGTTCTGAGATAGAGCATTTTGCGGATTTAGGTGAAATATTTCATAGTGTTCAATGTTTGTTTGAACAGGAAGTTTTCTGAAGATGTCAAGCTCAGAGTTCATGTACAAAGTATCGCTCATGATGATGATGAAAATATGTCGTGCCTTTTGGTGCGACGACTACCGCGTTTACGATTAGACTGGGTTTTCTTTTTCTTTCGCCCTGCTTTTATCTTAATTCGTTTTCTTCCGGAACCTAACATGGAGTCGATTTTAGCATCAGCCTTTCGTTTAAGATTAGAACCAGCCTCTTTTAAACGATTTTTAAAAGCTTCTTTAGGAGAGGCAGAAGTAGTAGCAATATCAGTTAACACATTACCACCCATTCGAAGAGCCTCTTTACCGATTGCCTTAGCACCACTTTTAAAGACGGGTAAAAGAGTTCTAAACAAACCTCCTAGTGCACTAAAAAGACCACTACCCTTTTGAAATGGACCACCTTTGTAGAGAATGAAATCGCCAGAGGGAGGTAATCCGCCGGCCTGATTGAGATAATACCGAAAAATTATATCATTCCGCGAGGTCATGACGAGGTCTAAAAGATAGAACTAAAGCAGAAGAAAAGCCGTCAGCAAATGGCAAAAGATTTCCAAAACCATCCCTTAAATGAATGGTGATAACGTCAAAATCTTGTTGAAGTAAAGGGACCCAAATTTGAGGAAAGAATGATTTTTCAGCACACGCGCGTTTGGAGGATGGTGTTTGGTGCTCAACAAGAGTGGAATCTAACACCTGAGCAAACACATTACCTACCAATTGTGGAGAAACAAGACTACAATAAACGAAAACCTCATAAGGAAATCCCATAAATGGATCCAAAGGGTAAGAAGCAGTTTCCTGCTTTACAATATCTTGATCGGGTAAAAAACCTAACATGCGGGATAAATTTGTAGATAATAGTAAGCTAACTAGACGTCTTGAACTCTGAGGGGTGGATTTGGGAATGTTTTTGTTTTTCTTGTTAGGCTTTCTTTCTGCAGGAGCGTCAGCTACTTCTATATCTTCAATAACCTCTAATTGTTTGTGTGGGGTAATTTCCTCAGATACAGGAACACTTTGAGATACAGGCAACTCGTTGTATGTTACTGTGGGAGAAATAATAACATTTGGGGAAACTGTAACAATCCCCTTGGCAACTGAAAAAACATCCTTAATGCCAATAGAAGCTTCAATGCGTTTATTTAAAATTTGATGCATATGCTGAGGATTGGTTTCAGTCATGTTTTTTGCAAAGTGAATACAAAAGTCAACAGTTTTATCATCTTCAATGTACGAGCCCGACATGTTACATTGTACAGATAAATTGTAGAACCGAGAAGGGTATCTAAGTTTGGAAAGACAAACCTCCCAATTACCCTTTAGCACAATGCGTTCCGGTAATTGATTGGAAAAGCAAGCGGTAGTATTATTGGTAAAACGATCCATGGATGCGTTGCTAGCTAACAAAAGTGAAAACGGTTTTGTTCGAATCATAACGATGAAATATCCGATTGTTTTATCCAAGAGTTAAACTTGTCTGGGTAACCTTTCCATTTAACCAATACCTGCTTACTGGCCCCTCGACCTTTGGTTGCAATAATTTTATCGACCTTATAAGATTCTGGAAGGGATACGCGCTGCAGTTCCTGTTCATAAAATATGCCCTCAATGTCTTCGCCCGCCAAATCACGAATTTTGTACACAACAGGGGAGCCCAAGATAACCTTGGCTACTTGAAATATTTCATCTGTCCAATTTTGTTCGTACCCTTTATCAAACGTCATCTTTTCTTTGGAAATGCGCACATAGTCACCCACGCTATACTTTTTTCTTGCCTTTCTAGGTTTGTGTTGCATATTAAAATACACTTCAATGATATTGTCAGGGGAAACGTCACGCGGAGCCATATTAATTGAGCGGTGATAAGAACTGTTGTAAGACTTAACAAGAAGCGGCAATACGTCTACGTACCTATATGTATTTTTATGGGTGAAATATTTCCACATCTTTGTCTTTAAGGTTCTGTTAAATCGTTCAACTACTGCTGCTTTTACTTTGTTGTTTGTTGTTTGGTGAGAAATACTAAATTTTTGTAAAAATCTGCGAAACTGCTTGTTTTTAAACTCACTACCTTTGTCGGTCTGCAGAACTTTAGGAAAGCGTTTACTATCAGTAAAGATCTGGTTGAAAGCTTTCACTAAATGATCGCCTGATTTGGACACCAAGGGTAGAGCCCAAGCATACTTAGAGAAGACATCAATAACTGTGAGAATGTATCGATACGGGGTGTTATAACTTTTAACGGAATCCATCACGTTTAAGTCGGCTTCCCACACGTCATCGATATTGGTGACGTGATAATGTTTGGTTGGAAAGCGCTTTCGCACAGGTTTGTGAAGTGTATAACTGTCCTGAGTTTGAAGAAACGATTCAATAAGCGGTTTAGAAACTTTAGTGGCTTTCCGGAGTTTGGCGGTTGTTCCCAATCCGGCATAGTGATCAATTTGATTATAAAAACGCTCTAGTATAGACTCTCCCATTCGGAATCTTCGTTATCACGTTTTCGAGGTCTAAGTCCGTATTTAACTGAAAGATGAGCTAAATTTCTAGCTCGTTTTCCTCTCTTTTTTTCGGTCTCGGTTTTTGATTCACTTTTAACTCCCGAGGTTTCGGGCCTGACATCACGCTGCTCTTGTTTTATAGGCAATGTTTGAATTTGCGCTTCGTGT
This sequence comes from Mantis religiosa, assembly GCA_030765055.1. Lineage (NCBI taxonomy): Eukaryota > Metazoa > Arthropoda > Insecta > Mantodea > Mantidae > Mantis > Mantis religiosa. The sequence goes on along the minus strand of CM060950.1, from coordinate 293,093,913 downwards.
TTAGCATTTGAATTTCGGTTACTTGGAGAACGCAACTTTGACACAAGGTCATAGTACGTAGCTAACTTATGTTTTAAAATATTCCATTTATCATCGTCAGACATTTTAGTAGCCATAACCTTTGAAATATCGTTAGAAATAGATGATATTGTAGAGTCAATTACATGTAAACGAGCTACACTTTTAGGTACTGATGGATAACCTTCAATCTGCTTTGCATGTTTCATGTTTTAAATAAATTTTGAAACCAACGCGCTAGCAATTGAACCAAGGACGGGAAGAAGAAAAGCTGGTAGAAAACCTCCTTTTTGCATAAGAATCTTTCGCTTCTTCTTCAGCGATACCTTTTTGTCAACTAGCCGCCTCCACACCCCCTTATGCCTTTTTAAACGGTTTTTGCATGCTGGGGAAATGCGAACATTTCCTTTACACACATTGTGAACACATTCAGCAATAGCTTTAATGGTTTCGGGTTTTGCTTCTTTTAAGAGCTTTTTTCGTAGCTTAGGTTTTGCTTTGCTAAGTGCAACCAAATTATGGGTCTGATTTGCAATAAGAGGAGATGTAATTCTTTGTATTTTTTTATCCATAATGATGGAAGAGAAAATTAACTCGGTGTATTTATACCGGTACAAAGTACGAAGGCGATTCCCCGGGAATAATCCCTGTTCTGTAGCGATATCGATCGGGGGTGTATTGAGTACAATCCAACACTAAATAACCATGGGGATTTTTAGTAGCCATTTCAAAAGCTTCCGAAAGAAACCGAGAATTCCGAGGTTCCATTTGCTGAAATAATTTTTCAATTTGCATTTTATCTCTACTGTTTTTAAAAACAACAATATAGTTAGCATTAAGGGATATTGTGCGAAACTTTTTTCCTTGGGGAAACACATTTTGCAAAATGTATATAACTCCAAAGTTCCGGTGGTGAGAATCTTTGGTGAAAAAATTTGATACCTCGGTATTATCGGTCTCCCACATTAAGTCATCAATTATAAGGATGTCTCCCTTTTCAATAGAGTCAAGAGGAGGGATACCTGCATGCGTATATACATTAAAAGTACAATGATTAAATACACTTCCCAAGTCTGGGGGATATTCTGGCGGATGGGCCCAAATGGCTCGCTTTGGAACTGTATCAAACATATGTTCAGCATTGGCAAGAAGACGCTTTACAAAGGTAGACTTTCCGCATCTTGAAGGGCCTACGACTTGCATTGTGCTAGGAAATGAAAACTTAGACAAGTTAAATGATTGCTCCTCCTCCGACACATCTTGCAGCTCCGGGTTTACACGTTTAAATTTGTCCACATCTCGCATCTCTACTTCCTTTCCAGGGTTTACACGTTTAAATTTACTCACATCTTGCATCTCCGGGTTTCCACGTTTAAATTTGTCCACATCTCGCATCTCTACTTCCTTTCCAGGGTTTACACGTTTAAATTTCCCCACCTCTGCAAGAGACACATCACGCATCTCTGGGTTTATACGTTTAAACTTCCCCAAGTCTGAAAGAGACACATCTCCTTTAAATTTGGCCTTGTCTCCAAGAGATAACTTTTTATTGTTCCGTTTGTTTGTTTTTTCTCTTTTAATTTGTTTTATTAGGGTTGGACGTGTACTATCTTGTTGGATTAATTTACGTTTACGAGGAAGCAAAGCATGCCAATTAACAGGTTTCATATTATCCGGTGGAATTAAATAATGCCACGGTACGTACTGCTTTTTTCTGCATTTTCGAGGTTTACACAGCTCCCTTGCCTGCTTTTTCAATGGCAAATCATCCAAAACATTTTCACTGTAAAGTCGGCGTTTGCGTGGAAGAAACGCTTGCCAATTTGTTCTTAAACCCGACCCAGGAAGAAGAGAGGTCCACGGAACAATCCCTTTCTTTGGTTCCTTGCGTCTTCTTAAAAGTTCTAAACGTGATAACTTTGCGGAGGGTTTAAATTTCTTTTGTACATGTTCTTCGCTAGCGTCCTGTTCCAATGGTCGACATAAAGTTTGAAAATCTGGTTTAAACTTTTTAGAAAAAGAATGCTGCTCTTCGTCTTCTTCTTCCTCAAACTTTCTTTTTTCAACCATAAATATGGTGTATTACTTTGAACGCTGCCTTTTATACCCGTAAGGGTAAGTATCAAAGTCTTTACCTACCACCCGCTTATTAACTAGCATTCGGAACGTTTTGGAATATGGTTCCGTTGTGACCCTCCATAAGCGTTTTCTACTAATGTGTGTCCCTTCAACAGTTACAGTTTGCTCATTATTTTTTAGCACAATATCCCTAATTGTTTCTGCATTAATACGTTTTAAATTTTCTGAATTTAAAGTAATTCCCTTTATTTTGCATACTGAGAATGTTGCATTACTTGTAGGATTTTTAACCTCAAAACAGTAACTCTTTGGACCCGTTGATGCAAACCTACAGATGTAGGAATCTTTCCCAAATTTTTCCAACTCATCTGTCATGTCCCCTAAATAAGACCCTGCTGGCGGTAACCATTCCCCTGGTTTGTGGGAAAAAATAACAGAATCCGTGTCGAAATAGCACACTCGAGTTCCCAATTGTTTTAAATAAGAGTACAATACCAGTCTTGCATGAGCTGTAGTGTATGCTGCTATAACAACATTTGTAGTAGGGTTTATTTTTAAAGCGTTTTCACAATATCGCCATACAACATACATGATATTTTCTGTAGCGGGTAAAAACGATTGCACCTCTATTCCTGAATCATTAAATAGTTCTAAAAGTCTAGAGTATTCCTTAACAACCTCGCAAGTGGGTAAATTATCCCGCTGCCCATACTTTCCCCAAAAGGAATTTAGCATTAGCTTTGCCAACTCCCGCTTTCCGGGATTATGCTCTATAGCCTCCTTGTTTAACTGAATTCCTTCCCTAACCATAAAGTTCTCAATATACTGATCTTTATCGGCATCTGAAACACAGTTAGATGGCCAGCCAGAGGCCTCTGTTTTTAAACGGAGGAAGTGGTTCACGTAATCCTCAAATAATCCTTTTTTTCCAGCATTTGGATCATACTGTACCATTTCGTACTCCCATATTTCATAAATGTGAATAACTTTATATCCCTCACTAATAGCTACCTTAATTTCATCGATAATCCATGTTCCTGAGAGACTCCGTTCATGATTGTTGTGTTTACATTGCTCCTGGTTTTCTACCTCAGCACAGGTCCGACATAATGGAAACATTAGTTTACCGTTAACGCGTACAGGTAAGACGGGATGGTAAAGGTGTTCGGGAGGAAGAATATCACACTTTATCACCCCTCCCTGTACATTTTCTAAATCCGGAAAATTGTCCACATAAATCTTTGGATGTCCTACAGGGTATGGCTTGGTCTTGTTTACAAAAGGGTAAAGACTGCATACATCATAATAAAATATTTTTTCGTTGTCCTCCACCTCTTTATAAATTTTGACGCAGTTTGTGCGTCCACCAAAAAAGGCTTCTCTAGGGTTTAACGGTTCAGCAAATGTTTTAGATTGTGATTTTACATATAAGCTCAATTCCTCATTAGACTGTATCATGGCATTAAACTCACACTCCCACAGTTCTATAACTGTGTATCCCCCACTTTGTATTAGTTTAGTTATTCTTTGAGTGTTTTCATGTCTTCCTCCCATTGTTTCACCACCTGTGCTGCTAATTACAGAGTGCCGGTCTTTAAAACATTTTTCGCAACCGTGATAAAAACATCCGTGAAATAAATATACCGTTTTATCATCTCTATATCCGTCCACTTTGTATCCCAGTATTTTAATCTCTCGTCCTCTGTACGCATACTGTATAATAATATTGTCTTTAAGCTCCAGCCAAGATAACCAAATGCATGCAATTCGCGAGTGTATGTCTGCTAATCGGTATCCTCCGCTGGGAATTAACGCAATTTTATTTTCGCACATAAATCTCTTTCTAAATACATTCATGCACGCATGCGCAATAGTAACGCATTCGCGAAACGGATCTATTCCATTTTCCTCTAAAAACTGTTTCCTAAATCTAGCAACTCCTTCGCTTAATATATATACATCCAGTTTGCAATAGTTTATCATTTCATCTTTCATGTTAAACTTGTAATTTGTCCTAATCTTTTCAAGGTACCATTTTTCAAAGTCCTTTCTTTCGTCTACAGACATCTTTTCTGGACAATAATACCTTTGATCAGGAAGAGGACCCACGTATGCCTTATTTTCAACTGTATTAAACAAATATGGAAAATAACCCTTGCTTTCTTTTAATTGAAACGTCTTTGAAAAGCGAGATAGTGGCATTGGGATAAAGTTTAAGGAATCCAGAAACGTGACACTTGAGTGTTTTATCCTATATATTTGGGTTCCATTTATAATAAGTTCAGGATTCCATTTTAAAGTTTCTACCATGTACCGTAACACAAACTGCCCGTCATAACCTCTTAGGTTATGTGCAATAACTAGTACATCCCAAGATTTAAATTTTGGTTGGGTTATGTGATCCATCAGTGACTTTACAGGATCGTCCTCATATACCCACTCTTTAATTCCGCACTGAGAACAGTAACCAGCTTTTGCACTTGAATTTATACACAAAGAACAACTCTGATATAAAACACATAGGTTTGGGACATGTTCATATGTATCAGGTTCAGACTTGTATTTAGTGTTTTGAGTGCATTCAAAGTCTATAAACATAAAGATAAATTTATTTCGCATGCACGAACTCTTATAAGGTTGAATAAAGCACATGTGGTCTCCGTCTACATGTTTCTTACAATTAATACAATATTTTTCTCCGCACTGGTGAGGAACTTTTCTATTTTTCATACTGTAAAGCTTATTGCAAGAGCGACATATTTTTTCCATTTCGCACACAGACTTTTTTGCGCTATAGAAAGTTCCTTTTTTTAAATGTAATTCATAGCACCGTTGCCCGTTAAAGTCTCTATAGCACTGCCCACATTGCACGTACGAGTCAAAATTACTATGCACTTCTTGGTGACATTTTGTACATCTGCTTTCACAACGATGTTTTTCCATTCTTGTTTTTAACGGTTTATTGCATTTTCTACAATAGGCTTTACATTTAAAACTGCGATGTATATCTACAATGCAATTAAAATGCCCTTCATGAAACAACAAATCTATGTATTTATCGCTTTCTACTTTCGATTTGTATAAAACATTCTTTCCTGTATGATCTCCAAACACCGTAAAACAATATCCAGGAAGCATAGCTTCAAATGTCTGTACGTCTTTAATAGTAAAAACCCCGTTATCTTTGTTAAAACCTTCGCACAATAAAGCTGCCTTTTCCTTTTGCAAATACTCGCTTCGGCGAATAGATTTGTATTGTTTATCTCCTTCAACTTTAGCCTGACATACCGCAATAGCTCTTGGTAAACACATTTTATCCGTATTTATTATTTCTATTATTCCCTTATTTCTTTTGCATACCTCACACTTTTTGTAGCACAACCCAACCATATCCTGTGTCCAAACGCATGTGATTTTAATTGGTGAATTTATTAGAAATTCCTGGTTGCTTTGCATTACCCGTTCTATGCTTTGCATTATGATCTCAGCATTTAGCTGATCGTTCTTTCGCACACTTACATTAAACGGTTTAGTAGGGTGTTTTTTATCTGATATTGTTATACCTAACCAACCGGGTGAATTGTGTAAAAGGTTATTGTTTGCAAACTTTAAAAACTGTGTAAACATATTGTGCACCCACCCATGCGGATTTGTATTTTCGGGCATGGAACCAACAGTTATGTCCGTTTCGGAATAACCAGAATAAAGCTTTTTCATTCTTCTTTCCCTATGTTCAACTATTTTAAATGGTATCTCCACCTCCTCATCTTCCTTCCTACTTACCGCTTCTTTCTTTTGCACATCTTCGGGAACGGGAATATCGTATTCGTCCGCAAAGTACGGCGACAGGTCTTCCTCTTCATGTTCCATTATCCGCGCACCTCTGAATCACAGCGTGTTTTTGCACTTGTCTTTATACGTTTCCTATACCCACCGCATATTGATACTTTCACTTTTCTGCATTGTCACGACTTTGCTATATTTAAGTGGGCTTGGTTCCTCACGCAAGCGATAATTGCGGGTCAGCTTCCTTGACCTTTTACTCACGCAAACAGTAATTTAGCCTTGTTAGCGTGGGTAAGCTAAATTACCCTTTTCGTAGCGCAAACTGGAATTCATCCTCGTTAACAACAGCCATTTATCATCATCATAGTGGAAACAACATATTTTGTTTCATTGAACCAGTCATTTATCTTTGTTGTTCTCGCACGTACTGCGTTTTATGTTAACTATGCATAATCAAACCAGCCTTGAACCAGCGTATATAAACCCATTGTTTTTCTTTAAAGCGTACAGTACCACTAAGAGTGTTACTACTCTCTGCCGCTCTGCAACGTTCAACTTGTTCCGCTTTGCAACGTACAACTTGTGCCGCTCTGCAACGCTCAACTTGTGCCGCTCTGCAACGTTCATTTGTGCTACTCTTCAACGTTCAAATTCATGTAAGTGTATACTTCTACTCCAAGCGTTTCTATTCTTTAACTTTTAGCATTATTTTGTTCTTATTTCATGTGTTATTTTCAGTCTATTGCTGTTGTCTGCTGTGTGTTGCCTGCTGTTGCTGCTGTGTGTTGCCTGCTGTGTGTTGCCTGCTGTTGTCTGCTGTGTGTTGCCTGTTGTGTGTTGTCTGCTGTGTGTTGGCGAAAATCTCCCAAAACGTAAGTATCCTACAAGTTTTTTCTTTTTTCTATTGCTTAGTGTTTCTTCGTTTTTCTACACATTTATTTTATATTTTTCAGATGTCTTTCAAATGTCCTCCTTGTCCAGCTCGCCATTCCTTTACCTTTGTTCCAAACAGGTGTGAACCGTGTATTGCTGTTACCTGCCCCTCTTGTAGTGCTCTTGTATGTGCTGGAAACGCTTTTAAAGCTTATCTTCCTATTATTCCTCCCAAAGTTCGCCTTCCTCCCTGGTCTCTAACGTGTCCAAAATGCAGTAATGAGTTTTCTTTTGACCGTCCAGATTTAAAGTTCATTGCTTTAGATTTCAACGTAGCTTTAGAAGAGCGTCAAGTTCAATGTGTTAGAATATTTGGTATCCACGATCGTATGCTATGTCCACTAAGCTCTCATGCATGCGCTTTTCAACTGGTTCAGTTCACTTACAAACTGCCCTGTGGGTTTTATAGATGTAAATCCACGCTTGATCCTACTGGACGCGTGTTTGAAATTAATTGCTTTTGGACGCATTTTACATTATGTCGACCTCTGTGGTATTCGCATGCCCTTAACCAGCTCCCTTCATGTGACTCTTTCTCACTAACCACTGTTCCAATGGTTCGGTATTTTAATGTTCCCGAATATTATGATCAAAATTGCGGTGGGTTTTTTCCCCACGAAACTGTTCCTCCTCATTGTGTTTTTCCCTTTGTTCCCTCACCTTCAAAGTAGTTCATCTTTTCTAACAATTTTTTTTAAATCTTACAATAATTGTAAAGTAGAGGGATACTTTTATAATGCTTTGCCCCTGCCGTGGTCCTCCCTACGTTCGAGTTAACAACACATATAACCCTAAATGCCTGCAGTGCCAGGCTCTCCGTCAGTGTTGCAGGCACGATATTTCCATTCCCCTCCTTGAATATATATGTTGCCGTTGTCACTCTAAAGTTATAATCCGAAAAATTTAAAAATGCTTCCCTTTAAACGTTTCCCTGCTTCCAAATTTTACACTCGATGTCCTTGTCGCTTTCCATTATGCCGTTATCGTCTCTCTATTTTTGATCCCTATATTAAAACAAACAACTTATTTTCTCCAAAATGTCTGCAGTGTCATGCCATTCGGGCATGTCACTTATATAACATTCCCAATCCTTACTTACATTTAAAATTTATTGTTTGCCGATGTAATCCCTCTACTCTTCAAAGACTATTGTAAGATTTTTGTTTCTTTTTCAGATCATGCTTCTTGATCGTTCCTCCTTAACGTTCCGATATAACTTCATCTCTAGCTTTTTCCCTAATTATACGCTTCTGTCTTCTTATACACCCTGCTCTTTTCCTACCTACTGGAGTGTTTTGTGTACTATCCTATCCTTTTTAGCCGAAGATAATGTTTGCCACCTTCTTGCCGGTTTGTTTTGCTTTCAGCTAGCTCATACAACCGCTAATGATTGCTTTGACATTCCCACAATTTTTATAACTTTCTGTAGCAACACCGATCTAGCTTCCAAAACGTTTGTCCGCAACTTTTTATCTGCTGATTTTATGCATCTTAGTTTCGCGGAGTTTAACCATCGCAATATTAATTTTAAATGTAATATTTCTTTTCAATTAACTAATTGTCACTTTACTCAATGGAGTGTTCAGCATTAAAACACTGCATTTCTTTTACACACTTCAATATTTAGCTACCAAGAACCTCATCCTCACCCCGGGCTTACTCTTAACCTCTGTTGGTTAGATATTGCTAACATTGTGTTTCCTATGCTTTCTATTCCTCTTCATAGGTATGGAATTGTGGGAATTTTTAATAAAAATCGCTTTCGCCTTCACTTTCTTCGACACCAAACTTCTTTAACACATCCTCCTCCTCTATCGGTCCTGGCTTTTAATTCTATGCGGGTTTTTCCAGATGTTTTCCCTTCCCCAACACCCAAACGCCGGCGAACAGCAGACATTGAACCTGGCGCTTCAGCTTCTACAGGAGCAGCAACAACAAACAGCGCAGGAAATGCTGCAGGAAGAGATTCTACAGCAGCGCAACCAGTACATTCGCAGCCAGCAGGAAACAATTGAACACCAGTCAAACTTGGTTCGTCAACAACAGGAGGTAATAGGTGGTTTACAAGCTTATATCAATCGATTGGAAGAAGCTTTTGTGACGGCAACGCGCAGGCATTGCGAGCTTCTTCATCTTTTAGGCGCCTTAGAGCGAAAAACTAAATTAAAAGCTTTTGGTTGTGCGGATATTTCAGCCATCCATAAAAATCTTCCTTCTAAGGAAGAGATTTTAAAATCCGTACAACATCAGCACCCTTCTTCCCCATGTCAGGAATCCGGCACTTCTTCTCCCCCTTACTCTCGCCGCGTTTCTGTAAACCACCTAAGTCGGCCCGATAAATTTGTCATCAGGGTCGACAATAATTCTCCTGTTCAGTGATTCTCCTGATTAAACCAGTTAAATCATATTGTGTTATATGTTGTAGAAACAGTTAAATCATATAGTGTTATGTGTGGTAAAGGCAGCTGGTGGGTGGTCCCCTTGATTGGGTAGTGGGCTGGATGAGCTTTATGTGTCTGCCCCTTAAATGGTTAAAATCGTATTCAATAAGTCATATAGTGTTATAATCATCCTGTGTTATATGCGGTAAAGACAGTTAAATCATATGTATATCTGTGTGGTAAATGCAGCTGGTGGGTGGTCCCCTTGATTGGGTAGTGGGCTGGATGAGCTTTATGTGTCTGCCCCTTAAATGGTTGATAGGTATCTTACATCAATGTTTATCATATTTAACGTTGTATTGTATTTTACAAAAATAGATAATAAATATGTTTCTTACCTTAACTTATTGTGTATTCAAAGTCATCTTCTTCCTCATCCTTTTCCTCTTGCACTGTAGGGTTTTCATCATACGACGCTAAATAGTTTTCAACCTCAATTTCTTCCTCCTCCTCTTCCTTTCCTGTACATCCCTTTCCAAGTTTAGCTATAAGTTCCTTTAATCCTTGCGTGTCCTCAAACATCTTTTCTACATTCTCCTTTATTTTTGTTACAAGCTCGTGTTGTTTGCTTGTATTTTCCTTCTTTTCTTCCAATTCCCGTTTTATTTTTTCCATGTTTTCCTCCATTTCCCGCATTCCTTTTTCGCATTCGTCTTTATCTTTTATAGCTGCTTCCATTTCCCTAGTACATGTTTTAACTTTTGTGTCGCAGTCCTTCCTCATTTTTCCTTTTACAGCGTTTATTTCCTTCTTACACCTCTCTGTTGCTGCTTTCCTAATAGTACTCACCGACACCTTTCTTGCTTCTCCGTTAGTTGGTCCACCATCACATTCCGAATTTACCCTCAAACTCCCCTCCGCGCTCCATCGTGACCCTCGTTTAACCCTTCCTACCACTTTTCTACCGCCTCCAATATCAAATTTCCATTCCCCACTACCGAATCCTCCTGTCAGGTACATTAGATTTTCTGTCATGTATGTGTTCATTTCATTTATTATGCTGTATGCCAGTATTAGCTCACTCTCTTCGGACGTTAACTTCCAACCTATCTCCATCCCTCCCGTTAAATTCAACGCACCCACAACCGTTCTACAATCTAACATCTCCACATTTATGCTTACATTATTTCCCGTATACATTTTTATAGGTGTCCCATAAAATTTACATTTCTCGCCCTTTTTTCCCACTTTTTCACATTCACATTCCTCATTAACCGCATATCCTTCCGCGCATTCTACGTGTCCCATTTCCACGTTCCCATAGTATACGTCCCCGCATCTTTCTCCTCCTCCACATTTTGTTATTGGCTTCAAACAATAATACACGTTTTGTAGTCCTTCCATATTCATTATGCTAGTATCATATCTGCATCCTATTCCTTTATTGTATACACATGTACAATTTGCAAGTAGCTCGTAGTCCTTTTTACACATCGTCGCGTTCTTCAACATTCCTGTTGCATCGTCGACATTAAACCCGCACCTTCCAAAGCTCACGCACACTTCTTCGGCTTCCACTATAACTCCTGTTACCACCAGCAGCAGCGCCACCCTCATTTTTAACTGTCTTTTTTTTGTTTTTTCCGCCCTTTTATATCCCGCGTCCCTCCCCTATTTTCGTCACTCGTCTTCTAACTCTCGGCCCGTCTATATCAAGGTTAGTAGGTAGGTAACCTGTCCTTTTTTTCTCTCCCTCTCGTTTTTTTCCTCTAACCTCTCCCACTCTTTTTTTTTCAGTCATGTCTGAATTGGTCAAGTATCTACAAAGCTACGGACACCTCAGCAACCTTACTCCTGAAGAACGCCGTGTCATTGCTATGCTTGATCCAGCTTTTTTAAAAATGTACCCGCCCCGGGACGTTAATATTGTATGGGCGTGCATGGATTCAATGTGCCAGGAAGCATTCCGACCGTTCCTTACCTGCGACAAACATTGGAATCGTCCGGAGCACCGCACACACATAGATGGGCCACCTCCTCTTGTTCAAAATTGTCCATTTTGTAACTAATTTTTTTCAATAAAGTTGGCAACCCTTCGGCGAGGAGAATCGGAACTGTATCGGGGTTTCAAAGCACCACGCTTTAGCGTTGGCCGCCGAGGTACCTAGTCATGGCGTTGGCCGCCGAGGTACCTAGTCTAGAGGTCAAATTGGCCGACCCCGACTTCCGGTTCTGGCCGCCGAGGGCCCTTACTACTCACGTACTACTTGAAGAAATAAACAGTTTTACAGCTCATTTGTACAGAAGTTGAATAAATTTTTGAGTTAGGAATACGCGTTTTAAAATAAGATTTTAAAGTAATTTCCTATTTATAAACGTATCTTGTACCATAAAAGCATGAAATTATGGATTTTTTAATTATGCCCGCATCTTCTCACCCACCTCGAATAATCGAGAGTATCCTGTGTATCTACTTCTCCGCATCCGATTCGGTAAATTACCACAGGAATCATGTATGAAACGTCAAAGTTTCAGCTGGCCTCAATAATGGACAAAGCTTTTATTCATTAGGGGCGAGATTAACGATTCCTTTAGCTATAATTAATATATTTCTGACACAGCTTCATTCAAAGCTCGTTGTGACTAGAAACGGAAGTTTACGTTACCGGAAAGAGATATGCGTCTGACAGTTGCATGACTTGTGTCCCTCATAGCTGGCCTATCTTGTACTCAGTCACATTCAGAACCCAGACAGAAAGACAAATCCCAATGGAAAATCTGCCTGTCACCAACGGTAATAAATGACATCTAGAACTAGAATGCCGAGATAATGGTAACCTTTTACTGTTCAACTAACTCTAACACTTTTTTCCCTGCAAGTATTGCGCCTTCTTTTATCTTCTTCTGCGGAAAGAGAAGCGACTAGGTTATTCCTCTGTGATTTCACCCTTCTGCTTGAGCTCGATTTAACATTCAGCTTTTGGTTGGAGGAGCTAGTGTGGTAGAGTTCTTTTCCCCATTTCTGTATAATATAATTCATTAATTTTTTATGTTAAAGGGAATGCTGAGAATATTTAATTAAAACAATAAGTCTCCTATACTGTTTAAAATCATATGCGGGAATTCCTGTTATTAAATGAAATATATGATATTTGGACGCTGGCGGCACAAAGAATTTCGTAAACAATTTAAACAATAAGCCTGAAGCTGACACCATGACTGAAATATGCACATGGTGACAGAAGAGCACTCTGAAGAGCTTGAGAATACGGCTCCGTGCCATCCTCAACTGAACGCGAAAACAACCTATCAAGTTTAAATGGGCATGGTCCAAAATAATTGTTAATGAATTGGCTTTAGGTATCTATATACACACAATTTTTATCAAATTCATTAAAAGTTGTGTTATCCGTGAAAAATCACACAAAGCCGGCCTCAGTAGCACAGAAGGTAACGTGTCTGCCTCACGTTCCAGAGGTACTGAGTTTGAACCTCGGTCACGGTGAGTTACTTGAGTAAGGTTTATCCGGCATTTTCCCTTGTCTTGAAAGACGAATGTCGGGTAGCTTTAACCTCCAGGGACCCTGGGCTCATTGGGGCATCATTTCACTTATTTCGTTCATCGTCCAATATGACAACGTTGGAGGATGTAAATTAAAGAAAGAATATCACACAAATCTTAATATGGCTGGCCCCGTAGCTCAGTCGATAGAACACCTGGCTGCCGTGCTAGGGGTACCGAGTTCGATTCCCAGCTGGAGGCGGCCGAGATAATTCCTCATCTTTCCCAGATTCTGGAACTATGAATGAGAGTGTGAATGTGAGCGTGATTTAATGATACAACCCAAGTATTACGAGTTAACACCTTCGATATGTTCCAAGGGAGAACGGCCGCCGATGTGACTACTACAGTTAAAGGCGGGGTATAAATGACAACAGAAAAAGTGTCAGTATAATACCGTCTGTCAGCTGCAATTTCTCTATAACGTAATAATGAAAATCCACCAATGTGCTTAGTGTTTTGGCCACTAATGTACATATAGCGATAATGGATACCGACATACAGATCTTATTGTGATAGTATGTAAGTAAACTTATGAACTATGAATAAGGTCAAAATTGAATGTGTTTACCCTACTACGTCATCTAGAAAAAGCTGGAAAAATTGTACAATTTAGTGTGTTAGCTGCTTTTAACGCGTCTTATTAAATTGAAATAACTAAAAATGTATACCGCAAAATAATTTAAGAAAGCCTAAATAAAACATTATCTGACGGACTCATTTGACTTTCTTTACTCAACCTTGCAAAAACCTTTCTTATAGACGCTTATTCTTCTGTATGCTTCGACACAGGCGTTTGCAGAAACTGTTTTATTTATATTTACTTACACGAAACCGAGTACACTGAAGCAATAGACGATTGAGATAAGAGCTGATGGTTCTGTGTTGTTCTCGTTGTATTTACATGAGCGAGGTGAAAATTAGAATAACGACTTTTCCATTTAAGAAACGCGTAAGCGTTGGAAACTTCAAGTCAATAACGAGGAATATCTCAGAAACTGTGCATGTCAAGGAATGACAATTATGTGCCTTAACCAGATCTGCCTGTTTTTGAGTAGTGAGATTTCTTTCTGTCTATCTCTTTCGGTCTAAGAATGAAGTCAAAGCTTTTCAGGAATTACTCTCAGAAAATGTAATGTATGATGTTCTTTCATCGCAAAAATTGTTAAACACATGGTAATTTAATCAACATTATTTATAACCGTCTAAAACAACAATAAAAATAGATAATGGTACCTCGAAACTTTTATTTCCGGTAAAAACTCGATATAGAATTTTTCTGTAATATAGTATCTCCTCTGCATACTGTAAATACGTAGCGTAGAAGCTAATGAAGACGATATGCTGATTTTAGATGAAACAAAATAGATAGCCTTCATATCCAATATTTTTTCGAAAATCTGGTTTATTTGTTGGGAACTATACGAAAGTTTTTTTTTTTTATTATCCATCGATCAGCAAGTATGCTTTACAGATGTTTGTTATAGAGACAGTTAGTAACAGTATACAAAACAATTGAGGTAGCCGTGAACGAGTCCTTTAGCTAAATATGCCAGGTTCACTGTAACACAAACTGAGGACTTTATGTTTCATAGGTATCACTCATCTGGGTCGTTTGTACTGGAGAGGTCACTCAGGAGAAGATCTTGTGTCAGTCTGCGCTTGAGGCGTGTTGGTTGGCGAGTGCTAGCCATGAGATTGTAGGTGACAGCTCCAGGGACCTCCTAGGGATGGTAAAAGAAAGGTCGTGCCAGCCGCCGGATGTACTGGTGAACGGGTAGGAGACCTAACTCGTGATGAAGTTGTTGGTTTCTGACGAACCATGGAGCATTTGTAGCTGTACGGAGCACCCTGTTTTGTCATACCTGCAGTCAGCGGAGATTAGTCCTGCTGGTGCCACCCCAGACTGGAGCTGCATAGGTAAAAATGGGACGGACTAGAGATTTGTAAAGAAGAAGGGAGGAGCAAGCAAGTGAGGTACGCCTGTTGGGTAAAGGATACAGATTTGAGAGCCGAGCAGACGCAAGTGTAACAGACCGACTGATGTGGGCGTTCCAAGTTAGTCGAGTGTCCAGTAGCACCCCGAGATACTTCACTGGCACACTGGTTGGTTACCATTCGAGTTGTTCCCCGAGCAGCTGTAGTGTAAGAGGATCCCTAAAAGGACGTAAAGAGAACATCTTAATCTCTGTCTTGTTAGTGTTAAAGGAAATGCGCCAGTTACAGAGTTAGTGAGGTAGTCGATCCTGGGCAGTTTGTAGTTCATCAATAGCATGACGGATATCGGAGTGAGAATAAAAGAGAGCAGTGTCATTAGCATATGAAGCTGTGCAAATTGGAGCTATATCAGGAAGATCATATGTGTAGATATTAAAAACGAATGGTTCTAGTACTGAACCTTGAGGGACACCTGCTAAGATGGGCCGTCAGGTGGATGTGAAACCAGCAATGCGCACCAAAAAAGTTCTATTTGTGGGAAAACTTGCAATTATTAGTAGAAGATAATAAGGGAGACCAATGCGATGTGCTTTAAGTAGTAGCCCAGAGTGCCACACCTTATCGAATGCCTGGGCGATATCTAGGAATGCTGCTACAGTGCAGTGCCTGTTGACGAATCCTTGTATGATAGACTGCGTGATTATAAGCAACTGATGAGTGGTAGCATGCTTCGGGCAAAAGCCAAACTGAAAAGACGGAATTATTTGATTGTGAACTTAAAAAATGAGAAAGACGTTTATGAATAATCTTTTCAAAAAGCTTAGACAGCGTAGGTGATAAACGGATTGGTCTATAACTTGAGCGAAGATTTTTAGGCTTGTTGGGCTTGTGGAAAACAATAATTTCTGCCTGTTTCCATCTAGATGAAAAATAACCAATGCGCAGCGCAGCATTGAATATTGAGGATATACAAGCCAGCGCCTAGTTTGTCAAATTTCGCAGAACAACTTTGGAATAAGTTCATATCCGGGATATGTTTTAATGGGTAGTCTATGGATAAAGCGGGGCAATTTACATGGACTAGTGAACGAAATTCTGTTGTACACTGTAGGACGAAGCTGGTATTCAAGGAGTGCTCTGCCCACTGAAGAGGGAATATCAGGATACAAGCATGTGTTCGACGTAAATTTGCCCTTATAAAGAGTAGCTAGAGCGTCACACTTGGCAGCACAGTCACGCAAAATTGCCCCTTCAACTTGTAGAGGTGGAATCACTGTCGGCTCTTGGAGAATACTCTTAGTGATGCTCCATAAAGTATGATCGCTGGGACGGATATTGGCTAAATGTCGCTGGTACTCCTGAAAGCGGTGTTGGTATAGTGCATTCCGTACTTGTCGAATGAGGCTATTTAATCTTTGGGGTAGCCAGGGTTGACGATAACGTTGACACAATCGGCGTATGTGATGTTTCTCTTGGATGAGTTGAGTAATATGCATAGACAAGGATGGGCAATGAAGAGGTTGATTGTTGCGGATAGTAGAGGATCGTACACTGGAGGAGAGGGCAGAGGTAAAATGGTGAAGGGCAGTGTCAATAACAATCGAAGTACCCACTTCATAAGATAGATGGAGTGCAGCATCTAGATGTGTGCGAAAACAGTCCCAGTTGACAAAAAAATTAATGAGACGCAGAGTTTGTGGCAAGATGTCAGGAGAGAGGTTAAATGTGACCGATACTGGACACTGATCGTAATCGAGCTCTGGCAGTGAAGAAATCAACGCAGGTCATCGTACATTACAATGTACCGCAATGTCTAATATGTTAGGAGCTACCTATGGGTTGCCAGAATAGTAAGTCTGCTCCATGGGAGCCAGTACGTGAAGACCAGTGTTATTAATAGTGTCAAACAGATGGCGGCCATTCCGGTTTGTGACCCTACAGCCCCAAGAAGTATGTTTGGATTTCAGATCACCTAGCAATAGAGTGCAGTTTTCTGGTGGGAGGAGTAGAGAGAAGTAGTGGATGTTAAGCTTACTATTTGGGGGCTAGTAGGCACTCATGAGAATGAGATCACTGCTATTTCGAAGAGAGAGTTTAACGCCCACGACCTCGAAGCCGGGGATCACATGTAAGACGATTTCATAATGAGACAGAGAACGCTTAATTAGCACAGCTACTCCGCAAGATGCAGAAGGTGCATTCCGATCGAATCTATAAATTCTATAGCCTGGAACGGAGAAACGTTCATTTGGGAGAAGATGAGTTTCGGTGATACAAGCAACATCTATATTGTGCAAACTCAAAAGGCAGCAAAGGAGGCGCGTTTAGCGCGGATGAAATTAACGTTCCAGTTCAGGAGAGTGAGTGATGAAAGAGCTGAACTATTACACGCCAGCTTGGCTGAAAGTAGGCAGATCATTTTGGAAACATTGGGCAAGTTGTGATAAGAGAGGAGTGAGGAACGAGGATAAAGAATTCAGAAGTTGAGTGAACAGGCTACTTAGCAGAGCCGGGATAAATGAGGAGTCAGAGGGTTCTTCTTTTGCAGTAGCACGTCAAGTTGGAGAAGCAGAAGTTACAGAAGCATAGGTTGCTGGAGAAGAAGTTGGAGGTACTGGTGAGAGAGCTGGTGGTTGTGAAGGTTGCTGTGCAGGATTATCAGATTGGCTTAGTGGGCGGGGGCGATGAGAATTGCCAGGTTGTTGCCTGGTGTTGCTGTTTTGGTTCCGGGATTTCAGTTCCAAATAATGCCGACCCCCACGGTAGTTAGCCGGGTGGTTCTCATGACAGTGCACACACTGAGCTGGAGTATCCTTTTGTTTAGTGCACTGTGAGAAGTGATGATTTTCGAAACAGCGAACACACCTTGGGGTCAGCTGACAATTGTTCTTTGTATGACCATAATTCTGACAGCGAGTGTACTGCGGAATGTCGGTGGTACGACGGCGGTGTTCCACCTTCACAACACTGTAAAACAGGCGAGTGAGGTGAAGAATAGTTTTACCATCATGGTTGCTTAGTAATTCCACCGCACAGAGAGGAATAGGTTGTTTCGTCCGGTTCAGAAGACGGGTGACTTTCCGCACTGGATAGTTCTGTGAGCATAGTTGGTCATATGTTTCCTTAACAGTGAGCGAAGCAGGGATGTCACCTATAGTTACTGAAAAACGTTTATCTGTAGGATTTCTAAAAGTGTAGTATTCCTGTTGAATGGTGCTGAAGCAGGTAATAACTTTGCGGAAGTCATCTGAAGCAGAGGGATGAGCCTTAAGGATGGACCCGCGAAGCTCTGTATGAAATTCAGAGGTAATATTACTTTTTAGAGCCTAAAGCAGTAATTGATATTTTCCGATGTTGCGTAAGGAAACTGGTGGAATTTTTTCCTTGGGGGTCGTGGCAGTGCTGGTCTCGTCCATGGCATTGTTATCGTCTAATAATTTGAAACGTTTGTGCGTAGAAACAGAATAAGCGTAGCGGGAGGCACTTTGTAGTGGTGGCGTGGCAGTGCATCTGCGCTTACTCGGGACGGCTGCAGGAATAGCTTGTGTGGTAACGCGACTAGAGCTTGCTGCGGGCGAACTGTTAGGTGGGGCAGTCTCATGCATGATGACATCACTTGTAGTTCTAGCATTCACTGTAGCAGTAGATGACGTGGTAGGATATAGCTGTGACGGGTGTAGGGGAGATTGACGTATTTGTGAATTAGAATTGGGAGTAGGGTTGCAAGAAACCGGGGATGGCTGTGTAAACTTTGGCTGAGTAGGCTGTAGAGGCGCTGGTTGCTGTGAGAATTCACTCGTAGTATGATAAACCATATCGATAGCTGAACGTAAGAGATGGTCGGTAGTGTCCGGTGTGAGAGACATAATAAGTAAAGGAAAAAACAGAGAGGGTAAAAGAAACTCACTGTGCCGAAAGGGCACTAGTACACACGTTAGCAAACAACTTGCACTGATTGTGAAAATACGGTTCACAAGAAGAAATTTAATTCCACAGATTAAACTCAGTGTAATCTGAAACACACGGAAGCGGGCGCACAAAACAAGTCTCTCCGCGTCGTATACCTGCACTCAAATGCTACACTAAAGTTCTTTATTTTATTCCTGTTTGTAGCTAGATCTTATATATTTTTCTCATATAAGACGCAAGTACTAATCAAAACAAATAGTATGATTAAGAAACCCTGCGAATAAAATATATCCACATCTAGAAAGCGGCATTCCACGCCGGTTACTTCAGGTTTCGCCAGCTGATTGAGGCGCGTCGTCGCAGAAACCATGTGACATATGATCCCAAAGCAACCATTTATGAATATGGTCCTTTACTCAATGACCTGTAGGTATACTCTTTTATAAAAAGCCGTTTGGATTAGTATATTCAATTTTCCTTTACATCATCTATCTTAAGGTTCTCAGTGAGTTTTCCCTCTTTCATCCGGAGTAAGAGAGACATGTTCTCTAATATCACAGACTGAAATAACTGATCAATGTACCTCAGTTATTCATCATACCTAATGAATTTGCTCAGGAACGCCATTACGTACTTCCAATTCCCTTAATAATATCCACTGTTAATAAATAAGAAGCCTTAATATAATTTATATCGAAATACTGAGAAAATTGGAAGTGTCACATATGTTGCTTAGGTTTAGAGAGAACGTTGGATCACGTATCTATTTAAAATGAGTTTTCCACGAGAAGCTATCGGGTGTGTCAGCTGCCCTTACGTCTATGTGAAAACAGTGGCCCTTTTAGCTAACATTGTAGTTCTACCACTCTATTCGGTACTTTACGTAACCCACATTACTGGCCTAAATGAGAATCAAGAAGCTACGAAGGACACTAGAAAGAAATCTAATGCTGGCTGGTGGTAGAGGAATGTTTTCCCGAAGAGCTGGGCAGAATACATGGTTTCCAGCTAAGAAGGTTAGCTTTCGGGTTGGGTAGAGCAAAGGTGTAAGTGCGGAGGTTGAAATCTCACATAAAATTCTTTTTCCTTGTGCTAAGTTTTTGTATTTCATTATAGTAATTTATTTAATTTTGATACTGGCTCTCTTATGAGCCAGGCCGCGCCGTGGCTCAGTAATTAGACCGCTTGGCTCTCACCAAGGCGGCCCGGGTTCGATCACAGGCGACCTCAAAGTGAGATTTGTAGTGGACAACATGGCGCTGGGGCGGGTTTTATCCGGGACCTCCGGTTTCCCCCGCCATCCCATTCCACCGGTGCTCCATATTCATCTCATGTACCATCAGTGTCACCACCTGCGGTACCGTATGTAAAAGCGGGCGTTAAACACTGCACATTTCTTATGAGTCAAATACACAGGAATTATAATCAAATAACTGTGCATCATGTTTACCCTTATAATCTATACCATATTATGGTCCTATGAACCGTGTTATGTATTTTCATTCTTTTGGGTGCATGTCGCGGCATTAAATCTGACAGTTGTTTCACGCTTAAACCTTATGTTTCAGTTCCACTGGCAAGGAAGTTTTAAATGCACCAAGTTCACGAATAAACAAAATAAATGTTTTCTCAAGAGCGTGAATTTCATCAACGAAATAAATGTTCAAAATAACGACCCCAGTTATTAATACACAATTTGGGTATGTTGCCGAACAGCCCTCCTTGCATATTGCATGTAACATGCGCGGAATATCTGCCTGAATTGTTTTCTTTTGATTAATTTGATGATTTCAAATTTGCTGTTTTGAGGTGTATACCTATTCTTTTAAATGATCGCATAGAAAGAAATCAAGTGCAGTAAGGTCAGATGAACTAGGAGCCATGTGTCTAGGCCCGCTTCAGTGAATCCATTTTTTGCGGATACATTCTGTGTAAGAGACTGCAAATAGGTGTCTGTGTTGAGGAGCTCCATACTGGCGGACCACAATCCTGTCAAAAGTGACACAGCTTCTAGTAATAATGGCACCTGTTCTTGCGGAAATGCAACGTACTGTAGTTCTGCGAGTTTGCCTTCAAAAGAAGGTGTCTAATTAACAGCTCACCTAATATTCCGCACCTGACACTGATAATTCAGTGTTCCTGAAGTGAGCATAGCCCACACACCAGTAGTGCATATCAGAGCATTTAGCAGTTCTGTTATTGTAGTATGAAACTTTATTACTGAACAGAGAACTTCCTAAAAACTCTGCATTCGTATGCGTTTGCTGATGTAGCTACTGTGCATATATCACTTGCGATTGAAACCTGCGGCCGTAGAGAGGCTGGTCTAGTTGCAGATAGTATGGTTTAATTAATTACGGTGTAATATGCACCTCAATGAGTACTGAATAATGTACAAATCTTGTGTTTTGTCCCTTGAACTGATATATGAACTGTTTTCTGTTGTGTTTCGCACACCTTCTTCATTATTTCCACAGTATCGTAAGTGGTGATGTTCCAAAAACGACACGCTATGGTAAGGTTCGGTCATATATTGTGATTTAGTCAGTTGGTGTTTGAGTTCTAATGGTGGAGGGAAGTGCGTGTCAACCAACCAAACACAAAAGCGGGGAAACCGTTAACATGTAGTATAAAACTAATACTTCATAGGTTCCACTCACTATTAGAAAAACAACCGTCCCTTGCAGTGTACATATTAATAAAATAACATCCGATTTTGCGGGCGTTTTAGTGAAAAGTGTAATCAAAATGCGCAAGGAATATCAGCAGACTGATTGCAATGTGGCAGCTGAGTTAACTTCAGTGGATTCGGATTCAGGTGTTAAACCTTTGCTTGCGGATAACATTAACATAAGTGAAATGTTCATTTCCGCATGCCTATAACATCGATTGTCATATCAGGTTGCATTTTAACTATGATTTGCATGCAGGATGCTACTTTGTAGATGAAACGATGATCCAACTGCAGCTGATATGTAGCCAGCACGTGTCGCCCGAGAACACACAACTTTTAGTGCCGGAGTTTGTGAACTACTTTTGCGCGGATAATACGAAGACTTTGTTTACAGCAATAGGCTCTCTGCTTAGGAAAAGACAGTAGATATCAAGGTCACGGCTGACAGTCCTTTTCTCTTTTTTTCCGTGTATAATTATACTTAGCATTACTTCCTTTGCAAAGAATGTAACACCGCGTCTAATGGTTGCATCCGTGATCCATGATTTCTTTCGGGGCTTTCCCCTGGTCACTACACAAATGTTGCGAAGTATAGTTACATCCCACGAATTCCCTGTGCCTCCATTTTACCTCACCTCTCATTTAGCCACACCATTCATTGTGGTTGGCTGTTTCAGGGTAGCAAGTGTGCCGGCCCTCGTAGCCATGGTCATTAGAACGTATGTCTCTAGCGTTCCACCGCGTAGAGGGTCGCGGGTTCGAGTCCCGCATGGGTGTTAATGTGTATAGTGTATGTGTATAGTGTATGTGTGTGAAACTACAGAAAACAGATAGGTAATTAAACGGAAACAATAAAAACGGTTAAATAAGAAAAAGAAATATATATATGCATAGATATATATTTTCTTTTATTAAAAAAAGTGTGAAAGGGAGTTTCGGCAGCATTGCGGGATGAACTATTTTGTGTAAATTCTCGTCCTCTGGATCGGGATAAGCATCGCGGTGTATTACCCCTCCCAGTGTATTTGTCTGCAGGAGTAATGGGAGGCACTTGTACGAGCCGCCACCGGAAATTCACATGTGTAGTTCTTAGGGATTCTTTCCTATTATTGATTCTCGTCAGTCCGACCACCCTTGGTACCCTCCCACATCACCCTTCGCTCCTAAGGAGCTCCACGCTAGTAACACACCCAAAAGATTTCATTGTTGGCGGTGCAAATTCGCCCCTCCAAACACGATGTTATAGTTAACCCTGTTTGTTTTCAACATAACGGTCTAATAAATTCAGACAAAAAGTCATAGCAAAGTTTTTGTATATTTAGCGCCTGTAACGTCCTGCTTCTCTCCAATGACGCTGTGGGGAATGGCTTCTGCTGCCATGAGCGCCTAACGGAATTGGTGAATGGAAGTTCGTCTCATAACAAAATGTATCGCTTGGGTGTCTCCATACTTCAACGGCATGACAGGAAAATATCAAGAGGACTCTTTTTGTTTATTTATTCCTCAGATTATTCAATTTATTCAGAATAGCGGTGTATACATTTTGTAGTGTTTGGTAATGCAGTTTATTGCGTTTCAAGTTATAAAATTTTAATGTTAAATGATATAAAAGTGCATAGCAATTGCAGAGGTTTAAATATAGATAGTCAAACCATTCTCCAAGTCCCATAGGTCTCATAGAATTTAGAAAGGTTAGATGTAGGATTGCAAATTGTAATTGCCTAAGAAAAACTTTGCCTTGCAATTTGGTTTAACCACAAATAAAATATATACAATGTCCCTATTAGAATACTGGAGTGGATTTTGATATTTTACTATGTGATCTTTATATTGTTTACAATTTCCTTGTGAAAATATGGAAGCTGAGATCTTTAGATCCAGTTTTGTAATATTCTTGTGAGTTAATTAAGGGTTTAATTACCACAACTAGGTTTGACCTCGCTTTATAGGCAATTTATCTAAGTTGCCAGTTCTCTCAGTAGCCAAGATAAAGATCCATCCTCAATTTACAATACAAATATTGGTGAAACGTCATCTGCATCTGACAACGACGAAGCTACGAAACAGATAAGTGCAGGGATTTCTTGACTGACAACATCTAAACGTGTTCCTGTCATGTAATTTACCTGACAACTTCTCCAGCAGTAACTCACAGCTCGGCATCCTGGCATGAGGCCTTGGATAAAGACCACATTTTAGCTTGATATTAAACAGGTTCACATTTTCCTAATAAAAAGTAAGTATTTTAGAGTATTGGATTCTTAAACATTCAAATTTAAAGTAGTAATTTGTTACACGATTTCAATTTTTACAGTGCGCTTTCATGCGTATTAAGGTATTTTACGTTAAGAAGACGATCACTAAGGTTAATGCTAATATTAAACTGCTTTAATGCTTGGAGTATCTAAAACTCATTTTGCTGTGACCTTTAACGTGTGCCTTTTACATCAAAATCTGTATTTATATATGCCAATACATCAAAGATCAAACTTTGTTTATACACATATCCTTTCACAATGTATATCATTCAACTAATTACAGTAAATAACCGTCTTATTGCAACTGAAAAAAGGAGTTAATTATTAAGTGGTTCCCAACTGTGTATTTCATGGGTCAGAGGGCACGTAGGGATTGCCGGAAATGAGCGTGCACAAGAGTTTGCAAAGAGAGCTGCGACTTCAGATCTTCGAGAAATTTACAGTCTATGCCCTATTTCTTAAGTGAGGCAAACGTTAAAGGAGATTATCATTAACGACTGGAATGAATACTGGTTGAAAAGTGATTGTGGTGCTTTGACTAAGGATTTATATTTCCCAACAGGTTCTGACAAACATAAATGTAAATTCCTTAATCCTATGTCCTCACTCAATTCTTATCTAGACATCACAAATTTTCAGGTTACTTATTTCGATTCAAATTCAAATCCACGTGTGATTATATTTGTGCAAATCATCTTCAAGATGTCCCTCACATTTTATTTCATTGCCCATTTTACTGATTTGAAAGATACGAATTTGAATTATTGCTTCGATCCCTAGGTTACAATTTTTCAAAACCACTTACACATATTTTGATGAATTGCAAACCTTATCAATATTTCATGGCTTTCTTAAACAAAATATTTTTAAGCTAAAGGATACGTCTTGATATTTACTGTTTGTCAGTTTGATATTGAATTATGTTATGTTTTCGTAAATTGTATTATATTCATAAATTTGTAAACTATATTCCTAATATATCTTTGGGTAAAATAGGAATCAAAATTGCATAATAAATAAATACAGTAAATGTACGGAGTATTCGATTCCACCCAAAAATTTGATGTCGAGGTTGCACCGAAAATACATATTTAGGGTCACCAAAGCACTTATATGTATGCGTGTGTCTTATGTCGGAGGGGGGCGGGGAGGATGAGCAGCATAGGTCAATAAGGAAGAGTTACTTATACATAACATTTCGTATTCAGCCTCAGCTTCCTGCAAAGATGTGACGTGAAATATTTCAAGAAAATTGACCTAACCCAGACTAATCTTTCTATGGAACATATTTTAAATATCTTGATTTAAAGCTCTTAAAACGCTGTAGTTTTAAGATATTTCTTTGTTTATCTAGAACTTTCTGGGAATGTTCTCGTTAAATCCTCTTCATTCTGAAATATTTTTGCATGACTTGGAAACTGCAAGAAATGACCATTCTATTCCATAAAAATATAGGTCACGTTAAAAACAAAATGCATTTTTTTCCATCGTTTTGTTTTGTGAAATGAACTATTTGGCAGATAATCCCTGTTAGTTTTCCGAATATTATAACAGTTTTCTAAAATAGCATGCGTTATTCATTTTCGTTATTCATTTTTTTCTCTTCGTCATGTAAGAACGGGATTTCAAACTTCTGATAGCGATCAGCTTTAAGAGATTTATATGCCACGTAAATACCTACCCTATTCTGGCTTTTTCTTTACACTTATATAGGAAAACTAGCAATAAACTAATTTCTACAAATGTTTACCTTTGTTAACATGAAGTACATAGTATTACAGCATTTGTAAGAATAGGTACAACAATAGAGTGTGGTATGCGCGTGCAACTCATTTATTTCTTTAAGTTGCCACATACGTATGGAAGATAAATTAGTAGTGAAGTTCGTCGTAAAATTTGGTACCGTGACTGTACCATAAATACATGTTTTGAGACTCAGAAAAAAACTGCGTGTGAGCGGGAGTATGACATTATGTGTAGTTAAAGGAATAGAACAAACACTTGGTTTTTATTTAAACCTCTTTGGTGTACAATATACCTAATGAATTCACATATCATTGGCGGCTTAAAAGCTTACTAAGGCTCTTTCCTGAGTTGGTCAGCGTATTCACAACGTTAAGATTCCTACTGGAACCGTTTCCGCTTTAGTAAGTTGAGACGGTATGCGTTGGAGCAAGGGAAAACACGTGGATTTAATTGCAAATAATTTCCTATGAGGGGTTCTGGGTTCGGTCCTAGCTCAGCGTTGCATGGATCTTTGATTTCAGGAGTGGTATACTACAGACTGCTTGGTTTTTCTCTTCATTTATTTCTTATTGCTTTCCATTTTTACTATTTTCGGAGTTTCGCACAGACATGCATTTCCCTGTGCTTAATTTTACCGAGCGGGATGGCTCAGGCGGTTTCGTCTATGGCCCGCGTTCGGAAGGCCCGGGTTCGATTCCCGTGACCGACCTACCTGACCCATGATTTTTTTTTTGGGGGGGGGGGGTGATTTTCCCGGTCGCTGGGTGAATGCTAGGTAGGATAATTATATCTCCATTTCATCTCCATTATCATTTCACATCATTTCTCATCCGGTGGTCTCTTTCATGGTAGAAGTGTTGGCAGGAGTCTCGGCGATGCATGCCGGAATGAAATGCTCTGAAGAAACCGCTTTCCCCTCCGGCAAGATTAACTTCGATCTCCGAACCGGCCTAGTGGGCAGATTCAGAAACGCGGCCGGCGTGATGCCAGTTGTGTAAGCCTGCCTGGAGTACTCTGCTCTGGGGATACGGTCTCCAAGTTTCCAAACCGGCCTCATGACTTTTGGAGCCATGGCAGGTTGGATGACCACTGTCCTAAACCTACCGCCGGGGAATTTCTATCTGGTAAAACGTATGGACCTAGCCCTTTGCACTGTACTAATTACCTGGGTTTGGCCGCTCTCTGTCTCCTCTGACCTCATCCTCCCGGGGTACCCCACTTGGGACGTAGGTACAAAAGATCAGTCCTGATCGGGATACTGAATGCCAAACGAAGTCATAGTCAATAACAATACTTTATTTTACGTTGCGCGCATCACCTACATACAAACTTGCCTTCTTAAACACCACAGCATCCGTTCATTTCTTGACCAAGAGTGCTTTCCTAAAAATCATTTATGTGTCTCATACTTTCCCTTATAATAGTAAATTATCTCTCCCTTTTGCGGTTACTGACCATTCATACTACCTGCTCTTGTTCGTTCCCGTTTTGGGTCGCTGTTAATTCCTACAAATTTTTAACAAGTAAAAACCTTTGTGAAATACAGATATGTTAATTCCTAAAAATTTGTCGATTGGTAAACCTGTTTATTTAGTACGCAATTGTCAATAGTTTGTCGGGGCATACACCTACATCACTGCGGAAGTTAACAGTTTTTTTTTTTTTTTACTTTTATTATTTTGACGATGGAACAAGGTAATGTGTTTAACCACGCCAATCATTATCATGGTTGCTCAGACTAAGTTTGTACAAATTAGGAGGCAAAATGTTATCTTCTAATTTTCAAATTATCTTAATGATGTTAACTATGACTTTGTAGCAATGCACTTAACTTCTAATTTTTATAGGAATTCACATTCCCTGCCCGTTTTAACATGAATAATTGTTACGGTATCTCTCCCTTTCCTTGCTTCCAAACTATCAATGCATTGCTTCAGAGCACGCACATTATCTTATACAAAATGAGGATGCATCCCTTTATTTATTCAAAATTATATGTTATTACTTTAAAGTTACAAACACATTTAAATTTGTTAGAAACTATAATCTTGTTCACATCATTAAAACTGTCAGCTCGAAAGACGAAGAATACTGCTACGTTGCACCCACAAAAACTTAAGCTTAGTTTTGGATGCAAGTTACTTTATACACACTTACAACAAAAACAACAGGGTTTAATAAACTACAATCCTGTAGTTCTAAATTATTTAGTTAAGACTAATTTACATATCTGCGTACCGATTCAGTAATTAAAACTAGCGACTTTCAACAAACAGTTTCCAAAATCCTGTAATATGTGGCATCAAAGCATGGAGATAAAGGGAGCCAATTTTTGGCAATTAATATTAGTCATTTATAATTTTCTGAGGTAGATTACAAAGTAAAGCGTAAAGCTGTAATTGTGTATGTAACAATAAGGGTTGGAGGATGCGAGACCATTTCTAGCTACGGCATCGTTTTCCACGGCCATAGTGTAGCAATGTTGCGCCTCATGAAAGCTTGCCCATTTTGCTTCGCAAATTTTTTTTTTCACTAACGCTTCCATTCTGAAACCTGTGGTTTTCTCATCATTTAGGGTTTGTGAAGACGAAAACCCCAATTGTTAATGACTGCTGGTTACCGTCGTTCCTAGCGCCTAGCTGCGGTTTCCCTGTTCTGTGCAACCTTATATTCCGCGGCATTGTTACTCCATGTTATCGTGTAACTCCAAAAAAGCCGTTGGCAAGTACAGGTATAAGGGCTTTCCAAAGCAGGAAACCTGACCATCCAGGAAACTACCTTTGATTCAATTAATTTACCGAAAGGGATATATAGCTACCTGCCAAATGAGATCTGAACGCAGTGGAAACAAACTATGCTAAAACGGGGTAATTGGCTTCAAATTACCTGAGTCAACATCCATTTTATTAAACCTCGACTTATTTAAGAGAAAACCCCAATTAGGAAAATTATGATTCATTTCAAGACGTCTCGCTGAATAATATTCGATATTATTAAAGTAGTTAATATTGTATCATGTATGTCCTGTGCCGTAGCGTAATATGCTAAGGCGTCCTGCTTAGGTTCACTGCCACGGGATCGATCCCATCTCTGAAGGCTGCGGAGTTTTAGTGCCCACTCAGCATCGTGAAGAAATTGAGGAGCTACGATAGGTAGCGAATATTGGTCTAGAAAGCCAACTTTCCGGCTAGGTATGCGGAGATATTGACCACATCTCGTCCCAGTATCGGTTAGATGATCACCCACCTTTACCTTGCGTTTGTGTGTGTGAGGCCGGCAGTCGGGCTGGCAGGCCTTGGCCCAGTAGGGCTGTTGCGGAATTGGTTAACGTTTAACATGCATGTATATGACCCGCCCCCCGCCACACACACACACACACACACACACACACACACACACACACACACACACACACATACACACACAGTAAGTAATCACGTATAACTCGACATTTAGCTATCAACACGTAGTGTTGATAATTTTTATCTCTTAGAACTCTCCCCTGCACCTGATTTCGTCCATCGGACATTAAGAAGGCGCGGGATGAGTGGCATATCACTTTAAAATTCTAAATGGTATTGGAGTGAAATAAGGTACATAATACCAAGCTCCTTTACTTAGAATAACTTTTGCATTCAGTGTTTGTCAAAACGGCCCTTTCCAATAGAATACCTACCTATATCGAATGGCTGGATGGAATGCAATATCTTATTTACATGCTACGTAAGTATGTAGTAGAGTAAATAACAAAAGCCGCTTTTCTTTGTTGATATTTTCATTGAACGTCTTCCAACGTTAGGTCACATGTAAAACTGGTGTATATTAATGTCTGTATACATAGTTAAGTCATATTGGACGATGGGTGAAATTATGCTCAAATGAGCCCAGGCTCCTTAGAGCTTAGAGTTACCCGACATTCGTCTTTCATGATAAGGGAAAACCCCGGTAAAAACGTATCCAGATAACTCACCCTGACCGAGATTCGAACCCGGGACCTCTTGAACGTGAGGCAGACAAGCTACCATCTACGTTACCCAGGGGGGCGTTGATGACTATATATACCACAAGTAAACAGAAAACCCCTTAAAATACTAAATCTTTAAACTGTGGTGAACTGTGAACTGTGGTATATTACATTTATTACTTTGTCAGTTATTATATACTATAGATGCACACCTAAACACGCTATTAGCACCTCTGAATAAATTTGTTTCTCTAGTTCTGCAAATCTGCATGCTGAGGCTTCGCGCTGCCAAAACCTAAAGCTTAAATTATTCTTACCTTACCTACCAGGAACTGAATTTCACCTTAAGATGCGCTGCCGTAATTTCAATGGAAATACTTGCTTTGAGGTCCCCTGAATAAAACAACACATTTAAAGAAAAAGGCACGTATGCGCTTATGGGCGCGCTTGTGTGTGTGTCAGTCTGTGCAGAGCATAACGCAAAAAGTCACTTAAACGCCAGAGTATGCTTTGCATGGAACATATTCCGAATTTTTTTCTCCGACATATCTAACAATTAATTATTAATGACTTCATTTCAGAGAAAATGTTTATCTTCAATTTTGTACTATAGTGCTGAGAAGTCCACTACTTCTATTTTGCGACTTGGCAGATTGAGGGACAGCCCGAGGTGTGTCAAACGTTTACTTGCCCTGGCAAAGGCTTAATCATAAAGAGACAGGGTTTACAGATTGGCGGGTGAAAATGAGTTACGGAGAAAGAAAGCTGGTAGCGTATTTGTCTCGTCATAAATTCTTTGCGAACCACCTGGATGATCCTTTAAAAGAAGTGAATTCCCTGCCGTTGGTACTGTCGCGCTGTTCGAACGGTTACCATGGATTTATCTTTGGTAATAGATACCTCTCAGAAAACGCACTGATCACTCCTCGTGGAGTGAACATCTATTTGTCATTTGTGATTCCTGCGAATTCCATTGGCTGAAGTGATGCTTTCATTGGTGTTTAGCAGAAATCCGACAAGCGCAGCAGTTCCCCTCTCACTCTACAAGAATAATAATCCGCGCGTAATATGAGAGGTATCTATTACCAAAGATACATCTATAGTAACCGCTCGAGCAGCACGACAATACTCGAGTTTAATTTGCTTCTCTGCTAGTTAGCTCGGCCGATTTAGTACTGCACGTGGTGTTTTAAAGACCCATGTGAATCGGTATCAAAGTCCAGCGGCTTCAAGGGTTACCTAGGAATCGGAATGGAAGTGATATACGGTAAAAAAAATTATTTGAATCGCAAATGTTATTTCCAAAATAAGCTGAAGTATGAAAAAATGATATAGTTGTTTGTTATATGCATTTTAATATGAATTATTAAACAAAAACAAATTAAAAGCAACAAATACATAAAATAAAAGAACATAATATATATTTACTATAAGAGAAGATAAGCGTCAACCTGCGCGTGCTGTCTCCTGGGTAAACACTAATAGGCTTAAAAGCGGACAGGTAGAAGGTAGCCGCACGGAATTCACGTGTACCCTTCTGGTGGCCCGCAAAGAATTCAGACGGTTTTAGAGATCTCGCACGGAACTCAAGGTTTGCCGGCATATTTTGCTCCTCAACGGCTGCAGTCTCGAGTTGAGAGCCCTTGTGGTAAGCTGACGGATTTGATCTTTCGCCCCCCCCCCCAAGTGCTTCATTCAATTCTAAAGTCCACACAAAATTATTGGATGGATGGGAGTTCTGTTTCATGGTTACCGGTTATGCCCGCGAGCCATGCGGGTAACTTATCGCCTTAGACGGCGTTCTCTTGGACGATAATTCCCAAGGGACCGAAAAAGAACGCTCTGGTTGTGTGGCAATCGGTCTTAAACTTTTGCGACCTGGCGCTTAATTTCATCTTCCACATTCGGGAGACATAAGGCTTCATGAAGTAGTTTCAAAGGGGAGTATGGGTAAACAGAATAAAGTGCTCGGAGGCCCCTGTTCTGCACCCGTTGAAGTTACTGCAATTTTGAACCGTTGGCCATGCATCAATTTTCACAGTCATAAAACAGCAAAGGGATCCCGAAGGCTGAAAAAAGGCGTATTTTCTGAGCAGCAGACATCCTGGATCGCAGCACGTGAGAAGTGCACTTCAATCTGGATGGAAAACATAGCTTAAAAACGTGAATCATTTCCAATATATTTCTTGCTATTTGATTCCCTCAAAAGTTATTGTCTCATAGGACCTGTTTTGTTCCACGATCATGCAAAGAGAGTGGAAGTTCAAGCTTCACATATCGTCCAGCTCTTGACGATTTGACTATCGCCTAAAACCTATTGTATTCCCATATGCTCCTTGCAGTTGCAATAATGTTAGCAGTAAAATAATTTCTGTACGCATTTATTTCGATTCACATAAAGTAGAGAGAGGGAGAAAATTAAATATGTTTTAAAAGATGTTTGTAAATTTAATGAGTGTGTGACTCAGTTGGTTAGGCGCTGACCGACAGATTCCAAAATTCAGACAAACGGTTTTTAAATGCGCTTAAATGCAACAGCCAATCTCATCATGGCTCAAGCGGAATGAAATTCCGGCATACCGCTCTCGCTGTTATGATTCCGGTTTGTGATAGCGTCGTTCACAAAGATGTGTGTGTGTGTGTGTGTGTGTGTGTGTGTGTGTGTGTGTGTGTGTGTTTGGGTGGGTGGGAGGGGGTGGCAGGGTTTGAGAACAGTCCAACTCGCAAAGGAAAAGCTAAATACTAATATTGATGTTTAATTCCCGTAGGGGAGGGGATCCGTCCCCTTCAGCTGACGTGGTGCGGGCGCTGCGGACCCCTAGCACTCGTGGTAACTCTGACGTTACTAGAGGAACCTCGGGCAGAACATTCGAGCCCCTCCCTGAATGGGAGTTGTTCGGATTGGGTTGGACTCGAGGGGCAGTGGTTCCCGATACCCGTGGGTGATCGGGTACGTCTCCGGACGGGGTTGAGGGAAGCCATTAATATTCCCGCGTACTAGCCAGCATAGTTAATAGGTGTGCTAGATCACCAGGCGGCCCCAGCGAGGTCATATTGGTGGCCTTCCCATTTAGGATTTGGCGCGCTTAAGTGGCGTATCCACTTCCATCCTGTCTTGAGTCCTTAGGACCAGATGGCGGGGGGCTTGTTAGTCTCTAGGTCTTGACCTATGGAAAGAGCCACGGAGGAGCCGGGCGCCCTTTCGGGACAGCTCGGTAACTCCCTGGTCGAAGAAGGCCCGGGTCCTTGGTCCTACGGGTCCAGGACTAATGGTGGTAGAACCTCTGGCATTAACTATTATTGTTTAATTTCAAGTTATTGCAGCGACAAAGGAAGATTTTCTGGACAATCCCATTACCCTAGATTACCCTTTAATTTAATTTTCTGACAAAATTTGATTTTATCAAATATATCCTAATCTCTTTCTGATTAAAATACATTTTAGCATATTTTATGGCAAAAGCAATGTTTATTTTGAATAATATTCGAATTTCCTGCAAAGTCATCTTCATTCTGGATGACTTTTGCATAACCAATAAGCCGTAGTACACAGTTACGTTTTAAGAATAACGAAAGAGTGGCCTGTTAACTGTCCATCGTACCAATCGGAGCAACTCAGGCGCTAACATTTTTCTCATTAATCTGCAAATGAAGTTCCACGAAAAATAGTACTAGATTCAAACAATTGTTGATGAATATGAGGGCTGCATCAATTTTAGTATGTAAAACAGTATTTGCTACAGGTGTAAAAGACTTTTCTTAGAGACTTAGCATTACTATGTACCGTTTCATCGTTTGTGTGTAAGAAAGCAACATAGTACCGTTTTATCGCTACCTTTAGGGGAAATAGAATTAGTGACTGCGTTAGAGCCTTTCGACCCTTAACAGTGCTTTCAGGAAGATTGAGAAGCATGACGTATACCGTCCTAAACTTTATATTGCACGTAAAGTGAAGTATTGCAGCACCAGGTGCAGATAAGACCGTTTGAGCGCACAATCTCGCTAGCTTAAGGGTGGTGCACATATGGCGACAATTTGACCAATCTCTTCTTCCGAATGTCTCAGATTATTTACAATATCCCGGATGCAGTACAAGAAAAAGAACAAGGAATTGACCTATTTTTGCTTCACATCCAAGTGGAAAGTGGATAATTTGGGACCTAGAAGAAACGTAAAATGAGCATCTGTGAGCAGTGTAAAAGCTTTGTTCTACACACAACGTTGGCAATAACTGTTCCATCAAGACGGTGGCCTACCCCCTTCAAACATCTCTAAAATAAAAGTATTACACCGAAAAATACTTTAAAGATTACCCTGCAGAGTTTTTATCAACGCAGGAATGTCTTTTCTAGTTAATCTCTTACTGCTTGCTGTTGCATGTTTCACATCAGAAATTACTATGCTACTTTACAGAACTCAAGTATACTCTTTACCACTGAATACATACCATAATACAGGAGTTACTAGTATGTCATAATGTGTCTACTCTATTTGACGTGAATATCAATATAACCTAGAAAATTTTTAATTTAAATACATTTAAGTTTGATTTTTACCAGATCTTTCGTTTTATACCTATTTTTCTAGCTCCCCCCCTATCTCTCCCCTTAGTAAGTTTTGTGGAAATTCTGAAATACCACATCTCTTACAATTAAAATATTAAGAAAGGTGAATAACCAGCGAATAACTCTTTAAACCCCTTCATTTTTAGCTTCAGATATTAGACTCTACTGTTTTACTCAAATTTTCTTTCGTATTCAATGAATAAAGCACTTATTAACGTGGGATCATTTATTTTCGCGCCTCATAGTTTTGTGATTCTTACAAAAGGCACTATTGACCGCTGAATCTTCATTATACCTCCTGATCGTAATACTTCTCTGAGAAACATTCGAGAGATATACGCAGCTTTAACCAAAATAAACAAGATCACGTTACCACTTTAAGCGCATATTACTATATCACTATAACTGTGGCTGGTTCGTGTGTTTACGGAAGTATATATAGGACGTTCAATTGCTTACTACATGCTTTGGCACCTAAAACTGTTTATAAGGATAATTAATTCAATGATCAAATTGAAATCTCGGTGTGTTATGCCATTAAAGTAATGACATAGGTTGGGTAAAAGTACTTTTGAATTATTCCAAAATAATTAAGTCTTAATTCTAAACCAGATACAAGCAAATTTTAAATGCACCAATATATATAATATATTATAAAATATGTAATATATAAATCGTCTAATTGTATAAAATTTTAAAGGGAATCTTGAAATACGCTACTTCTGCTTTTAAGTTCAATCAAATTTGAAACTTGTGTGCCAAACTTATTTAAAACTATAAAAACAGTTGTTCGGAAACAAATATATGTGGAAAAAGAGACAAGCAGAGCAACGAATTATTTCGCAATAAGGAAGGAAGTCATCGAGCTCTCCAACTTTGTGTTACTGAAATCTGCAAATGCACAATATACAGAAGCAGGTGATGGATTACAATGAGGTTATAGGTTGGTGGGAAAGTAGCTAAATCGAAGGTCTAGAATTAACCTTCAAAACAACCCAAAATGTGAAAAATACGTAACGGACTGGATTATGAATTTCTTCGAGAGGCTCTATTCTTGTTCTTTACACTGCAGGCTCAAGTTCAAATCGTGTTTGGGCAAGGGTTTCAGTTTTGATCATTCCCCACTCTTAATCATTCTTAAAACCCTTTATGTATCGTATTTGAGTGCTGAGTGTATGTTATCCTTCATTTGTTCATTAAACTATTAAACGTTAAATAAACACCATATTACAACTAAAGGAATGCAAGGTCCTGAAACTATTAAGGACAAAGAGAAGAAGCACACTATGACCATTTAAACGGAGAGTATATTAGATTAGAATTAGTCATATACGCATAGGAAGTGTGCTGATAGTATATACATAATCCTTTTAAGAGGTACCGAGATATGGTTGGGTGAGTTATATACACATTTTTTCCCTTCTAAAATTGATATCTAGAGTCCATATTGTAATTAGGCTGACATCGGAAATAAAGTGTTCCCATAATTACGCTAACCAGCTCCTATCACACGATTCACTCCATGTCGGAATGATATTTGTTGGATGGAACCGCATTGCTACCGTTTCCATCTAGTAGGAGTCTATTCCTAACTATAATCACAGACACACACAGAGTAAATCCCGTGATTTTACTGCAGTTGCGATCTCAGTCTAATTATGAAATTGACTCCAAACATTCAGGCTAATTCGATCACTTTACCCATTTTAGTCATTTGACGTTCTATATGGAAGACTAACCTCACAAAAACAAAGTTAAAAGATCTGACGCGTTTTATTCACATTATACCCTTATTTTCTGGTTTCCTAGAGTAAATATTGTTACACGTTATTGTTAATCAATATAATCGTTTACAATATTAGTATCATAAACGCATTTAAGTACAAGGGTGATGCAAGAGGCTAAAGCAATTGGAATAAACAAACAAAAGGCGACTTAGCACTTAAAATAATAAATTCAGAGAAACAGCATAAAGAAAATATTAATGTTACAAAGACTAAATTTGTCAAAGTGCATGTTTTAATAACATATACAGCTTGTGTACAGTATATATTTATATCTCTCTTAAGGTGAGGCACTTATGCAAAATTAATAACCAAGTTCAACAGGATGACTTTACAGACTATTCACAGCAAAATTCAAATGTACCCATACATACATTTAGTTTACCACGCAAATATACTGCCTAGTACTTTCATTAGACCATTTTTCGAAGTATGCTGCTTTCTCTCTCTCTCTCTCTCTCTCTCTCTCTCTCTCTCTCTCTCTCTCTCTCTCTCTCTCTCTCTCTCTCTCTCTCTCTCTCTCTCTCCCTAAGCGAATGTGCGTGCGTACACACACACACACACACACACACATACACACACACACACACCTCTTAAAACGCCTTTCTTGGTATTCCGGAACTTACTTCTGGGAAATTTCTACATTTCACTATTTGAGATAGATGTAGAAATAGCTTAAAAGAAAGAGTAACCTTCCTGCTCTATAAACAAAATAATTGTAGCAACAACATTTGCATTACTCCTCTAATTTCCGTATGAAATATGTGTTGTTCCAGAGAAATGCATTTTCTATTCGCCTGCTTATATACCTGCCAAGCGCAAAGTTTGCTAGAGAACTATGGAAGGAGTAATTCTGACGACCTCCTTCCTTCATCAGCATTTTATCCATGCCTTACACCACATGTTTAGAAGAAAGAGAATAAAATAAATTTAAAGAGGAATACCCACTTATATACATTCAAGACAATGCAATTAATTGCTCTATCTGTTGATATTATTGATTTATGTAATTGCATTAAAAATTTGACTTCCGGAAGCGCTGATATGTTAAATGCAAAAACCCTTAGACTGGCACTCGCTGAAGCTACCAAATCTTGCATGCTTTACATCAGTTTCATTATCCCCATCCTGTCTTTAAGAATTAGGAGATATTTTCTGTTCCGGTGCCATGTACCTTTCCATCTCTTAATCGTTCTTCCAGTATTTTCGTACGAGGTTAACATATACACATTTTGGGATGTCACATTTTGTCCGTTTTTTGCTAATGCTTTGTCAACTTTTAATTCCTCCGATTTCTTGGCTTCTTAGTTTTCTTTTTGTTATCCATATTATAAAGCTCTGAGATCACTCACCTCTGCCGCATTTACTTTATCTCATCCTTTTATCGTACTAGTCTATGATCCAACACCAAGTCATAAAAAAGAAATTCGAATCATGACTTCCCTAACAAAATATTAAGTTACCTTCTATTGTTTATAATTTTATTGTTCCTACTAATACTTTCATAAATGAAGCATAGTTCACTTAATGGAAAGGCTTTAATGGTTGCAATAATTTCAACATAGCAATATGTAAGGGCCATACATCAAACAAGACACTACAATTTGCCACAACCCTCCCACTAATCACTTAATAATAAAAAGCTTCACTTTACAAATCTATTAAGGCAGGGTATTTTGATAATACGCACCAATTAATGATTGTACCTGTCAAGGATAAGTTTCGGGATATGAGTTCCTGTTTGAACGTTTTTAATAATTGACTACTGTATTAATCCTAAACGTTCATAACAGCTACAACTTTACGGTATATATGAAAGTAGCCCATCTATTATTGTGACTTTGTGGGTTCGTGGATTTAAAAGTCCAATTGCACCACTCAGAAAATGTTCTTTATTTCCACCGAATTACAATCGGAGCACTTGCCGATTACACATTATTACGTAATGCACACAATTACAATTCTCCAGTTCGTCTGTCACAGGTCCACTGCACGCAGTTACGTACACTTCTCCGATGCACGTTCACAGTCCGTTCCCTCACTGGGCGAGCCTCACGACTGCTGGACAAGAACTGAACTGAACCTTCCTCCAGCCCGAGGCGTTGCTTATATAGGACCAACTGGCCAATCTACAAGGTTCCGGATTAGATGAAATATCCTGTATGTTCGAGAACTCAAGGGGAGAGAAACAGACGGCACAGTGATGTTTTTCCAGCCACCCCTCGTTATCGCTATAAGACAAATGGGTGGGCGTGGCCACAATGCTTCACGTCTCATCATATTGCTGGCCAGTTCTATAGGGAGTTCCGACGTTCGGGTGACAATGCTCCCTCCTCAAAGCTGGTCGTCCCGAACAGCACCATCGTAGAGTGTCAGGCGATCCAGGTGTACCACCAACATCTTCCCTCGGGGAACATTGTGGATGCGGTAGACCACGTCGTTAATCCTCTTCACCACCCGGTACGGTCCTTGCCATGGCTTCTGGAGCTTCGGACAGCGTCCCTTGGTCCGGGTAGGGCGGTTCAACCAGACCAGGTCACTTTGCTGGAACGTTTGGCTGTTGGATTGCCTATCATACCGGGTCTTCATGCGGTCGCTCGCCTTCTGGATGTTCTGGTGAGCCATCTCGTTCATGTCGTCGAGATGGTCCACCAGGTTCTCCACATACTCGGTCGCTCGCTGTTTCGCTTCCGGAGGGCTTCCAAAAGCGAGGTCACAAGGGAGTCGTAACTCTCGGCCAAAAATTAAGCTGGCTGGCGTCATCGCCGTGGTGTCGTGTGTTGACGAGCGGTAGACCAGCAAGAACAGTGGCACCTTGACGTCCCAGTCTCGCTAGGGGCTGGCCACAACCTTCCTCAGGTGTTCCTCTAAGGTCTTGATGTACCTTTCGACCATGCCATCCGACTGGGGGTGTAGAGGCGTCGTGCGGATCTTGTTCACCCCAAGCCTTTGTAGCGCCTCCTTCATCAGGTGGAACTCAAAATTGGTGCCCTGGTCGCTGTGGAGTTCTAACGGCACCACAAATCGGTAGAACACTTGCTCCACGAGGCAGTCTGCGATTGTTTTGCCTCCTGGTTCGGGATGGCATACACCTCCGGCCACTTAGTGAAGTAGTCCATGACCACCATCAGGTACTTGTTGCCTCGTTCGGATATTGGGAACGGTCCAGCAATGTCAACGGCAATCCGTTCGAATGGCGGTCCGACGTTGCACTGCTGCATGCGACCGTGGCTCCTAGTCTGGGGGCCAGGACTCGCCACGAACACGTGACCCTGACGGCACAATCTCTCAGCGTCTGCTGAGAGCCTCAGCCAGTAGTAGCGCTGCCGTAGTTTGTCAATCGTTCGGTTCGCTCCCAGGTGTCTTCCTGAAGAACCGGCGTGCACTTCCTCCAAGACATCCAGGACCTTACTTCGGAGAAGTACCAACTGTTCTCTCTGCGTCTTCCCACCGGGCGATTCCCGTACCCGGAACAGCACGCCCTCTCTGGTCTTCAACAAGTCCCATTGGGCCCAGTACGATTTGTAGGTGGCGCTCCTCGGAGCGATGTCCTCACAGGTTGGTCTCGTCCCTGTCCACTTCCCTCAAGAGTGGCCCCAAGTCTGCGTCCGCCAGCTGCTCCCTCCTCAGGCCTGCGCTATCCCAGACGATCGCAGGCTGCTCGGACTGCTGAGGCACGCTCCTTCTTTTCCACTCTTGTGCACTGGCCGCAATCTTCTGGGCAGGGTCTTCGGGACATGGTGTCAGCGTTACCAAGGATCGTCCCGCTAAGATATTCCGAGGTGAAGTCGTAATCCTGCAGTCTCTGGAACCAACGTTCTGTCTGGCCCTACAGCTTTCTAAAGCTCAATAGCCAGGTTAGGGCGGAATGGCCAGTCCTCATGTGGAATGGCTGACCGTACAGATACTTGTGGAAGTGCTCCAAGTTCTTTACTACCGCCAGTAACTCTCGTCGGGTGACGCAGTAGTTCTTCTCTGCCTTGGATAGCGTCTTGCTGTAGTAGGCTATCACCCACTCATGGCCGTCCTGGATCTGCGATAGGACGCCTCCAATGCAATGGTCGCTGGCGTCGGTGTTCACAATTAATGCGCCACCTGATTGTGGAAATCCCAAAATAGGAGCGCTGCACAGGGTCTTCTTCAGGTGCTGGAAAGCGTCTTCGGCGTCCTCCGTCCACACAAAAGGCCGGTGTTCCTCTCTCAGGCGGGTGACGGGCTTTGCGATGTTGGAGAACCCCTTCATGAAGCGGTGGTAATAACTGCACAGCCCCAGGAAACTGCGCAATTCTTTCTTATTCTTTGGGCGAGGTCAATCTCTCACAGCCTGTGTCTTCTCCGGGTCTGTGGCCACTTCGGTTGCTGAGACTATGTGGCCCAAGTAGTTCACTTTCTTGTGGAACAGTTGGCACTACTTCGCGTTCAGCTTCAAGTTGGTCGCCTGCAATCTCTGTAACACCTTACTCAGATTCACGAGATGATCTTCAAAAGCCTTACCGACGATAATGATGTCGTCCAGGTATATAAGTCTGGCGTCGTAAGTCAATCCTCTCATCACTGACTCCATGAGGCGTTGGAAGGTAGCCGGTGCATTGCAGAGGCCAAAGGGTATAACCGTGAACTGCCGAAGCCCTTGGCTTGTCGAGAATGCGATCTTCTCCTTGTCTCTCGGATCTAGAGCTACCTGCGAATAGCCCGACTTCAGGTCCAGAGTCAAGAACCACTGTGCACCAGCTAGCGTGTCCAGGGTGTCGTCAATCTGGGGTAAGGGGACACAGTCCTTCCGGGTGACAGCGTTCAACTTCCTGTAGTCTACGCAGAAGTGCAGCTCGCCGTTCGTCTTTATCATCAAGACTACAGGGGAACACCAAGGGCTGTCAGACTCTTCAGTCACTCCCCTGGATCTCCATCTCGTACCGCCCCTTGCTTTGCCAGCGGAACACGTCTGGGTGGTTGCCGAATAGGTCGGGCGTCCCCGGTGTCGTTGCGGTGAAGCACTTTGTCCTTGCGGCTGTAGTCACTGACACCTTGGTTGAAGACGCGCTGGTATCGCCTTAGCAGTTGTCGAAATTTCTCCAGTTGTTCTGCGGTCAGGTGGTCGGCCGCCCTCTCCAGTAAGCCTTCTAGCCGGGGACCCAGGTATTACGTCGGCACCGGCTCCTGTGTCTTGTCGATTGCTGTTACGCTCATCACGGGCTTGCGCGTTCCCAACTCCGTCCCGGCCTTGTCGTCGTGATCGGTGTCCCCTGGATTTAGCAGTCTCATTGGCACCTCCTCTCGGCACGGCAGCAATGCCCTGGCTACACATAGGCCGTCTACAGACGTCTCCTGGTCCAGCATCATGTTCCTGGTTCTCTGGCCTTCCAGTCTCGCCCTCACTACCACCTCGCCTCTCGCGGGACAGCCACATCTTCGTTCAAGACGACCCTGCGGATTCCAAGGCGCTCTTCAGGTTGACGGAATATAACCTCTTCTCCGTTGAGCCGCAGGACCTTCCTGCCGGAGTCGACCATCGCCTCGTGGCTCCTGAGGGCATCCAGTCCCAGAATCACCTCCTCACCTTCACGAGGAACACCCACAGACCTACGACACTCCTTCCCAAGGTCAACTTCAATGGGGCAGCCTTCGGCTCAGACAAGTTGTCGCCCGATGCCGTGACAAGCTGGTATGGTCGGCTCGGCCTCCTTATCGGCAAACCCTTCCCTGAGTCAGGTCTGACAATGTTCACGGCCATCCCGGTGTCCACCAGCACGCGGCACGGCTTTCCTCTCACCCAGCCGTCCGCGAAGAGGCTGTCATCCATCCGCCGGCTGACGGCGCGTAGTGTCGCTCGAGGAGATGGTGTGGACGGCGCCAACGTGCTCCTCGCCACGCCGGGCCTTACTCGTTCTTCCGGCTGCCCTTCCGGGTATCAGCAATCTCTGTCTAGGTGCCCCGGCTGTCCACATCCCCAACGCAGGCCACTATGTTTTCGCCGGTGTCCCTCGGTTGGTCTTCAGTCTCCAGTGTAGCGGACGCTCCTCGTTCTCGACGTCGGGACAGCTGTTACCTTGGCCGCCTCCATCCTTAATGCTGCCGTTAGCGCCTCGTGGATGGCTTGATAATCGCCGAGGATTAGGCGCAGATGAATCTCCGTGTCTCGTACCCCGTCAGCGAATGTATAGGCAGCTTCTCGGGATAAGTACTCTGGTGGGAGGTCGACTAGGGCCTTGCTAGCCTGTGGTTCAACTGCCAAGGAGAACTCCTGCAGCGTCTCCCCTGGCTGCTGTAACCTTGCGTTTAACTGGCTGCGGTACTCTGCGGCTAAACGGTGGTTTCCAAAAGGATTCTCCAGGGCCTCCCAGATGTCCTTGGGTGCCGACGTTGTCTGTACCACGTTCAGGACTTCCGCAGTCCGTCCCTGGAAATGAAATGTGTAGCGTTTAACGCCCGCTTTTACTACATACGTCACCGCAGGCGATGACACTTATGATACATGAAATGAAGATGTAACACCGGTGGAATTGGATGGTGGGGGAAACCGGAGATCCTGGAGAAAACCCGCCCCAGCGCCGTGTTGTCCACCACAAGTCTCACTTTGCGGTCGCTTGGGATCGAACACGGGCCACCTTGGTGAGAGCCAAATGGTCTAACCACTGAGCCACGGCGCGGCCGCCCGTCCCTGGAGGCTGGCTATTAACTGTGTGGCCTCCTCTTCTGGAGACCATTTGTTGTGCTTGGCCACTGCGTCGAATTGGCGGCGGAAGACCTCAAACGTTGACACGCCGTCATATTTCGGAGATTTGACGTGCGCCGATGTTGTGTTGCGTCCCAGTGCGTCGGCCTTCAAATCCTTCAACCTGCTACCGACGACGTTCTCCACCATGGCGTTCAGGGACCTGACGCTGCTGTCGGCCTTTCCTTCCAGCTCATTTACGCGGTTTGCCAGGTCTTCGACGCGCTCGTCCACTTGGCCAATCCTCTTGCTGAGCCCCGTGACGTCCTCCTTCACGCCGGCCAACTGTTCCCCAAATTTGGCTGCGAGGGCCTCGTTCGCAACCTTCATTTCTTCCATCTTCTCCGTGAGGTTATCGTTAGCGGTCTTCATTTCTTCCAGCTTTGCGGCCAGGTTGTGATTTACCGCCTCCGTCTTTGCTGTTAGTTCCGCGGCCATGTTGTTATTTGCCGCTTCTGTTTTCGCAGCGAGGTTGTCATTTGCTGCTTTCATTTCCGAGGTCATTTCGGCCTTCATTTCCATCATCTTCTCCAAAATCTTTTCCAATGCTGTGTCCATGGCTGTAATGTTCGATGATGTTGTTATCCCACTTCTGACACCACAAGTTCAAGTTCACTTTGCGGGTTCATGAAATTAAAGGTCCAATTACACCACTCAAAAATGTTCTTTATTTCCACCGAATTACAATCGGAGAACTTGCCGATTACATACAATTACGTAATGCACACAATTACAATTCACCAGTTCGTCTGTCACAGGTCCACTGCACGCAGTTACGTACACTTCTCCGATGCACGTACAAGGTCTGTTCCCTCAATGGGCGATCCTCACGACTGCTCGACAAGAACTGAACTGAACTTTCCACCAGCCCGACGTGTTGCTTATATAAGACCAACTGGCCAGTCTAGAAGGTTCCGGATTAGATGAAATATCCTGTATTTTCCAGAACTCAAGGGGAGGGGAAAGAGACGGCACAGTGATGTTTTTCCAGCCACCCCTCGTTACCGCTATAAGACAAATGGGTGGGCGTGAACAAAATGCTTCACGTCTGACCCTATTGCCGGCCAGTTCTATAGGAAGTTCCGACGTTCGGGCGACACTATTAAAATAATATAAGAGTATGTTGCAAAGACCCACTGTCGGCGAAGTCTAAGCAGTTATTTCTTTTCGAGAGAAACACTTACATATATAGGGCTACTGACACAAGTGGCTGAAGTCTAGATGCGTAGTTACGCATATGCTCAGAATAATCCGTCCATCCTGAGTTTCCTCGGTTCACATAAACGGCACTTTTCCGGAAGGTTACCTAGCCTTACTACTTGGAACAGATCCTTATTAAATTACCTATCGGAACTGTCATTCATTTCGCCATCGTCACTGGCCACCGGAAATATATATTTGAAGGCCTTTTATGACTAACAAATTCATTCCCACTTTTTTGCAAAGCAATTCAGA
Source organism: Mantis religiosa (assembly GCA_030765055.1). Taxonomy (NCBI): domain Eukaryota; kingdom Metazoa; phylum Arthropoda; class Insecta; order Mantodea; family Mantidae; genus Mantis; species Mantis religiosa. The sequence goes on along the minus strand of CM060950.1, from coordinate 293,050,149 downwards.
ATACCCTTAAAATCCAAGTTCTTATTTCAGTGATTAGGATATTTATCATATGAAAATGAATAAAGAAGGTTTATGTAATATTTTACATTTATTATTGATTTAATGTCCTACGCCGTGGCGTAGTGCTCTCTGGCCACGGAAAGTGGCCCGGGTTCGATCCCACGCATGTGGTGGGGAGTTTAGGTCCCGGGTATAGGACCGGTACCCACTCAGCATCTTGAGGAAAGCGATGAGCTTACGATAGGTAAGCGGCCCTGGTCACGAAATCCAACATTCCGGCCCGTTTTGGTTGGAAGATCGTCCACCTCTACCGTGCGTAATTGGGCGTGAGACGACAGTCGGGTTGGTAGGCTCAGGCCCACTTGGGGCTGTTACGCCATGGGTTACGTTACCTTATTGATTTAATAAACTGCATTATACCTAAAGGTGCTCTACGGCTCCACCTATTTGCTACATACAATTTGGAAACCAGTTCTGCTTTACAAAAGCATTGTAAGTAGATTCACATTTGGTTTTTACATTTTAACCGAATGGTACGAGAGCAAATAATACTCTTCCGTATAATTTTCCATGCCATAAATATCATGGTGTATTCAATAAACAGTAGTTATGAGCAGCCAGTAACATACTTTATTGTAAGTTATGAAAGACTATTCCTAAATTTTCAATGAAAACTATGTTATTTAATTGACAATTATGAGGCCGGGGCATTTTAAGTAATTAAAACAGCGAGAAAAAATGAGAAAAATACTTTGTTTATTGTGAAGAATGAAATGAGTTTAGACAGCTTTAAAATTTAGAACAATTAGTCAAGTAAAAGCGTAAAGTGATATATGTGGGAATGAACTAACACAGTTGATAAGACTGATTTAGTTTTTTCTATTATATTTACCGCAATTCAAAGACTATTGCTTTTAAAGTCACCTTGTTACTTTTTAAACCTTTCAAACCAAATGAAGTATGAAATATATGAAATGAGCTCTTTCATCATGTGACCTAACAGATGACCATAACCAACAACAATATTACATACAGAGAAATGGAAACAACGAACAAACAACGAACACACGGTGCAACACACCGAAAGGATTTCGCTGTAAGTATTGTAGTCGGAGGGTGAGGTCAAACTTATTGATCAGGCTCTCATGGCTTAAACTACGCGCTCAACGAATGATTAATATAGCCGATGGCAATGCTTTACAAAATCTGTCTAAACTGTAGAAATAATTTATAGGATCAAAACCTGGAGGAAATTAGGATTACTAAAGACCATATTTACTGAACATTTTCCACATGAAAATGTGAGTTGCAAACATTAGGTGCTAATGCCAGGCAGCGAAATGCGGTAAGAGAAATTGAAAAGTTTGCTTAAGGCGAGAAAGCTCATATCTAGAAATGCCGATAAATGGCATGAAAGGGTAATGAATAGAACTATTAGGCTAATTATTGATTTTTGTATCATCCTCTTAAGTAAATACAATAAGCCGGGACTGCATGTTCAATACTTCTCTTTGTTGAAAGACTTAAATATTTGTAATATTATACAGCGTATGCTAATATTTTATTGTAGTAAGTTATTGTTAAGCGCGATGGGCTTACTGAATTCCAATCTCGGCTTGCCTTGAGGTCAGTACACATTCACTTATTTACTGACTTAGCAACGTTCCTATGAGTAATTCGGACGTAAATAAATAGTATATAAATGCGGCATGGGCTGAAATGTCTATTTTATAAACATGACTTCCAATAATTGCACTTTTATAAGTATTATAGGAACGTTCGTATTCCCGCTGTGGTGAAATATCGTATTTTAAGGAGAAAGAAGTAGCCCATGCAACAACACAAATGATAAATAGGAAATAAAGCAAACATTTTATCCTCACGTTCAAAATTAGAGAATTTGTGGATCCTAGATATTAAAATGGTTGCATATAAAATTTGTCGAAATTTCTCCTCTCATATTAAAGGAACAACTGAAGTACAACCAGATGTTTGTGAAAGCTCTCCGGCCTGGAAAAGCCCGAGAAAGTGGAGAAATTCTAGGATATTGAATTGGACGAATAAAAGAAGAAAATAAGAGAAAGAAAACGGAGAAAAATGTCTGTACTTCCAAACCCTTGAAAAATTGGTTTACTTCCCTTGGGTAATGAAGTTAGAATCGATATTTCTATGGAGTGTCAGCTGTGATAAATAATACGACCATATTCAGATTGGAAATTATGTGCTAAATTAAGTATACCTCTTCAATTTGTACATAAGCATGCTCTGAAAATACTACTAGGAACAGATGGAATGTATAACATCCTAAAGGAGATATTTAATTTTACTCTGTCAGTTTTCCAACATAGAATATTTCTAACATCTGTTCAGAGATATGCTATTTTGAAGTTCAGTAACACCTTTATAGCGATAAAAAGGGTCAATAAGTGTAAACACACGAATTACAAGCTATTCATATAAACCTATGACAGTAGTTCACAAAAATATTCTTTATTATACTTCATGGTAGGCACAAGCGATCAAGTAATTAAAAGCATATTGGTATGGCACGTCTTGTGAATTCCACGTTTTTTGCATGATCATACTTACAGTTTATAGCATCTTATTACTTGAAAGAATGGAAATAATACAAAAATTCATGTCAATAGCCGCAAAATGGTTAAACAACACAAATTCGACAACTGCTTTCACAATAGCTATTTTTTGAGTACTAGGAATCCATGATTTACACAAAATATAGAATTACGAAAAATATACCCTTCGTGGAATTTCAGGAAGAAGCAGGACGTGATATTGGTTTGGTATTTAGTGCGCTTTCGTTTTTTAATAATGGTGAAAACTGATAATAGACCTCTCTCTAAATGATGCATATTATTCAGCGAACCTCAAATAATTTTTGAGATCGACAAAACTAACATTTTCTTTCACAAGAATAAAATAACGGATTCTATAATTGTTTTCCCATGTAAAATTCAAATAGTATTTCAGTCTTTCCCCATCAGTCAGAAGCTTTTTATTTTTTCATATACTCATTAGAAATTTTTATACTTTTTAGTAAGATCAATTGACTAGCTATCTGACTAACTTATCTGGGTTGTGGTTGATATCGATTAATCCTCACAACATGGAATTCTGTTCATTTGGTAATTTAACTAAACACTAGTCATGTGCTTTTACGGCAGTTACTCTCATGCCAAGGCCAGAATGTGATTGTGTTCCATTTAACCTTGGGTAAAGTACTTGGCTTTCCATTACGTACAGACCGAGAATTTTCTCATTAGTATAGTACGCATTGTGTACCGTTTGTCTAAAATATATGTTTATGGAATTTAACAGTTATTCTGATATACTTACGCTAGCCTAAACCGTTAAATGGGACATTTATACTATGCAGCTTCTTATTGGTATAGCACAGGAGTTAAATATGTAGATATTTGTGGAAATCGGCGTGCAAGGTATGAAATGCGTTATTGCAGAAGTCTCCTTTTCAATTTAAACACGTTCAAAGAGTTTCATGCTTGTGTGATTTAGGATGTGGCTAATGAATAAAACGTTTCAGTAATACCGTTTTTAGAGTTGAAGTGTAGACCTAAATTTATTGCTATATTTAGTGCAAGTTTTAGGCATTTACTTTCTTAGTTGTGTAATTAATTTTTTCAATAATGATTTTATATTAGCCAGCTGATTGTTACATTAAAAGATTTCTTCCAAAGGTCTCTTAATTATTTAAGCACATATCTTTCCATGTTCTTGGTTATCGTTACAAAGGACACTATACGTAGCGTGGTAGCGAAGAATACAACGTGAAAATCTGGTAGCCAATATCGTTAACACTGGAATATACAGTAACTCACGACATTATATTAATTCTTTAATAAATATTTAGTAATGAATGCAATAACGAAGTGATAATACCCCAAGGTAATTTTATATACATAATTGCGTAAACTGAAGCTCACCATTCTTGACCCTGTAGGAAAAACAATTTTGTAAACTACAAAGTTGTAGAAAGGTGCAATAAAAATCAGCATGGCTATATTACTATAGCGAAATTAAACATTTATTTGCAAATATTTCTTCTTTTTTGTTCAACTGGGATGGATGTTTTCTATATAGCTCAGCTCATCTGTGAATATTAAAATTACCAGAAAGAAAAGGAAGTTTTCCGGAAACGAACTATGGAACTAAGGACATCTCACTCTAACGTTAAGAACGAGCAGTAGTGCGACATGACCGCAGAGTTAAAGCTAGTTACTACTGTTGAGTAGGGACCTTCGGTTGTCCTATATGTACAGTCTGCCGGAATAAACATGGCTTTAAATTAAACTTGGAAACAGCTTAGTTACAACTGTTAGGAAGCTATTCATTATTGAAAACTGGTACAAACATACTAAGTAGATACATTATAACTAAACAATGCAATAACTAAAGGCAGAAATCCGCGTCTTAAGACAGAGAGTCGATTTGTGACCCGGCCACGATTGAGGTGCACCTGATTTGCTTCTACTGCAATGATGTCGGTGTTGTTCCGCTATCTCAATAGCAGTGGATGACCCGTTCAAGGCTACACTTTATCGCAGTATTGTCATTGAGGGGAAACAGAGCGGTACCTTTCCCCCCTCCTAGATAATCTTCGCAGGTGGCGTAAGAGATACTGGGATAAGAAACAGCGTGAGGAAGATTCAGTGGTGGGCTGTTAAAATATTTATTCATATTTTTATGCGCACAATATGTATTGAATGCCATTGTCAATTATACTTTTATAGTTATATGTTAATGTTTATTAGTTAATAGTTTAAGTGGAGCTCCTATTCTTCATATTGGGCTCTATGCCAGATGTACTTAAACGTAATGTAGAGGCCAGATTCACATCACCTATCCAGGATCATTTTTGTTTCATAATTCATAACAGAGAGAACTTGTTCACATCTGTATGTCCCTCCAAATTTTGCAGCCATGCGTAGACACCGACATTTTAAATTGGGATAAATGAGCTGGTTGATTGTTTTATATAGTTCAAATCCAGATTTTCCACAGCTTTTCAAACGTATATTTTGCCGCAGATCTATAATATCCAATTGCAAATGTGCTGGCGCTTCTTCTGCATCTACGAAAAATGGATTACTTAGAATTAATGCCATTTCCATTCCAATTATATCACAAAATCTATATGCAAATTCAGAATAACGCTTTATCATAACTTACTGCTATTTTTGTGTTTCAAATGACACATTTGTAACTGATTTAAGTATAGAAATCTGATATAACTCTGCCCTCTGAAGCTGTTGCTCCCATAGGTTCAGTTTATTCATAAACCCTTTAATGGTGCTCACCATGTCAATTACGCAGCGATTCTTCCCTTGTAAAATGTTTAGCTGATTTAAATGATCGAATAGATCTGTAAGGAAAGCAAGGTCCATGATCCATGTTTCGTTGGACAGCTGCGGGATAGCAAAACCTTGTTTCCTTAAAACCTCGTCTACTTCCGGGGGGATATTAAAAAGCCGGTGAAGCATATCTCCTCTTCTTAACCATATAACCCGGCAAAAATAAATTAAATATGAATAATCTGATCCCTCATTCGATAAGAATTCTTGAAATTGTCGGTGCCGTAGAGAGTGAGCTTTAATCAAATTTGCAGTTTTTACTACCACTGACATAAAATTATCCAATGTTGCACTCTAAAGCTTCTCTATGTATTACACAGTGTATCATATTTACATCATTAGAAAGTCCAATTTCAGCTAAATGGGATTTTAATCTTTCCATGACACCATTAATATGACCAATCATAGACGCTGCACCATCAGTTCCGATTGCTACTAATTTTTCCCCATGGCAAGTCGTATTTTCAAGCTACCATGTATAGCGCTTCAAAAATGTTTTCTCCACATATAACATTATTTAGAGAAAAATATTGAAGTCCGTATCAACACCTCGAATGAATACAGCCAACTGAGCAGTATCTGTTAAATCTGTACAGTTATCTATGGCTAAACAGTACCATATGGAGTTCTTTATTTTAACTTTTTATTGCTCTTCGATATCTGAGGCCACTTCTGATACCCTGGGGGTAATTGTTCCCCTTTCAAGGCTTGTAGTGTACTGGGGCAAATATGTTCAGCTACTGTTGTCATACATTCTTTTGCAAATCCTCCTTCGGAATGCGGTTTATTCCCTTTAGCTATTAACTTTGCAATTTTATAGCTTGCGCGCAATATGTTGTCAGTAATAACAGAAGAGGATTTGTTCCTAAGAAATGTTACCTAGAATTCCTCAAATCTTCCTTGACGGGCTGAACCAGTGAGAATATTGGTGTTGTACTCCTTAGAATGCCAGATGTTGAAACGCCTTGAATGTTATATTTGGATGCAGTACACATTTATTTTGTACATATTACACAGCATGCTTTGGCTTCATAATAAATTGCAAAATAACTGATTTTCCGTTTCGGGTGAAGCTTGTAACGGGACATGCTGACTGTATGCCACTTGCCTTTGTTTAAAAACACAAAGCGGTGTAGACGTACCGCAATAGCCAATGACCATTAGCTGTTCCCCTGCCCCTCTGGGACGCTACGCGAACAGTTAAAGGGGAAAAGGAGGGGAGTCACCCACAGTTTTTATTTTTTTTTAATTTTGCGTCCTCCAACGTTAAGTCATATCGGACGATGAATGGGATGGGTGAAATGATGCTCAAATGATCCCAGGGCCCATAGAGCTTATAGTTACCCGACATTCGTCTTTTAGGATAAAGGAAAACCCTGGAAAAAGCTTATCCAGGTAACTCACCCTGACCGAGATTCGAACTCGGGACCTCTTGAACGTGAGGCAGACACGCTACCACCGCGCTACCGAGGCGGGCTGTCGTCACCCTCAGTGAGACTCGATGGCACCTCTACAAGTTTATCGTCTGTGAATGTTAACTTTCGACTGCCGATATCTGTTCGCGGTATACACACTATTTCTCCAGCATGCATCTCACAATGAAAGCTTATTCGGATTTCTGTGTCGTGGGGAACTATTATCAGAATACCCTTATTATGGTCCTGCGCAGTGGCGTAGTGGGCTGCATTGCGCTTTGGTTCTCTAAATTCGCAATGGGCCCAGGAACGATCGTACCCCTTAAGGTGGCAGATTTTAAGTACCGAGTATAAGACCGGTATCCACAAAGTAGCGTGAGGAAATTGAGAAGCGAACCCTGGTGTAGAAAGCCAACTTACCGGCTGGAGTACAGAGATGCTGATCTCATGTCCTCACATGTCTCCGCGTCCGTTGGATAACCGCCCACCTCTGCCTTGTATATGTGATCGTGAGGCCAGCAGTTGAGTTGGCAGTCTCAGGCTCGCTTTGGGCTATTACGCCATGCGTTATGTTTACTCTTATTATGATTGCGGTTCTTGTCAATGAAGTGCTGCTGAAAAATTTACGGTTGAACAAAGACAGTGTCTCAACAAATTCAGAGGAACTTTCTAGGTATTCCAGTTCCAACTCCTTATACTATCATTTTTGTTTAGAACAATGACATCATTAAATACTAAACCAGGGGTTAGAATATGTTTAAATGGAGGTTTAAATAGTGTATCGTCCGAACGCTCCCGAAAGAAGCGTCTAATATTTAGAAAAGTGAGCTAGACTGAAAAATTCAATTCAACAGCGTGGAGTTGAATCACGGATGCCCCGATTTCTGTCCGATTACTCTTATCTCTTTCGAAATCTTGCTCTGGTGGGGAATAAGAATTAATGTTCAGCGTCTAAGGTGGTTTACACAAAAACTGCTTGTTTCAAGAAAGTCTGTAAATACTGTTGCGAATTGATTAAAGTTCATGACGAACAACGCCAGGATAATCTCAATACAAATGCACACCACTTATAACAATGTTGGTTAGATAGAGCCAAACTGAAAAGTTCAATGCTACGGCCGGAATTTGAACCACGGATCTCCTGGTTTCCATCCAGTCACTCTTACCCTTTGAGCTACTATGTCCTGACATTAAATTCTCCAATTGGCTGATATTTTCCCAGTATGTTTCACATAGGTTTAGCGGAAAAATAAATGAGCCAAATGGAGAATTTAATGTTGGCCATGGCAGCTCAATGGGTAAGAGCGACTGGACAGCAACCAGGAGATCCGTGGTTCAAATCTCGGCTGTGGCATTCGATTTTTCAGTTTGCCTCTATATATTGAAAACCTTAGCCTGTATACGGCTAGTGTGAAAGAAAGATTAATTTCCATCAATTTACTTAAACAATATCGGTACTCATTTCATTTTAGTGTGGAAAACTCTGCTAAACGGTGAACGTAGCGCGCATACGGAGGATGCGGGCCTGGCCATAAAATGACCACGCTGTATATCATTATTGAATCTGGGAGGAATAGAGAATGCAATTACGGAGAACATTACCAACCCCGCAATACCCATAACGAAAGGTACATGATACTGCGTCTCCTATCGTGAATTACGCACGCAGTGGCAATCGTTCAGATCCATAATAGATGCATAGGTATAATGGTTCCAAGAGAAACATCATTTCTCTAGTAATTTAGATCCTGTCTTCGGGGGCCTAGTTCAGCCAGGTATATCTTCTCCGATTCTTTAAGGTCTTGTGTAGAGAAAGTAGGTTTAGGTAGAGTACGGATCGCATTTACATTTACAGAAAATATCCGTAAGAATACAACTAGTACCACGTTGGTGGTGACGAAGGGTTGAAATAACCTGATTGGAGGTGAAACTTACTCTTGCCCGGACTAAGTCCTAATACTTGAAATACAGGAATAACGTTACAGACTTTGTAACCTTCGTATCAATGTACTTTCATTGGTTTCCCAATGTCAGCAATAACCGTTTATATTTCGATTTCTTCACTAGTGCCACCAATCGGATATATTTTGAGTAAAGGCGGAGGGACGTTCGTTCGCATGCGATACAAGCAAGCTGGACATACAGTATGCATGACGTCAAATGTACAGCACGACCATCAAATGTGCATTCGTCGAAAACAACGCTACATAGTTCTCTGCGTGCTAGTGAAGCATTGCCTTTCAGGTGTATGCTGACACAAGGTCAAGGCGTAGTAATAGTAATAGTAATTTATTTCCTTTTACATCAACAAATGAAAATGAAAATCGAGATTACAATTATAAAATCCATACTGAAATATGCCATATATTCCTAAATCCTGAAAATCCTATCATGTTATCATGTTGCCCACCATTGAATAGTAATTCAGTCCCCATACACCTAACCCTAGGTTTTTGTGTAATGGAGGCCCTCTGCTCCATTTTACACTTTCTGCCATTTCACCTATCTCACTCTACATTTTTCTCTTAATTGTTCTTAGCCATCTCTCTTCAACTTTCCCTAAATAATTCCCTATATTTCTCCTGTTCTTTTCCCCTTTTACTGACAACATTTTTCTAATTACTACTTCATCCCCCAAACTGTCCCATTTACGTAGCCAAGCCTGCTCTCTCCATATCTTTGTTTGACTACAATTTAATATACAATGGAAATCTGCATTCTCTTCTCCACACAATGGACATTTATCTAGCTCCCTCTCTTGCCCTATACCTTTCAAGAGGCGTAGTATAATGCAACTGCTGTTTTGTTTCCTCTCGCTATGAGGCGGTTGTCATGGTCAGGCTGTACCAACCCGTAGTTGTGTACATGTGCAAGAAATAATAGAACAATAGATGTGAAGTATACCTATGGAAAAACGCACGCACCTCTGGTACTTAATTTTAACCAACTATTACTGGTAATTCAGATCCTTTATTGCATAAATACCTTCAGTCACCAGTTTCTATCACGCGCAAACATTTTACATCGACTCGCACACCAGACATTTCTAACAGTTTAAACGTATCCTTCTGACAAGGAAGCTGTCACTGTACTCAGAACGCCACGGACCTGAGAATTTGATGGTATAACGGCTGTTGTATATAAAAAATGTGAACCAAAAATCTGCTGCGGAATGGAATCCAACGCCAAAACTAAAGCCTGGAAAGTGCTGCATACGACCGCTTGCAAGTAGCTGCTGGACATCCCTCGTCAGCTCTGTGGGACATGTGGAGAAACGGTGCTACTTACGTTTACCATGTGTAGACCACTGCCCTTTAGGGGTAAACAATCCCTCCCGTACAATGCTGTGTTATTAGGTCTATATGTCTCTATGTATTCTTTACTCATTTTCAAGTATTTCCAGCTATATTTTACACCTCTTTTAATGCTTTAATGGCCTTTTAAAAACACCTACAGCATATAACCTAACTAGACAAAAATATGCACTTCCGCATTCTCAACCCCTTAGATATTCGTGGTTGGTGAACAAAGCTTTCGTCTCTTTACAATGTATACAGTTTACCTTACAAGTTTCAAGAACTACTTCTGCCATTTTCTTTACATTAATATTTTTAGCATAGTTAACTTCAATTAGCTGAATTGTATGTGACAGTCTTTTCACATAGTTTTGCCTTCAGAAATGCAGTCGCACCAAAACTTAACGCAATACCAGGTTGATCTTTACGAAAATTTACTTTACAATTGCACGTGGCATGCGGGTAAACACCGCAACCATTATTTTCGATTAAATGGAACAAAATTATCAAAATTTTCATGACGGCTAGTACTTGAAAGTTAGTTCGCACTGACAACGGTACAAGGTATAAAAGGAAAACATGAAAAGCAAAAACGAAGCTGAGCTTGCTTCTAGAAGGCATTAACTAGAGGCACATATTAATCTTGATTTATAATTGTTTACCAACAGAACCTGGAGTGGAATTATTGGCCTCTCCCTCTCAGATTTCTCCCACCTCTTGTTCTTCTCCCAGATGAGTTCCCTTCTCCGCTCTTTCCTTCATCTAATCCTCCACCACCACTTCCGATCCACTATTACTAAAAAGTTACCTGTGATTCACCTTTATCCTACAGAATTTCCTATGCAGGGCTGTTTTTAAGCCCGCTCTTCAACTTGTCTTGGTGTGAGAATGATGGATTTTCGTCTCAGAGCAACACACGTGTTTCTCTCTCCGCTTTTCTTTGGGGCACAAGACTGTATCAATCTTACCACCAACCACTTAGCATTCAAAAGGCACCGTGGAAGTGCTCTAGTCTCAGATATGTATCTGCCATTTAGCGATATTTTTCTGCCTCAAGCACAAAGGCGACAAAAATTGCCACGAGAAACTGCCACATCTGAAAGTTTCGTTTTACATAAACGTGCTTTCCTAAAGAAAAATGTTTATAACGTACAGCTATTTCATCCTTGTGACCTTCTTCAGAAATTAAGCTTAGCTAACTTCCCTACAAAATTTCAAATTTTAATTTATTTCCCAGTTAAAGGTAGCCGACTCTCTAAAATGTCAAACGCTTACATTCATTTCGTGCTTAAAAACATTGCAACACTTATCTAGTTATTTGATACTAAATTTATTGTTGAAAACCGAAATATTATTTTCACATGACTTTCTGTACATATTCTTCAATATTATTTTTAGAAAACCTTTTCTATCTAATAGACATTAGTAGAAATAGATATCTGAAGAAATTTTATTACATACCCTTTGTTGGTCTATGGGTATAAAAGAATACCATAGGCTTAAATGATAGGCACATATTTCTTGATCCCCCCAGGGGCCTACTTCGGTAGGTACGGGTTTGGCGCACCCGGGGTCCCGAGCCAACAGACTCCCTCGTGTGGGCTCCTCTTCGTGGTTGAGGGAGACGGTTAACAGGCCCACCCACGTGTAGGCCGTGCGTGGAGACCCGTGGAGAAGGTTTTTAGATTCTTGTCTAGTTTTGAGTTTAGGATTTAGTGAACGAAATTTTTAGTAGGTTTTGATTGATATTTTTTATGTACGTGTATTCTTAATAGGTTTTGTCAAACTTCTATAGCTTTTAGAAAGTTTTATATCTGGCTTTTGCCATGACTAGTTTTTTAAAGGGCGCTGATGACCGCCGTAGTTGAGCGCCCTTATATATATATATATATATATCTTGATCTGGTCACTATGTTATAGTTTTGAAGTTGCATTTTCTTTCATGACCATGAATAAATTCAAATTACTGCACATGGGGAAACTATAAGCATTAATGAGAACATTCAAACCAATAACAAGGAATTTTGTGGATAATTTTGATTATCAGAAGAGGCATGATATAGAGGATATCATTCAGCGACATCAACAGTTTTCAGTACTAAGGTTTTGGCTATCCCTTACTGTTCTTCGGTTATGCAATCAACCAAAATGAAAAGCCACTTCAGAAGGTGTTCCTATAAAATTCAATATATGAAAAGGTCTTAAAACTAATGGGATATTAATCAAAATGGTTGAGGAAATCAAAATGTTCGAAACATTTTCCAAGTAAAGAGTAGTCTTTTTCTTTTTCTTTTTTAAATGCTGTGCCACATACTTGAAAGACTGAACCAAAACATAACACACACGCACTTACACACCTCAAAATTGCATTCCTAGTAAAATATCGATAACGAGTTTATCAATACTATGCAGTACTACATATTTCTATGTACTGCGTACATAGAAGACAAAGTAAAGGTTTAAGAAGTTAAAATGGCAGGAGATAAAAGTGAGGATAACTGTCTCGGAGTGTATTAAAGTTTAGTCAGCTTCAGTGCTACAAGGGTGTTCATCTTTCATTGTAAACTTATTTTGTCATAGAAATGTCCTTTTATTATCACTTTTAGACTAAACAATGGTTTCGAAATGTTTTAAAATGAGTATACACGTCAAACAAAGTAGCTCCTTCACTATTTCACACAACTTTATTAAAGGCATGGAATTTCTTCTAACCGTTTCACACCAAAAGTACATAAATAATAATTAATTTCGCACATAATGTAGTGTCACATGTGTGATTGGCGAGTGCCGTAATTTGCGAAATGTTATTTTGAGAATGTTTTGTTCGGGATACTCGAGATTTATTTGGACTTTTATTTTACAGTTTCTTAAAGTACAGATACTTTGTTGAATTGCATAAGTACCAGCAAGACTACGGTTTCTTCATTTTTGTGGCAAATCCCATGGATATTCCAATGATTTCTGCTGGTGTAGATACGCGCTGCTCACGTCATACGGCTTGTTCTAGGACAAGGCAAATGCACTTCAATTCGAAATTCGGGCGATGGCAGGATATATTTAGTATTACCATCGCCATGCTGTAAAACACTTCCGGAAATGCCTCAAACTATATAACTGGACTCGAGGTTCGACTCAGAGGCTCTCTTACTCTGGCACGTGTTTCTGGCCGACAACCTCGGCGTGGCGTTCTAGACTCAACCACTTGCTCACTCATGGTAGACATATCTCTCAAAGTAAGACCTAGAAGTTTACTAGAGGAACCTCGGGTCGAACTGCCGAGCCCCTCCCGTCAGGGAGTTGTTCGGATTGGGTGGGACTCGAGGGGGGCAGTATGTTTCCGACCCCCACGGGGAATTGGGTACCTCCGGCCAGGCTACGGCCGCCCGGAGGAGGTAGAGCGTTGCCTAATAGGTCCCGGGTACTAGCCTGCAGAGCTAGTAGAAGATGTGCTAGATCACCAGGCGGCGCCACCGAGGTTTTCGGTAGTCTTCCCTGCAGTGGCGTATCCACTTTCACCCGTCTTGACGTTGTGCTCAGCGGGGGGGCGGGGCTTTTTAGACTCAGGGTATTGCTCTATGGAGAAACCCCTGGAGTATCCATCACTCCCTGGTGTTGAAGAAGGCCCGGGTTCTTGGTCCCACGGGTCCAGGACTAATGGGAGTGGAGCCTCTGCACTGAACTGTCCAGCTCAATCATAATAAGGTTAGAAGATAGCAGTCCCTCCTATTTGTAAACGAAACAACCATATTTTGAAAATATGTACAAATATTTTATATTATTCCTAAGCCAAGCGTTTGTTATTGCTCTACCATCCTAAACTGAACCTTAGCTATTGCCTCAGTCGCCAATTATTACAGTCGTGACAGCAGCAATATTTTTATAGTTCTTAATTTGCAAAGAAGCGTATGGGTAAAAACAAATTGTGAGGTTCTGTTGCATATTTTAGTATTGTCCTTTTCATTTCCTTGTTTGTGTTGTTTTAAATTTAATCTATTTGTAGATACAAAATTACTAAAAAATTATAGGACAACTTCATATGTCTTATTGTTACAATTGTTTTAAATTACTAACTAGAACTTAAAAAATAGGAAGTATATGAAGTTCCTCACATCTCTATTTACAACAGCTATTTAAAAACCTTATTTGAGAGCGGGACATCCGTTAAAAGGCTTTGCTTGCATTAGCAGAATTAGGCACCAAATGTAGCATTTATAAACCTATTTCATTTACGGCAGACATCCTAAATACAGTGCAAACAATAGAAAATTTAAGTTTTTGATTTTAAAAGAATTCTCATGAAAATCTAAGATTTCGGGTAGTTGCATTGCAAACAATGTGTATACCTGCTTAATTCGTAAAAGTAACGATAGACAAATTCTACATAGAATTCGTTTAACCCATCGAAATCTCCGTTGTGTAACTTGGTACATAGATCTAATTGCGAAATTTTTTCTATTAATACTCGTATTTACATTTTTCGAGATATATTCGCGTGAATTTAATTTTTTTTTCTTCGATCTGCATCACTCGGAGAACAAATATTTTTCACCCGTTATTTGTATATTTATATTTAAATACAAAAACCAATGTTCATACCTGCGCAGATATCAAACTAGAATTTAAGAAAACAATTAAACAAAATGATAATGTACTTGTGCAAAGATTAGAAAAGAAAACTACGAAATTACGAACTGTGGCATTTGTCAGGCATTTCTCAACTAATCGCGCTATAAACAATCATTTACACTAGACACAATTATGCAGTTATCGTCTCAAAAATGACACTAACAAGGGAACTATCACTATGCTATGCCTGTATTCGCTTGAGAGATTGATGACATCATGTCTGCTCTATGTGAGGCCTTTCTGCCAAAAGTTAGGTGCGGAGTATAGCTGGAAGTACCCCAAATAAGTCCAGAATGCGTAGGAACGTATAGGCATAATGACACAGCATTGTACGTAAGGGAATATTTACCCTGATCTACACACGTCCCTCACACCTGGCACAGAGCTGACGAGGGATGTCCAGCAGCTACAGTTCGTCCGGTTTATCTTGAAACACGGGAATTAGAGAAAGAGCGCACTATTGCCCGAGCTCTTGTAGGTAACCCATGACTGCCTAATTTCATATGGCACCACTTCTATGTGCAGTTTGTCTGGTTTATCTTTAAACATGGGAATTAAAGAGAGGGGGAGAGGGAGAATGCATTACTTCCCACGTAGGTAACCCATGACTGCTTAATCACACATCGTATTACTTCCATGTAATATCCCGATTGATTCCGCGTGATCATATTATAGCTATCCCTTTACTGCTTTCAAGCGCAGCGCTTTAAAGACCACTGGTAGATGGCGGTAGTACCTATAGATATACCGTACATTAAGACTTTTTGGAGATTGACCTTCTTCTAAATTTATTATGAAATTGTCCAACATAGCAATTAATCTCTCTTTTCCCGAGTACATGTTTTCTACCTCCTTCATTGGTTTATGCCCATATTAGCTCGATATTATTCGTATAACAATGACACGGAGGTAAGGTATATCCATTTAATACAAGGTTGCAATCAATTGCGTACAATTTGAACTTATCTTTGTTTCTCTTATCTTGTACAACACCGATTTTGATACCATATTTCCGTTACTACATATTTCACTGTCAATATAAAGTACTTTTTGTAAATAAGCAAGCCCTGTATTGGGTGTAGCACCCGTCCCTGTCTGACGGAGATTAGGCAGTCACGGATAGCAGTGGCAATGTGTTTACAAAACTTTTCACTCCTCCCTTGTCACAGGGAGGGGTAGCGCTAAGTAGGTCATGTTTCAAGTTAAACCAGACCAACCTGACTTGCAAAAGGTCGCATGTGGCACTTTCCAGGCTTCAGTTTGGGGCGTTGCGGTTCTCTTCCTCAGCAGATTTTTGGTGCACATGGATCATATACAGCAAGCGTTTTACCATCAAATTTTCACGTTCGTGGCTGTATGAGCATAGTAAGTTTTAAATGGGCGACTCTGCTCATCCTGCAGTTTAGTAACTAGGCAGACCTGAAATTCACATAAGATGCCAAATGCAGGTTTTCCCAAGTAACCCTTTGAACTCTCAGTAACTTATCTCCCTGTTTGTCACCATGAACATGTACAACTGAAGCGATACAAAGAAAGTGAACCAGGAGGTTGTGTTGATATTCGGAAAACACCATGGATTATAAGAAATTAATTAAATTCAACCTACTCAAGGAGTAATATTCACACTATGTTAGGTGTTTATCGCAGTTACATTTTAAACTTATATAATACATAGAACATAGATTAATCTTAAACATTGCGTTTAATACTACATTACAAATCAGGTAAAATTAGTTTAATGTCAATATAATTACATAACAAAATTTAAAATTTTCTGGCAAATTAAGTGTAACACATTCAGAATTTTGCGGAAAAATATATTGGACCAGCCATCCTGAGGAGTAAAACGGGAACTCCCGCCTAAAAGCATGTCAAACTATTGGCACAAATGACAGCAATGACAGCTGGGAACTAAGACTGTTCAAAGGTATTGTGGGAAACTCAGCAAATGTTAGCACAGCTAGCGAAGTGTAAGAAGAGGAACAAGAAAAATAAGACAAAGTGAGGTTATTGATTAGCACGCCAAAACAGGTGGATATGTGACATATGGGCAGCTGTAAGTGACACATTCGACACCGAGGGAGCGACACATGGCCAAGTTTTTCACGGACTCATGAAGGAGATTGTCTCCTAGGAACATCCCCGTTGAGGGTTTCCCTAAATCCTCTTAACTGGCAAATGCCTAGATGGTACCTTATCTTAGACCGGAAAGTTTCGTCACCAAATTTCCTTCTCCAATTATATGAATTCAACTACCTTCAGAAGGCAACTACGAACTAACGTTAAACACTACGAAAATACACACCAAGGAGGCGTAAAGCAATTAACTATACACGAAGAAAGTAGTGTGAGTTTGTAGGCTATTAAAATGGTAGGTTGGAAACAGACCGAACTTCTGTTTTGCTTCATTTAACGTACTCTCTGAAATTGAAGAGACAGTGTGAACAAATATTGAAGTGTAAGTGTTGTCTGACGACTCGTTACAGAAGCTGCATCGGTAATAATGTGTAGAGCGAGCATTTTGGTTACCGAAAGCTTAGCTGATCCACTAGTTTGTTGCAGTACAAAAGTTAGAGGGTTGTCCTGAGAGGTAAGTGGTACTCCCGCTGTGAAAGTTGTGCCTTCGAAACAGCAAGTTGGAATTAGTTTATAGTTTACGTCGTTGTAACCTGAGTATACTACTATGTAACTTATTCAATATACTAAGTTATATGATACATTCATGTAGGGCTGCGCCGTGGCCGAGCGAAGCGGCCCAAGTTCGATCCCAGGCTACGGAAAGTAAGTTTGGTGGTAGCCAAAATGGCGCTGGGGCGGGTTTTCTCCAGGATATCCGGTTTCCCCCACAATCTCTTTCCACCGGTGCTTCATTTTCATCTCATGTATCACCAGTGTCATCGCCTGTGGTGCCGCATGTAGTAAAAGTGAGCGTTAAACATTACACATGCACTTTTTTATAGATACGTGTGTGCAAAACATGCTCTGTTTGCATCCCATCTTATCAAATTTTTACGTTATTTGCGATTCTAACATATTTTCAAGTAAAGTACTTTAGTACTTTAGTTACTACGTTTATGTTTTTAAACATTTAGTAAACAGACAGTTTTAATTTAGTAGCAATTATGGTTATGTCCTTCAGGTTCGACTAACGAAATACGCCTTCCATAGGTTCGCGAAACTTGCAGTGAGCGTCGGAATTTGACTTCCGCCTTCCAGGCAGTACTAACCGATGAGCTCCCAAACCCGTTCGGGAACAAAAATGCTCACTCTAGTAGTGACTAATCGAAGCGCTTTTGATTATTTATCCTCAAAGAGACAGCAGTTGAAGTCTTGCCCATAGGAAATGCATCACCACTCAACAAATGACTTTATACACTTTTCGCTGTCACTTAAGTTCTGTCCAAGTGCTAATGTTATCTATAAGGCGTACGAAATTAGAAGACATATGAGGCGGATTTAGGGAGGGCTCGCCTATAGTGAATGTCCTATCATAGGCGTGCAGCGTAGCTTAGTTCGTAACGCACAGCACAAGCGTGAGCAAAAGACATTTTTCTTTTTCATGCGCCCAAAATTATTATTGGAAATTCGGAAATGTCATATGCCTTGTTATATGAGGCAAGAATTTTTGAGGCAGCCTCTACAAAGGCCATTTTTCTAGGACGTATGGTTCAAGTTACCGCTTCGAGAACAAACACCTGACTCCCGTGTTTATACTTATGGTTTGCTTCAGCTTCTAATCTTGCCTGCGTGTTATTCCTTTTCGTTACATAGTACTGAAAGTGTCGTTAGGAACTGCTTATATGTAATTCATAAATTAACTGACCACGGATCACTGCTGTCCAGGATCGGGCACGCGTATTCCTTGAAGTTCGGGTCAAGACTAATGCGTAACGCAAATTAAGTGCAAGGTGCTTTGTGTAATTGTGACAATAAGGAGATAATTCACATGCTTACATTGTGTTTTGTGAACTGTTAACAATGTCGCAGTGGCCAGGTACTAGGGTAAAGTACTCCGCTCCCAGGACAGAAATATTATTTTTAATGCGTACAGTTTCTTTTAAGGAATTTTCATTTGAGGAAGTAGGTAAGCCCAACTCCCCTGTCTCTCACGTAATCAAATATCCCTTCGTACGTTGTAACAGTTGCTCAACCCAACGGGGAAATTCCACTTGAACGTATGACGGTAGCGGACCTGATTCTGCTCCAAACAAGAGGCAGTTTCCATCAATGAAGTAAACTGTGTAGTCCTCTCACATCACTGCATTGCGTTTTACTGGAATTTTCCCGTTGCGTTCCGCAAACGTTTAGGCGTATAAAGGAATGTATGCTTACACAAGGACCGATCAATAGCGCTACCTGGTATGCTTTATTTTAATTATCTAACACTAAAAGTGATTAATGCTCGCCGGATATGGTTTTTTCTGAATTTTCTTTGATCGCTGCATCTACTCTACTGTAGGTTACACAATATCAAAACTTTCCACCCATGGATCCCAGTAAATTTCCCATTCGTCTAGTGAGAGTAGTATACCAAGCGCCATTTCTGTATTAAATATATTTGCCCAGTATGTTACGTAAAAGTATTTTAATATTATAAGTACATTGGGTTCAGAAACCCCCTCGTTTTTGCATGTCGTGCAAAAATGTAGGTTATTTGCACGTTATTTACAAAGAAAATAAACTAAGCTGCAAACTTTTTAATCAGCATATCATAAAATTTCGATAAGTCAGATGAAGTGTTTCAGATCTATGCATGTTGCTTTTGTTCTCTTGGCTTCACTTTGGCTCGACTTGACTTCACTATTGTTATGATGGAGTGTGGTAGTAGTCGCCCTTAATGCTAAAACCTAAAGGCTAGTTATATTATTGCTATTGTTCTAGTTGAATATTCCTATCTTTTTAATTAGGAACACGTTTTTATTCCTTTAGGAGTATCATCATTGAGTCTTATCAACCTAAAGGTTCATATCGTTTGGTAATCAGTGTTTCATATTGAAAATTAGTGTGCAAGGGACAGTTTGTTACGTACTAATTCCTCTCTAGGGATATTTCTTATATTTTTTTTTTTATTCTGCGTTTCTTATATCTTGGCCTCTAGATGCTATACCAAGACACAGTATTACAATTTTATATTTACTCAAACATAATAATTATATTGATATTTACAAACATTTTGCAGAAAAGCTAACCTACAATAACCTATCTAATCTAACCTAACTAATCTAATTACTACAGCTGTAGCTTCAAATTTTCACAATCTAAACTACTTCTACCTTGCTATCCCTAATAACTCATCTATCCTTTTGTTCTTGTGTTGATGTTGTCCTCTTCTGTCGCTTCAAAACTTTCTGTTGAATCCAAGATTGTCCTCTTCTATTAATCCTTCGACTAGGTGATGTTCCTCTTCTTCCTTTGGTTGTTGAATCTGGTTATCCATATTCTGTCCTCGAAGTCGTTCAGATCTTCTCGGTGTGGAAGGTGGTTCACGATATCTATGTTCAATATTGTTTCTTACTAGTCGTTGCTACCGTCTTTGTTGATTATATTCATCCATTACTATTGTAAGAACTTCTCTGCTGCCAGTTCTAGTACTTTAAAATCTTCCCTCTTCCTAATAATGTTCCACATACATTTCCCTGCTAATTCTTTTCTCTCTTCTTCTAGCTGTTGAGTATACCTTATACATTCAAATAAAGCATGTTCCGGAGTATCTGCTTCCATGCAGGTTGTGCACATGGTTTCATCTGCCTTTCCTATCTTTTTAAAGTATGTATTTTGCAGTCCATATCCTGAAATGTATTGTATTACACTTCGTCTTTGTTGGGTCTCCTTTAATTTTAACCTCTTATTTATACTAGGAAAGATTTCGTGTGTCCTTCTTCCTACATAAATTTGATCCCATTCATGTTGCCATTCTTAAGTTAATACGTTCCTAATTTCTCTCCTCGTCCTGCATGGAGTTCCCAATAAATTTTCAATATTAGTGAATTCTCTCCGCTTCACCCAAAAGTAGGCTGCCCTTTGTTTAATCAACAAATCCAATGGTCATATTCCCACTATCACTAATAATGCCATTGTAGCAGTCGTTGATACTGCTCCTGTGCAACGAAGTAAAGCCTGTCTTTGGTATTTCCGTAGAGTATCTATATACTTCCTCAATTTTACTCTATGTGCCCATATCGACACTTCATACGCAGTTATACCCACCATGAAACTCATATGATATCTATGAATTGTACGAGGAGAAAGCTTAAATATTCTCGTAGCTATTGTAGATAGTTTCATTAATACTTCATTAGCTTTCATTGCTACAGATTTAATATGGGTATCAAGGTGTTGCTTCTCATCAATATACACACCAAGATATTTAGCAACATTTGCTCTTTTGATGTTGATGTTATTTAGTTTGACCATGATCTCTTTTTAATTTCATTTAAAGTGCATAATTAACGACCTCTGCGGAGCAACTTCTAATTTGACTTGCTTACACCAACTATCAAGAATTCCAAGAGATATCTTAGATTTAGCTTCCAGTTCAATCCGAATATTAGCTACTACCAATATTAATAAGTCATCTGCATATTCTATAACTTCTAATATTTCAGGCGATTGTTGCAAACTATTTAGTATCGGTTACGTTAAAATATACCAAATGAGGGGTCCTAGAACCGATACCAGAGGGAACCCTTTAGTGATTTTTTTTAGATATGATAGTAATTTCTCCTCTGATGTGTACTCTTCTATTCATGCAGTAATAGTTTAATGAATTTTAGAAGATTCTAGGGTATTTTCTAGCTCTTAGTGTTTGAAATAATTGAGGCCACCATAAGTTATCGAAAGCAGCAGCAATATCTATAACTTTTCCCAATACATATCTTTTATCACAATGATTTAGTGTAGTCAGAGCTAAGTTTATGGCATCCTCTGTAGAGCATCCCTTACGAAATCCATACCGCATGTTATACCTATCATTATTCTATATTCATTAATTCCATTATATAACAATTTTCCTTGGAGTTTGACTAAGTTGTTCAAGAGACATATGGGACGGTATGATTTAGGTTTACTAGGAACCCTATCTTTTCCTTTTTTCAGAATTACCATATTAGCGTCCTTCCAAATATATGGTACTTTACCTTCCACAAGGCATTGATTATAAAGTTCATATACGTATGGTGCGATCTCATTTTTATTATTCTGAATAAATGCTGTTGAAATATTATCTGGCCTAGGAGCCCTTCGTTGTTTTAGCTGTTGCATAGCCTTTAAAATTTCAGTTATATCCAAAGGATATATAGCACTATAATTGATATACTAGTGTTAAAATTCTGCCCTTTTCTATCGATGTTGATCGCCTTCATTGTATTCTAGATCCGATGGTACCATCTTAGTCATAAGTTCATATATTAAATCTCCATGTGGTGGTGTACGTTCCGTCATCTTCACCACGGTAGCAATAATTTCTGGTGCTGATATCTTTTCCATTATTATTTTATATGGTACTCCCCATGTATCATCCTGCAGATTTTCTTCTATGAATCGTTGCCAAGATTCTCTACGTGTTTTTTCCAATTCAGACTTATATTGCATCTTTTAAATTCTAATATATATAAATTTCCTTTTCGCGTGCTGGCAGCTATTTTTATAATTTCTACGCGTTTTCCTAACTTTTCTTCTTAATTTTTGAAGTTTGTCTGTCCACACTTTATATTCTGTATTTATGTAAGTACCTTCTTAAGTGAAACTTGCATGGCCTTCTCTATACTAGTCATGAGTTGTTTTGCTTTGGCATTTATATCCTCTCCTGTACGTAATTGATCTGGGATTTGTAGACTATTTCGTAGTATATTCCAATCTACATTTTTGAGCTGATATGTAGTCTTCCTAATGGTACCTTGTAAATCTCCTTCAGATCTCAAAGCTACAAAGTCCAAATAAATTAAGCTATGATCACTCGCGGTTAACTGCTGTGCTACCTTCCAGTTTTTAATCCGATCTGCCACAATCCCTCTGGCTAATGTTACATCTATATTCTCAGTAGCATCTATCCGGTTCTCATAGGTATGTGGATTCAAGGGCTGATTCATAACTAATAAATTATGATTACCAACAGTTTCCTTTAATTTTTTCTACGAGAGTCCGGATACTTACTCCACTTACTCCATGGTATAGATTAGAGGTTTATTATCATAGACATTCAGTATTTCTTACATTTTGTTATTATGTACTTCTATGTCATCCATATACTGAAAGTAGTGATTTCACTAAAGAAAAGTCATACCATTTATGCATATTTCGATGCTATTTTTATGTTCAGTACAGAATTGTGAAATGTTTAGTAACTGTATGTCTTTGTTTATTACAATTATAGTTGCTTTTGGATTCTCTCCATCTACAATGACTCGAGCCGCAGTTGGTGCATGTATGGGTCTACCATTGATAACGTACGGTTTCGTATAAAAATTATATCAAAATCCATGTCCTCTATAAGTCTCCTAATTTCTTGCATCACTGTCCTAGATCTTTGCGCATTTATCTGTCCTATTCTGATGAGTTTTAAAGCCATTTGTGTGATATAACATTTTCAATATCCACATATTCATTTTCTCTTTATCTCCTGGACGACGATGAAGCTCCATTTCGTTGTAACTTCTCTTCATCAAATATTGAAATGAGATATCCATATAGATGTATCTTATTTATTATAGTTAGCATCACATTACACATAGTCATTTGTGTTTATTCTTCCATATTTCCTTGTGCCCTATACACATTTTTTCTTACTCTGTTGAGATTTTTCTTCAAGCTAAACCTCTTACTATAATTATTCTGAATATCCTTATCCATAATTTGTACGATTGACTATTTTTTCCTAAAACATGTTATATGTAGGACATGACTTTTTATCTTTACAACTAAATATCTTCCCTTCTTTTATTTCTTTGTCTGGAACTACATGGAACTCTGAAAGCTGGTTGATCTTTGTGCATTCTTCCTTTGTGTGGTCCTGTTTCCTACAATGAATACAAACTTCCTTCTCACTTTTACAATTTTTGGCCATATGACCATAACTTTGGCATTTCATACATTTTGCCACAACAACGTAGTTTTTAACGTGTACAGCCTGAAATCCCAGGTATAACCTCTCTTGTCTTATCAATTGTATTTTTATTTTAGGATGGACTTCTACTACATGGTGAACTTTCCTCGCTTCTTTAGGCCCTGTCTTAAATCTAAACTTTATTTTGGCATCAAAGTTTTCGCAGGTCATCATCTTGGAAATTTTGTTTACACATATTATATTATATATCTTCTTTTTTCTCACTGCTTAATACATCATAAATAATAACTAATGGATTTTTCTTAGTTGCCTATTCCACTGTCATATCCTTCTGTTTTAAATTAGGACTGTTAACTATTTTGACAACATCCTCTTTGTTATCCATCTCAATAACCAAGGTCTTATCAGTTGCTCTAATATTATTTATTTTTACCTTTTCCTCAGAAGACTTTTGGGTACTTCCAGCTGCAAGTCCTTTGCTGATACGCCTTTAGTTGAGGGTACTAATACCACATGCGTCTGCTTCTGTACTACTCTGTTTACCTTCTTAGTGGTTTCTGGGACTTTTTGTTTTACCGAAGCCTGTTTATACGACAATTTAGCTGTTTCCTTCTGAGATTTAGGAGCTTTATTCTCTGTCCTACGTTTCTCATTAGTATTCTTAATTGCTCGTAATCAGTCTGCAGCTTAGCCATTAGAGCACATAATTGGCTCTTACCACTTGCAGTCATGGGTTTATCCACTGCTATTACTGCTTTGATCTCTGCCATAGTCTCATTCCATTTCGGTTCATACTCCGGAAGGTTCTCCACCATCAAAATATCTAATGCTTCTTCAGCCCTTTTACTGCAACTCGGTTTAGTTTCATATTCTTTCAGTTCGGGAGATCGCATAAGTGATTTTCTAGGCTTAAAGATATTTTGTTCAGACATTTTAGAATTATCACAATTCCCACTGCCCGTTTGCTCCTCTTAGCCAATAGTATAACTATTGCGCAGGGTGGACTTGCGTGAAATGTTGTAGTACTCTATTCAGGAAAAATAAAAAGTGAAGAAATAAAGAAAGAGAGAAATATGGATTGTGATCGGATATGGATAGGATATGAATTGGAAAACCTGTACTTTGAGCAGCACAATCATAAATCGAAAAGTCAGTTAAATAACAAACTTGGTATTTAAGACCATTGTTGTCCAAGAAGACTTTCAAGAAAATCGAACCATTGCTTATAAATCTTTACTTGGAAGAGTATTGGAAAATGTATAGTTTCTCAAATACGACTGCGCTAGCGTTAATGAAGATATATTATTTCAACGTATTTTATGCCACAACAAAAGAGTGTCCTCAGTTTTTAGGAATGTCCCTATTAGACTAACTTAATCTGGCTTAAATTTGTGCTTATAACGGGCAAACCGTTACAGACGGACAAAGCCTTAGTAGGCAAAGGGCATATATGTTGGACGAAATTAGCGCGCGAAAATTAGGGTACCTTTATTTTTGTACCGCACTGGCGGCAGTCCAGGGGCAAAAGGCGTATCTCCGGACGGCGAATGCAGCGGTGTAAGAATCAGGTCGCTGGCTCTAATACTTTATGAGAAAATCGCAAAAAGCCTGTTCCCCAACAAGGAAAAGATTACTAGTGCACCTTCCCGCACGTACATATATTTTGGAGCGCCGTCGTTTGACCTAGGACAAAGATACATATACGCAGGCTTATAGAACTCGCAACGCACTAACCGACGGCACAATCTCCGCCGTCCTAGCTCTAACGGCTCGAGAGATATTAGAGTTTGAAGATTCGGTGAACCTTACTTTTTGAACGCAGCTAGTTGCTTTTGTATGTTATGATTTCTGTATTTGAGAAGGAGCAGATTTTAAAATTTGGTTGAAATCGCTCGAACGGTTCGTTCGGGAGGCCCAAGTAACGTTTTAAAAGAACTTGTGTTCTGGAGTCCGGTAAATATGTTGTATGAGTTCATATGTACACCTTGATTTTGTGGCGCGGTTTGAGACACATCACCTAACTTTCGAACCAAGGACCGGAGTGATTTGCGAGAGATGTCAAACTCTTCCTCTAGTCCAGGACTTTCCCCTGTTTCTGTGGATTCGGTTATGGGAGTTGTAGTTTTAACATAGCGACTCGTAGAAAATTCGGGTACCTTAAATAAGTAACTTGCGGTATCGATATATGGTTTTGGACCACTGATTTTGTTAGAGGAAGTAGACAAACCCCTGGATACCGAGTTTGGACCTTATCCGCCAAACCGTGGCGTGGATAATTGGCTAGAGGGAGCGTTGTCCTGGTGCGAAACCGACTTCAGTACGTCAACTGCGAGTCGGAGAACGAGGATAGGTGATCTAAAATACATATGAGTCAAACAAAGAAGAGCTCGACTAGACGATTGCAACGAGCCCTCACTCGAAACAGTAGCTGTATTACTTTAGGAGATACGGGCGAAAAACTGTAAGGCTGTCCGTCAACCCCGAGAAAACCCAACTTTTAACCTTTCGTCCTAGAGCAAAGGTGTGCATACCCACTCATGTAGATTTGGACAAGAGAAGTCCAAAGAGCCATAATCCGATCCTGTATCTCTAATACTTTAGAGGTTACGAGCGAAAAATGTAAGACTTTCCGTCAACCCCGAGAAAACCCAACTTCTAAACCCCGTGTCCTAGACAAAACGGTTGCTTAACAAATCTTGAACATCGGGACTAGAGGAATCCAAAGAGCCAGAACCCGAACCTGTACCTCTAATACTTTGGGAGATACGGGCGAATTACTGTAAGGCTGTCCCTCAACCCCGAGAAAACCCGACTTATAAACCGTGCGTTCCGCACAATTTATAAGAGATATATCTTCTGTTCTGTGCAATTAACCATTTCCGAGCCTTCCCTAATGGTTCAAAGTTTCCTAAATTATTATTTCCCTTAAACAGGACTACCGTGAAATAGACGCAAAGTTCACCTATTTGTCACTAATGGTAACTTACAATCACCTTCTATTCGACACAAATACAGCACTTTGACACGTCAATACTTTGTGTCTTTATAACCTTTTGTGCTGTAACATTCCTTTGGTCCTACAAACACGTTAACCTGTAACACGGAGCTGCACACCGATTCTAAAAACAACTCCAATATTCACACGTAAACTGCTTCGCTGCCGGGTATACATAACGGCGAATCCTTTTTACAAAGTCGCACTTACTGACTCGTGAACTGCTTAGTGCATCGCTTCGAATCCGCCGACTGTTCATCACGGAGCCTTGAACCTAACACACTTCTACTCATTGCTCACTGACCGTCAGATTCGTGAACTCATCCAGCGCGCAGACTCCTTCCCCAAGGAGCCAGACTCAGCTCAAGGCATCAAACTACATTGCTCTTACTACTCCTACTGCTACTACTACTACTACTACTACTACTACTACTACTACTACTACTACTACTACTACTATTACTACTACTACTGCTGCTACTACTACTACTACTACTATTATTGCTACTGCTACTTCTACTACCACTACCACAGCGCAAAGCGAGGAGGCATACCGGAAAATAGTCCAAACACACAGAGGTTTACCTAAGGTTTTCGCACAAATACGGTGAGTCCAGTGTTTTCTTCAGATGCAATCATGTCTTCAAGTGGCATCTTAGACCTGAAGTGTTATAAAAATAAAATTGATGCTAATTACAAATTTTCTGCAATCTCCTGGTGGAATAGAAGCAGTCATACTGGGCGCTACCAGTTTATGTGTACTAAACCCTCGTGGACACGCGACAAGGCAATATTGTCCTCGGATGGTAAACAGACACACACCGAGCCACATGGCATCTCCCATAACAGAATCTCTTACGTAACCTTTGTTACAAATAACCTTACCCCACTGACATGTATCCATCCGCATAAAAGTGGCTTCCTTTTTCCCGTAATTGGTTAATACTTTCGGCGCCGTAGAAAGCATAGTCTAGAGTTGAGTTTTTTATTTTAAAAGTGTATCTATATTCTTGAGACATTCTTCGAAGATGTAAATTTAAATCCCGGGAGTTATGTAACGCTTTTTAACTTCAACTGTTCACAGATATTTGTACAGAAGAAGTGCACGTGCGCCGTTGCGCACAAACACAGACACATAAATAAATATTTTGGATTCAGCAAGTTTGACAACATGCACTTTTGGTGTAATCTCATTTCATGCGTGATATGTTGTAGTACCCTATTCACGGTAAATAGAAGGTGAAGAAATAAAGAAGGAGGGAAAGAAGGAGCAAATGAAGGAAAGAAAGGAAGAAAGAACGAAAGAAGGAAAGAAAGAAAAACAGAAGGAGGAAGGGAAAAGGAGAAACAAAGAAAGAGAGAATGAAAGAAAGGAACAATGAAAGAAAAAAACACAGAAAGAACGGAAAAGAGAAGGAGGAAATAAACGGAGAAAGAAGAAAGAGAAAGAAAGAAAGAAAGAAAGAAAGAAAGAAAGAAAGAAAGAAAGAAGAAAGAAAGAAAGAAAGAAAGAAAGAAAGAAAGAAAGAAAGAAAGAAAGAAAGAAAGAAAGAAAGAAAGAAAGAAAGAAAGAAGAAAGAAAGAAAGAAAGAAAGAAAGAAAGAAAGAAAGAAAGAAAGAAAGAAAGAAAGAAAGAAAGAAAGAAAGAAAGAAAGAAAGAAAGAAAGAAAGAAAGAAAGAAAGAAAGAAAGAAAGAAAGAAAGAAAGAAAGAAAGAAAGAAAGAAAGAAAGAAAGAAAGAAAGAAAGAAAGAAAGAAAGAAAGAAAGAAAGAAAGAAAGAAAGAAATAAAGAAAGAAAGAAAGAAAGAAAGAAAGAAAGAAAGAAAGAAAGAAAGAAGAAAGAAGAAAGAAAGAAGAAGAAAGAAAGAAAGAAAGAAGAAAGAAAGAAAGAAAGAAAGAAAGAAAGAAAGAAAGAAAGAAAGAACGAACGAAAAAAGAACGAAAGAAAGAAAGAAGAAAGAAAGAAAGAAAGAAAGAAAGAAAGAAAGAAGAAAGAAAGAAAGAAAGAAAGAAAGAAAGAAAGAAAGAAAGAAAGAAAGAAAAGAAAGAAAGAAAGAAGAAAGAAAGAAAGAAAGAAAGAAAGAAAGAAAGAAAGAAAGAAAGAAGAAAGAAAGAAAGAAAGAAAGAAAGAAAGAAGAAAGAAAGAAAGAAAGAAAAGAAAGAAAGAAAGAAAGAAAGAAAGAAAGAAAGAAGAAAGAAAGAAAGAATGAAAGAAAGAAAGAAAGAAAGAGAAGAAAGAAAGAAAGAAAGAAAGAAAGAAAGAAAGAAAGAAAGAAAGAAAGAAAGAAAGAAAGAAAGAAAGAAAGAAAGAAAGAAAGGAAAACAGAAATAGGAAGAGAAAAGGAGAAACAAAGAAAGAAAGCAAGGAGAAAAAAGACAGAGAGAGGGAGAAATAAAGAAACAAACAATAAAAAAAGAGAGAGAAAAGAATGAAAGAAAGAAGGAAAAGAGTACTGTTCAGTGAAGGGGCTTGGCCAAGATATTAAACGTTGTGTAGTTTGTTCTGTCAAGTAGCTTGTCCTTTGAAGATGACCACGACAGGATGGTCGAAACATTAGTTTTATCTAACATGACAAAAACTGGATGGCCAAGATATTAGATGTTGAGTAGTGAGATCTGTCCAGCAGCTTGTCCTATGATAGCGACCACCACAGGATGGTCGAAATGTTAGTTTTATCTAACATGACCAAAACTAGATAGCCAAGGTATTAAACGTTGTGTAGTGTGTTCTGTCCAGCAGCTTGTCCTATGATAACGTCCACGACAGGATGGTCGAAATGTTTGTTTTATCTAACATGACCAAAACTAGATAGCCAAGATATTAAACGTTGTGTAGTGTGTTCTGTCAAGCAGCTTGTCCTATGATAACGACCACGACAGGATGGTCGAAACGTTAGCTTTATCTAACATGACAAAAACTGGATAGCCGAGATATTAAACGTTGTGTAGTGTGTTCTGTCAAGCAGCTTGTCCTATGATAACGACCACGACAGGATGGTCGAAACGCTAGCTTTATCTAGCTTGACAAGAACTAGATAGCCAAGATATTAAACGTTGTGTAGAGTGTTCTGTCAAGCAGCTTGTCCTATGATAACGACCACGACAGGATGGTCGAAATGTTAGTTTTATCTAGCATGACAAGAACTAGATAGCCAAGATATTAAACGTTGTGTAGTGTGTTCCGTCAAGCAGCTTGTCCTATGATAACGACCACGACAGGATGGTCGAAATGTTAGTTTTATCTAGCATGACAAGAACTAGATAGCCAAGATATTAAACGTTGTGTAGTGTGTTCTGTCAAGCAGCTTGTCCTATGATAACGACCACGACAGGATGGTCGAAATGTTAGTTTTATCTAGCATGACAAGAACTAGATGGCCAAGATATTAAACGTTGTGTAGAGTGTTCTGTCAAGCAGCTTGTCCTATGATAACGACCACGACAGGATGGTCGAAATGTTAGTTTTATCTAGCATGACAAGAACTAGATGGCCAAGATATTAAACGTTGTGTAGAGTGTTCTGTCAAGCAGCTTGTCCTATGATAACGACCACGACAGGATGGTCGAAATGTTAGTTTTATCTAGCATGACAAGAACTAGATGGCCAAGATATTAAACGTTGTGTAGAGTGTTCTGTCAAGCAGCTTGTCCTATGATAACGACCACGACAGGATGGTCGAAATGTTAGTTTTATCTAGTATGACAAGAACTAGATAGCCAAGATATTAAACGTTGTGTAGTGTGTTCTGTCAAGCAGCTTGTCCTATGATAACGACCACGACAGGATGGTCGAAATGTTAGTTTTATCTAACATGACAGGTGAACTTTGATTTAAACATGTAATATTCGGAAATATATACCTATAGATAAAGTAGAAGGTTGGAAGCTAACTGGCCGGAAAGAGATTTAAGTTTGGCTGATAGCTCTTATACCATCACTTCAATATTGCTAATTATCTTGTCTATTTACATGATTACTAGCTTTTTAGAACGTTTGATTGTATATTATCTTTATTGCAACCATATTCAAAAGCTTTCTGTTGAGACAATGTTGCAGAAACCGAAGATGTTCCTGCCGCACTTTTTTGTTATGATCTTTGTTTCAGTATTTTGAGAAACTTCATTTTATATATGCCTACTCAGGTTTAGCTTTCGAGTTGCACAACTTAATGACTTTGTATACTAACATTTAGAGATGAAGTGTGAAGATGATTTAAACTGTTATTATTAAGTTAACCACTGGCGCGACAGTCCTTAGAGGGCCAAGGCCTACCAACCCGACTGCCAGGCTCACGCTCACTTACACATGCAGAGGTGGACGAACATCCAACCGATACCGCGAGAAGATGTGGTCAGCATCTCGGCATCCCCCAGCCGGAATGTTGGTTTCCGTAACCAGGACCGCTTATCTAGCGTAAGCGCCTCACTTTTCTCACGATGATGAGTGGGCACCGGTCCTATACCCGGGACCTAAAATCCCCACCACATGGTTCGGATCGAACCCGGGGCGCTTTCCGTGGCCAGGGACCAAAGCATGCTGCCTTAGCCCGCTACGCCACGGCGCAGGACCAGACTGTTATAATTACAGTGAATAAATGCCAAATGTTTATTTGCAATATATGGACAGTTTTTCAAACATAAATGCAAAAAGTTAACACACGTTTAATGATGTTCGTAACAGAAGCTCGATCATTCGTAAGGAAGAAAGTCAGAAAAATTTGTTCTTCTATTCATGTCATATTAAACCAGATAAGCACTTGAGTTATTTGATTGCTGATTATGGTGTAGGTTTAAAGGCGATATGGGAATACAGTAGCTTTTAGCCGTTAGTCAAACTTTAATGCTAGCGTCAATGTGATGAATAGGGAAGGCATTTCTAGGTGATAAAAAGTTAAATATATTAAACTGCCCGGTATTGGGAGAATGGCCGGTCTACGTCATGACGTCTCTCTTGCATATTTCGTTGGAGTCCCGTCATTATTACTTAGATTTTCAGTGTCTACTTGACGGCATTCTAGAGCATGGGCAATTCGTTTCATAATTTAAACCGCTGTATATTTTTCAAACACAGATTCGATTTAATTTTTAATGTCAGATTTTTTAAGCTTTTGAGTGAGTTGATTTTTCGTTTCTACATTAAGTATCTCTTTAAAACTTTTTATCCAGACAGTAATTGTTGCTTCTATCATTTATGGAAGCGCACAAGAAAGAAATTAGCATCAATATAAGCCACGTAATTTCTTAAACAACTGTCACGTAGCGCATTTTCAACAATTACTGTAGATGACATTTTCATCTTTATCCAGTTCAACAACAATCGGCTTAAACCTCTCAAAATATTGCGCATGGTACACCACTGCTGAAAGCCTAGTGTCTCAGTGAGTAAGAGTTAATGTTGGTAGAAATGGTAAATTGGGATTTCTGTTTCTAAAGAGATCAGCATTCTTAAGCGCTTTAACAAACACCTTCTTTCCATTGGATAACAATTTGTCCAAACTGGGGTACAATGACCGAACAGTTTCGTACACCTTATGTATCGCGTGTACAACACAAGTCATATGTGTCATTTTTGGATAGCTGACCCTAAGTGCTTCTGCTGCTTTCTTCATGTAAGATGCTGCGTCTGTCAAAGAAATAAGCACATTATCTTACTTAACACCATTTGGTCCAATTATGTACATATCTGCATTGGAGGAATCTATCAATATTAATGACATGCTGCCGACCCTCCTTAGCAAGTTAGTAAAAAGGCACTTTTAGAAACGGCCTCGTCTATTTTACGAAACCCGACTACTATATTTCCCACCTTTCTTGCTGTTTATTCTTGAGTTTTATTACTACATTCCAACATTTTCTCATTCTCTAACTCAGCCCCCATTTCTTATAGTAATTTGTACGTGGCCATTTGGAAGGTGGTGTTTCCTTGAAGTAGATTCTTTCGGGGCTACCTAGTTTGTGTGCGTCACGAGAAAATCTTTTAGCCTCGGAATACTTCATTTGTTTTAGAGAAATATGCTCCGAAAATAATTGTTGTAATAAGTCTGAATAGGACTATCCACTAGGAAGTTTAAGAATTTGAACTGGAGGATGTTGGCCCACTACATCGAGAGTACCATGAGGCCAAGAGACGACCTCCAGGACTTAGACTTCTCCGGCCACATTAAGCGACATTAAGCGCCAATATCTTCGACGTCCTCCTTCTGAGGTGGATCGACTTCCTATTATTAAACCTAGTGAGCTCTAGGGTGCATTCTGTGCAACGAGGGTTGTTCAATAAAGAATTATCTTAATTTTCACGGACCTAATTTTCGCACTAAAGTTCAAACTTTTTATATTCTGTTAGTTTAATGTGAAGCAAACACGCCTTAATAGTTTCATTGTTGGTACGCCCGGGTCACGCCTGTGAGAAGCAGGCAAATTAAGACATGTTCAGTATCACCTACCGCTGCAAATGAGGTAACATGCAGTTAAAGTTGATGTTAGAGGAAGATCCGGAGTTTCTTTCAAACGCAATCACTACTGATGAAACTTGGCTGCATTATTTTGATCCTGAGAATAAACAGCAAAGCTCGGTGTGGAAATCTCCTTCATTACCAACCTCCAAAAGTCAAAAGTGGTTTCTTCTGCTGGGAAAGATACGGTCATCTCATTCTTTGATATTCATGGAATGGCATGCGGCGCTTCGGCTTCGTTGTGCCCCATGATGCGGTCTGGGATGCCGACCTCTTTGCCCTGGCACTCCCCATCATGCACTTGAAGCTGAATGAAGATACATTAATCACTTTATCATTAATCTTGGTACAGTGAGTTGATGTCGATTTTACAAGCCCGTATCCTTACACCAACCATAGCCATATCTTACAATCCCCAATGACTACTTGATGGTGTTGCATATGCTACTGCAACTTGCTTATGAAACTTCTTATCCCCTCAAACTTTTCCAATGAAACACATACTGTTAAATATGGCTATGACATCACATTATCGGCTTTCAGGCGGCAACAGTCCTCTGCGTTCCGAAACTACCGTCTAAAAACGAGCTTTCCTGAGAATTTTATATCTTGAAATTATTTTAATAATATCATCAGTGTGGAACTGCAGTATCATTTTGGCGCAAGCCACCACCTACTGGCTCTATATTTTCCAGGATAGTTATACTTGAAAAACGTTGGCTCCCTTTCCTGTTTTTCTGAGAGTTTCAAACGATAAGCATGATGCTTGAAACATGGCATGAGTTGGCCAACATTTCGAACAATCAGACTATATACAAATTATATCTACAACGGAATGGGCTGCGAAAGTACCTCTGTAAAAGTACATGTTATAATTGGAATACGAGAGACAAGTGGTCGTGAAAGAATGAGTTAAGAAAGTTGTGTGATTGTAGCACCTTTACTTACTATTATAAATATATATTTTACACAAGACAATGTTAGTTACCGCAGTTTTCAGCAAGGAATATTAATTTACTCAGAAGCCATGCAAGCCTCAATAGCCGCTTGTTCTCTCCAGAGATGGCGTTATCTTTGTTAACTTATAGTGGACAACATGAATTGCGATTAAACAAAAAGTTTTAAAAGATATGCAGATATTTTCCCTACATGTGGCGTAGAATTACAGAGTGTCTTATTATTTAAAACATATGAGTACCTAGAATGTATACAAACGCAATACTGAACGTACAATTATTTTGGTGTGAGAATTTAAGAACGCTGAAGTGAATACAAGTTTACGGCCTTTTCTTAAGGTAGAACATGCTTAGATTAACAATTAATTTGTCACCAACGTAAACAGTTGTGATATACACTTACCAATGAGCATTGAGGCCCAGAAGTAGACATCCAAGAGTATCTAAACACACTCGTAAGACTTCCATAGACGTAGTATGATTACCCATGACTATATACCACAACCTGACATTGGCAGTCCACAAAGTCCTTGCTCTTAGGCAAGGCTGCCGTGGTGCGCAGGCATCCCCCTCCCACTTACACGACATAGTCACTAGAAGTAAGGTTATGATCTACCATTCAACTTAGAATTAACCTCAAACGAGACGCAGCTTATACGCAGATCTAACAATCTTACAACTAGGAACCATTGACCATCGCAATCAGTTGCGAAGACAGGAACTGCCATTTTACCTTTAACTATAATTTTACTTGTAGAGATAATGCATGACTAACGCTTTCTTAGCGCCCACCACTAGCATTAATGACACGTTCTGCCCGCTAAAGGGTGGACAGACCATTAGTTAAGAATTAAAAGCCAAGGCAAACAAAGCAGTATAACTCACACATGACTATCTCCTCTATCATTGGGGACGCATCTTCTAGGTTAAGACAGTGTTTCCTATTGGAAACGACACTAAAATTTAAAATAAATAAACAAGAGACTGGACAACGTTTGCCTTATTCGTTTACCATGTTGTATTTCCTAATCTTCGTATCTTCTAATGCCATAAAGTAATTACTTATTATACAAAAATAATATCGAACATTTTAATAACTGTGTGTGAGAATGGAAACACTCAGAGGTGAATGTAAATCAACGTGCTTTTGCTTACGTGAGATATATTTTCCGGGAGAACAATCAGACTATATACAAATTATATGTACAACGGAATGGTTTGTGAATGTACCTCTGTAAACCTACGTGTTATAATTGGAATACGAGACATATAATAGACATAGTTTACCAGAATCCAAAATAAAAGTGAGATTTCGACGCATATATAGGTAGTTACAAGAGCTAGTTTATAGTTTATATCAGATAACCCGTTCCCTTTATTTGCTAATCACTGTTTCTTTTTTCTCCCGCATTACTTACGTATATAAAAAGAAGCACTGGAGACATTGCACCCCTTAACTAGGAATTAGATATGCATATTACAGCAAAAAATAATGATTTGAGACTTCCAAAATTAAAACAGCTTAAAAAGTTCTCTCTCGGTCTCTGTCTCCCTCACTTTCACTTTCTATCTCTCTCTTTCTCTTTATCTCTCTCTCTCTCTGCGAACAGCACAACTCAAAAACAAAGGATTGTTATATATCAAACTACCATGTGTTTAAGATATCATGACAAATGTATTTCTTAAATATTCTACGAATGTCCTATACATTTTGAAATATTTTCACGTAACTGATAGATAAAACCTTACTACACAAAGTGTGTGCATCTAGGTTAATCCGCACAATTTTTGTTAATTTATTTTATGGAATTTGCCATTCTCCATAGGTATATTACTTATTATCTTTTGAAATTCTTAAAATATTGCTCAACTAGGCAGCCGCTATTCCTTGTTTCTCCCCCTGGATATGCAGCAGTTAGTTTATAAACAGTAAATCTACTGATATTACGCTATCACTTACAAACTATCAACCTTTACCATATTTGAACCCGGGTCCTTGAGATGAGCGATCCAGTTCCTATCTAACTGTGCTACCCATATCGATATGTTTATATCCAATTTTTGATTGGAACGCAATACTTTCTCTTCTTAGGTACTAAGATGGTAGCCACGAAAGGCTATTCATACACTATGTAACATTTCCAGAAGTTGGACTGAGTTGGGGAGAGGTTAAGGAAGTCTGTCCTCGTCCCATGTGCCTTAGTGTTATTATTATTAGTCTGTTGTTAGGAATAGCCTACAAAAAATATTTTCTGGCTCATCGTGCAACAATTTCCTACAAAGTGTGGAGCTTAAATTAATTACCTGGTTTGTGCCTCTTCTAAATGAAAGAAAAGAGAATGTTGAAGAAAAATCTGATATCAGTTATCAAAAGAAAACTTCAAGTTTTAAAACAATAGTTGATGGAGTACCGCAAGGTTCACTGTCAGGGCATTTGCTATTTCAGAACTATATAAAGGACATCTCACTTTTTATAAAGCTTATCACAGGTACAATTTTATTTGCTGTCATAGTGAACAGAAAAAATTGTAATGGGTGTGCAATTAAATACAGTTATGGTTTGAATTGTGTGTCATGTGGTTTTTGCTTAAAATGATAAATTATCTGTGAACTGAGACAGAAACCGCAGTTCGGGTCGGAAACCGCAGTTGGGGGAACAAAAATCCATTAACTTAAGGAATGTGTCAAGGGGTCGAGGAAGAAAACACTCCCCTAATGAATGTGAGAAGAAGTCTGAATATTTCTTCCCATGACCCCGAAGGTCAAAAAGGAGGGACAGAGGGGTGAGAGCCTAGTAAGAGTAAAAATAGGAAAACGAACCTCCAATAAAAATGGTTATGCATCACGTGATACGGGCGGAATAGTCACGGAAATAGGAAAGGGGCGTGCTAGAGAGTCTGCGGTAGGAAAGGACGCTGAGAATGGAGAAAAGGCGCGACACTTCATCGTGGATCGTTTTCTGTGAAGGTAACGTTGTAACGAGCAGGTTGTTTGGGAGCAAAGTTGTAATCTAAATGTTATATAAATAAACTGGTGGGAAAATCAAGGAAGCAGAGTGTATTTTCATTTGATCGCTGGACCCTGAAACGGAGTCGCTCTCCCATACTGATCGCTAGTCAGGAGCAAAATCGGTCTTTCGGTGTAGGAGGATCCTTTATATCCACCGATTACCGCCTCAAATGGCGCCCAACGTGTCTTAACCACCCAGCGAGCTTCCACAACCAGCAACATCTCCTTCGAGACCATCACACCGAGACCGAGATTACCGCCCAGAGACAACACCAGAGCAACAGATGCCGAGAACGAGATTACTGTCCGGAGACAACACCCAGAGCAACAGACGCCGAGAACGAGATTACCGCCCGGAGGCAACACCCAGAGCAACAGCAGATCACACCACGACATCGTAGACGGACACCGCGGACAAGGTTGCTGAGCACGACGACAACAGGACAGCAACAGCCACCACTTCCGACGGAGGTAAACACCAGCAACATCACGAGTAAGTACCCTTTCCAAAGTCTTTCCACAAGGGGCACTCACTGTGTAGGACAAGTCTAGCAGTAACACTAAAAACTGCGTAAAATTTATATGATCCTGAGAAGTGGCAGGATAATTAACGCAGACATGCAGGAACAAATCCAAGGGCAGCCCGGAGATATCGCTGTGCAAGAAATTAGTCCTGAGGCAACACTCAGCCTCACGGCTACGATGCAACAGATGCTCCAGCAGCTCCAAAGCAACCTAGAAACTAAGATGGCCGAACAAAGCCAACAAATAGAAAGTAGAATGTCAGAACATAGTCAGCAAATAGCAGCAAGAAACAGCATGTTAGAAAATAATTTAGAAGAAAAGATTGCAGAATACACAAACACGTTGAAAAGACAATTAGAAGGTAAAACAGAAGAACAGAATAAGCAATTAGCAGAAATTAGGTTAGGGCAGGCCACTATAGAGGCAGAATTTTTGAATATGCGCACAGAGGTGCACGGTACACAAAAGGACTTGGAAACCAGCAGAGAGCAGCTTACACAGATTTCACAGCATTATGATAATGTGCATGCCGTGCAGTTGAGGGAGGAGATGCGAAACACCTGTGTCATAATACAAAATAGGCAGAAAGAAGCAGAAAATTCCACTCATAATGAATTGATAGCAATTAAAGCAACCCTGACACAGGCAGACGAAGCTCAACGCTCAACTGATAAAAGAATTGATTACCATGCACGAGAAATGGCATCACTCAAAGAGGCTCTTAATGATTTAAAAATATGTAATGACCAACCTCAGAGTAATGACATTTCAAGTGTACCAACAAGACAGCGACCGATGAACACGTGCCAAAACACGTCTTCAACAGTACCTATGGAAACATGTAATAGTGTTAGCCAAGGGAGCATATACAATAACTGTATGAACACCGGGTACCCTAACCATTTTCACTTGTTAAATGAAATAACCGTGCCAACATTTGATGACGTGAGAGACAACGCGAAGCGTTACATAATGGACCTAGAGTATTACTTTCAGCTCAAGAACATTCCAGATGATTTTAAGATAATAATAGTTAAACGAGGCTTGCAAGGGCGGTCACTGACTTGGTTTAGGCTAGCAGTAGGTGACCACACCAGTTACACCGACTTCAAACAACACTTTTTAACAAAATATTGGAAAGGCGCAACACAATATGCTGTCCGAACGAACATAAATACAGGAAAATATCCACACAGAGGACGATCCATGGTGGATTACTTTCTAGACTTAGCGCAACAAAGTAAAATTTTGGACCCTCCCATGGAACCTCAGGGATTTTTTAGTTTAGTTACGCGACACTACCCAGAACAGATAAAATATCATTTAACTGTCGCACGACCCAGTAAAATTAGCAAGACAATCGAACTTTTGACGGCACTAGAACCACCCAGGACTGAACTGAACCCAGGACTACGAGATAACAGGACGTCGCAACATGCCCAAAACTTTAGTGGGACGAGGGCATACAGCACTGGAAATGCCAGACATAACGACCAGACACACTCCAAAGACCGGTACAGAGACCAGGTACCCACAGAAGACACAATTCCCGATATCACCAAAGACAACCCCGAGAAAATCCTCAATATGCCCAGCGAACACATTACATAAATTTCATGCGCACACAACGAACATATCCAGACGACACGCCAATGACAGCCATATTATCGGAGAGAGACGGCATGATGTTTTTCAAAGACCGTACAAAAATGACTTCCCCAGGGAAAATTCTGCAGGACGCCGATGGATCAATAATGGTTATGACCATGATAACCGACCACACACGACGGACCATCGAGCAGAACAAGCACCTCATGAGAACCATGAGTCAGCAAGCAAAGAAACAAATAGGAGTAGGTCCCCAACGACAAATTACAACAACGTTGCAAGGCCCAAACAAAAATGGTTTGCGAACCAGACATTTCTCCCAACCACCCACACATCCCTAAACGGTGTAAGTGAGACACACAATACGGAAAACTAAATTCGGGTAGGAGACCGTTTCCTTTTTCTGCCTCGAGGTATGTTAAGAAGAATGGAAACACTAAAAATACGATGGCGCAACTACAGATACACGATGAGGATAAAGACTTGACAGTTGGAAACAATGCCGGAAACATGAACACGCATACAATACAGCAAGACATAGCAGAAACGCCACAAACAGAGATCACCATAGCAGATGAAACTTTCCTGGCAACGCTAGACACTGGAGCGACAGCATCTGTCTGTAGTCTAAAATTCTTTAACCACTTGGAAGCTAAAGGCATACACCTACAAACGTTACCCACCAAAAATGTGTACGTACTAATGGCCATAGGAAGACAGAAACAACGTATACAAAAACAAGTTATGATTCCATTCACTTTAGGCCAAAATCATGTGGAAGTCATTTTTTTTTTATAATACCGCATTTGGCTGTACAAGTTATTCTAGGAAGCGATTTCTTCCAAGCATTTCACGCAAAGATTAATTACGCAGCCAGAATTTTAACCATAGGAGGCAACAACGAAGAGCTGCCAATTCCTTTTTCCCAGCAGGCAGTTCCCAACATGCAATTAACAGAAGCCGAAAACCAA
Source organism: Mantis religiosa (assembly GCA_030765055.1). Lineage (NCBI taxonomy): Eukaryota > Metazoa > Arthropoda > Insecta > Mantodea > Mantidae > Mantis > Mantis religiosa. The sequence goes on along the minus strand of CM060950.1, from coordinate 293,009,849 downwards.
TTGGAGGAGGAACAATTTTTTGTTCAATGCATTAATATAAGCAAAGATATTTACCTAGTGATTTTAAAGACTGAGGAAATTGTTAGCGCACATGAGAGCTGTTAAAGTTTTGCGTTGATTAATGGCGAGGGAACTGACCTATTCGGCAGGGACGAAAAAGCAAGTTTTTCCCCTGTCACGATAGTAATAAATGGCTCCATGAGAGTGGGTGTGAGCGACAGACCCAAACAGCTGGAGGGAAAGCCACCCTTAGAAACCGCATGCCAGGTCCTTGACCTAAAGTTACAAATGCGTTCCAAATTAGGGGAGAAAGTGAATGGACTCACCCACTTGGACGAAAGACAAAAAGAATCTCTTTTATCTGTTCTGTGGAAGAACAGAGCTGCTTTTACGGATAAAACAGGCCTTTGTACATCCTTCTGCTACGACTTTCAAATTAAAGAAGTAAAACCATGGCACTATAAATGCAGGAACATTCCAGTAAATTTAAAACCAGCCGTGGAAGACGCCATTAAAGAAATGCTAGAACAAAAGATAATTCAAGAATCAAATACCCCCTACATAAACCCCCTCTGCATAGTGCGAAAAAGCAATGGGAAAGCACGCATAACAATAGATTCCCGGCACCTTAACCAGTTTATTCTACCAGATAATTTTCGGGCAATTGGCATAGAACAAATACTCACCAGCATCGGAAGAAAAAAATGGTTTTCCTCCATCGACTTGGCAAACTCGTACCTACAAATCCCTATACCACCACACTTAAGAAAATTTACGGGATTCCTATATCAGGGTCGAGTGTTAGAGTTTCCCAGAATACCGTTTGGCATGTCAGTAAGTGCAAGCGGATTTTTAAGAGCCATGTATGCCATATTTGGAGATACTGCTCAAGAATTCCTGACCGAATATATCGATGATTTTTTACTACACGACAATACGATAGACGAACACATACAACATTTGGATTACGTCATTACAAAATTAAGATCAAACGGGCTGACGTTGAACTTAGAAAAAACCAAATTCTTCCAACAAGAAACCAAATTCCTAGGATACATCATTTCGGAGAAAGGTATTTCTCCAGATAAAGAAAGAATCCGAACAATTGCAGAAATCCCTGCACCAAGAAACATAAGGCAGCTACGCCGAGTATTGGGCATATTTCAGTATGAGGCACGATTTCTTATTAATTACGCTAAAGAAGTGGCACACCTTAGAGAGTTGTTAAAGAAAAGCGTAAGATGGCGCTGGACGAGCACACAACAAAATGCATTCGACAGAGTAAAAGAATTATTCGGACAAGCTATTTTATTAGAACGACCCCGCACCGACAAACCCTACTACATTTACACGGACGCATCAATTTCTGGTTTCGGAGCAGTCCTATGTCAAAGAGATGACAAAGGACAACAGTACGTTATAAGTACGGCATCTAGAAACTTGACACACACAGAGAAAATAGCATGTGTAACGGAACAGGAAATAGCAGCAATCTTTTTCGCTATTCAAAAATTCAAAGACTACATCTTTAATTGCAAAATCATAATATTTTCGGACCACGTGAGCCTATCATTCATTAAAAAGTGCAAATTAACAAGCTCAAAAATCTCTAGATACATACACGAAATAATGTCATATGATGTCACCATCTCACATATACCTGGAAACCAAAATATCTTCGCAGATACGCTGTCTAGACTGACCAAAAAAGGAGCCATACCAGAATGCCAAGGCAACACACCTGAAGTACACATCCTAAAAATAGACACCCATCTAAACAAAATGTTAATCAAACAAGTAAAAAACATACGAAAACTTCAACAGGAGGACCCCAAATTAGCAGACATTTTCAATACAGCTCCAGATATTCAGAAGGACACGAAAGGATCATTTGGAAAACGCGACGGAATCCTGTACAAATTGCAAGGTAGACACCACTTAACATGGCGGACGTACGCACCACGCGTCATAGAAAACTTAACTATTGACTCGTTTCATACAGCCATCATTCATGGAGGAACCGAGAAGACATGCCTGACAATAGAACAATATTTTTACATTCCCCGATTACAACATAAAGTTCGTCAACGCATATCTGCATGTATCATCTGCCAGAAAGCAAAACCACTTAACGTGAAATACGACACACCACCAATTTCCATACTCCGCGACAAGCCACTAGCATTGGTAACAATCGACTCACATGGACCATTACCTATGGGAACAGCAGGGATGAAATATATTTTCGTAATGGTGGACATATTTACAAAATTTGTGAAATCATACCCAATGAAGAAATTAACAAGCGTAGCCTATGCAGCAAAGATCATAGAAGACTTTATACACAAATACGGCAAAATGGACGATATTTTGGCAGATAATGCGTCCATACATAGGGGCAAAATATTTATGGATAAAATTAGAACTGCAGGCATAAAAATTTACAATTCAACCGCGTACCATCCACAAAGTAATCCATGTGAAAGGACCATACGGGACTTGTCCATCTTTCTACGCATCCTCACCTACAAAAAGAAACATACCTCGTCGGTTCCCCAACTACCCCTGATAGAACGTGCTATGAATAACACCATTAATCCAAACACGGGAATAGCTCCAGTAACACTACTTTTGAAGGAACCATCTGAAGACATAATCCCAGGGCTACCTAGCACCATTCGCACCAAGGAGCAAAGCGAAAGTCAACAGATCTTAGAAGCCTTTGAGTGCTTGAGAAAACGCGCAGAAAACAGAAATAAAAAGAAGAAACGATATAGGAAGAAATGGACACCGCAGTTAGGAGAAAAGGTGCTGATAAGAACGCATAACAAGTCCTACCTACTGACAAAGACATCACATAGACTGCATGTACTCTGGGAAGGACCAGCTGTGATCATTGCTCAATTCGGTGACCGTTCTTTTGAGTTAGAAGATGTTAAGGCAAACAAAAAATTAGGCAGGTATAATTTATCTTTATTGAGACGCTTTAGAGAATTGACCATTGCCAACGACAAGCTATGATTTGACGCATCCCGAAGTCACTGACCTCATTAACTGTAAGGCAAAAATTATTGTAAAGCTAACTGTTTGACGCAAACAGGATTGAAGTATAGAGATAGAGCGAAATTTTTGGGAAGTAAGGACCCGAGCTTAAACCAAATGCTACCCTTGTCTACACAAAAAGAATAAAGACACAATTGTAACAAACAAAAAAACAATTATATTTCCTGATATTCGAGTTATATGTTTGTGATTCAAAATAACAAGAGTGTGATAGTGCACGAAGAAAGAAATCTGTGCAAGATATGCACAATTGAATTGCGTGTGATAGTGTACGGAGTGTTAATTACCCACAATATTGCAATGAAAGTACAGAGCTCAAAAGACAAACATGCACCAACCAAATATGTCAATAAAAATGTGAAGGCAAATCCATTGTTCTGTATGCCAAAAGAAAGTGTAGACTTGCACAAGAAATGTAAAATACAAATAAACAGAAATATTTAAGGGCTCATATATGTAACAATGTATTTCAGGATATTGCTAGGTAACAATGCATTTAAGGATATGTGTATATCTAGGTATGTATATACTTTGTCTCTTGTTCAGTGTATATGTAACAGCTCCCGAAAACTCCTTGCTCGTTCGCGCGTTGATGGAGCGAAGGCCGATAGGAAGTAACTTAGGAAGTAATCCAGTTCACATAATTTTTGTTGACTACTGTTTAGTGGGACTTTCGAAGGAATTTACAGTTTTCCCAATTAAAAAAAGAAATAAATAAGTAAATAAAAGAAAATTGCAATATTCCTCCGAAGGGCATTTCGAGACAGAAACCGTAGTTCGGCTCGGAAACCACAGTTGGGGGAACAAAAATCCATTAACTTAAGGAATGTGTCAAGGGGTCGAGGAAGAAAACACTCCCCTAAGGAATGTGAGAAGAAGTCTGAATATTTCTTCCCATGACCCCGAAGGTCAAAAAGGAGGGACAGAGGGGTGAGAGCCTAGTAAGAGTAAAAATAGGAAAACGAACCTCCAATAAAAATGGTTATGCATCACGTGATACGGGCGGAATAGTCACGGAAATAGGAAAGGGGCGTGCTAGAGAGTCTGCGGTAGGAAAGGACGTTGAGAATGGAGAAAAGGCGCGACACTTCATCGTGGATCGTTTTCTGGGAAGGTAACGTTGTAACGAGCAGGTTGTTTGGGAGCAAAGTTGTAATCTAAATGTTATATAAATAAACTGGTGGGAAAATCAAGGAAGCAGAGTGTATTTCCATTTGATCGCTGGACCCTGAAACGGAGTCGCTCTCCCATACTGATCGCTAGTCAGGAGCAAAATCGGTCTTTCGTTGTAGGAGGATCCTTTATATCCACCGATTACCGCCTCAGAACTTAGACAAAACAAAGTTTGTTAAACTTACAGCTCTTCATACTTCACGCTCGTCGACAGAAATTTGGATTAATAATGTTATTAAAAGAAATTGGCTAAGCTATACTTCTGGGCTTTCAATTAGGATATAAAGATTGGCAACTAGCATAAACTATGTCTTACACAAAATCAGCTTTGTCCGTTGTCCTGTCAGACCACTGCTGAAAGAAAGTTTTATAGATACACTTATATTAGTATACTATAGATATTGTAACTCTAGTTTGGAATATGATATATTATTATATGAGAACTCAGTAGGACTTGACTGGACTGGATTACTTTAAGGAGAGTAATTGACACGGATACCCAAATGCGGTCTCTTGTACCTATACTCCCAATAGGGGGCAACTTCGGAAGGAAGGATGAGGTGAGAGGAGACAGAGGGCAGCTGTGCTAAGGAGACGAGCAGTTCAGAGGGCACATTTATTACAGTCTACTATATGCAAGCTCCTAGGCACGCCAGGAAAAAGCATACCTCACCCTTCTGTAGTTCGGATACAACCCCATCACAAGACTGAGTTCGGAGACTGATAAACGTCCTACCAAAGGAGGAAGTTTTCAGAGCATATCATTCTGTCATGCAACTCCAAGACAACCGCCGTACTCCAGGAGAGAGATGACGTAACATCATGGTGAGAAATGGAGGCACGGGAAATTTAGGACATGTGTTTAACCCACCCGACATTCGCCTGCTGAACTGGGAAATCTCCCGTAAGAAACCCATGGTTCAGGTCGGTTGGCAAAGGGAAGCGAACCCGTGGCTTCAGAATGCGGGCCTTGGAAACATGAGCCATTCTGCTCAGGAAGTAAATGAATATGTCTTATGCAAGAGTAGGCTAAAGGTATAATTTTTGTTTTACACTGCGGCACAGAAGACTGAAGATTTTAACCCTTCCTTATATGTATATATTGTCAATCTGAAAGTCCTTTTACGCATTCGGGCTTCAGTTTTAACAATTAATCGAATTTGTAAAATAAACAGTAGACAAAGATTTAACTTCCATCACCCTAGCCAAAACTTTGTTTCCAAACAAGTGTGTATTATGAGACCAAAAATTTAACGCTCTTCCTAATAATCTGAAAGGAAAAAACGCAATTTCATATCCTTTAATATTGCTATTAGCAAGTAGCCGAACTCAAAATCGTTTTCTTTGGTACTAGGTATCTGAATTACAGATTATCGCCTTTGTGGCTCTGTAAGATGAACGGAGCTGTTCTAATAACAAATAATTGCCAATTTACGTCAGATGCCTAATCAAAACGTACTTAAATGTATGTGTATTGAACAACAGACAAAGAATGCTACCCATAGAAAATGTAATACCATGAAACGTGGAAGCGAACTGAGAAAAGTCAAGTTAAACTTAAATAATGAAATTACCGAATTGTATTTGTACATATGAAACTGGGAGTCTACAAATTTGCATATTGCCTGTAAAAGTGCGTCTCTGGTGTTAAATATTCAAGTGTGTGTGCTATAACACTGTACATTTTGTGAGATGTTCAACACAGCAATTTGTGACTACTAGCAAATTAATCGAAAGCAAATGATTCAACGACAAAAAACTCGAATTTGAAGTCTCTTGCAATTATATATTGGAAATAAAGTTAGAAAAAAATCCGTAGTGAATAACGCAAAATATATGGAAGAATCGTCATTTATTTTACTAAGCATAACAGAACTAAAAGTTAGCTAACGAATCATATTTTAAAACCCCCTTCATACACAATATAATTTGTTTGAGGGAGACATCCGTACTGCAAGGTAAAGCGAAAGCGATTCTCGAGTAGAATTTTAAAGTACGTTGGTACTTAAGTGTACATTATGATTTCCACCACAATTAACTGAAACATCAGTAAGTACAGTACAATATTTCCAAAAATATCTGGCATATAAATTTTCAATGTTTTCTTGATGAAAAAACGGTCAAAATAAACACCGTTTCAAAGACTTGCTTTCTTACACTGCAATATATATTTTTTTCAAGTTATCGCTGTATTCACTGAAGCTGCACTTTGTCTTAAAGCGGCAAAGAAAAATTAAATCTAAGCGTAATCTGAACTACGCACTTGTAATATGTTGTAAAACTTCGTGAATAAATACACATAATCCGTCTCAGTATAAGATACTACCTGTGGCGCTATCTCTGGACAGCGAATCCAGTTTGGTTGCTACTTCTCCTGGTGGACAATCACTATAAGTATCGTCGACTGCAGACATTAAAAGTGTTACTCTGTCACTCCGCCCTAACACTAAGTCTCATTATTCCATCCGCTCCAAATTAAAGGAAAATAACGTATACAGAAGTGTTTCATTAACCATTCTATTGTAGATACAAGAACGCCGTTAAACATCGGGCCAGCTCATTTTAAATTGTAGTGCATTTCTTACAAATTTACAAGAGTAAATTAGCTTTGTTAAGATATAAAGGGATTAGGTATTGATTAAAATAACAGAAAATGTCAAAATCGTTAAATAAATAGAGTTGCCTTATACTGTGTTTTTTTAAAAAGATTTGTCTTTGAATGAATCTGTGCCTATTTCTAGAATATAACAGTTGTACATTCTGATTTTGTATTAAACATTAAATACATTGATCAAAACATTAGAGATAAATAGAACAATAATACATTCCAAAAAATAAAGAAAGATTTTGAGAATTTATCAACATCCCGTATTCGACATACATCGTTGGTGGCAACTTACTATTGTAAGTACTGCAGTCCCAGACATCACCATCTAACTCATATTATTTAAGTTATTGAATTTATCAGGTTGACTCTGTTTTTCAGGTTTGTGTAAAATCTTAGCCTATATACGGCTAGTGTGATTTGGTAAATAAATACAAATAATCCATCTCAGTATAAGATATTATCTGTGGCGCTATTTCGGGACTGCTATTCCAGTTCGGTTGCTACTTCTCCTGGCGGTTAATCACTGTAGGGATAAAATATTGGGCCAGTTCACCTTAAATACCTTGATCAAAACATTAGTGATCTGTAAATAAATAAGCAAATAAATAAATTAATCAATAAATATATAAATTGTTCTACAAAAGTATCTATTGTACAAATATATAATTGTATAAATAAATAATAGCATAAAAATGAACAGCAACCAAAATGTCGAGTCTCAAATATCAGAATTTACTGTTATGATTTGGATTCATGTACAAATGAGAAAGTGTTGCCTTTAAGAAAATTTGAAGTAATATTTGTTATTCTTCCAGATATGTTCTCATGATTGACGTTTCATGTCCTTCAAAGTGCTTAAAGTTATCAGGGCAGTTTTTGTAAGTATGAATGTTATAAGAGTATATGCAGGAAACAGAAGAATTAGCACTACGATTTCTATGAGCTAAACACTTCGTCTTATTGACGGAATTGCATTATGAGGATAAACAATTGAAGGTTGCGAAAGGAAAGAGTAAAGAAAAGGCAAAGAGGTTTGAACCATTTTGTGGTCGTACAAAGACGTTTGATTCTGTTTCGTTTATTTGCATATCGGGAGATAACAAATAAATAGAAGGAAGTAAAATGTTGCATAGCGTGAACAATGAACAGCAACACCAATGTGAAATATCAATTAAATATCCACATTTACGGCGATGATATTGTTTCGTGTAAGAATGGGAAGGTAGCGCCCTCTGGAATTAGCTTTGAGTACTACTAATCGCTCTCCCAGATAGTTTCCTCTGATCACAGTATCATGACGATAAATAAAACACAACAAATAAGTAATAAATAAAAATACGACGTTGGATAAATTAAAAATTAAACCGCAAAAATAATTTCGAATATCAAGTAAATAGAAAAATTCGCCGCTATGAACTTGTTTCGTTTATGAATAGCGGAGTAGCGCCCTCTAGAATTAGTTTTGAGTACTATTCCATATTTTTTCAGATTTCCTATTCTGAATACGGCTTTCTATGTTTCATTAATGCCTAAAAATTATTATGATACTCTTAATTTGTGCTTAAATATGTATGTCAAGAAGTCGAATAAGGAGAAACAGAATACCAAGTAGAAGAAGAAGTAAAGTGAAAGAATAACCGAAAATAGGTTCAGTTGGGAACACTGCAAATACTACGAGCTAAGCGCTTCGTCTCATTGCCAACATTGCATTGTGAGTAGAAACAATTGAATACTGCGAAGGCAGAGATTAAAAAAAGTTCAAAGAGCTGTGTATCATTAGGGGCTCGTAACAAACAGGATTGAGTACGCTCCAGTTATTTCTGTCTCGGGAGATAACAAGGAAATAAATTAGTAAATAGGTAAATAAGTAAGCAAAACATACGCAACGTTTAAATATTTAAATGCCAAATTAACTGCGATGATCCTTTTACGTTAACGAATGGCGAAGTGGCACTCTCTAGAATCAGTTTTGAGTAATATTCGTCGTTTTTGCATACTTTTTATTTCCAATACTGTTTCATGACCATAAATAGAAAGCAAAATGGAATTACGCATGTCTGTCGTTGTCATCATGAATTAGGTCTAAAACAATTGGGTGATTTTCTTTAATTTTTGTTAGTCTCTATCCTTAAGTAGGCGCGATAGAGATAAAAAAAAGCTTATAAATTCAAGTCCATCTTTAATTGGTAATGGATAGAATTACGTATTGGACTAGCGGGGTTTGATGTGTAATGCCTCAGGAGTTCAAGTGCTTACTCGCTAATAATCCTCAAGTTACCTCTCAAACCCCATAAATAACTATTAATTTAATGCTGGAAGAAACGTTGGATGCAGCAGCATTATCACAACTTTCCAATGCCACTCGTTATGTCAAAGAGAGAGAAACAGTTTTAGACTTTAGAAATGTCAGAAATAATCACAATGCAATTGTGTTAAGTGAACGTTTCATATTTTCAGTGTAAGTCTAAGAACAAACTCGCAACTGAAGGTAATGCCGCGCTGCAACATTTTCAAGTCATTTAAGTGGTTTGCAGGTAACTAGTAAAGAATATAAGATATTGTTCATGACACTGCATGACTGTGTTCAGTTTTACTTTCTCTATTACGTACATAGTAGGCACAAGTGTTATTGTATCCCGCCGACAAGTTGGACACTAGATTTCACTAGGAATACACGTTTCGAAGTCCCCTAAAAATTTATTTTATCCATGTAGTGGGTTTGTGTGTGTCTTTCCCTGGACAGTTCGTCTTTCTGCAGGACTCAAAAAGGAAAAGTTTCTTTTAGTACTTATATTTAACGTGCTTCCAAAAATACCGCTAACAAATTTTCAAACGTTTCTCACATAAAAAATTGTTAGCATGGAAAATTGTTCAAAGAATGTTGACCTTTCAATAGCGAACTAGAATACGTACACCTTCATAGCAAGAGAGGTCATTTAAATGTTTAGAAGAATATCTCATGAATCCTCACGTGAAATACTTAGCCCACGGTTAAACACCTTATGCGAGCTTGTAACTGAGTGTTTTTGGACTGCCATGTTTCTGAAATCAAATGGTGATGATGATGATGATGATTGATGATGATGGTGGTGATGATGATGATGATGATTGATGATGATGGCGATGATGATGATGATGATGATGATGATGATGATGATGATGATGATGATGATGATGATGATGATGATGATGATGATGATGATGATGATGATGATGATGATGATGATGATGATGATGATGATGATGATGATGATGATGATGATGATGATGATGATGATGATGATGATGATGATGATGATGATGATGATGATGATGATGATGATGATGATGATGATGATGATACGATAAAGAAATTCCCACAACCTATGAGAAATTACAGTGAAAATCATTTAAGTATTTTAATTTAGCAGTCTTCTCTCACACATAATCGTTTTTTCGTTCCATATTCTCTCGTATATTTTGCAACTACTGCTTATTGACACGTAACTGACGGCCAATCAAAATATAGTGCATCTGATGAATAAATCTAGAATTTACTATGAAACTTTGTAAATAGTCAATAATAGTCTTCCCGCAATAATATATTACAGTTGGTGCCATCTCGGTGTAGCTGGTCGAAGTAGGTTTTAAACTTTTTTTGAATATCTTCCAATCAAACTGTTGTTCACAGTGGATTCAGTTTAAACAAAAATGTCTGCTATGCTATCACCAGCTACTGGAACTTATTGATACGTGATAAGTCATCTTTCTCTCGTTATGGACTGTGTATTGTCGTTATGTATTAAACAGTAACCTATACATATAATTTTTCTTAACTTAAAATGCCTACATCACAAAAAGCACTCAGCTATTTCTCAGATGGTATTACCTGTTATTAGTTTGAATTTGAAATACTTACACTTTTTGTTCATTCTATCGTGTACATAGCAGGTAGAAAATGTATTGCATTCCAACCAGAAATTATAAACCAAGCTTTAATTGGTTATATAAGTTTTAAGTCAATTCGATGTCATAAAATCCATTTAGTGAAGAAGGTAATCGCACGTTTGTAAGTCCATGAACAGATAAACTCAAAGGTAAAAGTTGTAATTATCAGATTGGTACTGCAGTAAATTAACAGGGGACACGAAGATAATGTGTAAAATGTTGCTACACGTCGTAAAGTACAACTTGAACCGGTTTAATGCCTATTTTGTTTTGGAAAATTCCAGAACAATAACCTGTTATTATTTAATGTAAATTTATATTGAGGAATTAATCCTTAAAAATTAATCCTTTTAAATACATTACTCCGGTATATGGGTGATTTTTGATTAATTAGAGCCAACTGAAAAATTCAATGCCATGGCCGGGATTTGAACCACTGATCTACTGATCTACGGATCTACTGATCTACTGATGAGTCAATTGGAGAATTTAATGTCAGGAAGGCACGTTGACCATGGTAGCTCAAGGGAGAGCAACTGGACGGAAACCAGTAGATCCGTGGTTTGTCTTATAGTGGTGACAAGGGGTAGCTGGGAGAAAAAACATCACTGTGCCGTCCCTTTCTGTTCCACCTGTGTTCTCGAACTTACGGGATATTTCATCTAATCTAGAACATTCTCGATCCCCCAGCTGACCCTATATAGGCAACACGCCGGGCAGTGAGTCAGTCAGTTAGTCAGAGTTCTTGGCAATCAGCGTAAGAGTTCAGTGCTAGTGTAAGGACGAGAAGACTGTGTATGTGCATCGGAGTTTACGTAATCGCGAGTGCAAGTGTAACTTTAACGGACGAACTGGTGAATTGTAATTGTGTGCAGTACGTAATTCTGTGTAATTGGCAAGTGTTAAACTGTAAGTCGGTGGAAATAAAGAACATTGTTGAGTTTGTGTAATTGGACTTTTCATTTCACGAACCCACAAAGTCACACTGGTGTCAGGAAGCGGGATGACAACTTCACGGAACATTACAACAATGGACGCGGAATTGGAAAATATTTTGGAGAAGATGATGGAAATGAAGGCCGAACTGGCATCGGAAATGAAGACGGCAAACAACAACCTCACCGCCGAGTTGAAACAAATGAAGACGGCACACGACAACAACACCACAGAGTTGAAACAAATGAAGACGGCCAACGACAACATCACCGGGAAGATGGAAGAAATGAAGGCCGAATTAACAGCGAAGACGGAAACGGCTAACAACAACTTGGCCATGACAATGACCTCAAAGATGGCAGAACTGACCACGGAAATGAAGGTGGCGAACGAGGCTCCCGCCGCCAAATTTGAAGAACAGTTGGCCGGCGTGAGGGATGACGTGACGGAGCTGGGCAAGCGGATGGGCCAAGTGGACGAGCGCGTCGAGGACCTGGTGAGCCGCGTTAACGACCTTGAAGGGAAAGCCGTCAGCAGCGTGAAGTCCCTGAACGCCATGGTGGAGGACGTCGTCGGCAGGAAGCTGAAGGATTTGAACGCCGACGCGCCGGGACGCGACACAACATCTGGGCGCGTCAAACCTCCCAAGTATGACGGCGCGTCAACGTTTAAGGTCTTCCGCCGCTAGTTCGACACAGTGGCCAGGCACAACGGATGTTCACTGGAGGAGGAGGCCGCACAGTTAATAGCCAGCCTCCAGGGACGGGACGCGGAGGTCCTAAACGCGGTGCAGACAACGGCGGCGCCCAAGGACATCTGGGAGGCCCTGGAGGATCGCTTCGGGAACCACCGCTTAGCCGCAGCATACCGCAGCCAGCTAAAGGTAAGTTCACAGCAGCCGGGGGAGACGCTGCAGGAGTTCGCAATAGCGATCGAGCAGCTAGCCAGAAGGCCTTGGTTGACCTGCCACTGGACTTCGTATCCCGGGAAGCCGCCTACAATTTTGTCGACGGGGTACGGGACAAGGAGAATCGTCAGCGCGTAATGCTCGGCGAATATAAAACCATCCACGAGGCGCTGACAGCGGCATTAAGGATGGAGGCGGCCAAAGTAACATCTATCCCGACGTCGAGAACGAGGAATGTCCGCTACGCCGGAGACAGAAGACTAGCTGAGGGACGCCGGCGAACACCTAGTGGCCTGTGTTGGGGGTGTGGACAGCCCGGACACCTGCAGAGAGACTGCCCACACCAGGAAGAGCAGCCGGAAAGCGAGTAAGGGCCATTGTGGAGAGAGGCACGTCGGCGCCATCACCACCATCCCCTCGAGTGACACTGCGCGCCGTCAGCCGGCGTATGGATGACAGCCTCATCGCGTACGGTTGGGTAAGAGGAAAGCCGTGCCGCGTGCTGGTGGACACCGGGGCGGCCGTGACCATCATCAGACCTGACGTGGCGAAGGGTTTGCCTACAAGGAAGCCGAGCCGACCATACCAGCTTGTCACGGCATCGGGCGACAACTTGTCTGTGGAGAAGGAGGCCCTGCTGGAGCTGAACTTGGGACGGAGTGCCGTGCGTCTGTGGGTGTTCGTCGCGAAGGTGGCTGAGGAGGTGATCCTGGGACGGGATGCCCTCAGGAGCCATGAGGCGACGGTCGACGTCGGCAAGAAGGTCCTGCGGCTTAACGGAGAAAAGGTTATACTCCGTCAACCCGAAGAGCACCTTGGAATTTGCAGGATCGTCTTGGACGAAGACGTGGTTTTCCCCGCGAGGAGCGAGGTGGTGGTGACGGAGCGACAGGAGGGCCAGAGAACTAGGAACATGATGCTGGACCAGAAGACGCCTGTAAACGGACTGTGTGTAGCCAGGGTATTGCTGCCGTGCCGAGAGGAGGTGCCAGTGAGACTGCTAAATCCAACGGACACCGATCACGACGTACAGGCCGGGACGGAGTTGGGAACGTGCGAGCCCGTGGTGAGCGTAACAGCAATCGACAAGACACAGGAGCCGGCGCCGAAGCAACACCTGGGACCCCGGCTAGAAGGCTTACTGGAGAGGGCGGCCGACCACCTGACCGCAGAACAGCTGGAGAAAGTTCGACAACTACTGAGGCGATACGAGCGCGTCTTCAGCCAAGGCGATAGTGACTACGGCCGCACGGACAAATTGCTTCACCGCACCGACACCGGAGACGCCCGGCCTATTCGGCAACCACATAGACTCGTTCCGCTGGCGAAGCAAGGGGCGGTACGAGACATGCTGGAGGACATGAGATCCAGGGGAGTTATTGAAGAGTCTGACAGCCCTTGGTGTTCACCTGTAGTCTTGGTGACGAAGAAGAACGGCGAGCTGCGCTTCTGCGTAGACTACAGAAAGCTGAACGCTGTCACCCGGAAGGACTGTTTTCCCTTACCCCGGATTGACGACACCCTGGACACGCTAGCTGGCGCTCAGTAGTTCTCGACCCTGGACCTGAAGTTGGGTTACTGGCAGGTAGCTCTAGACCCGAGAGACAAGGAGAAGACCGCATTCTCGACGGGCCAAGGGCTCTGGCAGTTCACGGTTATGCCCTTTGGCCTCTGCAACGCACCAGCTACCTTCCAACGTCTGATGGAGTCAGTGATGAGAGGGCAGACTTACGATGCCTGACTGCTATACCAGAACGACATCGTCATCGTCGGGAAGACTTTTTAAAATCACCTCGAGAATCTGAGTAAGGTGCTACAGAGGCTGCAGGCAACCAACTTGAAGCTGAACGCGAAGAAGTGCCAGCTCTTCCGCAAGGAAGTTAACTACTTGGGCCACATAGTCTCAGCAACCGGAGTGGCCACAGACCCGGAGAAGACAAAGGCCGTGAGAGATTGGCCTGGCTCAAGGGATAAGAAAGAGCTGCGCAGTTTCCTGGGGCTTTGCAGTGATTACCGCCGCTTCATTAAGGGGTTCTCCAGCATCGCCAAACCCCTTACCCGCCTGACGGAACCGGCCTTATGCTTGGACAGAGGACGCCGAAAACGCTTTCCAGCACCTAAAGGAAACCCTGTGCAGTGCTCCAATTTTGGGTTTCCCACAACCGGGTGGCGCCTTCATTGTGGACACCGACGCCAGCGACCATTGCATTGGAGGTGTCCTATCGCAGATCCAGGACAGCCATGAGCGGGTGATAGCCTACTAAAGCCATCCAAGGCAGAGAAGAACCACTGCGTCACCCGACGAGAATTATTGGCGGTAGTAAAGTCCTTGGAGCACTTCCACAAGTAGCTGTACGGTCAGCCATTCCACCTGAGGACTGACCATTCCGCCCTAACCTGGCTATTGAGCTTTAAGAACCTGGAAGGCAAAGACAGCACGTTGGGTTCAGAGGCTGCAGGAGTACGACTTCACCTCGGAACATCGTAGAGGGAAGAGCCACGGTAACGCAGACACCATGTCCCGAAGACCCTGTCCAGAAGAGTGCGGCCAGTGCACAAGAGTGGAAGAGAAGTAGCGTGCCGCAGCAGTTCGAGTAGTTGTGGCAGTGCCTGCTGAAGGCTGGGATAGCGCAGGCCTGAGGAGGGAGAAGCTGGCGGACGCAAACTTGGAGCCACTTTTGTGGGAAGTGGAGGCAGGGATGAGGCCAACATGGGAGGAAATCGCATCGAGGAGCGCCACCTACAAGTCGTACTGGGCCCAATGGGACTCGTTGAAGACCAGAGAGGACGTGCTGTTCCGGGTATGGTAATCACCCGATGAGAAGACGCAGAGAGAACAGTTGGTCCTTCCCCGGAGTAAGGTCCCGAAAGTCTTGGAGGAAGTGCACGCCGGTACTTCGGGAGGACACCTGGGAGCGAACCGAACGATTGACAAACTACGGCAGCGCTACTACTGGCATGCAGCAGTACAACGTCGGAGCGCCATTCGAACGGATCGCCGTTGACATTGCTGGACCGTTCCCAGTTTCCGACCGAGGCAACAAGTACCTAATGGTGGTCGTGGACTACTTCACCAAGTAGCCGGAGGTGTAAGCCATCCCAAACCAAGAGGCAAAGACAATCACAGACTGCCTCGTGGAGCAAGTGTTCTGTCGATTTGGGGTGCCGTTAGAGCTACACAGTGTCCAGGGTACCAACTTTGAGTCCAACCTAATGAAGGAGGCACTACAAAGGCTTGGGGTGAACAAGACTCGCACTACGCCTCTACATCTCCAATCGGATGGCATGGTCGAAAGGTACATCAAGACCTTAGAGGAACACCTGAGGAAGGTCGTGGCCAGCCATCAGCGAGACTGGGACGTCAAGGTGCCACTGTTCTTGCTGGCCTACCGCTCGTCTACACACGACACAACTGGGATGACGCCAGCCAGCTTAATGTTCGGCCGAGAGTTACGCCTCCCTTGTGACCTGGCTTTTGGAAGCCCTCCGGAAGCGAAACAGCCAGTGACCGAGTATGTGGAGAACACAAAGTCAAAATGTATATAACTTCTGATATAAGAAATCTAGATACTGGAAATTTAAACTTGTAACAAGTTATAGATCTGGAATTTCAGAAAAAAAAAATTAAACAGGCTCAAGTTGCACTTTATAACGTGTAGCAACAGTTTACACTTTATTTTCGTGTCCCCTGCTCGGATGCTGCAGAACCAATCTGACAAATACAACTTTTACCTCTGAGTTTATCTGTCATGGACACACAAACGTGCGATTACCTTCTTCACTAAATGCATTTTATGACATCAAAGTGACTTAAAACCTATGCTACTAATTTAAGCTTGGTATCTAATTTCTGGGTGGAATTCAACACCTTTTATATCTGCTAATTACATGATAGAATAAGCAAAATGTGTAAGAATTTCAAATTCAAACCAATAATAAGTAACACCATCTGAGAAACAGCTGAGTACTTAAGTGATGTAGACTTTTTAAGAGAAGTAAAATTATCTGTATATGTTACTATTTATGTCAAGGTTATTCAGAACGAAGAAGTTACTCCCAGTAAATACAACAATGACAACATATTGTAACTTGTGATACAGATACCATGTGTGAATCTAAATTGTTACAGTTTTTTTTTTTTTTCTGAAAGTCAAAGTTATTGTACTTTGTGTGGGGGAAGGATGTTAGATATTGGAAAGAGGTTTTTATTTAATCAAAATCGAGTTTAAGTTTTGTTGATGACAGAAAGCCTTTCTTTTATAAAACATATCCTTTAAGTCTCCAAGGGGGAGTGAAAACTTGTATTTCCAAATTAGTGTACCAAGTTTTGGCTGTAAAATACTACTTGTCTACTTACTGTAAGTATGTAGCACGTAAACTAAAAGTTGCTTAAAACAGTAGATTTATTGTCCCCCGCCGATCGAGTTACAGTCCATTACTTATATACTTCATCAAAATGTATTTACTTTCTGCTAAGAAACGAAACAAACCTTTCGGAAATATTCGGTAACTTCACTTCGGAAACACTCGGTTACGAAGTAACTCCTTAATTAAGTTGCTTCTTAATTATTAAAATAATAATAATGTACAGCTTTCTATTTCATACAAGCGGTAGCACAAACGCCCTCATAGCAAGATATATAATTTAAATACATTAGAGGATTATCTCATGAACCCTCATGTGAAATACTTAGGCGAAGGTTTAACACTTGATGCGAGATTGCAAATGAGTATTTTGAATTACCATGTTTCTCAAATAAAATAATAATAATAGTAATAATAATAGTAGTAATAGTAATAATCATCATTATAATTATGAAAAGAAGAAGAGGGCAGAAGAAGAAGCAGAAGAAGGACAAGTAGGAGAAGAAGAAGGAGTAGGAGAATAGATTTGGAAGACTTTTGTAGGAGCAAGGAACAAGGATATTTTAAATCCTGATCAAAATTAGAGGAGCAAACAAGCTACCTCGTGTAATATTTCAGAATGTGTGTTCATTTTAATAAGTTATAAGTTCCAACAAAAATCATCATGTTAGTGGTATCTACATTTCCTACAGCTTATGAAAAAGTGTAGTGAAGACAATTGAGATATATTTACTTTAGCAGTCTTCTTTTCTCACACATTATCGTTTGTTCTTTCGATAATCTCTCGTATATTCTGTAACTACTGCTTATTGCCACGTTACTAAAGGTCAATCAAAATATAAGGTATATCTAATAAACAAAGCTAGAATTTCCTCTGAGACTTTGTAAATAATCAATAAAATTCTACCCCGCAATAATGTACTACATGTGGCGCCATCTCTGTATCGCTGACCGAAGTAGGTTTTAAACTCTGAATATCTTCCAACCAAACACAGTTCAAGTATCACGATTCATCAAGAGCATCTACCTCACACTTGAATAAATCTGTATAGTACTGTGAAAATAACTATTGTAAATAATCCCGTGATATACATTTAGGTAAAACACGGGCTGTAAAATATTGTTTAAATAAAAAATAAAAAAATACTGTCGCTCACAGTGGATTCAGCTTAAACAAAAATGTCTGCTATGCTTTCACCAGCTACTGGAATTTATTGATAAGTGATAAGTCATCTTTCTTTGTCTATGGAGTGTGTATTGTCGTTAAGTATTAAACAGTAACATATACATATAATCTTACTTCACTTAAAATGTCTACATCACAGTAAAACATTCATCTATTTCTCAGATGGTATTACTTATTATTGGTTCGAATTTGAAATACTTACACTTATTGTTCATTCTATCAGGTACATAGCAGGTACAGAATGTATTGCATTCCACCCAGAAATTAGATACAAAGTTTTAATTGGTAATATAATTTTAACTTACTTTTATGTCATAAAATCCATTTAGTGAAGAAGGTAATCGCACGTTTGTAAGTCCATGAACAGATAAACTCAAAGGTAAAAGTTGTAACTATCAGATTGGTACTGCAGCATCGTAACAGGGAACACCAAGATAAAGTGTAAAATGTTGGTACACGTTATAAAGTAGGGTCATAATCTCCTAGAGACCGAACCAGGGCGCCGAATATTATATAATATAGATTTTATTATATGCAGGAAAAGCTAACGTTTCAACCATACTTTCGCGATCGTTTTCAAATCCCTAGCTGCTTGAAAAAACACACTTCACTACATATAACATTTTGACACTTTTGGTTTCTGCAACTTTGTCTAAAACAGGTGCTTCGAAAGCGTTGTAATAAACCTAACGAACGCTCAAAAGTTCTAAAAACTCAGTAATTCCTTCCTAATGAGAAGTGAAATTTGAATAATAAAGTGATATTACACTGGCTATCAGCCAGATGTAAATCTGTTCCCTGATCATTTGATTCCAAAACATGAAAATGTATATTCCTAATATTTCCCCACATTACATGTGTAATACTAAATTCTACTACTTTTAAACAAAATATCTGTTTTTCTGGCACATTTTGAAATCTTACTTAAATACACACGGGAACAATGAAACACATGTGTTCTCTATATTTTTAAACAGTGATTTATATGGTAGCACTATCTGTTGCTCTAGTTGCGAGTTGTTCCACCCTCGGTTACTCTACTGGCTTGGCGGGAAGTACGAACTCCAATGATTTACACCTCGAGTAAAGTTGAAGCATTAATATTCAGAAATTTATTAGAATATCGTACAGTAGAGTATTTTTGAGAGGGACACCATTTCTACTTATTACATATTCCTAAAAAGGAAATGTGAAACAAACACACAACACGCCAACAACATTTATAAATACTGTCATGTACAGAAATATATTACGATTGTCATAAACCTTTATCATAAAGCATTAGATAATAAATATACATTATTAATGCTTATAAAATTCCATTGTTACCGATATGAATGAAAACCATAGATATAATTATACCAAACAATTTATATTCTGGTAACCTATAAGCACTACACTACCTTAAATATCTTGGCTCTCCAGCTTTTGTCATGTTATATAAAACTAAAGTTTCAACCATCCTCTTGCAGCCTCATCAATGTGCCGGCTGCTTGCCAGAACACACTACACAACGTCTAATATCTTGGCTAACCTGTTTTTGTCATGTTAGATGAAACTAACGTATCGAACATCCCGTTCCGGCCATCTTCAAATGCCAAGATGCTTGACAGAACACACTACACAACTTTTAATTTCTTGGCTCACCTGTATTTGTCATGTTAGATAAAACTAACGTTTACAACACACTGTTCCGGCCATGTTAAAGGAGTAAAATTCTTGACAGAACACAAAACACAAAGTTTAATATCTTGACTATTCGGTTTTTGCCATCCTATACAAAAAAACGTTTCGAACAGCCTGATTCGGCCATCTAAAAGGGGCAAACTGCGTGAAAGAACTCACTAAACAAAGTTTAATATCTTGGCTATCTAGATTTTGTCATGCTAAGTAAAGCTACAGCTTCGACAGTAGTGTTTCGGCCATCTTCAGATGCCAAGCTGCTTGTCAGTACACATTACACAAAGTTTAATATCTTGGCTAACCTGTTTTTGCCATCTTAGATTAAAATGACGTTACGGCCAGCCTGTCGCGGTCGTCTTCAAAGGCCATACTACTGGGCAGATCACACTATACAACGTTTAATTTGTAGGCTGTCCAATTTTTGTAATGTTAGATAAAATTAACATTTCGACCATTCTGTCGTGGGCGTCTTCAAAGGCCAAACTGCTTGATATAGCTCATTGTTCAACGTTTAATATTTTGACTATCAAGTTTTTATCATGTTATATAAAACTAACGTCTCGACCGTCCTGTTGCGGTCATCATCAAGGTGCAAGCTGTTTGACAGAACACACTACACGTCTAATATCTCGGCTAAACAGCTTTTGTCATGTTATATAAAACTAACGTCTCACCTTTCTGTTGTGGCCATCATCAAAGTGCAAGCTGCTTGAAGGTTCACAATATATAACTTTTAATATATTGGCTAACATGTTTTTGTCATGTTAGATAAAACTAACGTTTCCATCATCCGGTTTCGACCATCTTAAAGGGGCAGGCTGTTCGACAGAACACACTACACAACGTTTTATATCTTGGATAAGCAGTTTTTCTCATGTTATATAAAAGCAACGTCTCAACCATCCTGTTGCGGCCATCATCAAGGTGCAAACTGCTTGAAATTACACACTACACAACTTTTATTATCTTGGCTAGCCTGGTTCTGTCATGTTAGATACAACTAACGTTTCGAACAATTGTTCCGGCCATCGTAAAGGGGCAAGCAGCTTGACAGAACTCACAACGCAACGTGTAATATCTTGACTACACAGTTTTTGTCATATTGGAAAAATTAAGGCTTAGACGATCCTGTTGCGGCCATCATCACTGTCCAAGCTGCTTGGCTGAACACACTACACAACGTTCAATATCTTGACTATTCAGTTTTTGTCATGTTATATAAAAATAACGTTTCGAACAGACCGTTGCGGCAATCTTCAAGGGGCCAACTGACTAACAGTTTAATATTTTGTCTATCTAGTTTTTTTTCATGCTAAGTAAAGCTGAATTATCGACCGTCGTATTTCGGCCATCTTGAGAGGCCAAGCTTCTTGACAGAACACACTACACAAAGTTTAATATCTTGGCTATGTAGATTTCGTTATGTTAGATTAAAATGATGTTTCGACGGATCTATTGCGGCCATCTTCAAAGGGCAAACTGCGTGAAAGAGCTCACTAAGCAAAGTTTAATATCCTAGCTAGCTAGTTTTTATCATGCTAAGTAAAGCTAAAGTTTCGGCCGTAGTGTTTCGGCAATCTTCAGAGGCCAAGCTGCTTGACAGAACACACAAAACAACGGCCAATATCTTGGCTATTCAGTTTCTGTCATGTTATATAAAAATAACGTTTCGACCAGCCTTTTGCGGTCATATTCAAAGGGCAAACTCGGTAAAAGAACTCACTAACCAAAGTTTAATATCTTGGCAATCTAGCTATTGTCATGCTAGGTAAAACAAAAGCTTCGACCGTCGTACTTCGGCCATCTTCAGAGGTAAAGCTTCTTGACAGAGCACACTACACAAAGTTTAATATCTTAGCTATCCGGTCTTTGTCATGTTAGATAAAAATGATGTTTCAAACAGCCTGTAGCGGGCATCTTCAAGGGGCAAGCTGCTTGACAGAACACACTACACAACGTTTAATATTTTGGCTATCCAGCTTTAGTCATGTTAGGTAAAAATGACGTTTCAACCAGCCTGTTTCCGCTATCTTCAAGGGGTAAGCTGCTTGACACATCAAACAACACAACGTATAATGTCTTGGATATCCAGTTTTTGTAATGTTACATAAAACTAACTACTCGACCATTATGTCGTGGTCGTCTTCAAGGGGCCAGCTTCTTGACAGAACACACTACACAAAGTTTAATATTTTGGCCATCCAGTTTTTGTCATGTTAAATAAAAATGGCGTTTCGTCCAGTCTGTCGCAGTTGTCTGCAAAGGCCAAACTACTTGACAGAACTCACTACAAAACGTTTAATTTGTAGGTTACACAGTTTTTGTTATGTTAGATAAAACTAACCTTTCGATCTTCCTGTCGTGGTCGTCTTCAAAGGCCAAGCTGCTTGAGGGAGCTCACTGTTCAACGTTTAATATTTTGGTTATCAAGTTTTTGTCATGTTATATAGAATTAACGTCTCGACCGTCCTGTTGTGGCCATCATCAAGGTGCAAGCTGCTTGAAAGTATACACTACACAACTTTAAATATCTTGGATAACCTGTTTTTGTCATTTTAGATAAAACTGACGTTTCGAACATCCTGTTCCGGCCATCTTAAAGGGGCAACCTACTTGACAGAACACACTACACACCCTACAATGTCTTAGATATCCAGTTTTTGTCATGTTGGATAAAACTACAGTATCCTTCATCCTGTTGCGAACAATTTAAAGGGGCAAGCTACTTGACTGAACACACTACACAACCTTCAATATCTTTGCTATTCAGTTTTTGTCATGTTATATAAAAATAACGTTTCGACCAGCCTGTTGCGGCCATCTTCAAGGGCAAACTGCGTGAAAGTACTCACTAAACAGTTTAATATCCTGGCTATCTGGTTTTTTGTCCTGCTAAGTAAAGCTGAAGTTTCCACCGTCATAATTCGGCCATCTTCAGAGGCCAAGCTTCTTGACAGAACACACAAACAACTTTAAATATCTTGGCTAACCTGTTTTTGTCATGTAAGGTAAAACTAACGTTTCAAACATCTTGTTCCGGACATCTTAATAGGGAAAGCTGTTTGACAGAGCTCACAACACATCGTTAAATATCTTGACTAAGCCGTCTTTGTCACATTGGAAAAAACTAAGGCTTCGACTATCCTGTTGCGGCTATCATCAAAGTGCAAGCTGCTTAACCGAATACACCACACAACTTTTAATATCTTGGCTAACCTATTTTTGTCATGTTAGGTAAAGCTAAGGTTTCAAAGATCTTGTTCCGGCCATCTTAAAGGGGCAAGCTGCTTGGCAGAACACACTACGCAACGTCTAATACCTTGGCTAAACAGTTTTTGCCATGCTATATAAAACTAACGTCTCGACGATCCTGTTGCGACCATCATCAGGGTGCAAGCTGCTTGAAAGTTCACACTACACAACTTTTAATATCTGGGCTAACATTTTTTTGTCTTGTTAGATAAAATTAACGTTTCGAACATCCTGTTCTCGCCATCTTAAATGGGCGAGCTGCTTGACAGAACACACTTCACAACCTTAAATATCTTGGCTAACCTGGTTTTGTCATTTTAGATAAAACTAACGTTTCGAACATCCTGTTCTGGCTATCTTAAATTGGGCGAGCTGCTTGACAGAACACACTACACAACTTTTAATATCTTGGCTAACCTGGTTTCGTCATTTTAGATAAAACTAAGGTTTCGAACATCTTGTTCCGGCCATCTTAAAGGGGCAAGCTGCTTGACAGAACTCACAACACAACGTTTAATACCTTGGCCATACAGTTTTTGTCATATTGGGACAAATTAAGGTTTTGACCATCCTGTTGCGGCCATCTTCATATGCTAAGCTGCTTGACATAACACACTACACAACTATTAATATCTTTGCTAATCTGTTTTTTTCATGTTAGATAAAAATGACGATTTGACCAGCCTGTCGCTGTCATCTTCAAAGTCCAAACTACTTGACAGGACACACTACAGAACGTTTAATTTGTAGGCTACCCAGTATTTATGTTAGGTAAAATTAACTTTTTGACCATCCTGTCGTGTTCGTCTTCAAAATCCAAGCTGCTTGACAGAGCTCACTGTTCGACGTTTAGTATTTTGGCTATCAAGTTTTTTTATGTTAGACATAACTAACTTTTCGTCCATCCTGTGGCGGCTATTTTCAAGGGGCTAACGGCGTGACAGAACTCACTAAATAAAGTTGAATAACTTGGCTGTGTACTTTTTTCATGCTAGGTAAAACCAAAGTATCGACCGTCCTGTTGCGGCCATCTTCAGAGGCCAAGCTGCTTGACTGAGCTCACTACACAAAGTTTAATATTTTGGCTATCATGTATTTGTCATTTTGGGTAACACAATCGTTTTGACCATGATGTCGTATTCATCTTCAAAAGTGAAGCTGCTTGACAGTACAAACTACCCAACGTTTAATATCTTGGCTACCCAATTTTGGTGATGTTGGATAAAACTATAGTTTCGACCATCCTGTTTCGCACATCTTAAAGGGCAAGCTGCTTGACAGAACTCACTATACAAGGGCTAATACATTAGCTATTTAGTTTTTGTTCTGTTAAGTAAAACTAACGTTTCGACTATACTGTCGCGGTCGTCTTCCAAAGCCAAGCGAATTGACAGAACACGCTACACAACGTTTAAAATCTTGTCTATCCAATTTTTGACATGCTAAATGAAACTAAGGTTTCGACCATTCTGTTGCAGCCATCTTCTAGGGGATAACTGCTTTACAGGACTCACTACACGACGTTTAATATCTTGGCTATCCAATTTTTGACATGTTAGATAAAACTAAGGTTTCCTCCATCCTGTTGCGGCCATCTTCTGGGGGATAACTGCTTTACAGTACTCAATATACAACGTTTAATATCTTGGTTATCCAGGTTTTGTTATGTTAGCTAAAACTAGCGTTTCGACCATCCTGTCGTGATCGCCTTCAAAGAGCAAGCTGCCTGGCTCAACACACTACTCAACCTTGTCATGCCCCCTATTAAGTTAGTTTCCATAACTGTTGTATTTTTTCCTCATTCACGCCGCTGTTAGGGAATGTGAGTGAACAACAGACTTTCATTAAATTTCAATTCCAGAATCACCAACAAGGAATGGAATGATCAGCTGATGATTTTGACGGATAATGGCGTATCGACCCCGGCTATTCCTCAGTGAAATAATTTAGGTTCATAAGATAGCAAGGGTAAATGACCAACGTTATACCAATACAGAAAGACTGTAGCAGCGTGAAAAGTGTTTATCACTTGTTCTGCATGTTCATTTACATCCATTTAAGGGATAAAAAGAGCATTATCCAGAATAATCATTAGTATCCCTGCGTACATTTGAGCTATTGAATTTTGTAATTGCTTGTATAAACATCAGTGGAAAGGATATGAAATAACTAACACAAGATAGTAGGTCTGGTTATAACAGTGTCCATGAGTGGGTGGGAAACCGACTTCGGCACATCAACCGCGAATAGGAGAACGAGGATAGGGGATCTAAAGGGTATATATGTGTCAGAAAGTAGAGCTCGACTAGGCAATTGCAACGAGCCGTTACTCGAAACAGTAGCTCTAATTATTTCGGAGATACGGGCGAAAAACTGTAAGGCTGTCCGTCAACCCCAAGGAATCCCAACTTCTAAACCGTGCGTCCTAGAGCAATCGTGTACACAACCAACCTTGTAGACCTGGACTAGAGAAGAGCCGTAATTCGAAACAGTGTCTCCAATACTTTAGGAGATACGGGCGAAAATCTGTAAGGCTGTTCGTCAACCCAGAGAAAACCCAACTTCTAAACCGTGCGTCCTAGAGCAAAGGTGAACATAACCAATCATGTAGACATAGCCTAGGGGAGTTCAAAGAGGCATAAATTGATCCTATACCTCTAATACTGTGGGAGATACGGCCGAAAAACTGTTGGGCTGGCCGGCTACCCCGAGAAAACCTAACTTATAAACCGTGCGTCCGCACAATTTATATCAAATGTATCTTCTTAGTCGTGGAATTAATCATTTCCGAGTTATCCCTAGTGGTTCAAAGTTTCCTATACTTATATTTCGCTTAAGCAGGACTACCGTTAAAAGGACTCAAAGTTCACCTATTTGTCATTAATGGTAACTTACAATCACCCTCTATGCGACAGAAATACAGCTCTTAGACACGTCACTACAATGTGTCTGTATGATCCGTAGTGCTGTAACATTCCTTCTGTCCTACAAACACGTTAACGTCTAATACGGAGCTGCACACCAATTCTAAACACAACTCTAATATTCACACGTAAACTGCTTCGCTGCCGGATATACATCACGGCGAATCCTTTCTACAAAGCCGCACACTGCTTTCTGCAAAGTTTAGAATCCGCCGACTGTTCACCACGGAACCTGGAAACTAACACACTGCTGCTCATTGCTCACTAACCGTCAGATTCGCGAACTGACCCACCGCGGCGACTCTTTCCCCAAGGAGCCAGACTCAGCTCAAGGCATCATATTACATTGCTCTTACTACTACTGCTACTACTACTACTACTACAGCTACTACTACTACTACTACTTCTACTACCACTACCACATTGCAAAGCGAGGAGGTATACCGGAAAATAGTCCAAACACACAGAGGTTTACGTAAGGTTTTCGAACATACACGACGAGACCAGTGTATGTACACTCTCTTCAGATGCAATCATGTCTTCAAGTGGCATCTTAGACCTGAAGTGTTATAAAAATAAAATAGATGCCAATTACAAATTTTCTGCAATGTCCTGGTAGAATAGAAGTAGTCATACTGGACGGTACCAGTTTATGTGTACTAAACCCTCGTGGACAGGCGACAAAGCAGCATTGTCCTCGGGTGTCAAACAGACACACAACGAGCCACATGACATCTCCCATAACATAATCTGTTACGTAACCTTTGTAACAAATAACCTTACCCGACTGACATGTATCCATCCGCATAACATTGTCCTCCCTTTTCCCGTAATTGCCTAATCCTTTCGGCGCCGTACAAAGGATATTCTACAGTTGAGCTTTTTATCTTAAAAGTGTATCTATATTCTTGTCACATCCTTGGGAAGTGTAAATTTAAGTCCGAGGATATATGTCAAGCTGCTTTAACTTCAACTGTTCATAGGTATTTCTACACAAAAGGTGCACGTGCGTCGATGCACAAAAACAAAGATACATAACGTTGTTCAGAAAAATAAATATTTTGGATTCAGGCAGTTTGAAAACATGCACTTTCGGTGAAAATCACAGTGATTGGGTGAAATATGGTAGTACCCTATTTACGATACATAGCAACTGAAGAAATAAAGAAAGAGAGAAAGAAAGAGCAGAAGAAGGAAAGGAAGGAAGGAAGGAAGGAAGAAAGGAAGGAAGGAAGGAAGGAGGGAGGGAAGGAGGGAATGAAGGAAGGAGGGAGGGAGGGAGGGAGGGAAGGAGGGAGGGAGAGAGGGAGGGAAGGAGGGAGGGAGGGAGGGAGGGAGGGAAGGAGGGAAGGAAGGAGGGAAGGAAGGAAGGAGGGTGGGAAGGAGGGAAGGAAGGAAGGAAGGAAGGAAGGAAGGAAGGAAGGAAAGAAGGGAGGGAGGGAGGGAGGGAGGGAGGGAGGGAGGGAGGAAGGGAGGGAGGGAGGGAGGGAGGGAGGGAAGGCGGGAGGGAGGGAGGGAGGGAGGGAGGCAGGGAGGCAGGAAGGAAGGAAGGAAGGAAGGAAGGAAGGAAGGAAGCAGGGAAGGAGGGAAGGAGGGAAGGAGGGAAGGAGGGAAGGAGGGAAGGAGGGAAGGAGGGAAGGAGGGAAGGAGGGAAGGAGGGAAGGAGGGAAGGAGGGAAGGAGGGAAGGAGGGAAGGAGGGAAGGAGGGAAGGAAGGAAGGAGGGAAGGAAGGAGGGAAGGAAGGAAGGAGGGAAGGAAGGAAGGAAGGAAGGAAGGAAGGAAGGAAGGAAGGGAAAACAGGAGGAAAGAAGGAAAGAAGGAAGGGAAAACAGGAGGAAAGAAAGAAGGGAAAACAGGAGGAAAGAAGTGGAGAAAGAAAGAAAGAAAGAAGGAAGGAAGGAAGGAAAGAAAGAAAAAGAAAGAAAGGAAAACAGAAAGAGGAAGAGAAAAGGATAATCAAATAAGAAAGCACGTAGAAAGAAAGACAGAGAGTGGGAGAAGGAAAGAAACAAAAAAAAAACAAGAGAGAAAAAAATGAAGGAAAGATGGAAAAGAGTACTGTTCAGTGAAGCGGTTTGGCCAAAATATTAAAGGTTGTGTAGTGTATTCAGTCCAGCAGCCTGTCTTTTGAAGATGACCACGACATGATGGTCGAAACGTTAGTTTTAACTAGCATGCCATAAAATAGATAGCCAAAATATTAAAGGTTGTGTAGTGTGTTCAGTCAAGCAGCTTGTCTTTTGAAGATGAACACGACACGATGGTCGAAACGTTAGTTGTAACTAACATGACAAAACCTAGATAGCCAAGATATTAAAGGTTGTGTAGTGTGTTCAGTCGAGCAGCTTGTCTTTTGAAGATGACCACGACGCGATGGTCGAAACGTTAGTTTTAACTAACATGACAAACCTAGATAGCCAAGATATTAAAGGTTGTTTAGTGTGTTCAGTCAAGCAGCTTGTCTTTTGAAGATGACCACGACACGATGGTCGAAACGTTAGTTTTAACTGACATGACAAAAACTAGATAGCCAAAATATTAAAGGTTGTGTAGTGTGTTCAGTCGAGCAGCTTGTCTTTTGAAGATGACCACGACACATTGGTCGAAACGTTAGTTTTAACTAACATGACAAAAACTAGATAGCCAAAATATTTAAGGTTGTTTAGTGTGTTCAGTCGAGCAGCTTGTCTTTTGAAGATGACCCCGACAGGATGGTCGAAACGTTAGTTTTAACTGACATGACAAACCTAGATAGCCAAGATATTAAAGGTTGTGTAGTGTGTTCAGTCAAGCAGCTTGTCTTTTGAAGATGACCCCGATAGGATGGTCGAAACGTTAGTTTTAACTAACATGACAAACCTAGATAGCCAAGATATTAAAGGTTGTGTAGTGTGTTCAGTCAAGCAGCTTGTCTTTTGAAGATAACCACGACAGGATGGTCGAAACGTTAGTTCTAACTAACATGACAAACCTAGATAGCCAAAATATTAAAGGTTGTTTAGTGTGTTCAGTCGAGCAGCTTGTCTTTTGAAGATGACCCCGACACGATGGTCGAAACGTTAGTTTTAACTAACATGACAAAAACTAGATAGCCAAAATATTAAAGGTTGTTTAGTGTGTTCAGTCGAGCAGCTTGTCTTTTGAAGATGACCCCGACAGGATGGTCGAAACGTTAGTTTTAACTAACATGACAAAAACTAGATAGCCAAAATATTAAAGGTTGTTTAGTGTGTTCAGTCGAGCAGCTTGTCTTTTGAAGATGACCACGACACGATGGTCGAAACGTTAGTTTTAACTAACATGACAAAAACTAGATAGCCAAAATATTCAAGGTTGTTTAGTGTGTTCAGTCGAGCAGCTTGTCTTTTGAAGATGACCCCGACAGGATGGTCGAAACGTTAGTTTTAACTGACATGACAAACCTAGATAGCCAAGATATTAAAGGTTGTGTAGTGTGTTCAGTCAAGCAGCTTGTCTTTTGAAGATGACCCCGATAGGATGGTCGAAACGTTAGTTTTAACTAACATGACAAACCTAGATACCCAAGATATTAAAGGTTGTGTAGTGTGTTCAGTCAAGCAGCTTGTCTTTTGAAGATAACCACGACAGGATGGTCGAAACGTTAGTTTAACTAACATGACAAAAACTATATAGCCAAGATATTAAAGGCTGTGTAGTGTGTTCAGTCAAGCAGCTTGTCTTTTGAAGATAACCACGACAGGATGGTCGAAACCTTAGTTTTAACTGACATGACAAACCTAGATAGCCAAGATATTAAAGGTTGTGTAGTGTGTTCAGTCAAGCAGATTGTCTTTTGAAGATAACCACGACAGGATGGTCGAAACGTTAGTTTTAACTAACATGACAAAAACTAGATAGCCAAGATACTAAACGTTGAGTAGTGCGTTCTGTCCAGCAGCTTGCCCTTTGAAGATGAACGCGACAGGATGCTCGAAACGTCAGTTTTATTTAACATGACAAAAACTAGATAGCCAAAATATTAAAAGTTGTTTAGTGTGTTCAGTCGAGCAGCTTGTCTTTTGAAGATGACCCCGACAGGATGGTCGAAACGTTAGTTTTAACTGACATGACAAACCTAGATAGCCAAGATATTAAAGGTTGTGTAGTGTGTTCAGTCAAGCAGCTTGTCTTTTGAAGATGACCCCGATAGGATGGTCGAAACGTTAGTTTTAACTAACATGACAAACCTAGATAGCCAAGATATTAAAGGTTGTGTAGTGTGTTCAGTCAAGCAGCTTGTCTTTTGAAGATGACCACGACACGATGGTCGAAACGTTAGTTTTAACTAACATGACAAACCTAGATAGCCAAGATATTAAAGGTTGTGTAGTGTGTTCAGTCAAGCAGCTTGTCTTTTGAAGATGACCCCGATAGGATGGGCGAAACGTTAGTTTTAACTAACATGACAAACCTAGATAGCCAAAATATTAAAGGTTGTGTAGTGTGTTCAGTCAAGCAGCTGGTCTTTTGAAGATGACCCCGATAGGATAGTCGAAACGTTAGTTTTAACTAACATGACAAACCTAGATAGCCAAGATATTAAAGGTTGTGTAGTGTGTTCAGTCAAGCAGCTTGTCTTTTGAAGATAACCACGACAGGATGGTCGAAACTTTAGTTTTAACTGACATGACAAACCTAGATACCCAAGATATTAAAGGTTGTGTAGTGTGTTCAGTCAAGCAGCTTGTCTTTTGAAGATAACCAC
This sequence comes from Mantis religiosa, assembly GCA_030765055.1. Lineage (NCBI taxonomy): Eukaryota > Metazoa > Arthropoda > Insecta > Mantodea > Mantidae > Mantis > Mantis religiosa. Next base: position 292,979,099 of record CM060950.1, on the reverse strand, counting down.
GACAGGATGGTCGAAACGTTAGTTTTAACTGACATGACAAACCTAGATACCCAAGATATTAAAGGTTGTGTAGTGCGTTCAGTCAAGCAGCTTGTCTTTTGAAGATAACCACGACAGGATGGTCGAAACGTTAGTTTTAACTAACATGACAAAAACTAGATAGCCAAGATACTAAACGTTGTGTAGTGCGTTCTGTCCAGCAGCTTGCCCTTTGAAGATGAACGCGACAGGATGGTCGAAACGTTAGTTTTAACTGACATGACAAACCTAGATACCCAAGATATTAAAGGTTGTGTAGTGTGTTCAGTCAAGCAGCTTGTCTTTTGAAGATAACCACGACAGGATGGTCGAAACGTTAGTTTTAACTAACATGACAAAAACTAGATAGCCAAGATACTAAACGTTGTGTAGTGCGTTCTGTCCAGCAGCTTGCCCTTTGAAGATGAACGCGACAGGATGCTCGAAACGTCAGTTTTATTTAACATGACAAAAACTCAATTTTCTTCATCTCACACCTCAGTCACTTCTGGCACTCACTGTAGAAAGCAAAAGGCCTGAAAGCACTGAAACCACCAACAGTATGTCCCGAGGCATCAATGATGACACAGAAAATTTTTCATGACTCTAGCACGAAAACTACCAGTTGATTATTAAAACTTTACGAAACCTCCTCGTACATTGAATCTTACCAATCGCAGAGACCGGCAAACCATAAGTGCTTCTATTATAGATAAAGATTAAAGCTGACGAAAATAAAAATAACAGCGCTATAAGGAAAACCTTTTTACGAAAAAAAAGTAATATCAGCCCATTCAAATTACATCTCAAGTGTGCACAACCCAGAAAAAGGGAAGTCGTTGCATTACAGTGTATTACATCTTATTGCAGTAAACAATTAACAATGAAGTGAAACAACGCAGCATTAACAATAAGTGGAAAGTGACATAAAAATTTAAAAATTACCTACACAAATGCTTAGCTTTGCGTACACCCCTTACCTTCTCCACTATCAACGTGTAGCAGCTAAAATGATGGTGGCGCAGGGTAGAGCAATGAGTTTCGTTAAAGTGATTGCGTGGATATGTATGAGTAAGGATGGTTCTAATGACACTGGAATGCCCGTTTCAAACTGATTTAATGACTGCTTCTTTTTATCATCACATCAAACTCGAAGTTGCCGACCAAGGGTTAATGATATACCAGTGTTCAGAGTTACCATATGTAGACTGCTTAGTACACGATAACACTTAATTCGCTACTCACATATGAACCGACAGATATCCTTTATCATCGCTTCTAGTCTGCCTTCGCCCAAGACAGAAGCAGATGACCGTCTTAATAGGCTGCCTGCCGCGGACTGCCTTAACTACAGCTGCGCGTTTGTCACTTACACCTCTTGATGCCCTTTATTCACAACAAAACTCCCTTTTGTGACTATTTTGTCCATTTTGATTATTAGTCTCCGTCATGCCATTATTAAGGGTCCGAACAATTCTTTTCAAACGGAGTCAAGTGTTACACATTGAGATTTCCCTTTCTCCCGTGTCTTTTGTTACATGACTTAACCACCTGCCCCTGCACGTGTTGTAATAAAGATCCAACATACCTTTTGAAATTCATTACGACTCTTTACTCATTGCACCCCTTAATTTCGGTATCAACTCAGTTCATTCATAGGTAAATTTACCTAAACTTATTTATTTATAACTTTAAGAATGGTTTGTTTTAACTAAAATCCTGCTTTTTGCGTAAAAGCATTGAACTAATGAAATATATCTGAGTTAAATAAAAAGTTTATGGTTGAAATATGGCTGGATGGGTAAATCTTTAATAAGATGTATAAATATACTTGTGTACCTTTTATTTATTTTCTGCGGTTTAAACTGCATGCCAGTAGCTACCAACATGCCATTAACTCTTCATTCGAGGTAATAAATGAATTGTGTTTTATAGTTTTCTCTCCACTCCTCCTTACCTTTATCATGTATCATGCTCCCAGTGGAATTTATTTGACATACTAAAATATATAGAGGATGTTAATGAGCTACATCGAAATATTTTCAGAGCAAATGGAAATATCTTAAACAAGTGATTTGAGATAGCAGACTTATGGCCTATTGGTGCGAATGTGGAAGTTGTGGCTTTAGGTTTCCGAAGTACCAGTATACCGTTGCCTGTGACAGTACAAGTTGAATGCACAAATGGCGTAATGGTTCTGACATTACCTTTCAAGTGAATGGTAAACGAGTTCGAGTCTTCTTCACCTTTTTGTCTTTGTTTTAATTCTTTCTTAACTTTTTGTTTCTTTCTTAAATATTTTATCTCATATTTTAATTATTGTGTAAAATGTATGTATTTTACGGAGTAATTTCACCTTGTCAGTGCAATGAATTACACTTATTTCTAACAAAGGTTGAATCCTGCGTAATACTTTCCCATGCTATAAGTCTAAATGGGAGTTAGTTTAAAGAATGAGCTAACTTACGAGAGGGTGTCGTAAAGATTTAATGATCACCTTTAATTGATCCCTTGGGACATAATGTTGGTAGTTTCAATAATCTCAGTCATTTTTTACAGTGAGTGTTAGAAGCGACTGCGGTGTAAGATGGAGAAAATTGAGGCTCGTAATGTGACCAAGTTCCTATATTTGCAGGGCAAAACTGCCCGGGAAATCCATGATGAGATGACAGCTGTTTATGGAAATGAGTGCCTAACGTATGACACTATTGTGAGGTGAAAGGACTTTGACGAGACAAATGACGTCATTAATGAAGTGGAAGAGTGGTTTAAACAAATTATACAGATTTTTACAACCAAGATATGCGGAAAGTCAAGAAACGCTCGGAAAAATGTGTAAATCTGGATAGTGACTAAGTAGAGAGGAAATAACAAGCACATATCAACACAAATTCCCTATTACATTTTTAAAATGTGATAATTAAAACTTTGCGCCACCCCCTCGTATATAAAGTAAAAAGTAAATGCAACTCTTTACGTCATCTTTGCAGGAACTGTTCGAAATGGCGACCTGCGTTTTCAATGCACAGTTGGCAGCAGGGAAGGAACGACTGTCGTACTCTCTCCAAAATTCCTTGTATGTCTCTAATAACTTCACATGCTGGTATTATTCGAGCGAGTTGCGTTCCCTTCTGAGATAATAGGTATTTCATACATCAGGGAATTGAGGTAACTCCAGCCAAACAAATCAATGGGTTTGAGGTCGGGAGAGCGTACTGGCCAAGTACAGTTGTACCCACGCTTCCATCGGGCAACATAAACATAACTTAAATCACAGTAGTGTTATTGCACTGGAAATCACATTCACGTTTCTGATTACGAATCACGCTATTTTTTGCTATTAGAAATTACGCACTAAAAAGGCGAAGAGAAAAAAATTACTACTTGAGAGGAACTGAACCAATTACCTTTGTAAAACTATTTTTCGGCACTACGGATTGGGCCACCAGAACACTTACAGAAAACACCCTAAATTAGCCCACGTGATGTTAGAATGAGTTAATCGTTGCTGTAGTGCGACAGTGGCAGGTTATTAGTTCGAAATTTGCGAGATCTTTGAGCCATTAAATCTTGATAAAACCAATAACAAACTACTAAGAATCGATATTTCTATACTCGGGAAGCAGCTTTAAAGACATTCTAATCCAATGATTTCACTCACCTTGCTTAAATTACAGCTTATCAGCATCTGATGTCAATTAGATTTAACACAACTGAGTTATGTTTAGCCGCAGACCTTGCATTGCCTACCCCAACTTGCTTATACTATTATGTGTTCCAAATGGGGAGGGTTCTGGAGTCTAGCTAATCTAATGCCGTATCACACTCAGCGTTGCCAGCTTCTTACTCCAATCCTTTTATATTTCCCTCTCTCTCTCTCTCGCACACTCATACAACATGTGGGTCTGCTTGGTGCTAGACGTAAGGGTAAGCAAATTATATTTTACAAACCTTTTACAATGATGCAGTTGCCAAAATAAAAATTGGGAAACCATTTTCGCAGGACATGTATATTTTAAAATACTATAACTATAATTATAGTTTATGAATTACCTATTTTTCTAATCCAATGGAACTGCTAGTGGCTCATCCATATCACTGTCAATGTCACTTCCGTTATGAGAAATTTCGTCATTGTCACTGTCTTAACCGTCTGAATCTTGCAAATTTATGATTATAGGTTCCAAAATCTCGTCACGTGCTATTTCTTTCTTAAAATCGTCTTCTTGAAGGTTTTCTGCATGCCTTACGCAGTTTTCCCAGTCCTGTTGTGTTACCTTATCAATTTCTTCGTGAACAAGTCGCTCAACGTTCGTCAGTTTACAAGTATTATTTCTATTTGCAACCGCCCTTTTTATTTGAGCCCACACCAACTCAATTGGATTATATTTGCAGTGGTAAGGTGGGAGGCGTGTCCTCGTGTCCCATTTAAATTGCAAGTTGATCCAGCTGATACACTTTTTCCGCGTTTTTAAACGGAAGTCTCTTTGCAATAACTCATTTTTAGTTTCTGTTTCCGAAATTTTTTGAAGAACGTGTACACCTTAAAAATAATACTTCGAGCCTGACTTCGCAATACACGCCATTTTGACTCGCCACTGAATTCACCGCAAGAAGCCATTGCACTATTTAACTCTTTCTCTACTGTTGTGTAAATAACAACTGAATGATATTGATCTGAACTCTTAAGAGTAAATAAACACTTCTTATCCAGCATTCATACATAAACATAAACAGACAGCATTCCACAGGCTAACAGGAGATGAAGTGTTTGCTCTTTCTCGAATTTGACACCTTGACTTATTCACAGTAATTCTTTTATCACGTCATATCAGAAGTTTAAATTTCAGTTCTGAAGTAATTAAAAGTATAGTGCACACACCAACCACTTTGAGCTCTCTACAGTAAGTAGAGATTATGAACCATTCATGAACAAAGATATAATGTGACCAGACACGTTCTGCCAGGGTAGCAGGAAATTTATTGTTTCCTCTCGTTCGAATTGGCTTATACGAGGTAATTCTTTTATCACGTCATGTCAAAAATTTAGGTTTCAGTTCTGAGTAATTACAAATATACGTATATGCATACATGCCAACCAATAATGATATTCATACAGTGCTTACGTCTCGATTTACTGTTATAATAAGGTAATAGTGGTTTATTTATCTACATTATAACAACTATTTGAGCTAAAACTATGGGTTTTTCATGGTAATGTTAGATACATTACCCTCTACCTTCCACATGGATCAGTTATGTCAGAATATGAATTTTTGTCTTATCGCGAATAGTATTTCATTCAGATTGATTAGATTGGCGCTCGTCACACACCACTTAGCAGGAATGCAATATGACAACACCACAGGACTCCGATTGGTTGCTCACCTAGTAGCGCTCAAGGACAACACCTTCCCATTTGAAACACATAATAGTCACAACTACAATTGCTGAAATTATTTCGGTTTAGTTCATTAACGTCCTGTAGATTGAATGAGACGTTCCTTTCGAAGCATGTTGTAACACACGGTTGTATACTCACGTATTCATAAAGCGATGCCAGCACATCGCCCTTGTCCACTACAAGAGACCGCTGTTAACGTGTTTGGTGTGAAGGAATACAAAGCACACGGGGGAAACCTTGTTTGTATTGCGGAATGTTTAACATGCACATACACAGTGGTGAGTGAGGCGGGGGGGGGGGAGGCAGAACTCCAAAAAGCAGAAAATAAAAAGGAATCGGCAATTAAAGCCGAAACAAGGAGCTAGGCGTGTTGACTACACAAAGAAACATCCACTGATGTTAATTGGTGAAAATGAAGGGAAAAAATAAAAAGGTATCTCCAATAGAACAGGTCCAGAGGAGCTGTTCATTTGGTACCTTGTTAGTCCCATAATGGAGGAATTGTTTTGCAATATATGCCGTTGTTGCTCTAATTCCCAAACTGGCTTTCATATCCCTTTCACTGGCACCACAACCCAACTGACTGGAATATAGCGTGATAGTTAAGATGAGACGAAATGGACTGACTGTCCTTATAAGTTGTTTACCTATGTGTAAGAAAGGGGAGGATCCACGTAGTATAATTAGTTTGATGGCATGATTGGATGCATGGGTTTCACTTGTTTTTGAAAATCCAATGCTTTCACAACGGAAAACAGCTAAACGTGCTGTTCTTTTATTCCTGAAAGTTCCTATACTGTAAAATATAATAAATAATGAAAACAAAACAGTTAAAGGAACACGTGAAGGTTGCGGTCTTGGCTTATCAGAAATTGCATTGCTCCTGTTCTAAGAGTTGTATTTCAAGAATAACAGTGTCATATGTAGTTATTCCACCAATTAGACAAGAACGTCTACTGCACTTGCTGTGTAAATAAAGGTAGCCTTGTTATAATTATATTTCAATAGTTATTCATTAAAGTTTTATCAGCGTTAGGACTGAGGTTAGTGAAAACAAGTGTCAGTTGTCGATTAAACAACTGCGCGTCAATATTCACATAAAATCAACAGTTTTGCTCATCTATGGCGACCATAGACGTACCAAAAAATGATGCTGAAAAAACTCATGTGAATAACCCCATAATGTATAACTCAGCTCCTAGTTATTCAGCTATAACCCAAACGGGACCCAATAAAGAACAAGCTATAATAATCGAAGCGCACGACGGCATAACACTTAACGAATATATAATAGCAATAGGTAACCTAATCAACCCCAGCAACATTCGATTTTTATCTCGAATATCGAACTCCAGAGTCTGTATCTACCTCGCCAACAAAAAGCTATTAGATGAACTGGTATCTATACACCCGAAAATAAAGGTACTTGAAAATTATGCCGCTTCTCACTAAAAATAAAAGAGTTATACTCTCTAATGTGTGCCCTGTTATTCCCAATCACGTTATCGAAGAACACCTTCTGGCCCATGGAGTTAAGCCTGTATCATCCAAATCGTATATCAGGGCGGGAATAATTATCCCTGGATTAACACACATCATGAGCTTTCTCCGACAAATGTATGTAAAACCTTACGACTTTGCCAAGCTACCTGAAATCTTACAGATAAACCACGAGGATACATCCTATTGGATATACATTTCTTCTGATGTTCCTACCTGCTTTTCATGTAAAATGGAAGGTTAGCTAAACAGTGCAAGTCGTCAAATGAAATAAATGATACGATGGTTAGCTGATCATCTGAAAGAGCTAGTAGACACAACACAGTCACGCCAGTAAATGACAAAACTAAAGACAACGCAGAAATAATTGTAACTGACACAGAAAACGCAGAAAACGTGTCACTAGAAACTGTTTCTATACAAGAAAATGGCACCAGTCTGAACCTCCTTCGAAACCATTGCCACAACTTAGCACAGAATTGAACTTCCCTCCTTTAGGGCAAAACCTTAAGACAGGAGCCAAAAAGCGACCTATTTTAACATCCAGTAAGTATACTGAATCTGCAACGGATGATGACGAAAAGCTATCTGGCTCACCTTTAGTGACTTTAGATGAGACAGAAAGAACAGAACTTAACCTAGTAAACAAACATATACACAAAAAAAAAAAGACTGACACACTCTCGCTCATAAATGACCACATACCTGTAATAAAAAGTGCTATGGAAGAAAGAGCTGACGACCACGTTTTAAATTACCTCCAGTTCAAAAGCTTTTTAGAAAATACAGTTGGATCATCTGATATAATATCAGTTGCGCTTAGCTACACTGATGACTTGTAAGGACTTCTGTATACAGTCAAAAAGTTTCATCCCTTATTTACCAATAGAACAATGAAAAATCGAAACACCCGTATAGGAAAAAAACTGCTATTCGAAATAAAAAAACACAGTTTCTTAAATATTTTGATGGTTATGTAGTAGAACTTTTTGCTAACACCATCTAAATGAAGCCATATACATAGTAATCCTAAAAAACAAAAACCATAGCATATAATGGAGCACAACATATTACAATGGAACATAAATGAATTTCATTCTCAACTGGAACACCTCCAACTCTTATTTAATAAACATAACTCAGTAGCTGTTTGTGCACAAGAAACAAATTTTAAGCATGATTATGTTGCTCCATTAATAGGTTACAACATCTATAATAAAAATCGAGAAGAATGTACACATGCTAGCGGTGGGGTAATCACCTATGTTAAAGAAACACTGCCACAAAGTGCTATCTCGCTCAATACTACTTTAGAGGCTACTGCAGTTTCTGTTCTTTTGACAGTAGAACTATGTATGTGTAATATATATATATATATATATATATATATATATATATCCCCAGCAGCCACAATTTAGATCTTGTAAAACTAAATGAACTGGAGCAACAACTACCCGTCCTTAACTTATTCTCGGAGATTTTAACAGTCAAAACAAACTATGGGGATGCAGCTGCACCAATACACGAGGAAAACTCATTGAACAGTTTATAAATGATTTTGACCTAATTCTACTCAATTCACTGGAGCCTACTCATTTCATTCTAGCATATGGAACACTCAGCTCCATAGACCTAAGTCTATGCTCTCCAAACATACCAGATTTGTTTGAACACTTCATTATAAAAAACCTCAAAGAAATAGTGATCACTTTCCTATTATTCTTACTCATCTGAGTGACAGTCCTCAGAACACCACATTCACGCCAAAATTTAATTTTGAAAAGGCTAATTGGGATACATTTAAGAGTTTTATAACCAAATAAATAACCCAGCTCATGCCTGCCACTGAATTTATTCACGCTAGTATTAATGAAATAATTAAAAACTTCAATGGACTTACTCTAAAATCTGTAGATATTTCTAAATCTACAATAGCCCCATAAAAGGAAACAGTTCCTTGGTAGAACAGTGAATGCCAAAGAACTATTAATTTTAAGAATAAAGCATATTACCAATACAGACGCCGTCCTACTGAAGAAAATAAGCTTAAATACCTGCAAGCTAGAGCTACAGCAAGAAAAACTGTTAAAAACGTAAAAGGGATTCATGGTCGAATTTTTTTGCATCCTTAAATTATCAAACTCCTCAGAAAACAGTGTGGGGAAATATCCAGAAAATTAGAGGCAGGTTTAAATATAACTTAGAATTGTTTTGAAAGATCCTGACTCAAAAACAGCTACCACCAATTTACAGTCAGTAGCTAACATCTTAGCAGATTCATTTGCAGGTACATCATCCGATGCTAATTATGAGGACGAATTTAAATTTATTAAAATGAGAAATGATTCATTACCTGACGAAGCTGTAAATAGACAGTACCGAAAAGTTTGATGAGACCGTCGAATATCATGAATATGAAAATGCCCTCGCATCACGCAAAAGCTCCAGCCCTGGACCAGATAATATACACTATAATATGCTGAAACAACTAACCATTGAAAGACATGTATATCTTCTTGAAATATTCAACCACATCTGGTCTTATAGGTTATTTCCGAATCTTTGGAGTTTGGCAATAGTGATACCCATACCGAAACCTAATAAAGATCTCACACTACCAAACAACTACAGACCAATATCTCTTACGTGTACAATGTGCAAAGTCTATAAAATATTATAAATAAAATATTGCGTTGGTTTATCGAAAACAGGAAAGTTCTTTCTGAATCACAATATGACTTCAGACAATTCCGTTCCACTACAGACTGTTTAATCACGATTGAGTCTGAAATAAGAGAAGCCTTTCTTCATAATCAACATCTCATATTAGTTAGTCTGGATATACAAAAGGCGTATAGTATAACATGGAGAACACGTATACTTCAAATACTACGACAAAATAAATTATCAGGAAAATGTGTTTTATTTCATTCAGAATTTCCTCCAGCATCGCACCATTAGAGTACGTACAAATGGCACATGATCCAAGAAAGTTAAGTTAGACAGTGGAGTACCCCAAGGTTCCGTGCTTAGCCTTACAGTTTTCATGCTGGCAATAAACGACATACTGAACACTATTTATCCTCCTGTAAAAGCGTGCCTATTTGCTGATGATCTGACCTTTTTCTGTAAAGATAACAACATCTCAACTACCCAAGCTTTATTAAAATACACTATAACAAGGATACAAATTAGGAGATCACAAATAGGATTCAGTTTTTTTTTCTCAGAAAAAGTCAAAATGTATTTGATTTACAAAAACTTCAATGTATCTTCCAAACCCTACCATCCATCTGTATGGAAAACTCATTGAAACAACCAAACAATTGAAATTATTGGGGCTTATCTTCGACCACAATCTATCATGGAAAACACATATTTCGAACCTAAAGGAAGACTGTTCAAGGCGCTTAAACATATTAAAAACATTATCACACCACAATTGGGGTGCTGATCAACATGTCCTACAACTCACTTATCAAGCTTTAATCCTTAGCAAGCTTGACTATGGAACTATTGTGTACAACTCTGCAGCAACGGCGTTACTTAAGCTACTGGACGTGATTCAAAGTTCTCTTATGAGGATTATATCAGGAGCATATCGTACCAGTCCGGTCTGTAGCCTACTGATAGAAGCCAACCAACCACAGTTAAACACCAGGAATATACAATTAAGCATAAAACACGGAGTCAAAATAGCAGCAAGACCTCATTCAAGTATCCATTCATATGTTTTCCCCAATATAGAAAGCAACAAGACCTAACATACAAAAAAGCACTTGTTACCTTTCTATCAACGACTTACTAACTATTTAAAGCTAACAGCATAAAGATACCTCCCATAATGACCAAGGATTTCCATGAAGGACCATACTTGAAACTCTAAATTCCCAAGATAAATACCGACCTAACATTTCACCAGAAATGGAATACCGCTGCAAGTGTTTACCAAACACTATTTTATGAAATATGCAACCATTTTCCAAATTATCGGTTAATTTACACTGATGAATCAAAAACGGATCATGGTACTGGATGTGCAATAATAACTCCTGATAAAGTTCTACAGCAGCGGCTATCTGACTATTATTCCACCTACAGTTCTGAACTATATGCCATTTATCAAGCACTTACTTACATACTGACAGCACAACACAACTGCTATGCAATATGCTCTGACTCCCTGAGTACATTGCAGAGCATGAAGAACTACACAACAGACAACAAATTAGTTTAGGACACACAGCTACGATTCAGTAACTCTGGTAAAGACGTGGTTTTCATTTGGATACCTTTCCATCAAGGAATAACAGGGAATGAAAGAGTGGACGAAGCTGCTAAAGATGCCACATCATTACGCCAACAAACGAACGTCCAAATTCCATATTCAGATGTTATAACTCATGTCTCCAAAATACCAGCACAAAAATGGAAATCTGAATGGAATCAACAACAACTAGGAAAATTGCATCAAGTACGAAAAGGATCCACCGCTCTTCACTCAACCAAGCCACTTACTAGAAAGAAACATGTCATTATCACTCGTCTACGAATTGGTCATTCCAGTCTCACTCATTCATATCTTCTCTCAAGACAGCCGTAGTCTACGTGTAAAGGATGTAATAAAAACCTTACCATTTACCACCTTCTCATAGAACGCAATGAATACAAAAGAAACAGAAAACAACACGGAATCCCACAGGATATCTCCACACTGCTAAATAGTTCCAAACAACACCGCAATCTGTTTACTTACCTGAATAATATAGACATTTGGAATTTAATATAAATTATGTACAATATACTTTAATCAATTGTAACTCATGATCTACACAATGGTGTAAAAGTAATGAAACTTTTTTTTTGCAAAATACTGTTATTAAATTATATGATTATGTTCTTGTCTTAGTTTTCAGTTATCTGTATTTAATGTACACTGTTTTCATAATTAATGTTATTAATGTGTATATTTTATATGTTTCGTTGTAAACCTGTTTATTTAATGTAAATTTTTATATATATTCCTAACTGTACTATTTTGTTAAGATGGTCGTGATATGACCCAGGAAGTTAAAGCGAGCCCGCCTCGGTAGCGTAGATGGTAGCATGTCTGCCTCACGTTCAAGAGGTCCCGTGTTCGAATCTTGGTCAGGGTGAGTTACCTGGATAAGGTTTATTCCTGGCTTTTCCCTTAGCCTGAAAGACAAATGTTGGGTAACTCTAAGCTCCATGGACCCTGGACGCAATTTAGCATCATTTCAACCAATTCATTCACCGTTCGATATGACTTAACGTTGGAGGACGTAAAATTACGAAAAAAGGTTAAAGCGACCTTAAATAAATTAAAAAAACAGTTAAAAATGTTAAACCTTCACGATACTATACTAAGCTTAAGTGTATTAAAGGCGAACAACATCAAACGAATTGGGTCAGGTGTTGTAATTAAATTAAATTTCTGACCAATCTGAATAGGCTTTTCGCAGTTTTCTTCTTACACTGTTACCTTCTTCTGTCATACATTAATATAACTGATGATCTTGTTTAGAATTTATAGAGACAACCAAAGAATCAACTGTCTCTAGCCTTTTCGAACTGTAATCTCCCGCGTTTTGTCTTAGAATGAAGGTTGTAGATGGGATATAACACAAAACGTGTAAAGTTTACGATTTGAAATGATCTGAGATCTACGCAAAGCTTTGCTGGAGTTTGTTAATTTGTAATCACGTCATTGGCATATAGGGACACCCTAACTTCGCTCTTCTACATTACCTGAATTTCTATTTATTCATTGAGTCTCTGGGTGCCAATGGTGGAAGGTGTGTAGGACACCTCCGTCAAAAGTTTAGCGCCTTGGAAGAAGAGCAGGTATGTAATCGCAAACGTTCTGCTTAAATTGCGTTATTTTATATACCAATAAAATTACATGATGACAACAGCTTTATTTTTCTTCTCAAGAGAGTTATGCCTCGTAATGTTGCGCCTCCCTCAAACATCCACTGCCGTCCATGGTCTTGGGGACATCTAGACCACTAAGATAGGAGAGTTCAGGATAGAATTTACGGAGGGTATTCACCACCTCGACCAGACCGATATTTTGTACAACCACGGGGGAAGAATGAAGCGAGTGGAAACAGAGGATGGTCGACAACAAGGAGCCATGACAGATTAGAGGGCAATATCCCTAAACATTTACCAGTGTATAACTCCCCGACAGTCTAGTACAACCGATATAGCACCTGCCGTGGTCCTGAAGCAGCCCACCAAGCCGGCTAAGAGAACAGAGAACGCCCCGCCTGTGGAGAACGAAGATGTTTGCCCAGAACATATCCTGCCATGCAACGCCAAGACGACCACCGGTACCTCTACGCTTAAAGAGATCACCTGATGAGAGATGATGTGAAATGATAGTGGGAGTGATCTGAAGAGACAGGACTTTTGGGGATTTAATGAAACCCCGAAAAGTCGCATAGGTTACGTAGGTCGGCCACGGGAATCGAACACGAACCATCGAATGCGCGACACAGTAGAAACCGCCTGAACCATTCCGCTGGGTTCTTGACCACACAGGAAGATTTTCTTTCGTAAGGGATGTCCAAAGTTATTCAAAATTTATGTGAAATTACAAATAATGTTTGCTGTAGAATTATCAGAAGCTGAAACTTAAATCTTTATTAATTTTTAAGATTATGCAGGCTCGGAAGTATAACCACACAAAGATATCAAATACTTTTGAACATTACTTTACCAGTGAGCGTGATATTCTCTCAACAGTTGAAGCATTTGCCAGTGACATTACAACGTGAAGCCAAATGAGTTACGTAATGCCTCTTTATTACGTCACTCACTTGCGTATCCAGAATATCAATCAGTTTTCGAAAGGTAATCTCTAGAAAATGGATCCAAAACCGCTTGCTGTATTTTTCCAATCGATATGGCCAACTACAAATCTTATATCTAAAAACTTATTACGGCTTATATTAGTTACATTTATAGTTCAATATTGCATTTTGAGCATGTTAATTTATGTCACAGAGAGCTATAACTTTTAGGTACTACATATACTGAATGAAGGTATGGAATTCCACCCCAAAACTCTATGAATGTATTAGTTTTAATACATGTTTTGAGGCCCCTTGTGTAAAATAAATTGTTTTAAAGCTCCGTGCATCTTAGTCTGCGTGCGAACTGAAATGCCACGTTTAAAAGATGTGACACGAAGATTTTCAAGCAAATCCCAAACCCCATCAGGCATATTTTAGAAATTTGTGACGTTCTGACAAATGTTTCCAACGATTTTAATTAAAATACACGTATATTTAAGATATTTCATTGACATATTAATTGTAGGTGTTGAATTTTCAGGATATAGTCTCTGAAGTCCTCTACTTTATGAGTGACGTTTGCGTAACCCATAAACCTAAGAAACAAACAAATCGTACTATTGATGGAAATTAATCATTTCTTCACACTAGCCGTATATCAGCTAAGTTTTTTGATAGATAAGAGTCAACATGAAAAATTCAGTGCCATGGCCGGGATTTGAACCATGGATATGCTAGTTTCCGTCCAGTCGCTCTTACCCATTGAGCTACCATGGCCACGTGCCGTCATGACAATAAATTCTCCAATTGACTCATATATTTTTCCGGTAAACCACTAGGGGCTGTCGTATTCAAGGTACACTGTTTGTGGCGACTTACTATTGTAAGTACTTCAGTCCCAGGCTTCATTATTAAATTCTTATTATTTTAGTTAATCGATTTTGTTTGTTATTAAACTCCTCCAACATTTAGTCATATCGGACGATGAATGAAATGGGTGAAATGATGCCCAATGCGTTCGGGGTCCATGGAGCTTAGAGTTACCCGACATTCGCCTTTCAGGATAATGGAAAACCCCGGAAAAACCTTATCCAGGTAACTCAGCATGACCGAGATTCGAAGTCGGGACCTCTTGGACATGAGTAGTTAATCGATGGAAATTAATCATTTCTTCACTATGTCAACATTTTTTCGCAGAGAAATTGTATTCCAAAATATGCTATTCTACAGGTTTGAATTGTGAAATGCTTTTATAAAGTATAAAGTCGTCCAAGTTATCGCCTAAGTCTATTGTAGTCTATGATTGTCATTGGTTAAAGAGATACGGAATACAACAGTTTCTACATGTTTATGTGAAATGAAAGAACAGTAAGCCTGTAAGAATAGTTTGCACAACATTACAGAGACTCAATGGGCTAATCCCCAATCCTGGGTATTCTCTCGGATCCAGAGTTAACCTGCTCCTCCACTGGCGTCTGACCCCAAACACCTTCCACGAGAGCAGGATGGAAAGAAAATGGTAGTGTAAAAATGATTTAATTACAATCAGAGAGCATTTTGACAATCTCTGATTCCAAAGAAAACATTTTTAATAATGTCTCTGGTTTGTGATCATGAGCATTACTCCTCTAACTTCGGCCATATCGGACGATGAAAGAAGTTCAAATTAGACAAGGCTGCTTAGAGCTTACATTTACCGATATTAATCCTTGAGGATAAGGGTAAAGCACGACAAAACCCAGAAACCTTGTGGACGTAAGGTAGAAACGTTACCACCAATGGGACAGAGGCGGGCAAAGGACATAAAATCATATTAATAGCAGTAGAAAGAGTCTGCACTATAGATGGCATTTAAAGTCTGTCTAGTCAACGGGTTGCAGTTCGGAATCAAAGGAACGTGACCCTCCCACCCAATAATGACCGTCCTAAATCTATCTCCACACTTCAGAAATGGAATACTGTCGTTGAGGACCAATAGCAATCCTGATGTTCTGGAAATGACAGTCGCATGTCTAATCCACGCGGAGTCTCAGTTGCCAAAGTTCCAACTTCCAGTTGATCTGTTTCATTACGTGCAGAAATTCGTTGTGTGTCACGATGTGGAGACCGTGGGAGGGAAATGCAGTGGTAAATGCAAATGAAGTAGTGGATTACTTTCAGTCAAGTGAAAATAATCAAAGTGATGACAATAGTGTGAATAACTGGGCCGAGTTATATTACTGGAGAAGCCTCAAAAACAAAGTTACAACGGGAACTGTTTCTAAGCAAATTCAAGCGCTTGTTTTGAACACTTATAAATATATGCTGACAAATAATCTTGGTAAGCGGCTGTGCAATGAAAATGATGATAAATTCTAGGTATTCACAGAAATTCAGTAAGAAATATTTTGACGAAAGGAATACCAAAGACGCTTTTTTTTATATAATTCACGTCCTCCAACACTGAGTCATATCGGAGGATGAATGAAATTGGTGAAATGCTGCTCAAATGTGCCCAGGGTCCATAGAGCTTAGAGTTACCCGATATTCGTCTTTCCGGATAAGGGAAAACCCGGGAAAAACCTTATCCAGGTAACTCTCCCTGACCGAGATTCGAATTCGGAACCTCTTGAACGTGAGGCAGACGTGTTACCACCACGATACCGAGGCGGGTACCAAAGACGCTGATCAAATGTGAAAACAAAAGGGAACGTTTCTCTAAAGTAGATAATATCACATGTGATTTAATTCGTCGAGAATTTCCAGTTTCCTTGCAAAAGTTAGAGTGCCCACCTTAGACGAATTGGTTGCACATTTGCAAGAAATTTGTGATTTATTTTATGGGCACTGAACTTTGCGCGGTCCCCTAAAGGAGCTGGGCTTCAAATACCGCACTTTGAGTAAGATAAGGGTTATTAT
This sequence comes from Mantis religiosa, assembly GCA_030765055.1. Lineage (NCBI taxonomy): Eukaryota > Metazoa > Arthropoda > Insecta > Mantodea > Mantidae > Mantis > Mantis religiosa. Next base: position 292,962,458 of record CM060950.1, on the reverse strand, counting down.
GGAATCCAGTAGAATGGTAGCTTGGCGATATATATATATATATATATATATATGTGTGTGTGTGTGTGTGTGTGTGTGTGTGTGTGTGTGTGTGTGTGTGTGTCAAAACTAAGGAAGTTTCGCAGTAATGGACAAAAGATAATTTATTTAGACGAAACCTCGTACGATACCCATGACGTATTGAGAAAGGTGGCAACCTTGCAGGACGAACTGGGAGAAGGAAGGCCGGGGTTGTAAAACGATTATAAGGGTTCGCCAAAGGAGTCGGCTGACGTGCACACGAGTTAACTAAACAGACTTTACAAGCTTATGTGTGTATTTTTTCGACTCCGCACGAAAAATATTTTAATATTAATTTATATATCGATAGTGAATATTCCTAAAATATTACCAAAAGGGAGGTCATAATCGCTACATGGGTTAGTGCCACTTTAACAGTGTGGCCGACTGTATTAGTATGGAGAAAGAGGATGGGTTGGACGTTGTTATATAGTGGTGCTTGCACACCAGGTAAGTGACCCTGTAGCTTCGGACCTCCCCACTAAATCAATGAGCAAGCGGTAATATATATATATATATCACACGGAGTGTGTGTTTTGTATCCACGAATTTGCCGATGATATGTTCAGTTCTTGCAAATTAATAGTGACGTATTTTTATGCCAAAGTTGCATTGTTGTATTGGACATATAATTTTACATCTTTTGATATTTATTTATTTTCCCTGTCTAGTTTAAATATTTTCAAATCCAAGTGTTTTAGAGGAAAGAATTCCGTGCAGTAGTGAAGCAATAGGGAGACCAACTATCTGTTGGGACATTAAAACTACACCTTTAATAGAAAAGTTAGCTTTTTCTAATATTAACATACAGGAACTTTGTTTATAAGCTTTCCAAGTTCACATAGTTGCACATTTAGACATAACTGCCACAAAAAAGGTATCTGATATGACGCTCCAACATATTGTACGCTATCTGTTATTTTAATTTTCGTCGTCCAACATTAAGTGATATCGGACGATGAATAATGATGCCCAAACGAGCACAGGGTCCATAGAGCTTAGAGTTAGCAGACTTTCATCTTTCAGGATAAGGAAAAGTAACGCGGAAATAACCTAATCCAGGACAATCTCCTTGATCGAGTTTCGAGCTCGGGACACCACTTAGGCGTGATGTAGACGTGTTACCACCTACACCTCAGGGAAAATTCGATTCAAAGAGATGGATAAACTTATAATGTACTAAAAATGTGCATCTCTATGTAATGTCACGTTCAAGAGTTCCCGAGTTCGAATCTCGGTCAGGGTGAGTTAACTGAATAAGGCTTTTCCCGGGGTTTTCCATTATCCTGAAAGACGAATGTCGGGTAACTCTAAGCTCCATGGACCCCGCACTCATTTGAGCATCATTTCACCCATTTCATTCATCGTCCGATATGACTAAACGTTGGAGAACGTAAATTACAAAAAAAAAAAAAAAAAAAAAAAAAAAAAAAAAAAAATTGTAATATGTGCTTAAAATGTACGCCTTTAAGTACACAATTTGGACCGAAATGTAAACTTTTGTGTTGCTAATCGTTTATGCGACATTTTTGTTATTGGGCCAAACTTTCAAACACTATACTTCTTTTAAAGTAAAGCAGTAAGTCGGTAATCGTCTCACCTGTATTCATTCACGGAGCAGAGAACTTCAAAATCTTCCTAAAGCGATCAGCTTTGCCTCACTGTCTTCGTACATAAATCTACTCGGAAGTGTGTATATAGCCATATAAAGCTTGTCTAATTCAACAAGAATACATAAAAAATTAATGCTGAGAAACACATGTTCTGAGGAGATTTCTGAATAATCATATTGGAGCATGCCAGCGCGTGTATGTGTGTGGGTGTGTTAACAGATAAATAAAAAACGAAAACGTGGTTATACCAAATTTGGTAGACAAGTTAGCTTCTTCCAAGTATAGGATATGAACATTTTGAAGAAATTCTCCATCAAAGATTGCCTTCATTCGAAATTTTTGAATTTAAAAATGGCCATAATAATTTCGATTATAATGACGCATGTTATATTTTCATCATAAATAAATACACATCTGAAAGTCTCTGGGAATGTATTTAAATGCACTTTCTTTCTGGATGGTTTTTGCATTAACTAGTGAACCGTAAGGGATAAGCAAAATGTACAGATCTTTTTAAAGGAGAGAATATCTGTTAATGAATGAATGAATGAATGAATGAATGAATGAATGAATTAATACACACAAACCCACCCACGCACACACCCACAAACACATAAATAAATAAATAAATAAATAAATAAATAAATAAATAAATAAATAAATAAATAAATAAATAAATAAATAAATAAATAAGTAAGTAAGTAAGTAAGTAAGTAAGTAAGTAAGTAAGTAAGTAAGTAAGTAAGTAAGTAAGTAAGTAAGTAAGTAAGTAAGTAAGTAAGTAAGTAAGTAAGTAAGTAAGTAAGTAAGTAAGTAAGTAAGTAAGTAAGTAAGTAAGTAAGTAAGTAAGTAAGTAAGTAAGTAAGTAAGTAAGTAAGTAAGTAAGTAAGTAAGTAAGTAAGTAAGTAAGTAAGTAAGTAAGTAAGTAAGTAAGTAAGTAAGTAAGTAAGTAAGTAAGTAAGTAAGTAAGTAAGTAAGTAAGTAAGTAAGTAAGTAAGTAAGTAAGTAAGTAAGTAAGTAAGTAAGTAAGTAAGTAAGTAAGTAAGTAAGTAAGTAAGTAAGTAAGTAAGTAAGTAAGTAAGTAAGTAAGTAAGTAAGTAAGTAAGTAAGTAAGTAAGTAAGTAAGTAAGTAAGTAAGTAAGTAAGTAAGTAAGTAAGTAAGTAAGTAAGTAAGTAAGTAAGTAAGTAAGTAAGTAAGTAAGTAAGTAAGTAAGTAAGTAAGTAAGTAAGTAAGTAAGTAAGTAAGTAAGTAAGTAAGTAAGTAAGTAAGTAAGTAAGTAAGTAAGTAAGTAAGTAAGTAAGTAAGTAAGTAAGTAAGTAAGTAAGTAAGTAAGTAAGTAAGTAAGTAAGTAAGTAAGTAAGTAAGTAAGTAAGTAAGTAAGTAAGTAAGTAAGTAAGTAAGTAAGTAAGTAAGTAAGTAAGTAAGTAAGTAAGTAAGTAAGTAAGTAAGTAAGTAAGTAAGTAAGTAAGTAAGTAAGTAAGTAAGTAAGTAAGTAAGTAAGTAAGTAAGTAAGTAAGTAAGTAAGTAAGTAAGTAAGTAAGTAAGTAAGTAAGTAAGTAAGTAAGTAAGTAAGTAAGTAAGTAAGTA
>CM060950.1:292759197-292954197 GCA_030765055.1 Mantis religiosa | reverse complement strand
TGCTAAACAAAATCAAGATTACAGGCCTTCTCTAAACTAAGTCTTCCTTCACATTGAACGCTCAGACCTCGAGAATCACGATAGAATTCTATTAAGGCTTCACAGGGGTATATCAATTTATTTTTATTCTCTGACATTCACTTATAGTCAGTAAATGGAATGTGTGAGTATTTATGTATCAGATATATATATATATATATTTAGAGTGAATGCGATAAATTCTTCGCAATCTGGATGAACTTGATATACACAAATCTGATGTGCTACATTCATATGTAGTTACAAACTGTTATTCCTATCTCTGTTTTGTGTTAATGGAGATAAATCATTATAACAATTCTTCCATCACACTGAAGGATACAGATGGCCTCTGAAATGATCTCTTGCATACTACTGCGAGAAACAAACGAATATCTGTACCGCCATAGCTCCTTGGGACGGCCGCTCTCTGTCACATCCTTCCTCCCGGGGATGCTCCACTTGGAGGCATAGACAAAATGGGTACAGCATGGTGGCCTATGTGCCGAATCCTATCCGTTGTGAAATCCTAATACCTTAGCACTTAAAAAAATCATCTTGTGGCCAGCAAATGGTATTAGTTCGGTAACCATGCTAGAGTTGATAGCCTTAGAGTAGAAGGCTTGTCCTCAGGTCTGGCATTAACTGAAGCGTGTGTAGGCTTACTAATGTTTGCATGACTGTGGATCGCTTTCTTCGAGTGAGAGACGTTGAGATTAAGGTTTGCTTTTCTGCACTTGTCACTTCTGTCTCGTGACAAAGTTGTAAATTCGTTATTCATTACATGACATTCTATTGTTACTAAAAAGTAAATTTCTTGGGCTACTAAACAAGTATTAACTCTGAAATTATTCCTTATTTTGGGTATTTTTCTAGTCTTTATACACCTTTAGAATTAGGATTTAGGTACGGTGGTTATTCTGCGCTGCGACCAGCCTTCACTTATTGTACCTGTGCCCCAAGTGGGGCACCCTCGGGAGGAAGGATGTGGGGAGAGAAGATAAAGGGCAGCTAACGGACATTCCACATCACTGTGGTTTCGAAGCAGTCTCGGCATCCGGTTCGAGACCATCAACCAATCTACCGGAGGAGGAAGTGGTTCACTCAGAGCATATCATCCTGCCATGCACTACCGAGACTTCTATCCTGAAAAAGACCACCAGATGAGAGATGATATGAAATGATAATGGTGGGACAGGAAATTCAGGGAATGTAATTAGCCTACCCAGCATTTGGCCTTCGTACCCGCCAAAATCTCCGAAAAACCCATGTGTTAGGTATGTCGGCCACGGGATTCAAGCCACCCTGCTCGGTAGATAATTTAGTTATTGCAACAATTTAATAAAATTTGTTTGAAGCACTTCTGAGGAAAAAAAGATATAGCGAAAGTATAGTGTGTAAGTGGTTAAATTTGTGGGATTCTCTTGAAAATGTTGGTCTTGTATCTCTGGAATTCACATGCAAACGCGCAAGAAAGCGTTCCTAAAAATATCTTCTTTGGATTCAAGGAGGTTAAATTATCTAATATTTTTGACAAGTGTATATATAGAAATTAATTGTTCTTTCACACTAGCCGTGTGTAGGACACACTATGAAAGAATAGAGCTAGACTTAAAAATTCAATGCCATAGCCGAGATTTGAACCACGGACCTTCTGGTCCCAGTCCAGCCGCTCTAATCATTGAGCTACTATGGCCAACGTACCGATATAGCATTAAATTCTCCAACTGACTCTAGTAGCTCAATGATTAGAGCGGCTGTACAGGGACCAGAAGGTCCGTGGTTCAAATCCCGGCTATGGCATTGAATTTTTCAGTCTGGCTCTATCCTTTCATAGTGCGTCCTACACACGGCTAGTGTGAAAGAACAATTAATTTCCATTAATTGTACCTAATAGTGGTCCGAACTATAAAGCCCGGGCCTTAAAGTACTTACAGCATAGTAAGTCGCCATTAAGGTAGTTGTGTCATGTGTTTATGAGATCTCCTAGTGGTTTACCGGGAAAAACAAGGGTCAGTTGGAGAATTTAATGCCATATCGGCACGTTGGCCATAGTATCTCAATGATTAGAGCGGCTGGATGGGGACCAGAGGGACCGTGGTTCAAATCCCGGCTATGACATTGAATTTTTCAGTCTGGCTCTATCCTTTCAAAGTGTATATATAGTTTTATGCAATGCTTATTTTCTTTAAAATACTCTTTAAAGATATGGGTGCATTCTCTTTAAATGGTAAAATCTCATATTTCAAGAGATTTTTCTCGGATAAATGTTTGTTTCTTTTCTATGGCCATATTTCTTAGCAACTACTAAGGCTATAAGTTTGAAGTTTTGTACATTTCTTTTTCATACGGAATTTCATATTGTTACATATAGGAATATAAGAGAAATAGTGATGGGTGCTACTTACAACATAATGAGGAGCGTAACTGCGAGGAACCAGAAAATGTGACGTGGTAGAACTACAAGAAAGAGAGAGAGAGAGAGAGAGAGAGAGAGAGAGAGAGAGAGAGAGAGAGAGAGAGAGAGAGAGAGAGAGAGAGAGAGAGAGAGAGAGAGAGAGAGAGAGAGAGAGAGAGAGAGAGAGAGAGAGAGAGAGAGAGAGAGAGAGAGAGAGAGAGAGAGAGAGAGAGAGAGAGAGAGAGAGAGAGGTGCAGAGAGATGGCACTTAAAGTAAAGATCAGTATATTAGGCATATTCTAAGTGTTTAGTGTAAGTACAAGGGACTCCCAGGATCTTGAAGAGATCTGGGGTGCAGAAGAAGTATTAGATACATGGTGTTATTGTGCTATCATACCATGGTGATGAGTCGCGTAGATGGTTGAGGATGGTGTTGGCTGACAATCAATCTTTGTACACTGACTCTTGCACCACGCTATCTGTCCATCCTCAGATGAACTCTGAACGACTCTCTCCCGCGCGCGGACTTAAACAGTCTTAAATATAGCTTCTAGCAAAATGGCAGCTAACAACTAAGTCAGCATTTCCCACGTTTTCCAGCTAACCTAATCATGATCATATTTCCAAAAAAACCTAGCCACCAATCAGCGTCTGCGTGACTCACATTACACTTATTCAGCAAAGATCAAGTGTCCAGCTACCTGTACATGGCCGACCTGAGTCAACAGGAAGCCGATGCCATAACAAAATTGAGACTGTTCAGCAAGTGCAAACTATGCCAAAGTCACGGCACAGGAAATGAGTATTAAGTGACAAAATTCTAGAATTCGGTAACCTCCTAAGTCTCGCTCAACCACATACGCGACAATATATTGACCTAGAATTATAATGAAATAACTCACGATTTGAATGTGACAACCATACCATTTTTTAAAAAAAATTTAAATTTTACATTTTAATTTTCCTTCATATTGAAAAAACATATTCTATCAAAACCAGTAGAAATACTTATATAATTCTAGATAAATATCATAAGGGACATATAACTCAATTGTAAAACATTTTAATGTTCTGCTGCTTATTCTAATTTTGGGGCACCAATATATCCTACATTTTTTTAAAACATCTGTTTACTTTATAAACACTTTTTAAACAGAAAGTACAAAAGCTGGATAATGAAGTTTTCCATAGATATTACTCAGTCAAATATATATGCCTGACTTTTTTCAAAGGAATTTACTGTTCACACACAGAGAATTTCTTTGTCTAGGGTGTACTTGACTAAGCCCCACACTTACCGCGTCTCCAACGCGCAATCCTGTGAAATTATAATATCGAATTTCAGGGTGGAATACAATAATTCCTTGAAGTAAAAAGGATTAGACAATCTGGCGATTTCAATTAGACTACACTTGATAGCTGTTCTACCTCAAAATGACTAAATGACCTATGTGTACACAACGGCAGTTGCCAAGAGACAAACATTTACTGCACCGCTCTCCTGTAATTCCATCATATCCCACATCTGACACCAAGTTAATCGCATCAACGCGCCCACCAGTACCACATATCGATCTGGCCACTATCGAAAGTCTTGGCTTGCGGACGTGATGTGGAATTAGAGTATCATATATCGATATGTGTACGTCGATTGGCGCTACAGTGTTGATGGGATCGGCCGACCGACTGAGTGGACTTTGTTCGAAAACACACATTATGGACAGAGCCTTCAAATCTCAAGATAAATGTTAGTGTAAAACAGCAGCTGACGTTAATGATCTTATTGTGATCCAGCAATAAATTTACGGAACACGGCTATTAACTAGGACACGGAAAGGGACTCCCAAAATGCTTTGTCTGTTCCACCACGCTCGTAAAACTCTACGAATTAACGAACTCCAGAATTAAGCGGAAAGCAAAAGTACTTCCTTTGCTGTAAAATTAGGGACTGTCTTTAAATTACTGTGAAAAAATGCTCTGAATTTGCTTTACGATACAAAATGTATATAATCCTTCAATTTTGTTAAAATGCATGTAGAACTTTATACATATTTCCATTTACGTAACCTTTTACAACCATTATTGTTTACTTCTTAATCTCTATTCTTGCAAAATATTGTTTTATTTCATGTTACTCAAGATAAACTTTGTAGAAACAGTGTCATTACGCATCCTGTTGCTAGTTTAAACGGATACGAAGGGTAGTGTCACTAATACACTGCGTCTGAAATTTCACCTTGAGCGTCATAGTAAGAAATAAATGCATAGTCACAGACTTTAAAGAAAGCATTGAACAATTAAAAACAATATTTTAAAAAATAGCACGTTAGCTTTTTTATGGAAATTTACCTATCCCAGGTGTAATGACAGAGTGAAATCAAGAGATAGAAAATGAAATTTTTATCAGTTCATAATTCTCTTCCTGTAAAACATTTACATAAAGAAACATGTAATTAGTTTGGTTCCAAATACCTTAAAATTATTACAGTTTAAAATATTACCCATTTGAGCAAATTTAGTCGGATAGTCAGATGCTGCGCTTTCCTCTTACTGGATGTGTTGGTGAAACAAAACATTAGAAACAATACTCAACAAAACAACATGATATATCGAATTTAGAACAGCAGAAAAACTGGATAACACGGAATAGCACCTCTACCACCTCTATCACCTTTCAGACGAAGTCGAAACTCTCTTGTCGTAGCTTCGCACACCACTAAGTTCAAGTCACGCCCCCAGGGATTACACCGTTTTCGCTCTGTTTCTTACTGATGCCTCCAGTAGCGCTAGAGCTGTGCCAAAACCTTCAGTCCAATCAGATGGGCAGTGACGACGTAATTTTCTGTTGTTATTCTCCTGAATCATGGACATATCGGAGTTTGATGATAATTGTCATGGATATCTTGTGGGGAGGCGTCGAAATGGCACAAAACATAGTGGAACAAAATGTGTGTGGTATTACGCCCACTTTTACTACATGCGGCACCACAGGCGGTGCTACTGATGAACATGAAATGAAGATGAAGCACCGATGGAATAAGATGGCAGGGGAAACAGCAGATCCAGGAGAAAACCCGCTCCAGCACCTTGTTGTCCACCACAAATCCCACTTTGTCTGGGATCGAACCCCGGCAGCCTTGGTGAGAGGGGAGCGGTCTAACCACCTAGCCACGACGTAGCCCAAATTAAAATTGGATAATACCTATACGTATCTAACACAAATTATGTATTATGTATGATAAGATTTTGTCTGTCTTTTACGGTTTACCAGCTATGCAAAAGTCATTCACAATGAAGAGAAATTCTGAAGACATTCCCAGAAAATTCAAGAAATAAATTTTATTTTTCAGAAAAATACATCAAATTTGTGGTATTTTAATCAAAATCATTAAGAGGGGAACAAATTGTTTTGAGAAAATAAAAAAACTAAGAGGAAAAAATTGGAGGACCCTTGGAAGATATTTAACTAATTGATTTTTAGCTATGCTGATATTCAATAAACATAATTATTCTTCATCGTAGTCCTGCTAATATTTCATCTGCGTGGTATTTTATGTCTACATTTTTATACAGCACCTGGAAATCTTGACATTGAATTTTTGGCTAAAATGCAGCGCTTACTATACTAAAAGAGGCACTATTTATATTTTGAACTGAATAATTTAATCAAAATAGTTTTTGACTGAAAACTGCTTTATTATTTTTCAAAATATTCTCCTTTATGATAAATATACTTTTCATCAGTTTGAAGCATTTTTCAAAGCATTTATTCCAGTCCTTTTGAGACAACTCCAAAACATGTTTTTCAAAGGCATCAACGGCTTCTTCTACCAACGAAAATCGTTGTCTACAAACTTATTCTTGATGTTCGGGAACAAAAAGAAGCCATTGGGTGCCAAATCAGGACTGTATGGCTGACCTATCAATTCGATATTTTGAGCCTTATAATGCATTGTTGTTAAAATCTTCGCAAAAGTTAAAGGCATATGGAGACGTGCCGTACTGCACACTCCAGCGAATCCTAAGCTTGCTCCTCCTACCAGCACTGCCGAATGTAGTACACACTTCTCGCGCGCCGGAACTGAGAACATTATATTAATTAATTACGCTCGGTAAATGTTTGAAAAATGGCAAATTCCAATCAGATAATAAGAAACAATGTTATTTTGTGATCATGACCGTACAAAAATCCTGTCTCTATAAAATTTATAATGCAAGCGATGTACGTTTTATCTTCACATGTTATGGTTACACCCAGCATCCATCCATTCAACACAGATAAGCCTGAAAAACCACACCATTTTTTCCGCACAATATCTCAAGCATAAGTAAATAAATAAATAAATAAATAAATAAATAAATAAATAAATAAATAAATAAATAAATAAATAAATAAATAAATAAATAAATAAATAAATAAATAAATAAATAAATAAATAAATGAATGAATGAATGAATGAATGAATGAATGAATGAATGAATGAATGAATGAATGAATGAATGAATGAATGAATGAATGAATGAATGAATGAATGAATGAATGAATGAATGAATGAATGAATGAATGAATGAATGAATGAATGAATGAATGAATGAATGAATGAATGAATGAATGAATGAATGAATGAATGAATGAATGAATGAATGAATGAATGAATGAATGAATGAATGAATGAATGAATGAATGAATGAATGAATGAATGAATGAATGAATGAATGAATGAATGAATGAATGAATGAATGAATGAATGAATAAATGAATAAATAAATAAATAAATAAATAAATAAATAAATAAATAAATAAATAAATAAATAAATAAATAAATAAATAAATAAATAAATAAATAAATAAATAATGCACCCACTATTAAGCAGAAGTCACTCAGTTTTAAAGAGAGTTAATTTTCAGGTCGTTTTCAGAGTAGAGGTGTCGTTTTGTTAAAGTGAATAGCATCCTTAAGTCATGTGTTGAACTCGAGCTGAAATATTGTTAATATTACAGTAAATTACTATTATACACATATTCTTTTTCCAGTGTTTGTAATTCGAGTGCGTGAATATGTCCCTGGAAGCTCGGACAAGTGATTTTTTGATCTCAAGGCAATATATATATATATAATAGAAGTTTTCACGAAAGCTCTCCAATACAAGATATAGGGCAACTATAGATTTTTCAAAATCCCAGGAATTAACTCTGTAACCTTATGGTTTATGTAGTGTGCACAAAGTGTCACGAATTTGTAGAGAAGCAGCTTTATCGTTAGAAAAAGGGAGTGTACCTGTGATTTGATCTCCGGGAAAGATCCATGAAATGGGAGAGCGAGTCACTGGATTGGAAACCGTACTTGCTGTTCCACTGCTGTGACGTGTGTCAGGGTAAGATCTTAATGTTTTCGGAATACTTAATGTATTGTATAATTACGGGAAGAATAGCCAAAACCTTTGCTGGCGGGTAAAAATGCTCTTATGTATAGTAGCCGCGTTCAGTCTATACCACGCGACATCAAAGCCTTCCCTTCTGACCACAAATTTTCACATGTAAGCAATTATACGGGTCTTTCACCCTTAAACATATGGGACAGTTCTTTTTCATCCAAGTTAAGGCGCTGTTGCAATATTTTTCTTGTGCCCTCAGGAGTGGTAACTTCTATTAGCTTAGATTGTGCAAACGTGCTTCTTATGTGTGTTAAAAAAGCTTATATTTATAGAAGTTACATAGTGTTTAATAGTTATTGGCGTTTAGCATTTGCGTAATTTAATTAAGATGTGGAGACCGTGAAAACCGAACCTAACATGGATTTACATTCATACTTGTAATATATACCTAACAGTATTTCTAACCCTTCTCGAGTTCTTAAGCTATGGCACTTAATTATTATGCGGAATGTACATGATTATTTATTCAAATTGTGTTTAACAGAAGCTCCCCACCCTCCAAAAAATTAAACTGCTTAACTTTATTCAAACTTGTAAAATTAGCAGACATCCTTTTAAAAAGCTTACAGCATTTAAAAAGAGTAATAAAGTTTCCTTACTAGTTTTCAATTCCTTGGTTAGTTTTTATTACTATTGAAGTGTTTACTGCTTTGTTAAATCAACTGAAATTGACCGCCTGTAGCTGCCATAGAATATAGGAAAAATTTTAGTATAAATCGGCTCACGATTGCAATAAAGAAAGCTCTAACGTGCAATCTTTGCTTATAAATTATTATTAACTACCAGAATATCCAAAGAGCTTCTTTAATTTTCAAGTAAATATACATCGCAAATTCATGCATACTGATTTAGTTTAACCCTTTTAAAATTGTAATGATGTTTTACTAAGCTTTCCTTGGATATTATGTTAATAATACGCATTTAGTTCTTTTAAGTACTATACCATAACAGCATAGGTAATATATCTCTTTTCAGTTATGTTATAAAGGGTTGTAACGTTATGCATTATTATAGGATACATTAATTATTTAAAATGTATTTGAAAATATCAATAAATAAACCAAATGACTAGTTCGTACAGTGAAATCAGCTGGAATTTTTTCCTTCTAAACATTATTTTAAATAACGCTAACCCTGGGTATTTTCAGCTATAAACATGAGCCTAACATTCTTCACCCCTCCGCCCCGGCAAGTGTAACCTAAGATGTTTATGACATTGTGTTTAGGGGCGAGAACAGTTTTTCCTTACAAAGCGAAGCGCCTCGGGATGCTATAATCGCGGTCACTATACACAGGACCTCTGCAGGTGCACGTACTACGCTTGGCAACAGCGCTCCACCTGAGCATTGCGCAACGTTCATATGCCTTTAACTTTCGTGAGCGGTATAGACGAGATATGTGTGCACACGCATTATCTTGATGAAGAGCCATCCTACGGTTCTTGTCGCTTTCCTTACTTCACCGAAGACTTCCAGCAAACAAATGGTTGTGTACCATTCGGCATTGACCGTTTTACGTGCCTCTAAATGCAGTGTTGCCTCATGACAGGTTTTGCTAAAAACGCAGGTGATCATTTGCTTCGAAGTGTTTCGGGAGCAAAAAAAATCTTTGTTGGATTTTCTTCATCTTCAAACACCCATACAGTCGATTGCTCTTTACGTTCCGGCTCATACGCATAGATCCACGGCTAGTCATCTGTTACAATCTTAAATACGTCTTCTGAGGCACCGCCATTGTATTTCTTGAGCATCTTTGTATGTCAATCTACACGAGCATCTTTTTGATATTGCGTCAAATTATGTGGGTTCCAACGAAAGCATATCTTTTTCACGGCTAAATAATCATGCAATATTTTATATATGCTGGTGGAACTAATGCCTAAGCTTACCTCAATCTCACAACATATCACATGACGATCTGGCATTTTTACACGGCGTTAATTCGCATGACGATCTTGCAATATTGGTTTTTGCACAGCATCAGTAGTATGCGCGCAAGATTTCCTGAGCGTTCGGGTCCCAAGTCCTCATTCGGTAGGTTTCGTCTATTTCCGTAAACACAGATAACTTTGAAACAGGAAATGCGCTACACACTGTAACATCTAGTGGCTAATATGCTAAGCTTTCACACGTACGCCATTTCATTTTGAGCAATTTTGAGGTTAATTATTAGCCAACCAGTTTACAACAAATCTAAAAGCAAGACTATGTTGTCAGTGTTATAGCTCCCGAAAGGGGTTACACTGTTTTTCGTCTACCTCTGTATAACTGTGATCTGACTGCAACTGAGCTGGCGTGGGCAAAAGTAAAGAATGTTTACAAAGTACGCAATGTTAACGAGAGCCACAAATCTGCGGAAACTTGCTATAGAAGTGACGGATCGGGAAGGATACGCTAAGAAAGTCCAAGAGCTAGAAATGCGATATTGGAGAAACGATGGCGTAAGAGAAAATAAATTAATGAAATTATTAACACATTAGAGGATACAAGCGATGAAATTGACGCAGTAGACTTGAAAATCGAAGAACCACAAAGCGAGTGATTGTTTATAGTTGTCATAATATTTGTTTAATACTCTCATGTGTTTTATAACAGTACATATATAATCATACAGCATATCGGATGGAGTTCAATTGTTTATTGCCACATCTCTTACCTTCAGCGCATATCCTCGCTCATCTTACCGCAATTTGGCTGCATTGTGTTCTTCTAGGTTAAGCACACCGCAAAAACAAAAGCGTGTTAGCTCTCTTTTCTTCCCCTCTGTCCGCACTACACCGTAAATCCAGCGCTCAAGAAATCTTGCGCATATAGTAACTGATTGTGGATGACCTTCACGATTTTCATCATTGAGTGAACGACAGCCACGATTAAATTCCCTATACCAGCGTTTCACTGTGGTAAAGAATGGTGATTCGTCGCCAAATGTGGAAGTTAGTTGATCGATACACCCTTGCCTTGATAATCCACCTCGAAAGTCGTAATAAATCATTGCACAAACATTTTCACGAGTTAATTCCATGCGTTTGTTGAGACAATTTTCAAGTCAATGTAAACAAAACAAATGACGCTCTATTGACAAAATCCTAGGTGAAATATTACGCAGCCCATTACGTTTTTCGTCATCTTACACCACTTTTAAGGGTAATTTTTCTGCTTTTTAAGACATTTTTATCTCCAATTTTTAAATAATTTTCAAAACAGTTATTTTTCGCTAGCTTGGTTCAATTATTCTCATATTAACAGACTCAGGTCTGAGATCCTGGAAATCCACTGTAACGTGGCTCTATTTGCTAAACTATTGGACTCGCCCACCGAAACGCTTCGCGTCTATTGTAAAACAGACTTCTCCACTATGTTTCCTTTTTTAAATTTCCTTACGTCCTCTAACGTTAACACATATCGGACAATTAATGAGCCGAATGAAATGATGCTCAAATGAGTCTATAATCAGGGTCTATAAAGCTTAGGGTTACCCGAAATTCGCCTTTCAGGATAAGGGAAAAACCCGGAAAGAAGCTTATCCAGGTAACTCACCCTAACCAAAATTCAAACTCGGGACCTCCTGAACGTGAGGCAGACACCGAGGCTACCGAGGCGGACACTGGTGTGAACCCATCTTCTACTTTTGAGGGTCGCTCCATGGCAACTGCTACAATGCATTCCTTACGGAGCAGAAGATGGTGGTTGAGATGATATTTGTTTGATCATCCCAACGTAAAAGCAAGATTTTCGCGAAATTGGACATTAAAGAGAATTGGTGAAATCAGCTGCAAGCACGTTATCTACCGTTACTTCAAAATTCTTTCCGTAACAGAATACATCCATATCCAATCCCGAACTTTTATTATCAAAATCTCCTACATAATTTCAATTCCCTCATTCGCGGTTTAGGCGAATATGACCTCGACCCGGGTGAGAAGTACGAGGGCTGTTCAATAAAGAATGATCATAATTTTTTACGGTCATAATTTTTCGCACTAAAACTCAAACTTATTATATTCTGTTAGCTTAATGTAAAACTAACACGCCATAGTAGTATCATTGTTGGTACTCCCGGTTCCCGCCTGTGAGAACCAGGTATGTTCAGATATGTTCAGCATCGCCTACCGCTGCAATGGAGGTAACATGCAGCTAAAGTTGATGTTAGAGGAAGATCTGGAGTTTCTTTCAAACGTAATCACTGCTGATGAAACTTGGCTACATCATTTTGATCGTGAGAGCAAACAGCAAAGCTCAGTTTGGAAATCTCCTTCATCACCAACCCCCAAAAAGCAAAAGTGGTTGCTTCTGCTGGGAATGTTGTGGTCATCTCATTATTTGATATTCATGGAAGGGTTTATCAGCATGTTGTACCTGCACACACATCAGTAACTGGACAATACTACAGGGATGTCCTGAAAACATTGCAAGTCTATATCAGGCACAAAAGACCACATTCCATGAAGCAGGCTGGAGGCTGCACCACGATAATGCACGGCCGCATATTGCCAATGTTGTTGCCGAATGTTTTGCAAAAATCAAAGTGAAGTGCATCCCTCACCCTCTCTATAGTCCGGACTTAACCCCATGTGACTTTTTTCTATTCCCTAACTTGAAGAAGTGATTTCGTGGGAGGCATTATTCATCATCAGAAGCAGTGGTGAATGCTGCGGAGGCGATTTTGAAGGATCTATCAAAAACTGGTTTCGAGCATGTGTTTGAAGACTGGAAGAAACGCTGGGACAAGTGCATCGTATTCAGGGGAGACTATTTTGAGAAGGACCATAAAAATTATGAGGACGAGTAAAGGCATGTTGTCAAAAAACAATTGTGATCATTCTTTATTGAACAGCTCTCGTACAAACGCCCGAGGTCAGTTCTAGGACAATAACGACCATCACTCTAATTACACCCAAATATCCAGTTTCTCCTCATCATATTTACCCGAAATGTTGACACATTCTCCACACATGGCCTCTACCGTCATTGCCCATCCCAGATAAAAAAAAAAAAACTCACCACTAGTAGAGGGTTTAGTCCAGATCTTGCAAAAGACATGAGACCTGTCTCAGGATTTCTGCTGTCCACTCCCTGCTTGCTCGCTGACTATAAAACAATTGCAACAAAACTCAGCTACGGCCTACAGCAACAAAGCCCAAAAATAAAGCCTAGGAAGTGTCGCATACCTATGACTGTTGGGCATCCCTCGTCCTATCCGGGTAGAATATACCACGCAAAACAAATATCCTAGCGTATAATTTTACGACACAACTAACAAAGCATCTAATTGTAGCTCATTATTTCAATTTTAAAACAAGCAATACTACAAAATGTATCTCCTCTTGTTTTCTATTTATATTTTTAAGTAATAATTTTTATTTGAAATAATTTCTTGGCAAAACTTTAGCACAAGCTAGGTTACCTGATTAAAACAATAAGCTTTTGCAAGAATGCTATAGTGTTTAAAATGACGGATTAGGATTATTGCGGAGAGCATTGGGAACCGAAACCTATGGTTTATTGTATGTTAGCCCCAAGGGGGCATCACTGGGATGTAGGATGAGGTGAGAGAAGAGAGGGCGGACATCCCAAGGAGTCACAGCAGTGCATACGGCAGGGTCCTAGTTTTACCAGTTGGAAACTCTCTCGGCAGTCCAGCACAACTTGAATCCGCCTTGGACCGGAAACCGTTCTACCGGAGGAGGAAGATTTTCCAGGAGCATATCATGTCGAAACACCCGCCGACGTATCTACCCTGAAAGAGACCACCAGATAAGAGATGATATGAAATTATAATAGAGATGAAACGGAGGGACAGGAAATTCGGGGGATGTAAATAACCTACCCAGGATTCACCTGACGTCCCGGGAAAATCTCCGGAAGAACTCATGTGTGTGTATTTGTTAACTTAACTCTTTGTATAAGTGTCTTAAGTAATTATTTTAGTACAGGGTAAGTCGTTTAGAAATTGTCTTGTTTTATTGGCTTGTACTGTGAGACAAATGAAGGGTTCTATTTGCTTAAATGGTTATTAGATCTGCATTTGTTCCAAGTGATAAATGAATGGCTCCAGAGAACGCAAGGTTTTCTTCCGTATCTCTACTTCCGTATTTCTACGTCCATCTCTACTCCTTTAAAAGTATACGTAAGTGCTCTCTAGCATTCCAGGATTTTCTTAATAAAAAATGGGCAGTTAAAAGACCTGCACAAATTCAAAGGGGATTCCTCCTTCGCATAATTCGAGGATATCGTACAATCTCCACTGATGCAGCTCAGATTATAGTTAACATCTAACCTTTGGCTCTCACTGGTTTAACAACAGCAACTATTAAGAATTTAAGACATGAACGTGAATGTGCGTCTTATCTGTCTCACTTAAAACAACAAATCCCGGAGCATCGTACCACAACAGGACACCCATCAAGTTTTGTAACCTGTTTAAAGGAAATATGTAATTTTCATGATTATTACATATATACAAACGGTTCGCGTTTTCAATTTGAAGATAATATATCTGCAGCAGGATGTGGTTTTGTTGTTTACGTAAACCAAACGGCACTAACTCACTCCATGTTTAAATTGTCACTTGAATGTTCTGTATTCCAGTCGGAGCTGTTAGCAATTAAAGAAGCTATAAAATGGTGTACTGTTAATGGGAACAGTGCCCGTATTCTTAGTGATTCACAATCAGCTCTACTCGCTATTAATGATAAATACAACTTAAATTCATTAGCACATGAAATCAGAAACTTGCTTCAAAACCATCCAGGACATATTTGCATGGGATGGCTTAAAGGACACAGTGGAATTTTAGGGAACGAGAGAGCTGATTGCTTGGCTAAGAAAGCTGCAGAATCCAATCTTCCTGTGAAATACTCTTTATGTCCCATTTCTAATGTGAGGAGAATAATACATCAACATATTCTTGAAGAATGGAACCAACAATGGCTAACAACTACAAATGGAAGTTTAACAAAAACATTATTTTCCCTAGTGTATATGACAGAGGAAAATGTGAAACTCTTGTACAAAATTTTGTTTTGACACAATTTTTAAGCGGGCATGGTAAATTTGGTGAATACTTATCACGCTTTCACATTAACATCTAACCCCGAGTGCATGTGCGGTGAAGAATTTCACACTGTGGTTCATCTCCTTTTCTGTTGTTCCATTTTCTTGACAGAAAGACAAGAATTAATATTCAAGCTAGACTCTCTAGGAACTGAATTTTCTCCTCTGCTAACATCTTTGCTAATGAAGCCACAACAGTATAAGTACTTCATGATGTTTATACACTTAGTGTTTAAACGTCTGAAATAGTTTAAATTAATATGCATAAGATTAAAACATCATTTCTTCCTTTTAGTATTTAAATTTTTTTGTTAAAGTTGTATACTCTAACCCTAATATATCACTGTGTAAAATAGGGTTCAATAAATCTGGATTAAAACAAGTGCTCTCTAGCACCGTGTCTCCTCGCGGTACCTTCAGCAGCCAATGCAGAGTACCAGCAAACAACCACACTGAAAAATTATGAAATTTCGTGTCTTTTAAGCGAAACTCCAGTTGTACCAACTGTGGTACCCAACGTAAGCAATCTTCTGGATCAAGTTTATGTAGTGCGTCTCGGAGGGATGTCCAAATCAAGTCAGCCCGCTGACAGTTGTGCAAGCGATACTCAAATGTATCATCTTCCACACATACGCCAAGGATCTTCGAATACACTCTTCCGTGACGCTACATCTTTTCTGCAGTTGGAACCGTTTCATTAACATTGTGTTCAGGTAGACCGGCACGGGAATCGAACCCGTACCTCCCAAATGCCAGTTACAGACGACACCGTCTGGTACCACCCCGCTCGGTATTATAACATACATGTCAGTTTTTTATTGAATTTTACTAAATCAGATCTTTCATATATGCAAAATACCATATGGTAGCCTGTTTGTTAGAATATCATTTTGACCCAATCAGAATTCGATCTCGGAGAAAGAGACTGTGCATTAATTGTTCAAAGTGACCTCTGAAGTCCTGACTTGCTTTGAAGAATATACATGACATTCCAACTATAAAAATAGAAATCTAAATTGGATTTACGTATTCAAATTTAAGCATTTTGCGAATATGTCAACCAACGACAAGAATCTTGCTAAAAGAGTTCACATTCCGTTACAGCCATGCCCTTCACATATCGAGAGTGTATTTATCACATCTCAGCTTCGGTTGACAATACGAGGCTTGTTAACATACCTGATATTTGTAGCCTACTTTGCAATACTTACGAACGCGATAAAACTCGGTACCTACAAGTACAATGTCAGACAGTCATTATATTTGGGCTGTTATGAATACAAACCTGATGTGTTACTTTCTTATGATCTTACCCATTCTTCATAAAAGAGAAACTAATTTTAAAAAAAAAATGTGATCTGTTGCAGTTACATGCCTTCCTTTACTCCAGTAAAAACTCATCTTACAAACGCATATTCTTTTATTGTATTTTAGCAGATACAAACATTTCCAAAAATTGCTTTATTTTCTATTTCTCTTTAAGTATAAAGTAAATAAGGGGATACATAATGCCTGAGCAATATTTAAATCTGTAAACAGCTGCCTGTTACGTGATGACTTTGAAGCTCCATTCTCTTTGCAAGTCCAAGACATAAAACTAGTAACCACTTCCCGTTTAAGAAAAGCGTAAGTATTGAAAAATTGAAACAATTAACAAGGTATATCTTGGAAATGGTTAACTCTACAAAAATGTATTTTGCAAACTGCTTGTTTTAACAAATTTGCATTTATTGCTTCGAAGATTTTTGGGTGTTTCTTACAGGTTGCCGTCGTTTGTCGTGTCGTAGTCCTACGTCGTCCTGTTTCGGTTCCCTGCCACGGAAAGCTTCTAAGATTGATCTCATCCCTGGTTGGGGGGGGAGGTTACGGATTTTAAGTCCCGAGTATAAGACCAGTTGTGCCCACACAGCATCGTGAGGAAATTGAGGAGTTACGATAGGTAGCGAACCCTGGTCTAGAAAACCAACATTCCGGCTGGAGGTGCTTGATGCTGACCACATCTCCTCGGCGTATGGATTGGATGATCGCTCACCTCTACCTTGCCTCTGTGGGCATGCGGCCGGCAGTCGGGTTGGCAGGCCTAGGCTTAGTAGGGGCTCTTCCTCCATGGATTAACGTTTAACGTCTTACTGTTTACCAGCTCTACAAAATTCATCAAAAATGAAGAGGTACTTCTGAGGGCATGCATGTCATTTGTCATGAAAATATCTTATAAAATGGCATTTTAATCAAAACGGTTATCCATTTAAACAATAAATCAAATCCTGGTGGTAGGTTTTCTTCGAAATATTATTCTTGCATTGTTGGAAATGCTGAACTTAAATACCAAGTTTGCTATTTAACCAACTATTCATTTCTGCATTATACTGCTCACAGACCGACATCCCCCACCAAAACACACTTTTACTAATCCTTTTAATTCCAAGAATTACAAATTAAGTATTTTGTGCGAAATC
Organism: Mantis religiosa; assembly: GCA_030765055.1. Classification (NCBI taxonomy): domain Eukaryota; kingdom Metazoa; phylum Arthropoda; class Insecta; order Mantodea; family Mantidae; genus Mantis; species Mantis religiosa. Next base: position 292,936,837 of record CM060950.1, on the reverse strand, counting down.
CCGATATAAAATTTTTGGATGGAAGGCAATACCACTACAACTATTTTCGCCAATCCACTATAAACATTTGTAGAAGTAATTTCATAAATATAATTCGAGATGCAAATATTGGGAGACAGTTTTGAAAACTTTGAGTCGATGTTAAACACACCTCGGAAGTGGCTGAATGCGTACTTAAGTTGTGAATTTTAAGCGCTGTTGTAAGCGTAGTGCTTTACATCTGTCTCATAACGTTTACCAGTTCTAGGCAACATTTTTTTTCTTAAGGGAGGTTGGTTTTATTCAGGGTTCAAATACAGCATGTTATTCCGCAATTTTTTCGCTAAAAACCCCGTTTTTCAACATAATCTTCGTTAAATGCTACGGCCTTACGCCACCTTAATGGGAGGGTGTGTATGCCTGCATGCTACAGCTTTACTGGTCTATGTCGGAGCCAACGTCTTGCTCCATCAATAAATTGCATATCATCCACGTAGTGCAATTTGCGGAGTGCATCTTTCGTTGGGCCAAATAGGTGGAAGTCGGTAGGTAATAGATTTGGGCTGTAAGATAGATGGAGAAGAATAGTCCACTGAAGTTCTGTGAGCTCCTCTTGAATGCGCAGACCTGTGTGAGACCCTGTATCATCATAAAGAATGAGAATTCTATTTGCATTTCTGTGGCTACCAACATATCCAAGTAGATTCTTCAGTTTTCTTGGAATAGCACAATACACTTCAGAGTTGATCGCTTCACGATGAGGAAAACTAGCACCAATAATTCAAATAAGAGTGTCCGTATGTTCCAATATTGCAGGGGTCACAGCTGAATTCGACGGACCGGCACGCGTGCGATCACAGATGAGGACAGATGCCTCGCCAAAAGTCAGCGTGCTTTTGTCCTCTGCCAGATCACCTTAGACACTCTGCAAGCGCCTATGATGCTCTTATTTTCCGCCGAAATAAGTCCAGTACCTACTCTCTGTTTGGAACGCATCTCTGTTACAGACGCCATTTTGAAGGCCAGTTATAGCGCTACCGGGTACTGGAAAATATGAAACTGTACGAGGTCAAAGGGGAATACATAAAGGTATCCTACACAACATTTCATTTTTTTTCGCCAAAATTGGGAGAGAAAGAATGTGTTGGTATTAGTTACGAAACTTCCTCCTAGTGAGGAGCATTTCATAGGCTCTTCCCAGAAAATTCAGCCTATACATTATATTTATCACGTAACTGTATTAAATAGTCTTCTAACCTTTTGACCTATACCTCAGAAATAAAAAAAATTATGTAAAGGTTAATATGGGAATAGAGATTTTGTTAGTTTTATGGGTGGAGACTGTTTTTCAAACAATGTTAACACATACAACGCCAACTTCTTAAAAAGTGACTTTTGAGGCGAGATTCAGCAGCCTAGAAATACGTGTTTCGGCTGAAACCCCGGCATTGAATTGTTGAGTGATATGGAATGCCTCCTCTATCAGTGTGGTGCTATTTTGACTATAAGTAATACTTTGTAAGGAGAGGTGAGGGGAAGAGTCAAAGTTCGAGTCCAGTTCCAGGCGAAGATGTGTGCAAGCTGGGCGGTGTTATTAACCATTTTTTAAACTCTAAGTGTCTTAAGTAATAATTTTAAATGTGTCCAAGGAACGAAAAATATTGAACAAGTGCAGCCAAAGTTTAAGGTACATTTCTGTTGTCTTTTTTTTTAGTCTTTTATCATCATCATCATCATCATCATCATCATCATCATCATCATCATCATCATCATCATCATCATCATCATCAGCATCATCATCATCATCATCATCATCATCATCATCATCATCATCATCATCCTCATCATCATCATCATCATCATCATCATCATCATCATAATCATCATCATCACTATTTATGACAAGAACAGGTACAGTTTAAGTCATAGAATTTATGGTTTTATTGACTTGTACTGCGGGACAATAGGAGGGCTTCTATTTGGTTCATTGGGTTTTAGAAAAGTTTGTTGAAAATATTCAAGCCCATATTTGGAAAGTTATGAACATAATTACCAATGTTCAGTTTTCATTAGCGATTTTGTTCTTTCACAAACAAAAACACACACAACATACACTCTGCCTATTTTTCTAAAAAATGCTTATTTTTGATTCGGGTAGCCTGAAAACGCTTGTTTTCAGGTCTTGATCAATCTCCAAGCTACTATTATGATCCACGAAGCTGCATTCCAGCATGACGCTGCAGCGGGTTTTCTCCGGATGCTCTGGTTTACCCCGCCAGCATTCCACCAATCCCTCCATCATCATCTTTATTATCAGGCATTTTGCCTTATTCGGTTCATCTACTATCCTCACTATCATTCCAGGCAGCGGCCTGATCACCCATCCTGGATTCTCTCTCCCACTGATCCAGACATTCCGTTCCTCAACCCACATAAGGGTTAAGAGGAACAGGAATACCCTGATACCACGTGGTGGTATAAGAGGGCAGTTAAAGAAGAAGAAGAAAAAGAAAAAGAAGAAGAAGTTGCACATTCAGATACCCTATGTCCTGATAAAACACTGTACCATGTTCCACGAATATATGCTGTTTTCATGGTCTAGGGGTAATATGCTAGTCTCTGATTACGGGTTTGAACCCGGCGGAGGGCTGTGGATTCTTGCGGGAGTAGAAATACTTATTATGGATTCCTATGGAAGGGGGGTAAAGCTGTTTGCACCGGTCGTTGATATATGGTAGTGTGATAAAGAGACTTCTGGGAAAGATTAAACATTCTCGGACTGAGCGGGATGGCTCAGGCGGATTCATCTGTGGCCTGCATTCGGGGAGGGGGTCCGAGTTCGATTCCCGTGGCCCAGCTACCTGATCCATGGGTTCTTTTCGGGGTTTTCCCGGGTTCCCAGGCGAATATTAGGTAGGTTAATTACATCCCTCTAATTTCCTGTCCCTCCATTTCACCTCCATTATCATTTCATATCATCGCTCATCTGGAGGACTCTTTCAGGGTAGAAGTGTCGGCGGATGTCTCGGTGGTGCATGGCAGGGAGATATGCTCTGAGCCAACACTACAATTCAGGCACGCGGCTGGTGGGATGCCGGTTGTTCAAGCCCGCCTGGAGTCTTCCTTGCTCTGGGGAGGGGGCAGCCTACTGTCTGCGAACCGGCCTCGTATCTGTTTCGTGGACACGGTATGTGGGAGGATGATAGTCTTGGCCCGCCGAGAAGCTTCTATCTAGTAAACTGTAGGGACCCCACCCTCTCTACTGTAGTGACTCCTTGGGATTCGATCGCCCTCTGTCTCCTATCACCTCATCCTCACTCCCAGGGGTGCCCAGCTTGGCATAGGTATAAAAGACCAGTCTGGTCCAAGTGCCGAATTTCCCTACGAACAATCCAATCCAAATTAGTTTACATAATCTCTCATCTGGTGGTCCTTTCGGGATATAAGGGTCGGTGGAAGTCTCGGCGGTGAATGACAGGATGATATGCACTGAGTAAATCTTCCTCCTCCGGTAGGACGGTCTTCGGTCTCCGAGCCCAGTCTGATGGGGCCGTTTCCGGAGCGTAGTCGGGTGAGCTGGTGGTCATGCTGTTGTGCCGGGGAGCTTCCAACTGGTAAAGCGTATAAACCTTGCCCTCTGTGCTGTCGTGGCTCCTTTGGTCAGCTGCCTTCTGTCACCTCTCGCCTCATCCTTCCTCTTGAGGATGCTCCTCTTGGGGCATAGTTACAATACATACAGACTTGTAGCAGTGTCGAATCCCCTCCGTACCGTAATCCAATCCAAACCAAACATACTCGCGCCTAAGGTAGAATTGGACGCTGAAAACTGCTGCAACTAACGAGTATCCGCAAATATGTTAATTTTCGGTGAAACGCAGCTACAATGGGGGAAAATTTCTACAGCAACGACGATGGAAACAATCGAAGGTTGTGCATCAACCTACCGTCGACAATTGGAAAGCGCGCGAAATGATCAGCGTGGTGTAGTGAATGTCAGTTATTACCTGCAACCCTAACAATGATATAATATTAATGAGTATTATTACTAAAATATCTTTGTTTCACTTACATAACTTTCTGTACCAGATCTTCAACAGGCCGGGCCCAAATGACCTTGTTGTCGACGGGCCCTAAAACCCCACACACTCACTCACTCTTCAACAGGCTAGACTTAACACAAATTTATTGTTCTATATCCTTCAAATTAATCCAGATAAAAACGACTTTCTCTACTCTTGTACAAACTATACGTATACAAGTTTATTTTCCATATATTTATGTTTCGGCAATAAACGGTAGTAAACATTTTATTGTATTCTTCCTTATGGATAAAAGTGAATAAAAGAATGGATGAGTTGGTTTCCACGGCCTGTGTCTTGATGAGTATCCTTAGCTTCCGGCGAAGACCGCATCATCTTAGTCATACTTGCCAACGTTTGGCTAATCATATCGTGAGCTTCTTCATGACCCAGAAGAAGCTCACGGTATTATGAGCGAAACGTTGGCAAGTATGACTAAGATGACGCAGCCTTCACCGGAAGCTAAGGATACTCTGAATAAAATAATGCAGTAGGATTAAGAGATAGTCAAATACTTTAATATCTGGGAACTATGTAATGACTTTGAAATTTATGTCTCTTTGAATAAACAAGAGAAAGGAAAGAGGGATAAAATACCATAACATAGAAATCAATAACAATTAGTACCTCGAAAATGTTTTGGTTCAGAGAAATTGCATTCAGCATACATATTGCTTTAACGAGATCTACGTGTTTTGTGTAAAATAATATAGTGTATGTCTACCAAAAATGTGAGTAAGGTATAAGCGATTGTCACTGTATAAATAGCATGAGAAATCTATGTAATTCCATTTAAATGGCTAAGAATATTCGTCTTCAGCAGCAAAGAACGTGCCGCTTGGTGCCATGAAAATTCCCATTAGCCCGTCCATGGATAAGAACCTTGGCTCTGTATACATAACACCATATGCTTGAAGTATATCATATATATGAGGAAACAAAGTGCAAATAACGATTTGTTCTTTAGAATAACTGTTTCAAGATGAACTAGTGACGTATATGGTTAGAACACCTTCAAAGGTACTTCGTTTCACTACTGAGCAAATGGTAAGATAAGGGACTCGCATTTGAGGGCCCCGGTTTGATTCCTTGGACCGTCAACTCTCACCTGTATTTTTCGAGGTTTTCTCTAGTCAATGGGTAAACGCTGGGGTCTTTACCATCTACTGCGATATAATTTTCATAATTTCCTTCTCATTTCGATTTATTGTCATGTTTTATATGTACTGTTAGCTTTCGTGGCATATGACGGTGCCGGGTAGATGGCGCTAATGCTTACTCAAATGACAAAGATCTCACCATGGACACTTACAGAGCAACTTGTTTATCGCCCTCCCTAGACAGATGAAGTTGTTATATACTTCTGCGCCTCCTAGTATCATGTCTACTTGTGGTCTGCAACCCCTCTGATTCCTTCACCTCATCCCTCCCTCCTAAGGACGTGATAGCCAGAATAGATCTATGTAGGTACACAGTGTGTAAGGTAGCTCCCTTCATTGTATAAGGTATACCTAACTCCAAAATGTTTGTAATGTTATTTTGAGGGCCTGCTGGGAGGTAGGTGTAAATCTCAATAAGAATTCCAAGCATGTCAGGCTCGCGATTGGAAAAGAATGAATAATTTGTAATCCCTTCAGCACGAGGAGCCAATCTTTCAAAATAATCCTATTAAAGTGACACGATCTGCAACGCGTGCTACTGTATCACCAAACACGTCACGCTCCAGGTAGCATGGCCCTCTGAAACGAGCCTCGCATCGACAATTTTAGTCCTGCAGCAAATTTTTACTTCCCTGCTTTGTGTTTATTACTTTCTTTATTATGTACTTACACTAAGTAGGGATAGTTATAGCATTTAGCGCACAAATTCTACACCTAGATGTCTCAAGAAATGCATGTTTTAAAGACACCTGTATCCAAAATGGCTCTTTTTAGGAAAACAAAAATTCAGGGCATTTCTGGGTCTATGTGTGTGTTTTTTAATTATGAATATTATTAACGTCCTTCAACTCTAACTCAAATTGAACGATGAATGAAATGACTGAAATGACAAGAACTTTTTCCGGAAATTTCCCTTAACCTGAAATACGAATGTCTAGCAAGTCTAAGTTCTATTGTCCCTGGGCTCATTTGAGCATCATTTGATCCATTTTATTCATCAACCGATGTTATTTAACGTTGGAGGCTATAAATTAAGCCATATGTGAGAAATGATATTCAAATGAGCCCAGGGTAAATAGAGGTTAGAGTTATCCGAAATTCATCTTTCACCATAAGGGAAAACCCCGGAAAAATCCTATCCAGATAACTCACCCTGACCGCTCGGGACCTCTTGAACGTAAGGTAGACACGCTAATCCACAGCATAGAGGGGGAACAGGCAAGCGTTTGCTGACACAATGTGTGTCAGTGAGACTGCTGACAGGAAAGGGGCAAAAGAGGAATAAGACCATGCGGGATATTTTAAAGAAGATGAAAGAGAAGTGGAGTAGAAGGGAAAAAAGTAGAGCAGAAGAGAATAGAGAAGGAAGAAGAGAAGGAAGGGGAGAGCAGGGATCAAGTAGAGGGAGGGCACCCCGAGGTGAGCCAAAGGCCAGTGAGCCAGGTAACCAGGGAGCTAAAGGGAGAATGGACGGCTAGACTAGTTCAGATTGTACTTAGGATGAAGAATGCAATAGAAATATTGTGAAATATATAAATGATGTAAAATGGAAATAAAGTTACAGTCTTTCATACATCTTAATACTTTTATTTTCTTATTCCTTGACCTATTTTTCCTTCCATAATATTTTATTCATGTTCTTTTATATACTTATTTATCATTATATGACATGTGCTTTTGCTTGGCACAAGAGTATTCACACAAAGATTGAACTCTACCCCTGAAGTATCACAACCAAAGATTTGAAGCCGATAATATAAAACTTGTGGCATTTTTATGTTGAGACAATAAATAGAAGTTATAAAGAGAGGAGGTAAGTATGAGAAGGAGATTAAAATCTCTGAGTTTGTGTGTGTGTGTGTGTGTGTGTGTGTGTGTGTGTGTGTGTGTGTGTGTGGGTGTGTGTGTGTAGTGTTTAACGCCCGCTTTTACTACATACGGCACCGCAGGCGGTGACACTGATGATACATGAGATGAAGATGGAGCACCGGTGGAATGAGATGGCGGGGGGAACCGGAGGTCCCGGAGAAAACCCGCCCCAGCGCCGTGTTGTCCACCACAAATCTCACTTTGCGGTCGCCTGGGATCGAACCCGGGCCGCCTTGGTGAGAGCCAAGCGGTCTAACCACTGAGCCTCGGCGCGGCCACTGAGTTTGTACATTCACCTAGAGCACTTTAACAAGCGAAGGAAAAGAATCTTAGGTACCTACTACCATAAAAGGGTAAGTGCTTTGTGGTAAAGCTGTAAAATTGTAGCTACCCAGGTTTATCTTTAGAGTCTGGTGTCTGTGTAATGCGGTAAGCATGTGACTTTTACGTTTGGTCAAAAATGTGGAATAATTCTCCGTCCAAGCGGGAAAAGTTTTACCTCCAGCAGTAATCACATGCTAGGTTCTCTGTAATTAGTGTGTGCAAACAACACACACGTTATGTGCTGGCGTTTCGTGGCAAAAAGAGACCTGAGGCAATTGCAGCCGATAGTAAAATAATCACAGACCTGCACCGAATCCTGAATAGCCATACGGTCAATGCCTTATAAAGAGTTTCACATATTTGCAGATTCGCTATCTGAAAAGGCAATTATAAGAAATGCTTTTAGAAATCTCATCGGGAATATTTAAATACATACCGGACTAGTCTTACCTTATATACTAGGTACATGCCCACTAGGTAAAGAAGGCTTTGCATTCCACAGAAAAATTTTATATAGATTTCATAAAATTCTGTACTGAGGTACCCTAATCTTAAAAAACGCATCCTTTAAAGGGCACTGGGAGGTCGATAGGTTTAAAAAAACAACCATTTTTTGTTTTTAATGTTAAAAAGTTATATAATTCTTCGGCTTTAAAATGATTATATATATATATATATATATATATATATATATATATATATATATATATATATATATATATATATATATATGTAGCAAAGGGTGTCAGCTGGTATTCAATTCCTAATTCGTCAATTTAAACATGGCGGCTTAATGATGGGCCCAATATCTGAGAATGGTGCTTCTTCTTTGATCGTGATTTCCCAAAACCTTGATTTTTCATACTTTAGGTGTATGTTTCTCAAAACCTATAAAAGATATTGATACAAAATTTGTAGTGGTTATTTGTCAATATTCGTTGAATACTTTCGGCTAACATTTATATTCATGTGATTTATAAAATGGATGAAAACAAATATTCAGTCCTTGAAAATATTATCTGTTTTTTTTTTTACTCAAAACTAATTAATTCTTCATATGCATAGTATAAACTATATGCGATTTTCATTTAGCCTATATTATAAAACTGTATCTTAGGTTAATTAGGGTAAAACTTGGTGCATGTAGCTTTAAATTTCTACAAGTAAAGTGCACCTGAAATATAGGATGCAATATTTTTTTCAGGAAACACGGTGTGATATATGCCCCTTTTAAATGGACCTATTTGAACGTAATTTAAATATTATACAGTCCAAATACTTATACATTAATAATACCGAATTTCAATTTCTGATAATGATTAGTTTTCTATATATTTAAATTTTAATATTGGTAAAAATTAGCCTTGTCTAGGTAAAAATAACCTCCCAGTGCCCTTAAGCAAAATAACTGTGTTTCCCCGTGAATAACATAACCGCAGAAACGAAAAGAACATTAAATACCAAAATTGGCACTTAAGTTCAGCGTCTTTCGAAGATCGACAGAGAAATCCTCAAGAAAGTAGTCCCATTTCCTTATATGGAATACTTTTCCAAAATGTTTATTTTTCAAAAACAGTACTATAGATTTTGATTAAAATATCTTTTGTTTGCCTTCTGAAGCCCTCTTCGTTTTCAATGAGTTTTGAACACTTGGTAAACCGCAAGAGATAGACCAAAGCGTTCAGCAGAAATGTTACATCTAGTTAAAATACGGAACTTTTATCAATTACATATTTATGTGGAGTGAAGTAATATACTGGGATTCTTTGGTTTGGCAAGGCTATTTACAGGTTGCCATGGCTAGTGTTCTGTACATAGTGAGCATATATCAGCCTTCAGTTATTAATAAGCAATAACAAAATGGAGATAACAATGTTTGGACTTAGAGTCCTTCCAGAACACTACTAGAAACAAGATTATAATGCCGCTGTCGCAGCTCGAAAAATATGTGAAGTGGAAGGAGAAGATGTCGTTAGTGGGCGTGTGCCACTACGATGGTTCCAACGTTTCAACAATAGAGACAAAAATACTAAAGATTTACCACGTTCTGGAAAACATAAAGTGTGGAATGTTGAGGGATATAGTAGCATGTCTGCCTCACGTTCAAGAGGTCTCGAGTTCGAATCTCGGTCAGGGTGAGTTAGCTGGATAAGGTTTTTCCGGGGTTTTCCCTTATCCTGAAAGACGAATGTCGGGTAACTCTAAGCTCCATGGATCATGGACACATTTGAGCATCATTTCACCAATTTCATTCACCGTCCGATATGACTTAACGTTGGGGGTCGTAAATTGTAACAAAAAAGTCAAGTTTTACAAGAAAATCCACAAAAAGGTACCCGTAGGCTTTCAGAAGAACTTGGTACATCAAAAGATACCATTCATCGCCACATTAAGACACTTGAAAAAAGATACAGAAGCTGTAGATCTGTACCTCATGAACTGACACCTCAATAGGCTGAACTTGGGGTGGATAATTATCATCAGCTTATCCGTAATCCCATAGACGACAAATTTGTCAGGAGAATTGTCACTTGTGATGAAAAATAGGTATATTACCAAAATCCTGATGACTCGAAATAGCGGTTTGATCCCCTTAAACCTACCAAAATCATCGTTAAAGAAACCAGTTTGATCCCAAATTAATGTTCTGTGTGTTTGGTGTAATTTTGAAGTAGTGATTGGCTGGGAGTTTGTTCCAAATGGATGGGTGATTGATGCGGATCTTTACTCTCAACAAATGGAATAAGTTTATTAAATTTTGAGACGGAGATACCCATCATTAATTAACCGAAATGGAGTTCTATTGCAATAGGACGATGCCACACACCATACTGCACGAACAAACATGGAAAGAGTTCAGGAATTGGGAGGTATCGAACTGCTACCACACCCAGCATACAGCCCTGATCTCGCACCATCAGATTATTATGTTCTCCGATCCATGGCCCTTTTTCTGCGTGGAAGAAATTTTGACAACTTTGAAGCAGTGCATGTGGTCTTCGACTAAAGACCAGAGACTGGTACTATATTGGGATAATAAACCTCGCTAGCATAGTATCAAATGGTCTATACTTTAAAGTTAGTTAATTGCTTGCCACAACACATTTAAAATAATTGTTTTATTTAAAAACGACATTATTTATGAGAGAGTATTTATATTTCCAAGATATTGTGTGTTACATTTCTGAATTATACTATTTCCAACAGAAACTGCTTCTTTGTATTTTTTGGTCATGCAAAATGAATGGAATATCCAAGTCATCACATTACGACCAGCTCTTAAAGGATTAGGCTATCGCTTACGCTACAATACTATGATATTCCCATCGTATCTATAAGGAAATTGCCAATAAGATAGTTTGCGCACTTATCAAGCTTTAGTAACATGAACTAGATAGAGAAGATTTCTAATAATAGTTTGTATAAGAATACAGAAAGTCGTGTGACTACAACAAACTCTTCTTCTTCTTCTTCTTCTTCTTCTTCTTCTTCTTCTTCTTCTTCTTCTTCTTCTTCTTCTTCTTCTTCTTCTTCTTCTTCTTCTTCTTCTTCTTCTTCTTCTTCTTCTTCTTCTTCCTTCACGGGTTAGGCTTAAGCCTTTTCCGGTCTCTCATTTCCTGAAGTCATCTCTTTAGTGAGCGTCCTATTGATCTTCGTCCTCTTGGTTTATAATTGAAGGCTTGTTTTGGTATTCCTTCTCTTGGCATGTGATTAAGGTGTTCGACCCATTTGTTTCTATACCTTTGGATTTCTTCTAATAACGGTTGTACTTCTAATTCTTGTCTAATAATTTCATTCCTAATATGATCATTTCTTGTATATCCTTTGATTGATCGTAACAATCGCATTTCAGCAGCTTGTATTTTACTCCTCTCCTTTTCCCTTATTATCCATGCCTCACTTCCATAATTTAGTATTGGGATTGCCATCACTTTGTAGAATCTTATTTGAGTTTATTTCCTTGCTTTATTCCTGAGGGTTCTCTTAATTGTTCGGCAAACTGCCTGAAATTTTTGTATTTTATTCCTTATATCTTGATTTTCCGATTCATAGGTTATATAACAGCCAAGGTATTGAAAGTGCGTTACTTGTTCTATTATAGTTTCCTCTACTACAATTTTGGTCCTTCTTGGGCATTTTCCCTGGAATGCCATTACTTTTGTTTTTGAATTTTAGATTTTCATATCATATGGTTTAGTTTACATATTCATTTCTGTAGTCTTTCTTCCTTGTCAAACATTAAAACTACATCATCTGCAAATAGAAGAGCGTTTATAGCTCTTCCTAGTCCTAACCTAATCCCCTCATGCACTACTTTTTTCCATCTGCAACAAATCATACTTTTAAAAACATATTTGAAAATTCACGCTCCATGTGACTTATTTCTTAGCTGTATAAGGGTAATTTTGTGGTCCTTTGTTCGGCCGAGTCAGGAATATGACCGCTAGTTGTAGCTGCGTAGTTGCCTTCTTGGTCCATGGCTTTGTTACTTTTGAATCGTATATGAATTTTTATCACCTGGAACTATTATTACAATATACACGTAATCATTGTGATGTTGAACAGACCGTCTTAGTTCCGTAGCAGATAGGACACACTACCTAGGGCTGTAATAGAGGATATAATTATGAAATTGTTTTGCATTTTAGTTAGTTAATGGAAATTAATAATTTCTTCACACTAGCCGTACATAGGCTAAGGTTTTTGATTTATATAGTCAACATGAAAAATTCAATGCCATGGCCGGGATTTGAACCACGGATCTCCTGGTTTCCGTCCAGTCGCTCTAACCCATTGAGTTACCATGTTTTGCATGTTTGTAAGGCTGACTAAACCTAAGCATATTTTAAAGCAATGCTGTTACTTTTTGTAATAAGTTTCCTATGGATACATCTAGAGTGGCATTTAAAAGAGGTAAAACAGTTTTATTAAAGTGGCTATTAAACCTCCCCTTTTATAAATTTAATGAATTTTTAAAGTACTACCCTTGCTTTCTGTTATTTATTCTAACGTGTGATTTACGTATAATGTTTTAACTTTTTTCTATTTGATAATGGACAATAGTCATAGTATCAAGCTCAATGCTATTGCATATATTTAAATAAAAATAAATAGTATTTAAATAAAGTAAAAGGTCTTGCTTTTCCATTGATGTTTTCCCTTTACTACAAAACCAAAAGCAAATAGAGAAAGTGTTCTTCAGAAAGAGAATTTAAAAAGTAAGTTATGGGTCTATGTGCATATGTATGGATGTGTGTATGTGTGTGTGTGTAAACAGAATAGCTCAAGAAGATATTTACACGAAGATAAAACAAGTTTGTGGATTTTTTGGGAATAGTTTCTGATTATGTCTTCATGAAATTTGCATAACTTTGCATAATTGTAAACTCTAACATATGGAGGTAAAGGTATAAGAAAGAGATTCTTTTGAAACATAATTTATATAAATGTAAGTCCTGTTGGCCATTTCTGACATATGTGTTAACATTTATCTGAATTTTTCAATGCTTTGTATTATTTTTAAATTTCTCTGGACCGCCTCGGTCAGAGCGCTTTATCTGGATAAGTTTTTTTCCCGTGGTGAAAGACAAATGTCTAAGCTCTACTGACCCTGGGCTCATTTGGGCATCAGTTCACTCATTTCATTCATTGTCCCATATGCCTTAACGTTGGAGAATGTAAATTTAAAACAAAAATTGCGGTAACATTCAGTTGTTCTTCAACCTATGTTTGACGAATTTCAAAGTGAGCATATAAAGAGAGGCCTATGCACCTTAAACAAAATAGCAACGAACTATTTCTGTAAAAATTTACGTCAACTCACATTAAATAAATAAAGATATAAATTGATGATTGCACTCACGTTACTTTAATCTTGCACATACCATTCCTAGAGTTGCCTATCCCTGTATCTACGTCAGGTTAATCGAGATAAATAGTATATTACTGATATTTTTGTAGGTACTAAGGGAATGTTGAGGTATAGTAAGCTTTAAGTGAAATAATGTAGGAGGCGGTCGCACGATAACATGAAATTCCGTTCAGGAACGATTCCACATTTCAGAAACTGGAAAATTCAAATACATAAAAAAATCTCCGAATTGATTTAACCTATTAAAATTGTATTTGAGATAAATTGTTATAACCAGATCTACATATTTGCCAGTTTATCTGTCACAGTTTACCCGTTATGCAAAACTCATTCAGAATAAGGACTTCTGAGGACGTTCCCAGAAAATTCATATACACGTTTCATTTGAGATAAAAATATCATAATACTTAGTTAAAATTGTTAAAGCCAATTTAGAAAATTAATATTTCAGAATGCTCCATGAAACACGTAGTCTGGGGTGGGGATACTTTGTTGCAAAGCTTTGTGTTGCATCCTGTGATGTTGCTGAATTTAAATACCAAATTTGGTGTTTAGTGCACTTTATATTTTGAGTTATCCTACTCAGACATTCACATGATTTTTATATAAAAATATTATTTTGAATTTCCGAAAATTTGCAGTGAAAATTCAATAGTGACATTTTTAGTTGTATATACCTCTAGGTTCGATGGTAATAGGACAACAGCAGAAAGATGCTGAACTAAAATACGAAGTAAGCTTAAGCAGCAGTCAAATGATTTAACAGTTAGTCGCTATCGGATGACATTAGAATGCCTTTGCATCTATGACTTAAAAAATGAATGGACATCGTGTGAGAAAACTATAATAATTGTAGAATTCCAATCAACAACAAAAACTGTTTAAGAAATGCTTAACCATATATATATATATATATATATATATATATACAGTTGTGTGCCTTAGATTTTGTCTATTTCTCACGGTTTATCAATTATGTAAAAGTCATTCAAAATGAAGAGGTCTTCAGCAGCTATTCCTAGAAAATTCAAGTTATACGAGGGTGGTCTGAATAGTTTCTGCCTCAACATGAAGATGACACCGCTCATAAATAAAAGCTAGTGAATTTCGCTGCCCATCTGTTGACAGTTACTCACCAATGTTTCAGCCATTCAGTTGTTATGTAACAGTCGTTTAAGTGAGTTGATGTGAGTATTTTTATGAACTGGAATAAAAGCGAGTATCGAGCTGTCATGAAATATTTTTGAACGGCAATACGCCTACGCAAATCAAAGATAAGTTGGATTCTAGATATGGGGAATCTGCACCATTATTTGCCACAGTGAAATTTTGGGCAGCTGAATTTAAACGTGGCCGTAAGAGCTTGAGAGACGATGAAGGACGTCCAAAAAGTGCAAATACCGACGAAAACATCGTCAAAGTTCACCAAATTGTGCTATACAACCGCCAAATTAAAGTGAGAGAGATAGCAGAGGCTACGAACATGTCAAATGAACGTGTTTGTCACATATTAAATAAACATTTAGACACGAGAAATCTGTCCGCGCGTTGGATCCCACGCTTGCTCACGTTAGACCAAAAACGTGTTCCAATGAACATTTCCAACGCCCTCTTGGCGCAGTTTAGGCGCAATAAATCCCAGTCTTGGCACAGATTAATTACTCTAGATGAAACTTGGACATACCATTATACCCCCCGAACAAAAATGCCGTCCAAACAGTGGACTGCAAAGGGGGAACCGGCTCCAAAAAAAGCAAAAACCGTTTTTTTTTCCGGCTGGGAAAGTGATGGCGGCAGCTTTTTGGGATAATTATGGAGTTATTTTAATCGATTATCTTCAAATAGAAAAACAATTACAGGAGCATACTACGCATCATTAGTTGACAAACTGAAGGCAGAACTGGCGGAAAAACGGCCACATTTGCAGAAAAAGGAAATCCTATTTCACCAAGACAACGCGTCGTCTCACACCTCAGCGGTTGCAATAGCGAAAATCTACGATTTACGGTTTGAACTGCTTGACCATCCGCCTTACTCACCAGATCTAGCCCCAAGCGACTTCATTTTGTTCCCTCATCTGAAAATTGCACTCGGAGGACAGAGGTTTTCGTGAAATGAAGGGGCAATCACCTTCGTGAATAATTATTTTGCGAGAAATACGACAAGTACTATTTGGACGGGTTAAGAGCTGGGAGCATCGCTGGGAGAAGCGTGTAGTGTTACTAGGAGACTATGTTGAAATAAAGGAATATGAAAAAATATAGTGTATGCTTATTATGTCGGAAACTTTTCAGATCACCTCTGTATATCATTTGTCATCAACATATCTATAAATATATGGTAATTTAATTCATTGAGAAAATAATAAATTTCGAAATATTTTGCATATAAATGGTCGTCTGTATTGAGCTGATTGTTTTGAAAACCGCTGTATCACATCATTGGAACTCATATACTAAATATGGAATATAATGTTATATAATGATTTAATATCGGTACGGAATTTTAGAATTGAATGCAACAGATCTCTATCGTAAGTACGTTTCAAGGAATGGGGCATATGAAGAAAGAACCAGATAAATCCAATCTTAGTATTGAAGTGGTTCATCCCATATGAGTACATTGGGAAGGATTGTCAGTTAATTCCCTCAACCCAAAAGCATTTGCAAATAAAATTGTTTTGTGCGATTACCTAAAGTTACAAAATAAAGAATTCTATTAAAGTTTAAGACTACTGTATACCTCTGCTAGATACCACATTTGGGTATTTTTAAGAGCAATTGTGAATGCAGATACACAATCGCTATTCAGTGAACTAGAGATACGGATAATCGATTAGTATCGAGAGTGTCACTAAGCACTTTGGTACCCTACAGTGGGGTTGGCTGTCATAACCTCACCTGCTGGGCCAGTACAACCCGCCCCTTGCCCAGACTTGCTTTTGACAGTCTCTTAAACCGAGATTCATTGTTTTCAATGACACATTGCACTTTGATACAATTCCATTTTGACCTGTCACATAGAAAGGGCGGTCTTGCTGCACTTTGACAAAGCCATAAATACCGATGTATAAAGGCCTACCTTCAATTGAATCGACATTTGGAAGCATATTATAGGCAGAAAATGCTCTTCAATATAATTAAAAAGTTGTAAATTTGTTGAAATATTATTAGACAATAGGAGTTAGAATGCTTTTATTTTCTCTACCACAGATCTGGTTAGTAGAGCATTTTAAACTTCTAGTACTCACGTATATTAAGATATTTCTTTGAAAATACTATTTTAGAGGTCCTAAACGCCCAGTATTTGGACGAATTTACAGGCGTGTAAACAGCATTATTGAGAAACGAAAGGTCGAATCAGTACCAATTTCAACAAAATCCCCACCACAAATTATCCTTTAGATATAGATATTTTGAAGCCTTTTATTCCCTCAAATCCTGCTCAAAAATTCTGTCTAAGTACATATAACAAATAAAATGTGCATTTATCAATTTTCTGTGCATGGTCTATAAACTACATTCTCATAATGAATTAGTTTACATCATCTAAATCAATTGAACTCAAAAATTACCAATGCCTCTTTAAAGTTTATAGTAAAAAGCATATAATCATCTTCTAATAATACAACTGAGTGATGTGACGTCAAAAACGCAATCAGTCAATAAAGAAGGTAAATATGGTCTATTTGATATTTGATTGTTTCACGTAATGCTTTTGTGAGCTTAAATTTACTGAAAACCCAAGGAAGCGTAAACATTCTCCAGAGTTGGTGTGTTTCAAGGCCCGAAAATGCCTTAAGAAATTTCCAAATGACAGCGTGTCAGTAAGTTTTGATTTCATGTAAAATCAGCCTCTAATGAAGGCTCAGACAAATGGAGTATATTATTAATTCAAAATATGGTGTTACATCTTACGTATAGCTATTCATAAAGGAAGCACGTTTACTTCACCTCAGTCAACATATTTCTGCACTTAACTTGGTTGTAAAGGTGGTAGGGGTTTAAATGAAATTCGCCTTTCGTGGCTGCTATATGTTTTCAAAGTAGTCTTAGAAGTCATATTCTGAAATAAATACCCCCTAAATTATTACCTCTGTTCTCAACAGGTGACACTTAATACCTCTGGATGTTAATACAGCCAGCAACTGCAGAACTGCCAATATATGATTAACAAATATCCCAATCGCTACGAGAATTATGAGTAATTTACGATAAACGACCCTAATCCACAAAAGGAGACGAGGGATGATCTTTATAGGTAGAGTGCAGCACTTGGCGGCACGGAACGACGATAGATCGTAACTGTAGGATATGGGAAACTGATTCAGGAAGATGGAGAAGAAGTGGGCGTGAGAGAAATTGTTATATAAAACACAACTGCTTACAAGTGAGTAAGCGGAAGCATAAAACATTGCATTCTAGTGGATTTCACTCCGTCCATTAGACTGGCGCTCATCTCCACGCATGCGCAATAGCGTTAAGGTGGCATCGTTTCTTAATATAACGGTGTAGATTTCCTTTAAAACATGCTTGCAAAATCGTGGGTGGCACACATGTGATTACATCAATCCCAAACGCCAGTCCATAATCTTTGTGAACTATCTTTATTTATGGAAACATAGAGTCAGGCTGAAAAATTCAATGCCATAGCCGGGATTTGAACCACGGATCTTCTGTTTGCCGTCTAGCTGCTTTAACCCTTGAGCTGCTATGACCCACGTGCCGACATGACATTAAATTCTCCAACTGACTCGTATTTTTCCCGGTAAACTACTTAGGAGCTACTATGGCCAGGATTTGAACAAAGGATCTTCTGGTTGCCATCCAGTCGCTCTAACCTCTTGAGCTACTATGGCCAACGTGCGGACATGACATTAAATTCTCCAACTGACTCGTGTTTTTCCCGGTAAACCACTTAGGAGTTCTCATTAATACATGAGACAACTACCTTAATGGCGACTTACTATGGTGTAAGTACTTTAAGACTCGGGCTTTATAGTGAACCACTATTAAGTCAAATATTGGAAATTAATTGTTCTTTCACAATGGCCGTATGTAATTTCTGTTAATTGTACCTAATAGTGGTCCGAACTATAAAGCCCGAGTCTTATAGTACTTACACTATAGTAAGTCGCCATTAAGGTATTTGTCTCATGTATTAATGAGAACTCCAAGGTGGTTTACCGGGAAAAACACGAGTCTGTTTGGAGAATTTAATGTCATGTCGGCACGTTGGCCATAGTAGCTCTAGAGGTTAGAGCGGCTGGACGGCAACCAGAAGATCCGTGGTTCAAATCCGGGCTATGGCATTGAATTTTTAAGTCTGACTCTATCTTTCTATACTTTAGCCTACACACGGCCAGTGTGAAAGAACAATTATTTTCTATTTTTAATTACTTTTATGACACTTATGCCCGATTTCACCAGCAGATGTTAAGACTTAACAGGAGTTTAGCCATAGTTATAACAAAAACTACATTTCACTAAGTGTTAGCTTAACACCCGTGTTAAATCTCTTGTTAAACTAACAAGCCATATTTCTTATGTTAAGTCCTTAACAATTGTAACTACTCAAGATGGCGGACGTGAACGCAGCTTCTGATGTCGATTTGCTATATTTAAGACCTCTAAACGGCATTCGTAATAGAGTACGGACTATGAGGAAAAATGATTTTGAGAAGCTATCATAAGAAAATTTTCTACAGAGGTATAGACTCTCCAAACAAGTTTCTATGAAGGTTACTGCGGAAGTACAAGAGAGGTTAGAACATGTATCGAAAGGAATATGCTGATCTCGCCTTTGCTTCAAGTATTAATAAATTTGTGATTTTCTAATTCACTGAATTATGTGGATAATACACTGTCCACCTCCCGTCTTGAAACGTTCGAGTCACTCGTCACTTCTGCGTTTCGAACCTCGTTTTAAATTTACTTAATACTGACGAAGATGTTTCGCGCTTCCAGTAGTGTCAGATGCATTTGAATTAAATTCGTTTCCAATCTTCTCCCACCTGACATTTTGGTCTTCTACATTCACCACATTCGTCTTTTTATTTTCCACGATATTATTATACTTCGTCACCAATGCAATTAAGACGAAAATGAAAACAAAAGCGCATCGCAGTACGTTCAGAAAATCATATGACTGATCCATAACCTTCTATAGCTGTAATATTTACAAGACTCTTGGGGTTAACACGTATTTGTTAACATTTTCAGAAAACAGTTTCGTGAAATGCAAGAAACTTAACAGCTTTGTTAGCGCTGTGACAATTGTTACGTTCAATTTGTTAAACATCGATTTGAACATCTGTTGGGGAAATCGGGCATTAATAGAGCAGGGAAGATACAATGCTTTTTCCAAATAACATTAGACTGGTTTGTGACAATTGCGCATCTCAGAACAAAGGTGTATAAATTTTTATTCGCATTTTGTGAGATCACATTACAATATGAATTTCAAATTCAGCGGTTCTTTTCTTTTCTTACTTTAACACCACTGCAGATAGGTCTTTTGGGATTGTGGGAAAGCAACTCAGAAAGCTTGAAGCTGTCTTGCTCCCAGAGGAATATGACAGAAGTATTTGAGGCAGTAGAAAACTTCCCTCTCTGAATTCTAATTCTTCCTATAGCCAGGAACTGAGTCAGATAGCTGCTCCCTAGTCGAAAATTTTAAGATTTGTGAGATCAAACGTCTCACTATTAATGATGTGTCAGTGTTGATTAGAATGTATGCATTTTGATGGAGTGACGTCAATGTGCATACACAAAATGCTCAGGAATTGGGTAAGCTATGACCGTCTTTGGCTCCAATAAATGAAATATCAAACTATGTCCTACAACAGGCTAGAAAAAATAATTTGATAAACCTGCTTTGTGTAATTAGATAAGAAATGAACCATACTACGGAATGTAATCTAAAAAGGCAATATTAAAGATGTTGAAGATAGCAGTAACGTTCATTGTTCATGTTTGGTACCAAGTAATTTAGGAGATGTTGATAATTATGAATCATTATGTATTTCCAACAGTTTTCATGATAAGAAAAGAAAATATTTGAATTTGTAACAGTTAAATATAAGATTTGAAGCTTTCACGGCGAACATTACTAATCAAGGCTTCGCGGGAGATCAGCCGTGTCAAATTAATAAACGTCGAGCTTTCGGCCATGGAGTTTACAATGACCGAAAGCTCGACGTTTATTAATTTGACACGGCTGATCACCCGCGAAGCCTTGATTAGTTAAATATACATCTTAGAGTATTTCGTAATAAATATCACAAAATACATTTATTGAATAAGTATCATTTGGATGCCACGTTAACATTTGCATACTTTCTTTTGTTCTTTTTGCTATAAAGTATACGGCACTCAAAGTTCAAATAACGGTAACACAATATGAAGAAATATCTTGCACAGTAATTTCAAATATTGCTCAAAAGCAACCATTATTACTACAGCACGATGTACTGATCTAAACTAACTCTGAAGTTCATGAATTTGTACTAGGTACCTTTTAGAAATAAGCTGTACAAATGTCTTAAATGTCTTATTTATCTCCATATGAAGTAGATTTTCTTCAACAAGAATAATTTGTAGAAGATATACGAGTATACGCACAAATGATGACGAGTGTGAGAGAAAGCATTTGATTCCTCCAGTAATTAAATATTGAGAGTTCACCGGAAACATATTTTGTGGTCTTTGAATACAAAGAAAAGTATAGGAAACGTTCTACGCGCACGTGTCCAGTTTTGTCTAAGAGCAGCATAATTAACGCTCTAAAGTGTGCTCTCATATTACTTTCTATACTCATTCTTGTAGAAGCTATTCTGATATAGCTTATTCTTCAATCTACTTTATTTAGGATTAGCATTACAGTATGAAGGGGATTCAGCACTGCAAACAGTCTTAATCATTTGTACCTATACGCCCAAGTGGGGCATCCCCGGTAGGAAGGAGGAAGGTGAGAGCAGGGAAAGGACGGCCATCCTAAGGAGTCATCAGCTGACGTGGTGTGGGCGCTGCGGAACCCTGGCACTCGTGGTATGTACCTCTGACGTTACTAGAGGAACCTCCGGCCGAACATTCGAGCCCCTCCGTGAGTGGGAGTTGTTCGGATTCTGTTGGACTCAAGGGGGCAGTGGTTCCCTATACCTGTGGGTGATCGGGTACTTCTCAGGACGGGGTTGAGGGAAGCCATTAATATTCCCGCGTACTAGCCAGCATAGCTAGTAGAAGGTGTGCTAGATCACCAGGCGGCCCCACCGAGGTCATATCGGTAGCCTTCACCTTTTGGAGTTGGCGCGCGTAAGTGGCATATCCACTTCGATCCCGTCTTGAGTCCATAGGACCCGATGGGCGGCGGGGCTTGCCCTATGGAAAGCCCCACGGAGGCGCCGGGCACCCTTTTGGGACAGTTCGGTAACTCCCTGATCGAAGGAGGCCCGGGTCCTTGGTCCTACAGATCCAGGACTAATGGGAGTAGAACCTCTGTCATTAGCTTAACGTCATAAGGAGTCGCGACAGTGCAGGGGGCAAAGCCCCTACAATTGACCTGTTGGAAGCTTTCCGGCAGAACAGCATAACTGGTATCCTACCCACCGTGGTCCTGAAACGCCCTATCAGGTATAACTGGAGACTCTGCTACCGAAGGAGAAAGTGTTTATCTTGAGAACATCATCCTGTCATGCAGCACCGATACACCCTCCGACACTTCTGCCCTGAAAGAGACTACCAGAGGAGAGATGATATTAAATGATAATGGAGGTGAAATGGAAGGACCGGAACTTCGGGGATGTAATTACCCTAACCAGCATTTGCCTGGTCACCTGGGAAATCCCCCGATAAAACACATGGATCAGGTTGATCGTCCACGGAAATTGACCCAGACCTCCCAGATTGTGGACCACAGATGAAAAAGGTTGAGCCATCGTACTCGGTAAACTCAAATGACAGTAAAATGCTTTTAGTGTTTAGAACTGGTCGCTATGTGACATCTTTGAAAAAATTACTTCCCATTTGAGTAAAATAAAGGTATTTTACAATTAAAACAAATAATAAATAGTATCTCGGAAATTGTCAACTACATGAAAGAATTATCAGAGAGTAAATTGTGTGCTTTAAGACATATAAGACTCTTTCTTTTGTCGGAGATGGTTAACCAGTTAAAGAAAAGTGACTCTTAATGAAGAGGTCACAGGCTATTCCCAGAAGGTTCAGAAGACTCATTTATTTTTGTAAAAATATCTTAAACGCACTCTATGTTTACCATAAACTTCACAGCCATGTTAAGAAAATGAGGATTTTGGCGGGATTTTCTTACAAATTTTTGTATTGCATCCTTAAAAGA
Source organism: Mantis religiosa (assembly GCA_030765055.1). Classification (NCBI taxonomy): domain Eukaryota; kingdom Metazoa; phylum Arthropoda; class Insecta; order Mantodea; family Mantidae; genus Mantis; species Mantis religiosa. The sequence goes on along the minus strand of CM060950.1, from coordinate 292,914,200 downwards.
AGCTGAAATTAAAAAGTTATTTATTTAACCGACTAACTTCGTTTCTGAATTATGCTATTTAAAGACAGATGCAGAGATACAGGATCGCGCGCACAACATATAGAACTTTATCTTACTTTTTCTTTTTTAATTTATGGAGTCCCCGTATTTTGTATTTCCCTTGAAATTTCATTCGCATTTTGTACTGGAATATAATACTTCGCCTTCTTAGGTACTCTAAATATGCAGCCTAGAAGGTAAAAGATGTAGATGCTAAACTTAACCATTTCCAAATATGCTAGCAGAAGTTAGCACTCCACTCCAAAGAAGCCGATGACACAACGGTTTTAAACATAGTTAAACGATTTTGATATGTAAGAAATGTTTATAGAACTCCCTCCTAAGTCTTCTTTATTATAAATTAATTTTATAGACTGTAACAAATTCCTACTCAATTGTAAATGTAAACAATATTGCGACTTCGAGGGTTGGTGGAATTAAAAGTCCTGTTTGCAGAAATTTAAAATGCTCTTGGATACTTTATCCAGGTATCTCATCCTGACCGAGATTCGAACTCGGGATCTCTGGAACGTGAGGTAGACACGCTACCACCACGCTACCAAGGCGGGCTATAAGTACTACACACAGTCCTGACATATTTATCGTTCGAGAAGTGTTTTTTGGACCTAAGAACCATAAACGAGAAAGTAGCTGTTGTCTATAATGATGGCATTTTTATGTGAATTTAAAGGTTAAATGGAATGATTTTGATTAAGCCAAGATAATATTGTCACATCGGCGTTCGCGCAAGCTTGACGTGGGAAAGTAACACACTCTCAAGGACACCTCTTGGCTAACGTCAAAAGGAGGAAGCAGACTGTCGTACGTAACAAACATGCGTCCATGTATTGCTCGTGAAATCGTTGAGGCGTATTGACCTTCAGATGACCCGCGCTGCGATTGTCCCTTATTGGATTTTATCTGGTCGATTAGAAGAGTGATGTATTGGTAGGTTGATGTACAGTAATTTACGAAACACAAATAGAGCGATAGGAGGCTGCGTGTGTCTATATGATATGATTTCTAGCGCCTGCCGATGTATGACACATTGCTGTCAAGAAGAAATGACTATATCTGACCAGGCTATACATACACTGGACTCGCCGTGTATGTGCGATAAGCTGAGGTAAACGTCTCTGTGTTTGCGAATTTTTGTCGATACGCTTTCTCGCTTTGCCATGTAGAACAGTTGACGTCAGGAAGCGAGTAGAATTGCTACAGCGCAAAGAACTTTCGTGACTGTAATTATAGAGGCTTCCAATTCCTAAAAGATCTACCGCGATATAATAGTAGATGCAAGGCCCACAGTAATCAGTCTGTAGCGAGATGGCCAGGTGAGTAGTACAGTGACAGAGTGTGGTGCTTCGAGCCAAGAGTGGTACATTCCAAGCTCAGGGATAAGGAGTCGACAGACCGTGGAACGGTAAGCAAGCAGTTGCGTGTGAATATCAGAGTTGTGTTGTGTAGCTCCGTGTTAGAGGTAGACCTGTGTGTAGATCAGAAGGATTATAGCACAAAATGAAAGGGCTCGTGCTGCAGAGACTTAAAGGAACATTACAGAGACGTTTCGAAGTGTTTCCATCGTTGATACCGTCCCTGTTAGGCATAACATTGGCATAATAACCGCGAAAGTCATGTTAAATGCATAATTAAGGGCAGACAGATAACACAATATGAATTAAGCTAAGTTATAACAAATATAGAGGCTAATGATTTAATATACAGGTGCAGAAACTAAACAGACAATCCCAATACATATATTTCATTGCAAGCACGTGAACCCAACGTGTAAAGAGAGCCGGGAAAATGAACACTTACCCTCACCGGAATTTTCCTTGTGTTGAGCCAACAAAGGGGGCATTGTTCGAGAATCGCCCTAGGGGTAGACCCAAGCGACAGCGAGTCACCTGCCGATGCATTGGCCTGTACATGATACGTGATGAGAGAATAGACACCGGGGATTTAAGATACAGATTTTCAAACGTGCTTCTGCATTAATTACCTGGACTGTGGGGAAGTGAAAGTTGCGTGGAATACATGCCTCAGAAACTAGAAATTGCTATGAAATTTAAGAGTAGGAATGAAACACAACCTATAAGGACCGAGTAACAGGTCACATGACCTCTAAAGTGTCCAAAATTCGGCGAAAGGAAGGGGAAATTTGTGCAATGCCGATGTTTGATATTTGTTAGGAAAACACTCTGTAGTGGCGAGTGAAGGAGGCAGCAAGTACTTGAAGTTCATCAAAGTCCGTGTTCGCGAATGGACGGAGCAACACACGTTAGGTGGTTATCGAACACTCTGAGTTAGCGAGTGAGAGAAACTGCAAACTTTACATCATCAGTAAGATTTTACCAAACTCTTTTGTGGAATAATCCTCCAGAAATAATCTATTGCGCGAAGTAATGCTCTCGACGTCAAGGAACGACAACGCGTGCACAGCTACATACACCACTCGGCGCGTCCTAGTAACTTATAAGTTCACTCGCAACTTTGATTCAAACCAGCCGTCATGTCACGCGCACAGCAAGGGCAAATCCTAAATACCGCGCCTAATTTGCGGATAACATCAGCACAACAGTGACGAGTGGAGAGGACGACATGTATAAATAAACTTGCCATTCAACGGTCGTGATATCTTACACTGACAGGACGCAAGCTCTCCCTGAAACCCAAAAGAGAGAATCCATGCAAACATACCCTGATTAAATCCCCGACCTGTTGTAAACCCCCCATCCGTAATCCTCACCCGTTACATATCCTATCATATGAGGTGTTGAGTGCCGGGGGGGGGGCCTCAACGAGGTACTTAACAACGAGTAAGTACCACCTCATCGTACGTTAGCAATGAGTTAACGATTTTAGTGAAAAATAAAACAGTTTTGAGGTAAACTTGGGCGTCTTTTGTTACAATATTACTGTGCTCTCCACTTAAAGTTTGTTACCGAAGAAAATAATCCGATAGGTTATTATGAAGCAGCGTGTACTCCCTTTAAAGGAGGGTGTTTACTAAAGAATGTAAAAGTGTATTCAGAATAAACATGTTATTTTATTTCACGAAACAAGAGATAAACTACATGTTTTCTAAAGTAGATGACGACATACATTTGTTGATTTACGTAATTAGTATGTTATTCATTAAGTTGAGAGTGCTGTGCAACTTGTAGAAGTAGAGTTGTTGCGATATTAATTTGGTTTGTTAGTTAATATTTAATGCAATAATAATCATGTTTCATTGGTTTTATTACTCTTCCGTGTTTGGTAGCTGCGGTCTTAAAAAGTAAATTTTATGAAAATATTACAAAAAAAATAAAAAAAATATGGTATGATTAACACTAATGTTACGACGATCTATCATTTCAGTTGCTTCTGAACATAAATTTCATGGAATTTACTGCCGATATTTTGGTGGTCGTAAAAATGCGCGACAGCTTTAAGAATCCTATCGCGCTAATCCGCTAGCCAGCCAGGACTGCTGACGTCCCAAGGGCTAATTTCCACACACACTCTTCTTCTTATCTAAACAGATGTCAATTTATTTCGCGCGCTCCTCGCAACACTTTTATGCGGCCGTTATTATCTACAGAACGATCCTGAAGTTGACTGTGTCGTTCAAAACGATTGGCAAAATAGAAACATTGTCTTCCTCATCGGATCTAAATTCTTCAAGAGTTCGGATAAAACAGTTTGGTATACAAGCCTCTAAAACACCTCTAGGACTTAAATATCCAATGCAGATATCATCATCGTCATCATCATCATCATCTTCATCATTATCATTGCCCGCCTCGGTAGCGTAGGTGGTAGCATGTCTGCCTCACGTTCAAGAGGTCTCGAGTTCGAATCTCGGTCAGGGTGAGTTACCTGGATAAGATTTTTTCGGTGTTTTCCCTTATCCTAAAAGAGGAATGTCGGCTAACTCTAAGCTCCATGGACCCTGATCTCATTTGAGCGTGATTTCACCTGTTACATTCATCGTCCGATATGACAACGTTGTAAGACATAAATTATGAAAAAATCATCATCATCACCATTGGCCGCGCCGTGGCTCAGTGGTTAGACCGCTTGTCTCTCACCAAGGCGGTCCGGGTTGTATCCCAGGCGACCGCAAAGTGAGATTTGTGATGGACAACACGGCGCTGGGGCGGGTTTCCTCCGGGATCTCCGGTTTCCCCCGCCATCTCATTCCACTGGTGCTCCATCTTCATCTCATGTATCATCAGTGTCACCGCCTGGGGTGCCGTATGTACTAAAAGCGGGCGTTAAACACTACACAATTTCATCATCACCATCACCTATTTGACTATTTTGCTACAGTGAATAGAGGAATTGTGTTCCACCCTAAGACATCCGTGTTGGGAACTGTTTTATTTAAAAACAAAAAGTCGTTTAAATACCGAACTAGCTCGCCTCTGTGGCGTAGGCGGTACAGTGTCCTCCTTCAGTTCAAGAGGTCCCGAGTTCGATTCTCGTTCAAGATGCGTTATTGATTTTTAAATTCAATTCTCTTTGCATGACCAACAGGGAGAGTACATAGAGAGATAGCGAGAGAGAAAAGTACAGCTATTTTTGTCTTTGAATAAGTATAAGTATGCACCTACTTGAAATCTCTAACAAAATAAAGAATATCTTGCAAATCATCAATGCAAAATACATCTTTAACAAAAATATCCTGCTTTAACGATATGTACGTGTCTTTTACAGTAAGATTTGGACTATTTCGTACGGTTTACCAGTTATTGCAAAATTTATCCAGAAGGAACAAGAGTTTAGTAGTCACTCGCAGAAGTTTCAGGGTAGACATTCCATTTGTAATTAAATATCTAAAGTATCCACTTTATTTATAAACCTTAGAACTATTTTTAAGAAAATCAGTATTTTTATGTAATTGATAGTTTCGAGTAGAGGATTATCGCTATTAGATATTTGTGTTTTGTTTTATATTTACCCCTTACTACGTTAAGTCATATCACACATATGAATGAAATTGGTAACACGATGCTCAAAAGAGCACATGGTCCACAGAGCTTAGATCTTCCGGTATTCGTCTTTCAGGATAGGGAACACACCGAAAAAGTCCTTCCCAAATAACTCACACTGAACGAGATTCGAAATCGGAACCTCTTGAACAGACACTTACTGTAAGAGAGACAGGCTTGGAGATGTTAGACTTAATTACTAAATTTAATATTTTAGCAAATTTGAAGTTAAAGCAAGTTTAATTAAAGTCTCCAACCTTTTTTAAACTTTCACTATTTTATGCAGTAAAAAGAAATATTTTGATATAATACCGCAGAGAGGGACACCTCGCGATTTAAAGTAAGATCTATTGAGCAGGCACCCGTTAAGAGAAATGGATAACGGAGGGTAGAGAGCGAAGGTAAACGGGACGTGGAAACTCGCGGTAGTAGCTATCCAGGGAGGGCGATGAACGACACGTTCAACCAAGCAGCCCCCGGTAACAACGGGGAATATTCTCTTCTTGAACAAAACAACCGCGCCATCTGTCCGGCACAGCCATATCATGAAACCTACAGATATGAAATAGTGGTTTTAAAAATCATCAAAGCATTTGGCCACTGACCAAAAAAGACACTAGAAACACAGGATAGTCAAACCATCGACGGTAATTAAATACAGAACCTCCCGAGTGTGAGTATCAAAAATATCTATATGAATAAAAGTTAATTTCTCACGTAGGAACCACAAAATAAAATATTGAGGTTCTTGTACATTTTGGAATGTAGTTATCTTTAATAATAGTACATAGAAAGAAAAATCCGAAGTGCACTCAGACTCATTAAGGGCCAATAGTTACCCCCCTACTGTATTGCACTCCCCTTCAGTGGTGACCGAGGTTAAGGACGCAGTGGCCAATAGGTAAGTTTGACCTGAGAGGAGCTATTCTGCCCAGGGTTAGTTTTTTAAATAGAAAACAGAGCCCTAATCAATTTCATTCAAATGCTTTTCTCAATAAAACGTCACTTCTATAGGAATGGAAGCTTAAGTAAACCATGGATTTTTCTCTCCTGATGCTCCGACCTATAGTCGATAAGATTCAGTAGGGTAGGTTATAAACCCATGTACATATTACAAGACACAGAACAATGATAATGCAAAATCATTCACACTTCGGCATGGCGTGCGACACGATACGTCAGCCCGTGACTAAAGAATAAAATCGACATCTACTGCAATGAGAGCCAGATGTCGCAATCTATTACAAATGGCTTTGAAACGGGGACGAAAAATCAGGAATCTACTTGTAGCTTCCCAGTTCCCCTTCGGTTGGATGCTGCTCATTAATAACTGCTGCGCTTTCGTCACAACTTACTTAACTATCTGTATGATTGCATGGCCAGCGTTACAATTTTCTCAGTCCAAATTGAACAGCTATACAAATGAAACCGTTAAAAATCGTTTGATCTGGTATATTTTCTTTTTTTTAATTTATAAATAAAATATATATCTATGTATATAGATATATATTTTTCTTTTCCTTATTTAACCGCTTTTTTATTGTTTCCGTTTATTTTCCTATCTGTTTTCTGTGTTTTCACACATATACACTACACACATAAACACCCATGCACAAGGCGGGACTCAAACCCGCGACCCTCTACACGGTGGAACGCTAGAGGCATACGTTCTAACGACCATGGCTACGAGGGCCGGCCCTTCTTTACTTTCTCCACCCTTCTTCAAAAAATTAGTTTTCGAGGTGCGTTCATGTTATAACTCCTCCGATTTTTTAAGGACTGGCACCAGATAGAAACTTCTCGGTATTTTTAAATACAACAAACCAAAAAATTTACAGACATCGCTTCCAATATTGGTATTTCCATGGGATCTGTGCACACAAACCAGCATGAAGATCTGAAAACGTTGAATCTGCGATCCTCCAAAGCAGCGTTCTGCACCTGCTGGATCATGTCGTCAGAACGGCTGGTACGAGGCAGTGACTGTCTTGGTTTGTTGTCACACGGTGTTCTGTCTTCATTGAACTGTCGCACCCAGGAACACACATTAGACACATCCATGGTGCCATCACCACATGCCTCACTCAACTGACGATGAATCTCAATAGGTGTCACACCACGAAAATGGAGAAAACAAATGATTACACTGTTCTTGCAATGAAAACGTCGCCATTTTAAATATCAAAAGCAGTCCATACTCTCGTCGCTACCACTATAGTTCTAAGCGATGTACAGTGCTGCCATCTCTGTCACGCATTCATAAACAGTCCACGGGTATTTAAAGAAAACATAATTTCTATATAATCCCAGTCTTGAACCAAATAGTTGTTACAGCTTGAACGCACTTCGGAGAAACTTTATTTTTCTATCTACTTCATTTTAATCAATGTTAATATACGAGAACTGTTCAATAAAGAATGATTACTATTTTTTTTTTTTTTGACAACGTACCTTTATTCATCCTCATAATTTTGGTGGTTCTTCTCAAAATAGTCTCCCTTGGATTTGATGCACTTTTCCCGGGGTTTCTGCCAGTCTCCAAAGACATGCTGGAAAACATTTTTGAGAGATCCTTCAAAATCGCCTCCGCAGCCTTCACCACTGCTTCTGATGATGGATTATGCCTCCCACGAAGGCGTTTCTTCAAGTTAGAGTATAGAAAAGGGTCACATGGGGCTAAATCCAGACTATAGGGAGGGTGAGGGATACACTTCACGTTGATTTTTGCAAAACATTCAGCAACAACAGTGTCAATATCCGACCGCGCATTATCGTGGTGCAGCACCCAGCCTGCTTCACGGAAATGTATTTTTTTGCCCCTTATATGGACTTGCAATGTTTTCAGGACATCCCTGTAGTATTGTCCAGTTACTGATGTGTGTGCGGATACAGCATGCTGATAAACCAATCCATGAATATCAAAGAATGAGATGACCATAACTTTCCCAGCAGAAGCAACCACTTTTGCTTTTTGGGGGTTGGTGATAAAGGAGATTTCCACACTGAGCTTTGCTGTTTGCTCTCTGGATCAAAATGATGTAGCCAAGTTTCATCAGCAGTGATTACGTTTGAAAGAAACTCCGGATCTTCCTCTAACATCAACTTTAACTGCATGTTACCTCCATTGCAGTGGTAGGTGATACTGGACATATCTGAACTTGCCTGGTTCTCACAGGCGGGAACCAGGAGTACCAACAATGAAACTACTACGGCGTATTTGTTTCACATTAAACTAACAGAATATAATAACACTAAATTTTAGTGCGAAAAATTATGACCGTAAAAAATTATGACCATTCTTTATTGAACAGCCCTCGTAGTTAAATACCAGCTTTCGTGATTAACTGCATTTTTGCTTTTGATTTATGCTGTTCACACACAGAGAAACAAAGGTCCTTAACCACAAAACGCCTTTTTTATTCAGCTGTTCTTAAAGCAACACTGCTGAGTAAAAATAAATAAATAAAAGCACAACACAATTAGCAGTAAGAAGATGTTTATCTCAAGGAACATGAAGTAAATAATGTTATACGCGTCAGTAAGCCATGTATGTACTTATACATAAGCAAAACGGTTTCCAAACTTCTAACAAACCAAATTTTTAAAATTTAAATTGTGACTTCGTGGGTTCGTTAAAAATCTTGTCTGCAGAAATTTAAAATGCTTTTTATTGCAGTAAAAAGACACTTTTTACACCCCTGGCAGTAGCAATATCACGTAACATACACAAACGCAGTCTTTAAGGTCCTCTCGTTCTCATCTGCACGTAAAGAAACGAAAGAATTCACTGCGGTACACTTCAAATGTCCACATCCAATTACTCAACAGCTGCAACTCATTTAACCACTCAATAGCAACTGACTCGCTCTAACACTTTGCGTGATTTTTATACCTCCAATCATTGTTCTAAAATGTAATCGATCGTTCGATAACGACTGTGACGCAGAAAGAGAAAGAAGAAACTACCTCTGTCTCTCTTTTTTTCTTCTTTTTTGTAATTTCCATCCTCCAACGTTAAGTCATATCGGACGATGAATGAAATGGATGAAATGATGCTCAAATGGGTCCAGGGTACAAGGAGCTTAGAGTTAGCCGACATTCGTTTTGAATGATAAGGGAAAAGCCCGGAAAAATCTTATCCAGGTAACTCCCCCTGACCGAGATTCGAACTCGGGACCTCTTGAACATGAGGCAGAGACGCTACAATTTACGGTACCGAGGCAGGCAATAACGACGATGATGATGATTATAACTTCATTGGATGTTTAAGCTCTAGAGCTGTTTTAGAGTCTTGTATACCAAGCTGTTTTATCCGAACTCTTGAACAATTTATCTCCGATGAGAATCCAGGGTCCATGGAGCTTAGAGTTACCCAAAATTCGTCTTTCAGGATAAGGAAAACCCTCGGAAAAATCTTATCCAGTTAACTCACCCTGACCGAGATTCGAACTCCGGACCTCTTGAACGTGAAGCACACACGCTACCATCTACGATACCGAGGCGGGCTCTCTTTCTCTCTCTCGGCAAGCGTTTAGCGCTTCGCGCCACTATGTATCTGCCCACGCATAGCTCCGGCTTTGCAGCTGCTCCAACCAAAAATGCGATTGGCGACAGTATTATTTCTTTACTGAATATTTCTGTTTGTATATTTAATGTGGAGAGATCCATTAATAACTTCGAAAACGTTTCACGGATGCTTCAAAGCATAAGCCTCAGAACTCAACTAATTTCGCATAAATGAAATGAAATGTGTAATGTTTAACGCCTGCTTTTACTACATACGGCACCGCAGGCGGTGACACTGATGGTAAATGAGATGAAGATGGAGCACCGGTGGAATGAGATGACGGGCGATACCGGAGGTCCCGGAGAAAACCCGCCCCAGTGACGTGTTGTCCGCCCAAATCTCACTTTGCGGTCGTCATGGATCGAACCCGGGCTGCCTTGGTGAGAGCCAAGTGGTCTAACCATTGAGCCACGGTGCGGCCGCTAATCTCGAATAACTGCCATGTTCTTTAGGAACTTACTGTCTACAGATCTAGAAGATCATTATACTAAATCTTCCCTTTTACCCCTTATTATTATAAATACCTACAGTATAGACTATTTCAAATAACTGATAAATAAACCCGATATTTACACAAAAGGAAGCCAAACAACGACTTCCTTAATTTCTCTTTGATGTTGTTCCATGTTCTGGAAATTCTAAATGGCTCTAAACTTACCCTTTGACGGTGGGATTTTTTTTTTATTTACGTCCTTCAACGTTAAGTCATCGGACGATGAAGAAATGGGTGAAATGATGCTAAAATGAGTCCGGAGTCAATGGAACTTAGAGTTATCCGATTTTCGTCTATAAGGATGAAGGAAAACCCCTGAAAAACTTTATGCAAGTAACTCGCCCTGACTGAGATTCGAACGTGAGGCAGACACGCCACCGAGGCGGGCTTGGTGGGCATGGTCTACTAATTAGTACATATTTAAAGTAAGTTAAATATAAAGCTTTATACCATCTTTTTAATTCGGTAATTATTAAATAACATGAAAGCTACATCGTTTCTAGACAATGCAGAAACCCTTAACAGATGCGACGAAATAAGCTTCTACAATCCAAAAACACAAATTTAATCTCTTTGATCATTGAGAAACTAATGTTCTACTTAATGTAAAATATCTGATGTTATAGATTTCTATCTTCATACATTTATTTGTCATGTGCTAAGAAACCTGTTCACAACATGAGTATAAAAATAAAGCAAAACTTCCTTAAACGACGGCCATTAGGCTCTAGCACCCAGAAACTTCTTTGCATACATCACTAGAATTAGAGTAAAGATTATTCGAGAGTTTTGATGATGTCCTATTACCTACGTACACGCTCATCTACCTATTTGATCAAGACAATTAAACAAACAAATGCAACACAGGACCTACCACAGTGTTTTAGTTTCTGTCTTCTGTTCGTTTGTGTGTTACTGCATGGTTATGTTTATGTATTTTATTGCAAGGAAATGTAATTGGAATTTGTTTTTATGCTGAGCAAAATAAGCAAATATTCTGGAGTAACACATATTTTCTGCTACATGGATTCTCAAATAAGAGACAAGATCTTCACAGGCATGTTCCTTTCCAAATAAAATGTGTTCCTATTCACTTTCAAGGGTCCTTTAAACAATTTTTAATATTTTGGTAATTTATGAAGTCAATTTAAAAAGTGTTTTAGCTGCATTTTCTTCAGAATAAATTGAGTTTACAACATTGACCGAATTATAAAAATTGGTCCATAAGTTTTCAAGATTATGTTAAATATACAAACATATGCTCTCCATGAAAAGTTGCCGACCTCAATCTGAAGATGGTAGCACTCGTAAATAAAAGCTAGTGAATTTCGTTGTTCATCTGTTGACAGTTACTCACAAACGTTTCAGCCATTTTGGATGCTCAGTTGTTACCTAAGAGTCCCTTGAGTGAGTTGATGTGAGTATTTTTATGAAAATGGACAAAATCGGGTATCGAACTGTCATTAGGTAATTATTTGATTTTGAATGGCAATAAGCCTACTAAAATCAAAGATGAGTTGGATTCTGTGCATGGGGACTCTGCACAATCATTTTCCACAGTGAGATTTTGGACAGTTGATTTTAAACGTGGCCGTAAGAGCTTCAGAGACGATGAACGTTCGGGACGTCCGAAAACTGTAACTACCAATGAAAACATCACCAAGGTTCACTAAATAATGCTATACGACCTCAAATTAAAGTAAAAGAGATAGCAGAGGCTATGAGCATGTTGAAAAACGTGTTTGTCACATATTAGATCATTATTTAGACATGAGAAAGCTGTCCGCGCGTTGGGTGCCGCGTTTGCTCGCGTTAGGCTAAAAACATGTTCGAATAAACACTTCCAACGCTCTGTTGGCGCAGTTTAGGTGCAATAAATCCGAGTTTGGGCGCCGAGTAACTACTGTAGATGAAACTTGGAAACACCATTATACGCCGCAAACAAAAATACAGTCCAAACAGTGGAGTGCAAAGGGGCAACCGGCTCCAAAAAAGCATAAACTGTTTTTCCGGCTGGGAAATTGATGGCGGCTGCTTTGTGGGATAGTCATGGGGTTATTTTAATCGATTATCTTCAAAAAGAAAAGAAAAGCATCACAGTAGCAAACTACGAATCACTACTTGACAAAATAAAGGCAGACATTGCGGGAAAATGGCCACATTTGCAGAAAAAGAAAATCCTGTTTTACCAAGACAACGCACCGTCTCACACCTCAGCGGTTGCAATGTCGAAAATTCACGAAATACGGGTTGAGCTGCTTGACTATCCGCCTTATTCGCCCAATCTAGACCGAAGCAACTTTGTTTGTTCCCTCATCTGAAAATTGTGCTCGGTGGGCAGAGATTTTCATCAAATCAAGAGGTAATCACTTTCGTGAACAACTATTTTGCAGAGAAAAACGCCGAGTACTATTTGCACGGGTTACAGAGATGGGAGCATCGCTGGGAGAAGTGTGTAGAGTTACAAGGAGACCATGTGGAAAAAAAAATCTGAAGAAAATGCTCTGTATCTTTATTAGGTCGGAAACTTTAAAGACCACCCTCGTATATATAAATGAATTAACGTTTGTTAGTCTAGGAAAAACTTGATTACTGTTTGAACCGATTTGCATAATTTTTTGTTTTAAATATTTGTTTACGTCCAATGAATGTTTAAAAGGTGATAGAATAGATAATGAAGTGATAATGGACAAGTTTATTAACTACACATAAAAGTACAAGCACAAACTTTTAGTTAACACACACACACACACACAAACACACACACACACACACACACACACACACACACACACACACACACACACACACACACACACCTTTTCTTATTTTCAACAAACAAAAGCGTTACAAAGTACAAGGATATTCCACTCCTTGCACTCCTTGACACAGATGTCTTCCGAATGCAATGTAGCCCTGCACTCCATCAAGAGACGGGACCCCTCAAGTACGCCGAGTTTTGCTGAAGGTACGTAAATTGTGATGCAAGGCACTACTGTTACTGCCATTCATACTAATAGATACCTTGTATATTTGTAGTTAGTTTGCTAGACAGTGTCATTTAGGGACAAATAAGACTGTCGGCAACATTGTGTTCAGTGGATAAACAACGATAGTTTGGCTGCACTGAATAGTTTGGCCTTAAAAATGGAAATCCATTGAATTGAGAAGCAAATATCAATATAGCTTGATAATTAAGTTAAGTAGTTACGTTTCCTTGACACAATTTTCTATACTCACGCCATCTCCTGACCTGGCATTTAATTTACTGAAAACAGTCTTTTGTTCAGTAATGCGAATTTTGATAGTGTTTTGTATTTGTTTATAGTTGTGTTATATCCAGTATTTCATTTGTGGTTATAACATTTTATAAATATCCTGATGATGGGAGAGATGCACACTCCCGAAACGATATCTAATCATCTTTTCACCTGGCTGGCTGCTCGAGAAGAAAATGAGCGTATTTGTCGCCAGGAAAGCTCCAGGTCTTATTTTATTTCATTTTATTTGTTTTAATTGATATGTTAAACTTATCATCTAATAACCTTTAGCCTCTGTATTTTTAAAACAACACGTTGTTTTTACATACCTGCAGTTATATGACTCACTTTACAATTTTAAACTGGTCAGTCAAAATAAATACATAAAAGCACAAGACAATTAGCAGTGAGGTGATGTTTATCTCAAGGAACATGAAGTAAATAAAGAAATAAGCGTCTTTAAGAGTGATGTAACCTTCAGATTACGCCACTACCATGTACAACGTTCAAGCATTCCACCTGTACCAGATTTAGCGTTGTGAGTTCTTTATGAACTTCGTGTCTAAAGATCTGGAAGATTCTTATACTATATCTTCCCCTTTACCCCTTATTATTATAAATATCTACCTTTTCGACTATTTCAAATAAATAATAAAATTACCCGATATTTACACAAAAGGAAACAAAACAACGACTTGCTTAAACCCTCTCCGATGTTCTGGAAATGCTACATGTCTTTAAACTTACCCTTTGGTGGTGAAATAATCCTTGGTGGGAATGGTCTAATAAATTTTATACATTTAAAATACGTTAAACTTAAAGGTTACATCGTTTCTAGATAGTGTAGAAACCCTTAAAATATGCAACGAAATAAGTTTCTACAATACAAAGACACCAATTTAATCTTTTTGACTATTGATTAAATAATCTTCTACTTAATGTAAAATATCTTATGTTAAAAGATTTCTATCTTCATACGATTATTTTCCATCTATAAAAATACGTCTTTTTCTTCCATTTTAAAGAATTTAATTCATATTATAAACTTTTACGCGTCAAGTTAATGCATTAATAAACATTTAGTTGAAATAAAATTATCATCTTTCTGTTGAGTAGATAATAAATGATTTAAATATCAGATTTACAAAAGATTGAGGTTTTCAGATAAACACTGCTTTCATCTAATTGACCTATTTAAAACCTACCTACAACACTATTTATTTGTAACCCAAGGCAATTTTTGAAGCCGTTTCAAATTGAAGATAGAAATTTTGAACCATAAAATTAAGCAAAACAGATAAAAAAAAAAAAAACGCCACGCCCACATATCCGGAATAAAAGTAGACCTAAAATCGGAACGTTTTAATTTTATGTAATTTCTTGGCAGAAATTTGGCGTTTTTTTAATTTATTCAAAAGGTGATATAAAAAGTAACTATGTACTGCTAATTTTATTACAAGTAAACCTCAAACGTGTATCACATACATTTTAAAGGTAGGATGTAGTTAATATAGCATTTAAATAAAGAAACGTCATGGAGACTCAGAACCACATACCGAAGAGAGAAATGTGTCTCTCCACGTGTCTTTTTGTTTTACTGAGATCCTTTCACCAGCGCCACTATCCGCTGTATAAACAAGAGATCCCGGGCGATACATAACAACTGAGTTTGCGGCGGACTTCCTGTTTACCTAGCGGAAGCCATGGAATTTCCTCTGCTTCCAATAGTAACTGTTTGTATGACTCTTAATTCTATGATCACAGGCTAGTACAAAGGCAGCGATGAAAGATAAATGGCTCTGTGTTAGGAATGAATGAGTTGAAATGGTAGGTGAATGTAGTTCAAGAGATTTTTCACAGATGTCAGTAGCAGATGACAAATTACTTTCCATGGTCACTCGTACAAAAGCTACTGCAAACTTCTTTAATACTTTTCCTTTCCATTCTTTTCTTTGTTTAATTGGTGAATGGTCGAAGAAGAATGTGGAATGTAAACAAGTATTTTATTTGAGGGAGGAAAAATCCGATGTGCAACGGTCCATTAAATACTCATACATTCCTCTATTCATTCGTGATTCTGTTGTCATTAACGTTAAAGACCTAGAAATTATATAAACTTAATGAAAGATTAAAACCGTGTGTCACTAGTATTATATCTGCTAACTTATTGACTCACTTTCTAAAACAATTATAAGGCTGAATGTTTACAGGGTTTGATGCATGCCTTCTAATTTCGTTTATCTAATTTTTTGCAATAGTGTCGTTTATTAAGTGAGTGGTTTTTCATTAATTATACATTTTATTGAACTTAGTAATTATTTTTTAAAGAAATCGAAAAATCAAACAAGGGAAAACGGATAAAAACATTACCATATTTTATCATAGGTAATTCCACGAGAATTTAATTGTTCTTTCACACTGGTCGTGTGCAGGCTAAAGTATGGAAAGGTAGAGTCAGACTGAAAAATTCAATGCTATAGCCGGGATTTGAACCACGGATCTATTCATACTTTGTCTATCATACTTTAGCCTACGCATGGCCAGTGTGAAAGAACAATTAATTTCCATTAATTGACCTAATAGTGGTTAACTATTAAGCCCGGGCCTTAAAAGTACTTACACGTTGTAAGTCGCTATTAAGGGAGTTGTTTCATGTGTTTATGAGAACTCCTAAGTAGTTTACCGAAAAAAAAACACGAGCCAGATGGAGAATTTAATGTCATATCGGCACGTTGGCCATAGTAGCTCAAGTATTAGAGCGGCTGGACGGAGACCAGAGATCCGTGGTTCAAATCCCGGCTATGGCATTGAATTTTTCAGTCTGACTTTATCTTTCCATACAATTGCACGAGAGGTTACACGTTTATCAAAACATTCGCAAATACGAGGCACGTGCTTGTAATCATGCATGAGAACTATTGAAGTTATTCCATAAATAAACTGGTTATATAAATAACATATAGGCAGATTATTTAAATAATAATCACCCTTTTGTTTGTGATATTTAAAAACAGATTACCAGTAACCGTTGTCGATTACAGTATACTTAATTGAATGAACAATTAAATACATGACGGAATACTAACCAATGCTACCAACAGTAAAAATGAGAAAATAGACTGAAAATAAGCTAACATTAAATCCAGTAAACGGTTTTGATTTCTCTACTAGATACTTGCAATACGTTTACGAAGCATTATATTCACTCTAAACATTTTGATACTTAGATTTTTCCGGAAAGAATGTTTTGAGATTCTTGGTTCCAACAGGAGAATTTTTTAAGAAAATAAAGTGTATATATAGTGTAACTTCAAACATAATTCCATAACTCCAAACTTGATATTTAAGTTAAGCATATTTCAAGGATGTGACTTGAAGATTAAAAAAGAAAAAAGAAACATTACACCCAAAATTATCCTCTGTATGGAAATGTTTCTAAAATTTTATTACCTAGAAAATGGCCTTAATATTCTGATTAAATTATCTAATATTTAATATTATATAATGACAAATGACATCAGAAATCCTTTTCATTCTGAATAAATTTTGTATAACTGGTAGGTACACCGTACAAAATCTTACTATATAAAAATTGTATTTCTGGTTAAAGCACACAAATTATTTCCAGTACTTTTTGTGGAGCTCATAACTTGAGTAGTTCCTTGCAGGTTTCATTTTTCAAATATTTATAATTTTCTCAAATGTAAAATAGTTATTTCTTTTTCCTCCTCTTTTCGTAGAGGAGAGAATTTCAATGCTACCACTTATAAACCATGTCTGAAAAGACATGAGTCGCTTAAACGAATCTTTTCTTTTATAAGTTCAAGGAATGTGTAAGAATAAAACAAGATTTTTATCTCAATTTCGTAAGTTCTGCAGAGCTGATGTTTGTTACTCCCCTGGTGCGTTATCATTACTTACATGTTATTTTTGGTCATTTTTGCTTGTATTTTCTAATTTCATACTGCCAACAAGATGGATAATCGCTGCATACTGATACTATTGTGCTCAGTATCGAGGTGGTTTAATTTGACATTCTTACAAGCGTGTTGTAAAGCAAACAATCGTTTTTTATTCTATTTATGGGCGCCGTTTAATTGCCTTAGATCTCAGCGTCCCAATATATATTGGGCGTGTAACATCGCTTAATTTTTCCTAAAGGCCTTCTTTTAACAGACATGAGGTTCTTTATGTGCTGTAAATCTCGGGGTTACCGGCTTTAATTCCCTTCAGAAGGGAGCTGCTGTAAGGATTGTTGGTTTATGATATGATATATTTATTGTGCATATTGCGAAATCTTACAATTTACAACTTTTGACTACATTTATTTGTCGTTACCTTGTTGCTATCTTGGCTTACATGACACTCTTGTCTTTTGCTCTGCCCGGTAGCTCTTAACCTCCATGCCTCCTTGTTACTTAATTAGTCCCTTTCTTCCTTCCTCTTCCTTTCTTATATTCTTTACATTTCTGGCACATTTTTCTGTTACTTTCTGCAAGAACCCACCAATACTTCTTACCTTCTTTTCCTTCCTGCCCGTTAACACTTTTATAGCTACTATCCTTTTCTCTACTTTCTCCCATTTTTCCTCCCAAATCTTTTTTCTCCATATTGCAACCTCCTCGCATTGTGTTACATAGAGTTCTATGCTTTCTTTTCCCCCACACAATTCACAACTTCCCTTTTCCCTACCTCTTATCCCTCTTAGAAATATTATTCCTGTTCTCATCCAAGCTAACCCTTCTCTCTCTTTCCTATTGCAGTAATCTACATATGCATCTCGTCCCCAATTTCTTTTTATTTGCTTGTAAAATTGTAATGATTTCATATTTTCTAGACTTTCCCATATTTCCTGTCTTTCTATATCTTCTATTCTGCATTTTACTAATTTACCCAAATCGCTCGTATTCCTTTCCTCTGATCTCCATATATCTCCCATTCCTATTTTTTCCATAATTTCTCCTAACTCTGCCCACCAACTATTTGAGTTCCTTAATCTTTTTGCTGTCTCATGCATAATTTGATAATTCACCCTTCTCATCTAACCAAACACCTATACCAAATTTTTATTATTCTTTCCATTATCATTCAACTTCTACTTGTCTTTCCTAATATAGCAGGCATTTGTAAATATTAAATTCACGGCTTATGAATGGTATAGTCTTCGTATACTTCCATATAGCAATTGTCATTAGTTTCTGAAAAACTATTGTTTTATCTCAGTAAGACATCCTTTTCAAAATGAGTAAATATCCCACACATATTTGGAAGGAAACAAACCATATGGTACAGCTGCAACGAAGTTGTTATATTTAGCAATAGCACCAAACATTCTCTAATACAGAAACCAAAATGTCCTCTACTCCAAATAATACAGTTTTTAGACTTTTATGCAGTAGTGTAAAATTTGGAGTACAAAGTGACCGACGTAACACCATTTGCAAAAATATATTTCAAAAATTTCTTCTGTACCTTCTATCCTAAAACGTTCTGAAATTAAAGTGAAAATGTCAATTTCTAAGACTACAGAAAACCATACACAATTCCTTTTTAACTTTTGCCACTTAATATCTCCATAAGAAATATGGTATCGTGGTTTCAAAACAATGCAATTTGTGTTTGTTGATTTTGTTAGATATGAGGTAATAGGAAAAAAAGAGAAAGGGTAACCCATTTTGATACAGATACCAAATCATAGTTCAACCATGAAAAACTTTCAAGGATGTAAAACGAAATATATATTAAATTCCCAATATTTTGGAAAGTTTTATATTGCGTCAATTATATATCATTACTGCTTTATCCGTTATGGGTTTCAGCTTATATAAGATATAATGAGAATGAAAAACGGAGTCCAAGTTTTTTCTCAGAATCAATTGAAAATATTTTAAGCGTCATATAGTTTCCTTAGTCATGACTCATGAGATATGTTAATCAACCTCGTTAAGAGTACTCTGTGGTGATGGCGATAAATACCGTAAATTCAAATGGTATTTTAAATAAGAATGGCAAAATAATTCTAGAATATATTTAAACGTTATATTTGCACAGAATTATGGAAAAAAAATCTTAAAAACTTTATGAGAAAAAGGTCAAAACACTGTAGAATAAGTCCTAATTACGATTTTGCCTTTTTGAGAATTTTATACATATGCGACGTTTAAATAGACGTGAAGGTGTGTGTAAATGGAACATGACATTTTAAGACTTAGGTTTCGATTAATTTCGTATTTTTGCATTTGTGCCACTTAGGATATTCCTTGTGGCACTATTTATTTTCCGGTTTATTTCGCATTTTCATCATTTGTTCTTTGCAGATGATAGAGTAATCAAAACATTATTTTCTTAGCATCAAGCATACATGTTGAATAAGAGTTCCTTTTTTTAATTTTTCAGTTAGGCTCTGCTCATTCAAACCTTAGTCTACACATGGCTAGTATGAAAGAAATGATTATTTCCATCAATTCACCTGAATAACATAGTGGTTTAACTATGAACCCTGGTACTTAAGTACTTACAACATAGAAAGTGGCCATAAAAGGTGCCTGTCTCATAGCATGTGAGGACCCCAAGTGGTCTACCGGGAAACATATGAGTCAGTTGGGGAATTTAATGTCATGTCGGTATGCTGGCCGCAGTAGCTCAGTGGTTTAGAGCAACCACACGGAGAGCGGGAGATCCGTTGTTCAAATCCCGGCTACGGCATTCAATTTCTCAGTCTCATTCAAACCATAGCCTACTCACGGCTAGTGTGGAAGAAAGGATTATTTTCAAGAGTTTTTATAGCATAACTAAATGACTTTTGAAAATTAAAAGTAATATCAAGTACATTATTCTTTTACCAAAAAAATCATATGAAACAAAATGTAATAATTGACTGAAAAAACAACATTTATAGGATAATATACCTCAATTAAAAGTTTGAATCTTTCCAAATTTTCATTACGTAGAGGCGTCCAGTTGAGACTTGATTTTCATTTTTTTTTACCCATTGAAGCCTAAGTACAATAGAATGCATGGAATTCTGCCCATGTTATCTGCAATGGTTTATGTTGGCGAAGAAATACTAAAACCCTTCTGCCATTCTAACTCTACTTTACTGGCATCCCACATAATGTTTCTATTACAGACCATTCATCCTATGCTCCTGATCGAGAAACTTCCAGTTATTGTTCAGTGCTTATTACAAAACGCTATATTTGTCCTAAAATATTAAACATACGAGCACAACACTAAAAACAAAATAACTGTGTAAGTCAGTTTAACACTTGTTTTAAGAAACAATATTTGTTGAAACATGCGGGTAGAAAGTGAGGATAAATTGCATAAAAGACCAAGTATCTGTATGGAATTTAGCTTTGGGACAAAAGAACACTGCCAATTGTTACAATTACGCTACAGAAAAAAACTGAATATAAAAATTCCTACCATCTTTCTTTCCTTGTTTGCTTCATCCGATGTTTCATTTAAGGTTAAACTGTATATATAAAACAACCAAATAAAATAGTTTTCCAATATCATTTTGCACATTTAGAATAATGAATTGTTGACTAATGAATTAATTGAAGAAATAAGCATTATCACATGAATGACTTATATTAATAAAGTATCAAATGAAAAAAATATGCTGTTTTATGATAGCCTTCAATTTACGGGGGCTGTTCAATAAAGAATGATCACAATTTTTTTGACAACGTACCTTTACTCATCCTCATAATTTTAATGGCCCTTCTCAAAATAGTCTCACCTGAATGCGATGCACTTACCCCAGCGTTTCCGCTAATCTTCAAAGACATGCTGGAAACTGTTTTTGAGAGATCCTTCAAAATCGCCTCCGCAGCCTTCATAACTACTTCTGATGATGGATAATGCCTCCCACGGAGGCGTTTCTTCAAGTTAGGGAATACAAAAAGGTCACATGGGGCTAAATCCAGACTATAGGGAGGGTGAGGGATGCACTTCACGTTGATTTTTGCAAGATATTCAGCAACAACATTGGCAATATGCGGCCGCGCATTATCGTGGTGCAGCATCCAGCATACTTCACGGAAATGTGGTCTTTTGCGCCTGATATGGACTTGCTATGTTTTCAGGACATCCCTGTAGTATTGTCCAGTTTCTGATATGTGTGCAGGTACGACATACTGATAAACCACTCCATGAATATCAGAGAATGAGATGACCATAACTTTCCCAGCAGAAGCAACCACTTTTGCTTTTTTGGGGGGTTGGTGATGAAGGAAAAATCCACACTGAGCTTTGCTGCTTGCTCTCAGGATCAAAATGATGTAGCCAAGTTTCATCAGCAGTGATTACGTTTGAAAGAAGCACCGGATCTTCCTCTTACATCAACTTTAACTGCATGTTATCTCCATTGCAGCGGTAGGCTATACTGAACATATCTGAACTTACCTGGTTCTCACAGACGGGAACCAGGAGTACCAACAATGAAACTACTACGGCGTGTTTGTTTCATATTAAGCTAACAGAATACAAAAAATCGAATTTTAGTGCGATAAATTATGACCGTAAAAATTATAATCATTTTTTATTGAACAGCCCTCGAATATCGCGTCTCACTGTTAGAAGACCGTACAGGTCTTATGAGGCGCTCTGTTGCCACATGTACTATAGGTACTTTCGGCCACGGCGGCGATCGGTCTACCGATTGGATATTGTATTTAAATGGTACATCTCTGATATGGAACTATCTACATTGCTATTAAATTCGATTTTAAGAGATTCCATTTCTGAGTGCACACATTTTAATTTTTCTCCTCCTTTTACTAGTTACTTTGGCAGCTCAAAACAGATTTTGCGGACAAAAGTATGTGTAACAAGAAACCAAATGGAGGCATGCAATAATAAAAGCTTTAAATATAACGGTTACGTTTATGCTTCTTCACTGTTATCTGATGAGGGTGCAATTCCGTCCATTTCGTCGTCCATTAGCCTCGACGACAATTCTTGTTACTCCTTCTTTCATATTCGAACCCAAAATTGTGTAGGAACCAATTTAAAGTGGCCCTTGAGAAATTAGGTAGGATGTCATCAAAACTGATTACCCTTTCCAAAACTAGATTCAGCGTGTGTGCAACGTTTTCAAGCAGTAAAGAATGAACAATACGCCACAACTCCGCTTTGTAGTATTCCATCATATTGCGTTAACCTGGCGTTCTTTTTTTTTCCCCGGCAATTTTCTATGGAGTTCATTGAGGATCTTTCATTTGTTCCTTTTTGATTCTACATACTAAAGTTTCTGAACATGCGCTAGTCTTAGCTATTTCTTCCATTGCCTTACTGATACTAATTTTAGTTGAAAAATAACATAAGACATTCAATACTACCAACATCCGGTCCTTACTTCTTAGTTTACCAATATTTCTTTAATTTTTAGCTTCCCCTTCCGTAACTACAAGTATTTACAAAACTGTTAAATAGCTTCAAATAACATTTCACATTCTTCCACACGATATAAACATTGAGCGCTTCTTGCAAACGTGTTCACCTTCACTGCATCACATTGCCTGCTCATTGCCAGGATGGTGCCTGCCTTGAATGTCGCCGTTTCTTTGCATAGAGAATGCCTTGTGTTTATTTGACACATACAACAAATGCAAGAAGCTAGAGAGGATTGCGGTTTCTTTTAAAACTTGCCTTCAACCCTCCTTTACATTTCTCTCGCTTTGTCCTCCGACGTAAAGTCAATAACAAAAAGTCTCTCGCTACCTGCATTTTCTAATGCGTACGAGGGGGGAGCCAAAAGAAACCGGACTCCCAGGGCGTTGTCAGTCGTAGACGTAGTTCAGGGTTCTCACGCTAGGTGATATTAGTAGAGATCTTCATGAAACAGCTGTGCAGACGGCGTCAGTGTAGAGTTGAACGTGCAAGTGTGTTATTGTGTTTCTCTGACTGCTGGCGCGTTACCTCTGCGAAGTTGTTATGGCAAATTTAAAAGAACAAAGAGTGTGTGTGAAATTTTGTTTCCTGCTTAAAAGAAACTGCAACGGAGACACACCAAATGCTTCAGGAAGCTTTCCAGGAGGACGCTACGAGCCGCACATAGGTTATCGAGTGGTTTGGGCCCTTAAACGTGGTGAGATGTGTGTTGAAGACCAAGTTCGTTCTGGACGCCCTTCAACATCGCGAAATGAGGGGAACATTGAAAAGGTCCGCCAAGAGATCAACGAGGATCGTCGCCAAAAGATCGTCCAAATTTCAGCAGCGACAGGAATCAGTTGGAGCTCGTGCCAGCGGATTTTGTGGGAGGATTTCCACATGAGACGTGTTGCTCCTAAATTTGTTCCGCGCCTTCTCACACAGGAACACAAAACAATCCACATGAATGTGTGTCAGGACTTGAAAACAGAGATTGCACGTGATCCAAACTTCTTTAACAAAGTCATTACAGGGGATGAGAGGTGGTATTATCGGTATTACCCCGAAACGAAGCAAGCGTCAAGCCAGTGGAGGACTCCGAACTCTACCAGAACTAAAAAGGCAAGGCAACTTTTACTTGGATGTTTTAAGGCCTCTGAGAGAGGATGTGAGGAGGAAACGCCCGGAACTTTGGCGATCAGGTGACTGGTTTGTGCATCACGACAACGCTGCAGCACACGCGGGCTTACGAGTGACTCACTATTTGGCATCTTAGGGGTGGTCTGTCGTTCCCCGCGCTCCGTATTCGCCGGACCTAGCCCCGAGCGACTTTTTCCTATTTCCACGAATGAAAAAAACGCTAAAAGGGGAGCGTTATGACGATGTGGAGGCGGTAAAAACAACTTTGCAGGGGGCACTGGACAATACCAAACTAGACTCCAAACATGCTTCCAACAGTAGGAAAAGAGACTTGACAAGTGCATTGCATGTAATGGAGGGCATTTTGAAGGTGACTGAAGTAATTTTGCAAAAAGGTTTATTAATAAATTTTTATGACAGCAATCCGGTTTCTTTTGGGTCCCCCCTCGTATATATAAAATTTTCCGAAATTACTTAATGTAAAATATTATAACACTCGTCTGATTTTAGATGGATAATTAAAACTTGCCAGTTAGGAGAACAGTAGTCTTCTCTACCAAAGAGAAAATTGTTGTAGTATTATAGCGGCAAGCTTTATAGTTACCGCATGATAAACATACAGATAACAAATATCGGACTTTTACAGAAAAACAAGCATTTTTGAAAAATGTTGCCCCATAGAAACACAAAATAGCTGTAATAATGGCATAATCTGACAGAGAAAATATCCTGCATAAGACAGTATGTTCAAAGCTGCAAATTATTGTCGCGAATCTCGTTTTATGACTGGCGGCGTACGCTCAAAAAGGGTTCGCGCGGCTTGTTTACACAAAGGAACTGATAGGCGACAGTGTGGAGATAAAGAGCCCTCTTTTGTAATTTACGTCCTCCAACGTTGTCATATCGGACGATGAATGAAATGGGTAAAATGATGCTCAAATGAGTCCGGGGTCCATGGAGCTTGGAGCTACCTGATAATGGCCTCTCAGGTAAGGGAAAACGCCGCAAAAAACCTTATCCAGGTAACTGACCCTGACCGAGATTCGAACTCGGGACCTCTTGAACGTGAGGCAGACATGCCACCACCACGCTACCGAGGCGGGCATAAAGAGCTTGCATACGCAGATAAACATAGCGCCGGAGATAAAAGACTTGCCGACACCGATATAGTTACATTCTGGGACATTCGTGTTTTATCTGGTGACATGTTAGAGAACATTCTATAACAGTCTGCAATACATGAATAGGTGCACCAAAAGAAGCCATGGCTAGTGGTTGAGTCAGTCGTAAACAGTCTGTAGTAAAGAGATATTGTAACAGGAGTGTTGTAAACAGATGTAATCAGAACGCTGTCGTTGTGATCATTGATCTTGGTAGATTGTGCATGTGACGTAATTCTGTTACGTAAGGATTGAACAGAGTGTATCTCTACGAAAGTAAAGAATATTTTGAATTTCTGCAAATTGGACTTTTAGGAGGGATGTTCAATAAAGCATAATCTCAATTTTTTTGACAACATACCTTTACTCATCCTCATAATTTTGATGGTTCTTCGCAAAATAGTCTCCCCTGAATGCGATGCACTTGTTCCAGCATTTCTGCCAGTCTTCAAAGACATGCTGGAAACAATTGTTTGAAAAATCCTTCAAAATCGCCTACGCAGCCTTCACCACTGCTTGCGATGATGGATAATGCCTCCCACAAAGGCCTTTTCTTCAAGTTAGGGAATAGAAAAAGGTCACATGTGGCTAAATCCGGTCTATAGGGAGGGTGAGGGATGCACTTCACGTCGAGTTTTGGAAGATATCCAGCAACAACATTGGCAATATGTGGCCGCGCATTATCGTGGTGGAGCATCCAGCCTGCTTCACGGAAACGTGGTCTTTTGTGCCTGATATGGACTTGCAATGTTTCCAGGACATACCTGTAGTATTGTCCAGTTACTGATATGCGTACAGGTACAACATGCTCATAAACCATTCCATGAATATCAAAGAAGGAGACGACCATAGCTTTCCCAGCAGAAGCAACCACTTTCACGTTTTTGGGGGTTGGTGATGAAGGAGATTTCTACACTGAGCTTTGCTGTTTGCTCTCAGGGTCAAAATGATGTAGCCAAGTTCCATCAGCAGTGATTATGTTTGATAGAAACTCCGGATCTTCCCCTAACATCAACTTTAACCGCATGTTACCTCCAGCAGCGGTAGGCGATACTGAAAATGTCTGAACTTGCCTGGTTCTCACAGGCGGGAACCAGGAGTACCAACAATGAAACTACTATGGCGTGTTTGTTTCACATTGAGCTAACAGAATATAACAAGATTGAATTTTAGAGAGAAAAATTATCTCCGTAAAAAATAATGATCATTCTTTACTGAACAGCACTCGTAATTCTACGAACACATAATACCATGTTATTAGAAAGAGGTTACAACGCGAGGATAAAAAACTACGAAGCTAATGAGAATTACCATGTGTTAGACAGAGAGAGATATATTCCATTTACTTTCATATGTCTTTTAAGGTTGAGAAAAGTTACAGAAACTGTATTTATTTGTTTTTATTTATCTTTGAATTGTAGTTAATCTTAATCACTGTGATGTTGAGCTGAATTTTCAACCATTTGCTTCCAAATGATCTTTAAAAGAATACTGACTGAGAAGAAAAAATGAATAAGAGAACAAATAAAATATTCCAAAGATATAGAAACTTTACAAGAAGTAAACAAGTGTGAATGCAAAACAGGAATTTACTAGTTCTGCAGCAAACGGAGTAGGTATACGCAGGCTTTGTTCAATTGGCAGCGCAGCGGAGGAATTTAAAACCAGATTGCCTTCTGTTTTGTTTTACACTTCCCTATAAACAGGATTTTGTGTGAGATGGTAACGAGTAAAGGCGTCCATGCCAACGCTCTTCAAACGATGCTGGGTTTTACGTCTCTAAAACATCAAAGAGAAACTTTGTAAATTAGAGCTTTAGTCTTTAATGAGCAAATAAACACTTTGTCTTAAGAGAGGTCTCATATTTTATTTTGATAAATAATAATTCCAACAAGACATAATTTATGATGTAAAACCGGCTTTCGGGAAAAGCTTGATTGCTTGGCTGTATCTTCTGTGATGTATTTCTTGGAGGGAACTTAAAGGAGAACGCTGGGCTTATATAAGAAGGAATCGTTATGATATTTTTACGTTCCACACTACATACTTGCAACTGAGTAGAGAAAGCATTGTATTTTACTCAAAAATTTGATATACAGATTTACTGAGAATACACTGTGAGACAAAGAAGCGTTCTTAGAAAGGCTGTTATGTGTCTGTGAGTGCACGCCTCTGTACCTACGAGCAACACAACTCAAGCCCGCCTCGGTAGCGTAGATGGTAACGTGTCTGCCTCACGTTTAAAAGGTCCCTAGTTTGAATCTCGGTCAGGGTGAGTTAACTTGATAAGTTTTTTTCCGGGTTTTCCCCTTATCCTTCAAGACGAATGTCGGCTAACTCTAAGCTGCATGGAACCTGGACAAATTTGAGCAACATTTCACCTGTTTCTTTCATCGTCCAATATGCTTTATCATTGGAGGACGTAAAATTAAAACAAAAAAGTCGGTCTAAATATCAAATATGGTATTACAGTTCAACAGCTTCCAAGGATATAGTGCGATCCATATAAACCTGAACCATTTCAATAGCCCATAACGTTTGAACCAATAATGGGACACACGTGCAACCTTGGGAGTATATAACTACACTATATAATATAATTACACTATTTACGTCTCAGAGAAGATTGTTTGATATGATATGATATATTTACTGTGCATATTCCAAAATTTTACAATTTACAGCTTTTAGCTACATTTAGTTGTCGTTATCTTGTTGCTATCTTGATTTACGTGACACCCTGTTCTTTTGCTCTGCCAGGTAGCTCTTAACCTCCATACCTCCTTGTTCCTTAATTAGCCCCTTTCTTCCCCTCCTCTTCTTTTCTTACATTTTTTACATTTATGGCTCATTTTTCTTTTACTTTCTGCAAGAACTCATCAATACTTTTTACCTTGTTTTCCTCCCTGCCCGTTAATATTTTTATAGCTCTTATCCCTCTTAGAAATATTATTCCTGTCCTCATCCATGCTAACCGTTCCCTCTCTTGCCTATTGCAGTAATCTACATATGCTTCTCGTCTCCAATTTCTTTTTATTTGCTAGTAAAATTGTAATGATTTCATATTTTCTAGACTTCCCCATATTTACTGTCTTTCTATATCTTCTATTCTGCGTTTTACTAATTTACCCACATCGCATGTATTCCTTTCCTCTAATCTCCATATACCTCCCATTCCTATTTTTCCATAATTCCTCCTATCTCTACCCACAAACTATTTGAGTTTTCTAATCTTTTTTGCTGTCTAATGCATAATTTCATAATTTCCCCTTCTTCTATAACCAAACACCTATACCAAAATTCTATTATTCTTTCCATTATCATTCCATTACTTCTTGTCTTTTCTAATTCTACTAAAGCTACTTCCCTAGGTGCTGACCTTGGTAAGCCTAGCAGCTCTTTATAAAATCTTCTGTAGTTTTGGTGCACCGTTTTGTTTACCTCTGTGCCGCCCCCCCCCCCCCCCCCCCGCCAGCTGAAGGTGTCCTCTACCAGCATCTGTGGATCGTTGGTCCCATTTTCTTTGATACGACTGTAGACACTGAAGTTTATATGGGTATCTTAAATACATTTTTGTAGCATCTGGATGCTATAGAATTTTGAGAATGTCATTTCCAGCAAGATGCAGTAACGTGCCATAATCTAATGATACCATGGAACTTGTAACCAGTTTCTTTGATACCGTTTTTGCAATTTACGTCCTACAACGTTAAGTCATATCGGACGGTGAATGAATTGGGTGAAATGATGCTCAAATTAGTCCAGGGTCCATGGAGCTTGGAGTTACCCATTTGTCTTGAAGGATAAGGGAAAACACCGGATAAACCTTATCCAGGTAACTCACCCTAACCGAGATTCGAACTTGGGACCTCTTGAACGTGAAGCAGACATGCTACCATCTACGCTACCTATGCGGACTCTATGATAATTGAATAATCTCAAAAGGTCTGTGGACCCCCAAATGTGAAATGTGTAGTGTTTAACGCCCGCTTTTACTACATACGGCACCGCAGGCGGTGACACTGATGATACATGAGATGAAGATGGAGTACCGGTGGAATAAGATGGCGGGGGAAACCTGAGGTCCCGGAGAAAACCCGCCCCAACACCGTGTTGTCCACCACAAATCTCACTTTGCGGTCGCTTTGTATCGAACCCGGGCCGCCTTGGCGAGAGCCAAGCGGTCTAACCACTGAGCCACGGCGTGGCCCGTGTGGATCCCCAGCTTCCCTGAACTAACCTCACCGGATTTTTTCTTATGGGGGTATCTAAAAACTGAAGTGTACAAGAATAGGTCACGGACAATTTTTGTTCTCAAGGAATCCATTTGAACCGAAATAAGTAACATTGGCAGGGATACTCTCCGTAAAACTTCAGGGAATATGCTGAGACGAGTGCAAACATGTATAGATGCTGGTGGGGGACACTTTCAACATTTTCTCTGAGATGTAAATAGTGTAATGTAATCGCCCAATTGTGTATTATATTCTCCCAATGTTGCACGCGTGTCCTGTTATTGGTTCAAACGTTATGGCCTATTGAAATTGTTCAGATTTATATGGATCGCACTGTATAATGTTACAATTAAACTACTTAAGAAAGAAACTGCATTCCGAACTACTTAAACGGTAAAAAATTTTGAAAATATGTTTTTCTCAATCACGGCTTTAGCAATTTTGACAGAACTTTCTAGATGTATTTTGGATAACTGGTAAACCGTAAGAGATAATAAAAATGTTTACTACACAAAATAGTTATCTATGGTACAAGGGTTAAAAGTAAGATTTTATCTTGTGAGTAGGTGTGAAACCTACGAAGAAAAAAAAAGTTATTTTAACCTTTGCATCATATACTATTTTTGTACTTTCATAAATATTTACAGAAAACTATAGACGATACAGTGGCGAAGCATCCATAATATTTTAAGGAGAAAAGAACAAAAACAAGAAAATACATTCGCCAACATCCGAAGCGCTGCGGAAAATTTCACGTCTGCTTAGACTAAAGTGATCAGTTCCGAGACCTTATTAAATATTTCCGTATTTACGCATTCATAAACTTGGATACTGAATCAGGAACTTTGGTCCTCGGATCAATTATTCACTTACTTATGTAATATGTTTAATAATTATTCATAAATTTAAGAACTGTAACTAGTTACGTTAGCGAAATTGTAGACTTTGATGTAAAATATTGTAACGAACCTGGGCAGAAATACGTGAGTAACACTGTGCTCCCGGAAGACAGTCTATGAAGGGCGGATGTCAGACAAGAGAGTGGAACGCTAGCCATTTTACCGTACCGTTACACAGGTCAATATACTCTTAGTTTATCTTTGTGACGCTGTGCTGTGTCTATATAAGAGGGTAGCAACCCCCATTCAGTCCTCATTTGTTGCTCATTTGTTGCTCATTGCTCATTGCAGTCATGTGTATTGTATACATCCGTCTGGTGTGTCCGACGACGTGTCGCGTCCAGTACTGCCGAAAGTGCAGTTATTTAAGGGTGCCCGGGTTCCACAAAGTGTAAGGACAAATTAAGCAGTTCAGAGATTATCGTTAGTTTGTGTTGTCTCAACCTTAACACGATGAGAACCCCGAAAAATCCTTGCAGGAGAAGCAGCTAGAGCCAAGGGTAAACCAATCAGCCGACGGCGACGTGGAGACCGAAGAAGGAGTCTCTAGGTCAACCCAGGCACGCGCAGCCGTGAGGCGGAGAGATAGTACTGCCGCAATACCATGCTTCGTAGGTTTCCGGAAGCAATCGCTAGTTTTCGATAGTTAGGAAGCACTGACAGATTTTGTCACGTGATGTCTCTGTAGTGTGTGTGAAGAAAAGTTTTGTTTTTGGTTTGTTTCATACAGCACTTTTAAATAAAACTAAGTACATTTCAATAACATTAGCAATAATATTTTAGTAGATTGGTAGCTAGTGGTGACAAATAGGAAACCCTGTGAAGCTTTAAGTTATTAGCGAACAGGATGAATTGCATACTTTCTCCATGTTGTTCAAACAGTATGGGCCAACTGTAGGAAATATTGGAAGGTCAGTGTGGAGAGGCGAGCAGGAATATGTCTGCTTGTTGTGTGAGCACACTTGCAATGCAACACGTGCATGCGTGTGCCTGCGCAATCGAAAGAGTACTGAAGAGTAGCTTTAGTTCTTTTAGTCACTTTTCTCTTTTATTTTAATTAATACTCTTGTTTGGAGCTTCCCTCACCTTCTCGCATTCGAGAAGTCCTGTGTTGCACTGCTAGGGTGGTCACTGTAACCGTAGGTTATTTAAGATTTTCTCTAGTTGGCAAAGCAAACACTCGTTATCATGTTGCTTCGCTTTCTAGTTTCAAGTAGATCTATGGGCTGTATAGTATCGTCTATATCAAACAGATGGAAAAATTATTTCTCGTTGTAAAGCTTTTCTCAGCGCTGTCAGATCTGTGAGACGCCTCGAGGTCTGCCCTGTACCGCCAGAGGGAATCCTCTCGGAGCACCCCGCCGGTGTGTCTGGATATAAAGTTCGGAATCTTAGAGATCTCTGCGTGGTGATAAGCCTCATACAGCACCTTCAATTCTTCTGTTCTTCTTTTGATTGTTTCGAGGTATTCCCTCCGTTGGCTTGTCATAGTTCATAGGTCAAATTTATTTGCGATATTTCATCCTGAATCATTATTTCAGGGTCCCTAAACATAGATGCGCGATTATGAGTATATGTGTGAGAGAAAGAGAGAGAGCGAGAGCAGGTAATATGTTTAGGATATTACAAACGTGAGAATGGATGCTTCTTTTATTTTTCAAAAATTCCTGTCATGATTTGATTCAAATACTGAGCGGAATGGCTCTGTGGCGCGCATTAGGGAGGTGCGGGTTCGGTTCCAATGGCAGGCTTACCTAACCTATAGGATTTTGAGGATTTTTCTCGGGTTGGCAGATGAATGCTCGACAGCTTAATTACATTCCCCGAATTTCCTGTCCCTCCATATCATCTCCAGTATCATTTAACATCAGCTTTTTTCTGGTGGTCTCTTTCAGGGTAGTAGTGTCGGCATATGTTTCGGTGCTGAATGACAGGAAGATATACTCTTGGTAAGCACTTCCTCCTTCGGTAGGACGGCCTCCGGTCTCCGGGTCGAACTGGTGGGCCGTTTCCGGACCAGGGCAGGCGGAATGCCGATTGTGCAGTCCTCCCGGGGAGTTTACAGCTGGTAAATAATAGGCGTGGCTAACCTCTGTCCTCTCTCGCCTCATACTTCCTCCCCGGTATACCCCACTTGAAGCTTAGATAGAGTAAACCACAGGTTTCGGTGTCAAATCCCCTCCATAGTAATCCTAATACTAATCAATTAAAATAGCAAAGGTTTAAGACATTTACATAAACACTAAAATTTACACTGAATCAAATAACGGATTTTGTATAACAGAATAAAAGAGGTAAAGGGTTAGAGATGTACGAATACCTACCTGTTTTGGATCACGATAAAGCACACGTGGTATATTATTTCTGTTTTGAAGTGCTAAGAAATCATGTATAGAGAGGATTATCAAGTACAGGATATAGTGATCCGTTGTTTAAAGATTTTACTCGCTTCAGCTTTCTGTGGCCCCTTGTTCCTACAGAAATTTATTAATTTTACATCCTCCAACGTAAGTCATATCGGACGATGAATGAATGAAATGGGTGAAATGATGTTCAGATATGTCCAGGGTCCATAGAGCTTAATGCTACCACACAATCGTCTTTCAGGATAAGGGAAAACCCCAGAAAAAACCTTATATAGATAACTAATCCTGACCGAGATTTCAACTCGGGACCTCTTGAATGTGAGCCAGATACCATACCACCTACGCTGCCGAGGTGAGAAATCTGTGAGGAAGTTTTTTCTGCAAACACTTGCCTTAATGAATATGAATTAGAAAACCGTTGCTTTTGTAGAAACGGTTTGCAAAGGCTATGTACGAGGCATGTTTTTTAAGTCAGTACCGTTTTGCGCTACGGTCGGCGTTCCGCGCATGCGCGCTGGTTACCTACATCTCTTGTCTACGCACTAATGCCATTATAGTCTGCTTCTTCATTGTATACGTTGGTTACTGAGTGTTTAAGACGCCTCCGACAATCATGAGTCCCGCCGAATGTAAGGCTGTTATACGATTTCTTAGTGCTAAAGGCGTAAAACCGATCGATATTCATCGTGAGATCTGTGAAGTTTACGGACAAAACATTATGAGGGATGGAATGGTAAGGGAATGGATGAGAGCATTTTTGGATGCCTGCACAAATGTGCATGATGAAGAATGGAGTGGGCGTCCTTCGGCCGTTACTGAAGATTTGGTGCAGAAAGTGGACGAAAAGGTGAGAGAAGATAGACGCTTTTCAATTTCATCATTGTGCGACTATTTTCCTCAATATTCTGGTAGTGTTTTGTATCGCATTGTGACCGAGAACTTGAAGTACCGGAAATTGTGTTCACGTTAGATTCCGAAAATTTTGACAGATTTGCACAAAACCCAACGTTTAGGCAGTGCATTGACTTTCCTTGAGCGGTACCACAATGAAGGTGAAGATTTTTTAGACCAAATTGTTACTGGTGACGAAACATGGGTGGCCTACGTCACAGCAGAATCGAAACAACAATCCATGGAATGGCGACATTCATCATCACCCACAAAAGTGAAATCAATGCAGCGTCTTATTTGGAGACATTGAACAATCTGTACCGTGCAATCCAGAACAAAAGATGTGGCAAGTTGAGTAAGGATATTATTTTGCTGCATGAAAATGCCCGTCCACATGTGGCTAATCGGACCAAAGATCTCATCAAATCTTTTCAATGGGAAACTCTAGATCATCCTCCATACAGCCCTGATCTGGCGCCCAGCAACTACCATTTGTTCCTGTACTTGAAGAAACATCTGGGCGCTCAGCGTCTTCAAGACGATAACGAAGTCAAAACAGTTGTGATACAGTGGTTAACACGTCAGGCGGTAGAATTTTTTGAGGAGGGTATTCAAAAACTGGTGCCACGTTATGACAAGTGCCTCAATGTTCACGAAAATTATGTAGAAAAGTAGATTAAGGTACAGGCTTTCATGTAAAAATAAAATTATTGCGATATCTATGCACGTCTTTTTTAAATTCCAAAACGGTACTGACATAAAAAACAGGCCTCGTAATATACGTTATTATATTTTCTGTAGTTAATGTTGTCAGATTTCAACATATTGATTTATGCAAACAAGGGGGGAAAACATGGAATATGTTTTATAAAACTACAAGCTGATCCTATTATTTTGAGACATTAAAGAGAAGAATTCTTCATTAGAAAGCTGTGTTACTATAACATTAGTTTAATAGAGTCATGAGATAAAATCTTTTTTATCTGAATACTTCCTTCAAAAGTAAAATCGCTGCATGGAATAGCCCGAGGCATTGGAGGAATTTCCAATAAATCCTGAGGTGACGGCAAGGGAAACGAAACCGGGGCAAGAGAACGGGGGAAGCGGGGAGCATTGAAACGCTCCTAGAGGTCTCATTTCTAACACAGAATTTGGACTCCATTAATATTAAACATACATTAAAAATATTCTAAAGTGAAATTTGAAAGTTTTCAACGTTCTGAGTTAGTAAAAGATTTCAAAATACTTAGTGGAAGGGGATAAACTTCATCTGCTTAAGAAGTGATTCGATATGAAATCTCAAATTAAAAGCTCTACTGCAGGTTTTCACGTTTAAACTTAGTAAAAAAAACTATAGCATCTTATTATTAATATACTTAATGATTAAGGAATGTCTTACTAAATTGCATGATATAAGAGGAATTGATTAACAATTTATTAATATTTAATTGTTTTATGCATCTCCTTTCGCTATAATTCAGCTGTAGGGGAAGGTCGTGCCGTATCAGCCGGGTTACGCCTTCTGACTTTGTAACTGTGATGGTTAATTGGAATCTTTCTATATTATTCTCTTACCTCAAGACATTTCCTATAGATAGAATAATTAAATGACTTTTACTGTTTTATTTATGGTACTTTATTACATATAAAGTAAAAAGCTGGAATTATAAGGTTTGTAGAAAGTGTGTTGCAGTATCGGCCTTTTCTGTTACAATATAGATTGTCAGTGATACATAGCACTGCCAGATATAGAACAATAGTAGAATACAAATGCATGGGAACTTATGTCACTATTTCTGCTCAGTTCACAAATGTTTAGCTCATAGTTTACAGAGATCGCAAATATAGCGCTGCTGTAGGACTCAGTATATCTGTCGTGCGCTAAGAGCTACACTAACCACTATCGAGGGTTCAGAGCAGACAAACAACTGCAAAAAGGAAGACGATATACCACTATAGCGCACGTGGATGCACAAGCTTGCTACTGCTTACTGGATATTCTGCCACATGGAGGCGAAAAGGGAAATCACAGAAGTGGCCGTTACTGCATACCGGCCGATACTGTACGACACTCCCCTATTAGTTTGCAGAAAGTTGCAGTGGTTGAAAACCTGACAGCATTACGCCTCAAATGGCTGTTTATCTCTCGCTATTAAGAGTTCATAACTTTGATATAAAGTGGCTCTATAACTGTCTTAACTTCGCAAACTGTAGGACTCCAGTTCAACTTCCTTCCAGTGCAGGAATATTTCTCTTTACTTCTGCTCTTTCCTTAATCTCAACAGGGTCTAGAAGTATGAGCATTGTGTCAGTGTGTTTCAAACTGAAGTTATTAAATACTAGCGTTAGACACCTGCAGTTAACAATTTAAAGATATCCATATAATTATCGATGTTGAGATATCTGTACAAATAGAACAAATGAATGTTAGACGTCATTCCTTTTCAATTTGAAAAACAAACAAACTTGTTTGTTGTATGTTTGGTTTATTAAATGTTTGGATAAAATAATACATTTTGGTTCATTGGATTTCCTCAAGCAGTTAAACAGAATAAATACTTTGATCCATTCGTTATAAACGGAATTTTCGACAAAAGTCTGAGACTTTTTACGTACATGGTAGTTATAAAGTGCACAAATTTGTATTTTACATTCAGTGACAGTCATTTATCCAGAACCACAAAGGGAAACAAATGAACAAAGTCTAATGTGCTGCACTCCCATAATTTTCCTTGCACCTGCTTAAGAAAAGGGGGAAAAAGAATAACGATTGCCGTTTTAGAAAAATCTGAGCATTGGAAATTCAAACCAATAACCAGAAATATATCGGAAATAGCAAGCTGCACAAAACGATTTGTCATACATTATGTGCCCTAAAGAGATCTACATTATTGTGTAAAAGGAGATTGTGTAACTCTTAACAGTTTTTACCAGTTATCCAAAAATGTTTCGGCATGAAAATGACTTTGTAAGATTTGAAGCTTTCACGGCTGGGACAGGAATTCTATTCGTAGTTACTTTCTCTCCATCCTAGTCAGCCACACGTTCGGGCGCAATTTGGTGCTGGATTTCTATGTTTGAGATGGGATGCACGTTGACTTTTCGAAGACCCACGTAGAGAAGCCAAATATTACAGGGTTAATTCCTTGTATTTTGAGTTGTTTCTTGATGATTGTGTTTGATTAAATAAGAGTCATGTGACATCTATTTTTCAGGCGTGATTCGGAATAAAGTTTCGGAGAAGTCAAATTTTGTAACAATTTAATTGTATCATTTGGATTACATTTTACTTGAACTTCCTTTCCCAGTCACTTGCAGGTTGCTTCCAACATATCGATAAATTCTTACTTTGTTATATTTAAAGAGTTACTACTATTAGTACATAAAAGTTCTTGATCCTGCACCACTATTCATCACACTCAAGATTACAAAACATCTCTACACAGATTATTTATTTTTCGTAACTCTCGTTACTCCTCTCTTAATTTTGTGATTAGCTGATTTAATTCCACGTCACAACATCAGGTCATACAATTATTACGATTGCCAATCACAGAATTACGTATATTTTTACTTATTTAAATTACTATATAGATTTACATAATCTTTTTTTTTTTATAAATTTATAAATTTTTCATAACTGTTCTAAATATAACTCGAAACTATTGTTACACGGCGATGATTATTAAGTAGATCTTTTTGCGTTACCAGCCATGCGATATTTATAAAATTGCTCGAGCTTTCGGTTATGTTTACTCTATGGCCTTCTTCAAAAAGTGAAGGCCCTGAAGAAGGTCATAGAGTAAACATAGCCGAAAGCTCGAGCAACATTATAAATATCGCAAGGCTGGTAACCCGAGAAGCTCTACTTAATGAAAATTACTTTAAATGCTATTTCCAGGGAATGAATGACCTGCATTTTATTGCCCTGACATATATTAAACGTATGTTACTTCAGTAACAATTGTAAGAGCCATTTTTGAGAAATTTGATATTTTGAAAATATTTTCAATGCACTAAAGGGTGGATAGTTTAGAATGGGGTGATCTTTTCTTAAAATATTTGTGTCGTATCCTTAGAATACGTTGAACTTAAATACAAAGTTTGGTATTTAAACAATTTTTCGTTCTTGGAGTATGCTGATCACAGACAATCAAATTCTTACACAGACGGAGCCTTTTTAAAACAATGGTTTTTCTTGTATTTGTAGAGTTTAAGAACTGGAAGATAGGTAAAATGTTTGGAACACAAATTTCCTCTATTTACTGCAAGTTCGCACAACACAAAGTAAGTATTAGTACAGGAAGTCGACTACGCACCTAAGGCGATCTCTTTGCCATACCCTTACTCAGGTGAACCAATAACATGCGCACACGAATCGGAGCTAGGCCAAGCTGGGCAAGTAAGAGTAGCCTATTCTAAAGGGGCGACATTGTCTAGTTAGGTTTAGCGCAACAGCTGCTCTTCTGTTTTCTCTTTGCTTGAGCAAATCCAACAACGCCTCAATGGTATAGACTATTCCATTGAAAGAAGCTGGGAATTTTGAAGACTGGTTGTTAAAGAGGTAACATTTTAGCCCAAGGTATGAGTAACGGTAAGAACAGACGCTTACAAGTTTTGCATCCTGACTGTCTATTCCATTAAAAATTGTTTTAATCTCAAGGATAGAGAGGCACCTCAAGAATCACGTAATTTCTGTTTCGTCGAAAAATGTTAGCTTTAAACTCGTATTAAGTGAGTGTTCACGTTTAAAAATGTTAGCATTTTAAAAATGGCTGACACATAAGCCCAAACGTTGCAGGTTTGTTCCATAGAGCCTTCTTTTGTTTTATTTCCAACAGCAGAGCAGTGTTAAACCCAAAATATTTCGCCAAGTATTTTTAATGTTTCACAACATTTTTTGTATGTATAAGGAAATATGGTTGCAAAGTTTGATGTATATAAATCCTTTCATGGAAGTGTTGAAAACAGCGTTGTTGTATAAATTAAATTAATTGGGAGTCGATTAATGACACAAACAACACTTACTTTTAAATTTTCCCGGAACTAGTTTCTGAGGCCTTCCCTCTATCTTCAGCCGGACATCGACTGGTTCTCATTGGTGTAGCTGGCAATTTTTTGTCATCGGTCTCCTCTGGTGGCGGTTCGAGGAACTTGCTGAACAAATCTTTCTGGGGGATGTCGAAATTGAATACTTTGCTCCTATTTTTTGAAATAAAGATTTGTTCCCATGTGGACAGTTCTTCTTTCCCTGTTGTATGTTTTAGTAATTTTGGTTCTGGATTTATGTTGTGGTTTTTTCCCAAAAATGCGTGGCAACTGCTGATTTTTCTAATTGTTTGTATTTTATGTTCCTAAAGTGTTCCTTTGCTCTTGTTTCTAAATTTATTTTGGTTTTTCCAATATAAATTTGACTACAGTCACAGCATTCAATTTGATATATACCAGATTTTTTGTTAGTTGGAATGGCATCTTTGATGTTTGAGCAAATTAGGTTTTTAAGGAGTAATGGTTCACTGGAGCTAGTTGAATGTTTGTTTTTGAAGACTTTTTTGAATTTATCAAAGGCCCATGGATGGTAAGTGAATTTTTTGAAGATCATTTTAGTTTCTGGAGCTGAGAGGGTTGTGGTTTACTTTAGTAGTGAACTTAGCAAATAAGAAGAAAATACTAAAGGAAACCACAACCCTCTCAGCTACAGAAACTAAAATGATCTTCAAAAATTTCACTTACCATCCATGGGCCTTTGATAAATTCAAAAAAGTCTTCAAAATACAAAACATACAACTAGCTCCAGTGAACCATTATTCCTTTAAAAACCTAATTTGCTCAAACATCAAAGATGCCATTCCATCTAACAAAAAATCTGGTATATATCAAATTGAATGCTGTGACTGTAGTCAAATTTATATTGGAAAAACCAAAATAAATTTAGAAACAAGAGCAAAGGAACACTTTAGGAACACAAAATACAAACAATTAGAAAAATAAGCAGTTGCCACGCATTTTTGGGAAAAAAACCACAACATAAATCCAGAACCAAAATTACTAAAACATACAACAGGGAAAGAAGAACTGTCCACATGGGAACAAATCTTTATTTCAAAAAATAGAAACAAAGTATTCAATTTCGACATCCCCCCAGCGAGATTTGTTCAACAAGTTCCTCGAACCGCCACCAGAGGAGACCGATGACAAAATATTGCCAGCTACACCAATGAGAACCAGTCGATGTCCGGCTGAAGATAGAGGGAAGCCCTCAGAAACTAGTTCCGGGAAAATTTAAAAGTAAGTGTTGTTTGTGTCTTTAATCGACTCCCAATTAATTTAATTTGATGTATAAATTTATACCGTTCCTCGCCTCCATGTTTCAAAGTTATTAGAGCTCCTTTCGTAGCAATGTTTACAAATTTTAAACACATTCAGAGTAACACTCCTTATTGATTAATATAAGTTTGCCAGGAAACGTGTTTTTCGAATATT
This sequence comes from Mantis religiosa, assembly GCA_030765055.1. Taxonomy (NCBI): domain Eukaryota; kingdom Metazoa; phylum Arthropoda; class Insecta; order Mantodea; family Mantidae; genus Mantis; species Mantis religiosa. The sequence continues at coordinate 292,874,310 of CM060950.1, read as the reverse complement.
TAGTTTAAAAACTTTTGTTCAATTATGAGTTTCGGCTTTGTAAAATAATATATGCCTACCAAACTTTGATGAGCTTGTTGTTCCAACACGTTTATTTACTATTAATAATTGCATATCAAGCTTTGTAAAAACTATTTTATTAAGATATTCTTAACCCTTATACACTTCCCAAGTATTGCATTTCAGAAATGGTTTCCAAAATGTCATTATATTAACTTAAAAGCTGTATCGTAGACCGAGTTTTAAGTGCTTTAAAACGTGAAATATTTCGACCGAGAAATCAGCGATGACCAACGTATTTGAAACAAATGGTGCTAAAAGTTGATCATGTATTATTTATCAAATAGTGCCATTTTTGACTTAACGTACTAAATGAAAAATAGACTAACATATATAAAAAATTATATTAAGAAGGTCTAATAAGCTTGGAAATTTAGAGTCAGAATGAACAAATCAGTGCCATAGCTGGTATTTGAACTACGGATCTCCCAATTTCCCTTCGGTTGCTCTAACCACTGAGCTACCATGACAATATGTCAACACGACATTAAATTCGCCAACTGATTAATATTTTCGCTGGTAAGCCACATATGAGACAAGTAGCCTACTGGCAACTTACAACGTGTAACTACTGCGGGTCAGTTGGAGAATTTAATGTCGTGCTGGCACGTTTTCATGGTAGCTCAGTGGTTAAAGCAACCGGACGAAGATCTGGAGATCCATGGTTCAAATCTCGGTGATGGCATTGAGCTTTTCAGTCTAAATCTACCTTTCCAAACTTTGCCCTACACACCGCTTGTGTAAAAAGACAATTAATTTTCAATCTTAAGAAGTTAAAAAAAAAAAACATGATAAATTTGGAAAAGCCCCAAATTTTCATCCAGTTGTCACTAGTTTATTCATATCGTCAAGTAATTCTAAGTTTTACTCCTATAGCAAAATTATTTACCAGAAAGCGTCCCTAGAAAATTGAATGCTATTAAAGTTAAATAGCTTAAATTGTAATTTTGGATCAATCTGTACCAATTTTCACTAATCGGGCCCTTAGAACTTCATTGAAAATATTAGATTGCTAATGAAAATTTCTTGCTTACTGGAGGAGTTGATATTTGAACCAAATTACAAAACTAGAGAACTTATAAGGTCATTTAAAAAAAAGTTGGAGGTTTAGTTATATTCTTGTACCAATATTTCACCATCTTTCCTGCTATCTATGTGTATCACTCTAGTCCATATTATCTCTCAGGTTGGCTTTTTCATTTAGACGTGATTTAATGGCACACCATTGCTGATTACGGATTGGTGGAACTCATGTGCTTTCTTATTTCGTACGTACTATAGTCACAATTCGGGATATGACCATGGCAGCTGATGGAGATTTATAGAAGTCTGCCGAACATTTTAGATTTCTCGCTTTTCAAGCTGCAATCGCTCGGTGAAGATTAAACTCACATGATTGCATTTAGAGAGCCAATAAATCACCAATTCGGTCTCACATGACGTGCATGTCCATTATCTCATAGCGTTGCAAGCTAGAAAGGTGACTACCGTTTTACCACGCACTGCATGACGCGATATCCATCTGTACAAAACAAACGACTGGCGTTTCATACGCCACTGCCGCAAGGTAACCATCCATTTTACTTTTAGTACTGAGCTCGCGAGATCGCATGCACTTGTTCAACTTCCGTTATGATCTGTTTGTAGGGAGGTAGGTGAAGCCCCGCCTCGGAATGTGGGCCCAGCTCTCCTTTTATATCCTGCCTCCACCGAAAACATGCCTGGTCAGCCTTGTCAGCATCACAAAGGCATCTATTAATATTCGTAATTGTTATTTGTCACCCATCTCTGTCCTCCACATCTGCGTCCGTAAATCCCTCATCACAACCTGACTTTTAAGACATCACGTCTCAAGGTGGCCAGTTCTGTTTCTACAGCAATTAGCTCTTGTCCTTCTTAATAACTGCATGATATTAACAAGAAACACTCTGATATTATTAAAACTTTCACACTTTTACAATAAAAGAAATCATCATAATTGCACACTGTGATTGAAAACACTTCCTTGTTCAGTCAACGATGCATAATTTTTAATTTTCACATCAACGGACCTTTTAAAAAACAATTAAAATACATATTTTACATGCAAATAGGCTATCAGTCATCTCTGGTTGAATTCATTTCATCTACCTTCACCCGCATTGTTTATAGGGTTTTATAAAATTTTCTAGAAGAGTGTTATTCTGCAAGAGATATGGCAATTAAGAAACCGGATGAAACTTTGTACCCATTTACCCACCCTTTCATGGACCAAGAGGTGTAACGTTGAACCTTGGACTACCTTTATACTGACACGAAGTGCATAATGCTTACAGTGTGTCTGGTTTATCTTGAAACACGTGAATTAGAGAGAGAGCGCACTATTGCCTGCACTGTTGTAAGTAGCCAATTACTGCCTAATCCCAGATTGCATCACTTCTATGTACAGTGTGTCTGGTTTATCTTGAAACACGTTAATTAGAGAGAGAGAGAGCGCACTATTGCCTGCACTGCTGTAAGTAGCCAATTACTGCCTAATCCCAGATTGCATCACTTCTATGTACAGTGTGTCTGGTTTATCTTGAAACACGTGAATAAGAGAGAGAGTCCACTATTGCCTGCACTGTTGTAAGTCGGCAATTACTGCCTAATCACACATTGCATCACTTCTATGTACAGTGTGTCTGGTTTATCTTGAAGCACGTGAATTAGAGAGAGAGAGAGCGCACTATTGCCTGCACTGCTGTAAGTAGCCAATTACTGCCTAATCCCACAATACATCACTCCTATGCACAGTGTGTCTGGTCTATCTTGAAGCACGTGAATTAGAGAGAGAGAGAGAGCGCGCACTATTGCCTGCACTGTTGTAAGTAGCCAATTACCCACAATGCATCACTTCCATGTACAGTGTGTCTTATTTATCTTGAAGCACGTGAATTAGAGAGAGAGCGCACTATTGCCTGCACTATTGTAAGTAGCCAATTACTGCCTAATCCCACAATGAAACACTTCTATGCACCGTGTGTCTGGTGTATCTTGAAGCACGTGAATTAGAGAGAGAGAGCGCACTATTGCCTGCACTGCTGTAAGTAGCAATTACTGCCTAATCCCACATTGCATCACTTCTATGTACAGTGTGTCTGGTTTATCTTGAAACACGTGAATTAGAGAGAGAGCGCACTCTTGCCTGCACTGCTGTAAGTAGCCAATTACTGCCTAATTCCAGATTGCATCACTTCTATGTACAGTGTGTCTGATTTATATTGAAGCACGTGAATTAGAGAGAGAGCGCACTATTGCCTGCACTATTGTAAGTAGCCAATTACTGCCTAATCCCACAATGAAACACTTCTATGCACCGTGTGTCTGGTGTATCTTGAAGCACGTGAATTAGAGAGAGAGAGAGAGAGAGAGAGAGAGAGAGAGAGAGAGAGAGAGAGAGAGAGAGAGAGAGAGAGAGAGAGAGAGAGAGCGCACTATTGCCTGCACTGCTGTAAGTAGCAATTACTGCCTAATCCCACATTGCATCACTTCTATGTACAGTGTGTCTGGTTTATCTTGAAACACGTGAATTAGAGAGAGAGCGCACTCTTGCCTGCACTGCTGTAAGTAGCCAATTACTGCCTAATCCCAGATTGCATCATTTCTATGTACAGTGTGTCTGGTTTAACTTGAAGGACGTGAATTAGAGAGAGAGCGCACTATTGCCTGAACTGTTGTAAGTAGCCAATTACTCCCTAATCCCACAATGCATCACTTCTATGTACAGTGTGTATGTTTTATCTTGAAACACGGGAATTTGAGAGAGAGTCCACTGTTACCCACGTTGTTGTAGCTAACCCATGACTGCCTAATCCCACATTGCATTACTTCTATGTACAGTTGGTCTGGTTTATCTTGAAACACGGAAATTAGAGAGAGAGCGCACTATTGCCCGCGCTGTTGTAGGTAACCCATGACTGCTTAATCTCATGTGGCATCACCTCTATGTACAGTTGGTCTGATTTATCTAGAAACACGGGAATTCGAGAGACGGTGCACTATTGCCCGCGCTGTTGTAGGTAACCCATGTCTGCCTAATCCCACATTACATCGCTTCTCTGTACATTTGGTCTGGTTTATCTTGAAACAAGGGAATTAGAGAGAGAGCGCACTATCGCCCGCGCTGTTGTAGGTAACCCATGTCTGCCTAATCCCACATTACATCGCTTCTCTGTACAGTTGGTCTGGTTTATCTTGAAACAAGGGAATTAGAGAGAGAGCGCACTATCGCCCGCGCTGTTGTAGAAAACCCATGTCTGCCTAATCCCACATTACATCGCTTCTCTGTACAGTTGGTCTCGTTTATCTTGAAACAAGGGAATTAGAGACAGAACGCAGTATTGCCCGCGCTGTTGTAGGTAACTCATGTCTGCCTAATCCCACATTACATCACTTCTCTGTACAGTTTGACTGGTTTATCTTGAAACAAGGGAATTTGAGAGAGGGGTAGAACGCATTACTGCCCGCGTATTTAACCCACTACTGCTTAATCTCACATCACATCACTTCCATGCGATATTCCGATTGATTCCGCGTGATTTTATTGATTACGCGTGATTTAATACTTTAGGCGCAGCGCTTTAAAGACTACTGGTAGATGGCGGGAGAATAGATACACCATCCCTTATGAATTTTTTGTAGAGTCACTTTCTTCTAAATTTATAATTAAATTGTCCAACATGTCAATTAATCCGTTTTTTCTACAGTACATCTTTTCTATCTCCTTCATTGATTTATGCTCATATTAGTTCGATGGCATTCCTGTCACAATAACACGGAGGTAAGGTATATCAATTTAATTCAGCTATGGAGTCTATTATATACAGTTTTAACATATCTTTGTTTCTCTTAATTATCTCGTACAACACTGGTTTTGATACCATATTTCCATTATTACCATATTTCACTGTCGATATAAAGTACTGTTTGTAAATAAGCAAGCACTGCACTGGTCGCAGCATTTGTCGCTGTCTGACGGACACTAGGCAGTCGTGGATAGCAGTGGTAATGTGCCTATAAAACGCTTCACCCCTCCCTTGTCATGGGGAGGAGTAGCGCTAAGAAGGTAATGTTCAAGTTAAACAAGACGAACTTTAGTCTGGCCGTGTCCAATGTTAGAAGTCAGTTCTAAATAATGAAAAGTACTAAAGAATAGCTTTAAAAACTAAGACTTTTCATGGAACTCGGAAAGTCTAAAGATTCCTAAAGCGTTCAGAGATTATAATAATGTTATTGCCCCCTTCGGTAGCGTAGATTGTAGCGCGTCTTCGTTCAAGAGGCCCCAAGTTCGAGTCTCGGTCAGGGCTAGTTTCCTGGATAAGGCTTTTTCCGGGTTTTTCTCTTATTCTTAAAGAGGAAATGTCAAGTAACTGTAAGCTCCATGGATCCTGGACACACTTTAGAACCATTTCATCCACTTCATTCACCTTCCGATATGACTTAACGTTGGAGGACATAAAACTACAAAACTAAACAAAAAGTTATTAGGTGTTTGTAGGTATCAAGACATCATCGGCTCTGGTTGTAAAGTTTCAGATGAAATCATAACAAAACAACGTGTTTGGCATGAGTTATCATATCACCCGCTTTATTTTGTTCATAAATAAATGAACTAGTTATAAAGTGAAAAAATAAAATAATGTTTGGTATCAAAATAACATTAAAAGCATCATATACACTTTGCTATATGCAGATGATATAATAGAAGGTAACCTATAAAGACAAATGTATAGGTTAAGCCTAAACTTAGTATAATTTAATTGAATCTACAAATTAAACCAAGGAAAGAACTTCCCCCACACATATGTAAAGTATCTGATGAGACAATTAAGGAAACTAATATAATACATGATCTATGACATGATCTATGATAGTTCTTCAAATGCTACTCTCTTATTAATTTTTATATCATGCTCATAGATGTATGCTGTTGCAATAAAATATAACAACCTTTTGTTTTTATACTCTCCAAAATTTACAAAATATAGCAAAAACCATACATTGGATGTTTATGTTCATCCTCTTTGAGCTTCTTTCCAAAATTTGAACAAATTTGGTACGAAATACATCAGAAGGAATATTTTTAATACACGAAAGAGCAATATTACTCAAAGTCGAGTTGACCATATTAAATGAAGTAAACATGCACTGGTCATTAGGCCGTGTGCTGTTGGGCATTTAAATGGTGACGCGTTAAGGATTCAAAAGTCGCTCATAGCCAACACCATGCCATACCCGCTGTTAATTTATATTCATTATTTCCCGCCCTCTACGGAGAAGAAGCGGTAATGTTTGCGGAACAGTAAGCAAATAACAGCGCTCTGAGTGTGGTTGCGCTAGTAACTAATACAACCAGCTTCCCCTGGATATGAAGGCGCCTTCATGGTTGAATACTACTTTCGTACCGGCATTAAAATTGGTCGGACATATAAATATAATTTAAACCGCTGCATAGAGGAGTTTATGCAACGCTATCCAGCATTCACACAAGTCCCTCGGAGCTTAATGTTGTCAAAAGTGTCCAGATACCATGAAATTGATATACTTTTGTTTGCAACATTAACGTCTTACGTTTTATCAATAATCGATATAAAATTTTTGTCATTTTAACGTCCAATTAAAATGTGTACTAATGTTGGTATCCTTATGTCTTTTAAAACCAATAGATGCATCAAACATTTCCAAGATACAGGATCAGTTACTCGCAAAAAGAAGGACACTGGGCGCTATAAAATGACTGGTTCTAATCTAGAAGCAATAAACAACGTTTTTCTTTTGTTTTTTGTTGTAATTTACGTCTTCCAACGTAAAATCATATCGGACGATGAATGCAGTGGATGAAATGATGCTCAAATGAGCCCAGGGTCCATAGAGCTTAGAGTTACCCGATATTCGACTTTAAGGATAAGGGAAACCCCGGGCAAAAATCTTGTCCGGGTAACTCACTCTGACCGAGATTCGAACTCGGGACCTCTTGAACGCGAGGCAGACACGCTACCATCCACGCTAATGAGGCGGGCAGTAAACAACGTTATGACAGAAAGGCCCCAAGCATACCCTCTCGCAATACAGTGTTTAAAGGGAAGAGAGAAAGGAAATATTAGAAAACTGACACACAAGGCTGTGTACTAGAGATATTTTCTGTTTAGACTTGGATAAAAGTTTTGTACACATTGTAACACTAATTTATTTTTCATTACTAGAACATGTTCTGTTAATTTTCTGGTTTGTAATGAAGTTACATCGAGGAAACTGTGGATGATAGAAAAGAACTGAGATCAAATTGAAATATTTCTATTTTATGTGACAAGTTTACAATATGTATTATATGTCTACGACAACAGAAAAACAGATACTTGTGAAACAAGTGTTCATTGGCTTATGATTTCGTATATTCTTCATGGTGTACTTTTATGGGCTGCATAATTAGCTTTGCATGGCATTACAGTAGGTAGTTTTTTAAACTGTTGTCGTATCTACGCACCAGGCGAAATTTCGCAGCTTTATATTACGCGGGCAGCTCCACCTCTCAAATAGTATATTTACCTGCCGGTAGAGGGAGGCCTCAAAGCTGCTGTCAGCACATCAAATAGGATTGCAAGCCGCTAGGGGAATCGTATATATACTCGCTCCATCAGCGACTCTGTTGATGACGTCAAGTTTTGCGCTTTAAAATCACAGATAACGATGAACACCGTGTATAGTTGAAAATTACTGTTGTATATATTACTGGATATGGCAACTAATATTTGAATTTTTTAGAAAATTTGACTATCTTTCGGATATGGGTATCCTTAAGAGTAAATAGTGCGTCGATTCTTTCTTGAGGTCATGCAATTGAACAATTTTCATTGCAAGCTTGTAAAATCACTTCAACTTCCTGCATCGCTCTTGTAAAGGCAACGAAATGCGCAATGGAATCACTTCTGCAAATACCACCTTGATTAAAGCATACCTAAGAAACACTAAAAGGTGTAAATACTTACTTACCAGGTTCAAAAGAGAGCTTTAGCATCTATTTTCTATTTTAAGCACTTTTTCGAACATATTTATTAGTTTTTAGCTGTGACAATTTTCAATTTTGGTTCCATGCTTTTCTTTATTTTTGTAATAAGTAATACACAAAATATTGCAAAATAGTATGCATTATATCTGAAAATTACAGAGGGCTCAAAAGATATGATGCGTTACATTCACATGACTTTTCCACCCATTCCTTAATAAACTATTCTTAAGCAAAGGCTTCCTATATTTTGTGTACGACAATCGGGATAATTTATATAAATGCTTGCATTATATATCTCCTTGCAGAAAGAAGGGAATTTGGAAATACAGCAAGTTTCAGCAACATTGAAATCTTTTAAGAGTTGGTCACTACGTGACAGATTTGAGATTCCTTTCTCTTTGCATAACGAGCAGAAGGAAAACAAACAAGAAGGGAGGGAACGAACATACTGTCACCCAATTATCGGAAGGCACGACCGACTGGCAGCTGGGTGAGCGACAGGAGGCATTCAGACCACGCCTACCCATTTATCTTGTAGCCTTCACTGAGGGTATGTTTGGAAAAGCATCACTAGCCGTCTATTTTCCCTCCCCCGACGTCTGGAATAGTCAGGATGATGTTACGAGCCGCTAAACTTCCAGAAACAGCGATCTTCCTATATAAGGGCTGCAGTGGGCGAGTCAGTTCAGTTCTTGGCGAGCAGCCGTGAAGAGCGCAGTGGTGGGGAACGGACTGGAAAACGGCGTACGTGTCAGCTCTAGAGAGAGTTGTACGTAATTATGAGTGTTGCGTAATAGTGAGTGTGGAGTGGACCTATGACAGACGAACTGGTGGATTGTAATTTTATGCGCTACGTAATTCTATGTAATCAGCAAGTGTACCAACTGTAATGCGGTGGAAATAAAGAACATTTTGAGTTTGAGCAATTGGAATTTTAATTCTACGAACCCACAAAGTCACAATACAAACCAAAGGCAACAAACATCTACTTCTCTTTTAGGAAAGGTATAGGTATTTTAAAATTAAAACGCAAAACTGGGAATGATATCTCAAAAATGGTTAACCCAAGATAAAAAATAGTTGACATAAACTCTCTTCTTTGGTAAGATACACTTTTTAGTGTAGGAAGATACTGCTTAAATCTTATGATTTAGTAGATTTGGAAAAATCATTCAAAATGAAGAAGTCCGCAGGAGTTATTGCAAGAAAATTCTAGGTGCACATTTCATTATTATCAAAATTTGCTTGAAAATCTTCGTGTGGCATCCTTGGTAGATAATGCATTACGAGTATCGTTGAGGAGTACTTGGGAACGTAGCAAATTCTGGAACCTTATTATTTAATGCTCACTCCCTGTGACTTGACTTGTTTGCACATTCTAAAGTTCTTAATTCTGCTGACCTATGAGAGCAGCATTTTGCCAGATTTCACATGACTTTAGTTTATGATATCAGTTTCCTGTTTACTCATGTCGACTACGTACAGGTTGCCGGACACCGACTTTTCTGAATAAAGTAACTTGAGTCACGTAGACGCCGAATTGCAGTTAGGCTATTTGATGGAATATGATCATGCTTAGCTTAGCTTGAGAGACATCTACGTAGGTGCTACATACACGTAGGGGCTACATCTACGTAGCTTCTTTAGCGTGGGACCACGCCGTGGCTCAGTGGTTAGACCACTTGGCTCTCACCAAGGCGGCCCGGGTTCGATCCCAGGCGACCGCAAAGTGAGATTTGTGGTGGACAACACGGCGTTGGGACGGATTTTCTCCGGGACCTCCGGTTTCCCCCGCCATCTCATTCCACCGGTGCTCCATCTTCATCTCATATATCACCAGTGTCACCGCCTGCGGTGCCGTATGTGGTAAAAGCGGGCGTTAAACACTACACACATTCTTTAGCGTGGGAACGCTGATTTATCATTAGGTTGCCATTTTGGTAGGATCCATGTTTAAATGCTGTTCAAGCCAGCAGCAAGGGGGTAGTCAGTAGTCAGTTCAGTGAGTTGAGAGTAGAGACAGTGTGACTTAAGGAGTCAGTCAGCAAGATCCACAACCAAATACGATCAGCATTTCCAAGGTAAGCCCGTATGGGACGTGAATTTTGTAATGTAATTGCTCACCCCAAGTCTCTTAAAACTGCTGGAGTGCCGTGTAGTTTAACTCAACATCTGTAATATAGTAAATGTTTTTAATATGGACTTCAAGGTTGTCTCTCGTACCGTTTCTCTTCCATCTATCCGTTTAGTTATGCCCCTAGTTACGGGGTAGACTGTGAACCGTAAGTTTCAAGCTCTACAATTAACCCATACATAACAATATTAAACCTAAATAGCAAATTTTATACTTAACCAACTTTTCTTTTATCATTTATGATTTCCACAAACACACTAAAATGCCTGCGTGCACAAATGTACACATTTTTCTAAAAAGGGTGGTTTTGGATTCTGGTTACCTCAAAACGCGTATTTATAATGAATTCTTGGTATAGAATTTCCATGTAGAACGTAATATCTTCTCTACCCACTGCCTTATGTAGTAGGGAAAGGAACACAAGGAAAAAAAAATTTGAAAATTGTAGTAACAAGCTAAATATATGCGCACCAACTTTTAAATTTTTGAATTACTTAATTAATTTCATTGATAAGATCAGGATGTCAATGTAAACAAAACAAACCGAATAAAACTACTGAAATTATCAAGTTTGAGTAGTTTTGGACAAACTTCTCCGCTGGAATGTCTTATATGAAGCAGAAAGTGGAGAAAAGACTTTGAAATATTGATTTTTAGAAGAATGGGGAAAGAAAGTAATGGCAACATAACATAAATGGAGTTGAATACTCTAAAAGTGCATTCTAGATAGCCGACGTCATCATCTGCGGTGATAAATGACCACCCCCGGCATTTGGAAAAACCTGTGGCGTTCTGCATTGGTACAGCTACTCCAGTATCTTTACCACTTACCTGGGAGTATTGCATTCCACCCAAAAATTGAATATCCAGAGTTTATTGGAAATAGATATTTGGATTGCTCGAAAGTATGAAACGAGATGCATTTCTACAAAAAGATCTCCATATATTTGTCAGTCTGTGTGTGTATGTGTGTCTGTGTATGTGCGCCTGTTTGAGTGAATGCTCCTCAACTGCATAACTCAAAAAGAAAAGTTGGTTAAATATCAAAATAGATATTGAAGTTCAGCTTATACAAAGGATGCGACACAAAGACAAAAAAGGAATCCCCTATCACAAATATCCTTTACATTAACAATTTTATATCTCTCACAATTTAGCAAAAATTACATTAACAATTTTAATTAAATAAACTCATGTTTACAGATATTCTCAGACAAATAAAATGCATATATCCAAATTTCTGGAGTGGTTAGGCCACTCGGCTCTCACCAAGTACATCCGGGTTCGATTCCAGGCGACTGCAAAATGAAATTTGTGGCGTACAACACGACATCTCCGGTTTACCCGCCATCTCATTCAACCGGTACTCCAAACTCATGTCATGTATAATCAGTGTTACCGCCTGCGGTGCAGCATGTAGTAAACGCGGGCGTTTAACACTACACATTTCTGGAAAAATCGTGTCAAGCTCTCTTCAAGTAGTAGTAGTAGTAGTAGTAGTAGTAGTAGTAGTAGTAGTAGTAGTAGTAGTAGTAGTAGTAGTAGTAGTAGTAGTAGTAGTAGTAGTGGTAGTAGTAGTAGTAGTAGTAGTAGTAGTAGTAGTAGTAGTAGTGGGAGTAGTAGTAGTGGAAGTAGTAGTAGTAGTGGTAGTAGTAGTAGTGGTAGTAGTAGTGTTTGAAGCTAAAGTAAAACTATAAATTGGATTGGATTGTTCGGAGGGGATTCGGTATCTCGACCAGAATGGTCTTGGGTACCTATGCTGTAAGTGGGGCATCCCCGGGAGGGAGGATGAGGTGAGAGGAGACAGAGAGCGGCTGACTCCAAGGAGTTATTACAGTATAGAGTGCGGCGTCCCTAAACGTCACCAATAGAAACTCCCTGGTGGTGGGTTTCGGACAATCGTCATCCCACCTAGCGTGGCCCCGATAAAGTTACGAGGCCGATTCGGAGCGCGGAGGCCTCCTCCCCCCATAGAGCAAGTAAGATTCCAGGAAGACTTGCAGAGAATCTCTTTAGTTAACTCATGTGCACGTCGGCCGCTGCCTTTGACGAACCCTTATGATCGTTTTAAAACACAGACCCTCCTCCCAGACCGTTCTGCAAGGTTGCCACCTTTCACTATACGTCATGGGTATCGTACGAGGTATCGTCTAAATAAATTATCTTATGTCCATTACAGTAAAACTTTCATTCGCCAAGCTACAATTCTACTGGATTCCATAATAACCCTTAACTTATTCAAAGTGCGGAATTTGAAACCCAGCTCCTTTAGGAGACCGCGCAAAGTGAAGCGCCTATAAGGAAAATCACAAATTTCTTGCAAATGTGCAACCAATTCGTCTAAGGTGGGCGCTCTCCCTTTTGCATAGAAACTATAAATTTCTCGACGAATTAAATCACATGAGAAATTATCTACTTTAGAGAAACGTTTCCTTTTGTTTTCGCACTTGATCAGCGTCTTTGTTATTCCTTTCATCACAATATTTCTTACTGTATTTCTGTGAACACCCAGAATTTATCATCGGGTTCGTTGCACGACCCCTTACCAAAATTATTTGTCAGCACATATTTATATGTGTTCAAAATAAGCGCTTGAATTTGCTTAGAAACAGTTCCCGTTATGACTTTGTTTTTTGAGGCTTCTCCAGTAATATAACTCGGCCCAGTTATTCACACTATTGTCATCACTTTGATTATTTTCACTTGACTGAATGTAATCTACTACTTCATTTGCATTTATCACTGCATTTCCCTCCCACGGTTTCCACATCGTGACACACAACTCCACGTGGAGTAAACATGCCACTGTCACTTCCAGAAAATCAGGGTTCCTATTGGTACTCAACGACAGTGTTCCATTTCTGAAGCGTGGAAATAGATTTATGATGGTTATTAGTGGGCGGGAGGGTGAGTTTCCTTTGAGAGGCCAACTGCACTCGCGTTCAGTAGACAGACTCTAACCGGCATCCCACTAGCCGCATTCCTGAATCGGCTCACTAGGCCGGCTCGGAGACCGGAGTCCCTGCCGCAGGAGGAGGAAGTAGTTCGTTCAGAGGATATCTTCCTGCCATGCACCGCCGACATTTCTACCCTGAGAGAGACCACTAGATGAGAGTTGATGTAAGGTGATAATGGAGATGAAGTGTGTAATGACTTGGAATGGCTGTAAGCAAGTTTTGGAGGAGAAGATGATGATGAACCTCGTTGAAGATCTAGTACGGCTGCTCTGGTATTCGCATAAGCTCTTATTTTCAGGGGCGGTCCCAGATGGGAGGTGATAACTTGGTTATAAATCAAAATAAAATTGTAGTTCCTCCTTTCTTCTATAAAACGGCATTTTAATTAAAATGAAACGTTTACATCAATTAGTTACACTTTATAATGCTTTATATACGTTGATCGTATACCAGTTTGTGCGAGCCTTTAAAACCTTCCAATTTCTAATGCAAGCACAAACTCTGCAGAAATAATTGAGACACACATTTTGACGTCCATTTGCAGAAGAAATATTGGCTTCAAGTCCCTCAGCTTTTATCGACAACTAAACATATTTCAACTTTTCTACATTACATCGTCAGATTCTTTTGAATAAATTTTTCTTAACGTAATTTGAACATAAAAATAATAGTTCTTTTACTAATTTTCATTAAAAAATAAACTTAAAACGTTTTAAATGAAGGTACAGCAAATTCGGGGATGTAATTAACCTACCCAGCATTCGTCTGGAGTTCCGGGAAAACCCCAGCAAAAACACATGGGTCAGGTGGGTTGGCCACGAGAATCCAACCCGGACCTCCCAAAAGTGGGCCACAGATGAAACTGCCTCAGCCATGCCGCTTGGTAGAAACAAGAAGTAAATTTGAGTAGAAAACGCAAGTCTAGGATACCTCCCTAGCATTTATCAATAATGAGGACAGGAAAATATAAAGAAAAAGCAACTTAAGTCATGCGCACAGTTCTGGGAGGTGGGATGCTTAATGGGAGTTCATCCAGATCTCCCATTCACAAGCCGGCAAAGTCATACAGTTGGTGTGCAATGGGAGAACTGTAAGAAGACAGATAAAATCTTACAGATCAAACATTTAAGAAAGCACACTGATTATGCAAAATCAAAACTTCTATTGAAATTATTTTTGTGGCGTTTTTCGTTTCGGAGATATTCTTTGCTATAAATTTCAATTTTCAAGTAGAATTTCCATAAGTGATAAGTAACTTTTCGCGTTCACCAGTTGTCAAGCAAAGAACATGGCATTTGAGAGGCAAGCGAAAGTGATATGCTTTAAGCAGATGTATCTTATGCTCAAATCCAATTATATCAACGTGTAATGAAGGTTTATGTGGATAAACAATAAGTAGACAGAATAATAGCATTATGGAACAACTTACTGTAAACGAAGAAATACAAAATTTGCTTTTATTTATTCTACGCATTTCACTTATTTGAGATGCAAAGTTATCGGGAGATCGATGCGGGCAGTAGAAACGTAAGCAGATAAGCCGCGCTCTCGCACAGATATACAAAGGAAGCGTTATGTAAACCACAAAACATTCTTGCAATCAAAAATATTCCTGAGATCTTCTTTCAAAGTAATACTATGGTAAATGCGATGTTTTGGACTAAGAAAACGCTATTTAAGACACAAGTCAATGTAATAAAATCGTTATATTTAATAATCAACAATTTCCATGAGCTTTTAAGAAAAGGAGTAGAATGTTTTTAACTTCCGAAGGCATTATACCAGCATATAATTTAAAGAACAGGCGAGTATTATCATAGTTAAGGACTCATTATAATTTGACATAAGTGTATAGTAATCAAAATGTACCTCATTTAAAGCATATTTTTGTGTACTATCCTCTAGGATATTGAAGGTTTATAAAATAGCAATTATAATGATGACGATGATGATAATAATAATGATAATGATAATAATGATGATGGATAATAACTAATAATAACTAATAATAATAAATGTCATGGTGTCATAAACCGCGTGGTTTAAAGGGAACTAGTATTTTCGTATTCACTAGTGTTTTACTAGTTACACAAATTTATAAAAGATCATCCAGAATAAAAAGAGCTTTACAGGAGATTCACAGAAGATTTAAAATATATACCTATTCTACAGCTTATAGCAATATTTTAAGTATACGAGCTTTATTCACGAGCCCTTAGAGGAGTTTTTGAAAATACAAAAAATCATCTTCCTAGGAAGTGTAGATACTATCTCATTGTTAAGAAAAACAATTATTTTAAATGTGTTCTTACAAGCAATTCACTAGTTTTCAAAGTATATATCCTTGGATTCATGGTCTTTGAGTCATCGTTAAGCAAAGTTTATTATCCAAGTATCTGGTTTTTGATATGAAGAATTCGGCGACATCCCCTTGCACTGCTTCAAAGTTATCAAAATTTATTCCACTTAGAAAATAGACCACGGATCGAAAAACATGATAATATGATGGTGCGAGATCAGAGCTGTATGCTTGGTGTGGCAGCAGTTCGGTTCCTCCCAATTCCTGATGGTTTTTCCCCACCAATATTGGTACATAATCCATTGTCCTGTTTGCGATAGAACTCTATTTCGGTATCTTCTGGGTATCTTCGACTCAAAATTTTATAAGCACGTTCCAGTTGTTGAGAATAAAGCTCCGTATCAATCATATACAGATTCAGTATAATTTTCCAAGTGTCTTAATATAGAGGTATATGGTATCTTTTGATACATCAAGTTCTTCTGAAGGCTTAGGGGTACGTTTATGCGAATTGTCTCGCAAAACTCGGCGTGTATCCTCGATTTCCATACTTAAGGTCTTTCGGAACGTGGTAAATCTTTAGTTTTTGTCGTCTCCATTGTTGAAACGTTGGAATCATCGTTGTGCCACACGCTCACTAACGACATCTTCTCCTTCCACTTCACATATTCTTCGAGCTGCGTCAGCGGCATTATTACCTTGTTTCCAGTTGTGCTTTAGAAGGACTCTATGTCCAAACTTTGTTATCTCCATTTTGTGATTGTTTATTAACAAATGAAGACTGATATATGCCCGTAATATACGCAACACTAGCCATGGCATCCTGTAAATTGCAATGCCAAACCAAAGAAACCCTATCAATTTTCCAAAAGCGAAAATTACTTATGGGACAACCTAATATAAATCTTAGTGGTCTGTTACGGTCTCATCGCATCTCTTTATCGGATAACTGATTGATCTTTTCCCTGCACTTCTTCTTAAAACTTTAATTTGAAGCTGATGTTGCATACATGGACATATTAAGTAAACATGGCCATCTGTAATTCAACGTAAGTTAATAACCAAGCAGGCCATATAGATGATGCAAATCCCAAATTGTGACGTAGGATCAATCAGAACTAAGTATTACGGTAACTTAGCAACCAAAACAGAAAAAAGAACCAATAACTTTTTCTTAAATTTTTTCTTCTGGTATCAACTTTCGAAGAGGCTAGACGCGTTTTCGATAAAAGATCTCTTGAAACTATTAGAAGTTATTTGAGTTCATCATTTATGAACGTTTAGTAAACGTTTAAAATATACATCGAAGACGCGACGCTACGATAAATAATTTAAGTAAAAAGACCGTTGCACCATTTAAAAATAAAAGCAGAAAATTAATATATAGTAAAGGGCTATATACATCAGTGAAAAAAGTCGCATGTAAAGATGAAAATGATTTCGATACATATAATTCCAAGTAAAATAAAACTGTATTCATTATCTTATTCCATAGTGAAATCCCTTTTGTATCGATACCACGCCTGAGAAGTTTCACATCTCATCGCTCGCAGCAGCTGCCGGAGAGAGGATTTATAGTAATCTTCGAGAACTTCGTCTTCACGACTTTTAGATGAAAGGTTCATCGGTTCTACAACAAGGTAAAGTTTTGGCTTCTACACGCGTCGCCACACCGAGGGAGAGCGAAACATTTGCGCGTGTGGGGCGTAGACCTCGCGACGGGGTGAATCCTACTTCAGATGTCACCGCATCGTGTGATATAAATCCAACCCACACGGAGGGGAAGCGCTCCAAATTTCATTGGCTATGCGGCGATGTTCGTTAATTTGTAATATGGTTGGTTTCATTTCTGTAAATGAGAACTTATCTCACCAAGATCTTGTACTCCTTGGCCCTGGTAAGTGTCTGGGCAAGAGACGGCTTAAATGTCAATTACCAGGCTTACTGTATAATTAAAACCGCATCATTTTGTTCTCTTTCGTAATTTAGCAGGAAGCCTAAGTATTTATAATATGAAACCCAATCTTTTATTGTAGAGGTTCCAAAATGATTTTTCCTTGCAAGGTCGACTAACATAAAGAATATTTTTCAGTGTAAACAATTGTTTTAAATGGGCATATTGTGACTTTGTGGGTTCGTAGAATTAAAAGGCCGAGTTGCCGATATTCCAAGTCTCTTTTATTTCCGCAGTAATACACTCTTCAATTCTCACGTAACAACATTACATCACATATACAACACAATCTTCCAAGGTCGATGACAATAACAAACAGTGACAGCAGATTACCTCATCTCCTCTCGTTACAACACTTGATAGCTGTTTGCTGCTTACCAACTCCCGCAACTGTTTTACAACTCTCTTGTTTCATCTCTCACGATTGTTTACTGCTTACGGCTACTCTTGGCGAGTCGTCGCTCCCTTAAATACCTCACTGAAAATTTCGAGAGATTTCTGGAATAAACATGAATCGAATGTTCTATCACCTTCCAGAAATGTAACCCTATCTGTGCCGGCAGGTATTTTATCTCGCGCTATCTTGAATTGTTCCGGCAGACTCCTCATCTCCAGGCTCTTTGTGTACACAAGCCCTGCTATCGCGATCGGGTTCGCGGCAATATATTCTTAAAAATCACTGTGGCCTATCCTTGAGAGATGTCTAATTATGAATGGGTATCAAATTTTATATATATTTGTGTCTACGCGAATCTCTAAACATTCATGTCGGTGAAATTTTTAGATCAAATTTTTGTTTGTTACGCAAACGTATTTCTATTTACTGAGAAAATAGTTCAGTGTTTAAGTGACTTTTTATCTCAATCACTTTTAATTGTATACTTAAATAACTGACATTTAAAATTAACCCATAGCTTTTGCTTAACGAAGACTTAATGGAAAGAATTAAACAAAATATTACATTCCTAGTATTTTGTACACTCTTCCTTTAATTATGTGTACCTATTATTACCGTAAGCACAGCAGTGGTATCTTGCAGAAGGTGTCTTATTGCTTATTTACATATAGGGGAATGCTTTAGACTTAACAAATAGTCCAGTCGTTTCAGAGCTGGTCACCATGTAACGGATTTGAAATTCCATTCTCTTTGCATGCCCTCGAGATAAAATCAGAATAACGACTTCCTATTTGAGAAAAGAATAAGTATTTGAAAATTCAAAGCAATAACAAATAATATATCGGAAATGATAAGGCTCTACAAAACTTGTATTTAACACATTGAACTTTATATTAGTATATTATATTACTAAGATATTTTATTATTTTTGGAACAACTACAATTGCTGATAAATGTTAATCAAAATACGGTATAGTTAAGAAAATGTGCTTTAATAAATTCGACATTTTTATGCAGTAAATGTTGTCGGTTTCATGCAGTTTGCGAACTCAGAAGTCAGAGTGAAAAGAATTTTAACAGTTATTATGAAAATCCATAAGATATACATTTTAGTTTTCATAAAGTGGGCGCCAGTGTAGCGCAGTACTGACGGTGCCAGTTCGATTCTCGGCTCTGGGGTGTCGATTTTAAGTCGGCCCTATCCGAGCCTTTACCTCTGTCTAGCTCATGTGAAGTGTCCCCTATGACCAACGTGGATCGGAGTTCATGGGTATAAACTGTAGGTCCTCTCGCCTCACGGTCAACTTCACTATCGTCCTAACATTTTTTTTTGTATTTTACGTCCTCCAACGTTAAGTCACATCGGACGATGAATGGAACGGGTGAAATGGTGCTCAAATGAACTCAGGGTCCATAGAGCTTAGAGTTACCTGACATTCGTCTTTCAGGATAAGGGAAAACCCCGGAAAAACCTTATCCAGGTAACTCACCGTGACCGAGATTCGAACTCGGGACCTCTTGAACGTGAGGCAGACATGCTACCCCCACGCTAACGAGGTGGGCAAATCGTCCTAGCATTGGAGGTAATGGACACCGCCCTCTGGGTGCATCTACCTGAGAAATAGCTCCCGGCATCACGTGGTGGGGCGAAGTTACCCCGAAGTCCGTAGCTGCCATATGGGGAATGTTGGTATAGATACAAATTTTGTCATTAAATATCATAAGTGAATGACACTCTAATCCAAATCGTTAGAGTCCTTTTTGAGAGCATCATACATTGTCGAGATAATATTTGAAAATCTGCATGTCAGTCCTTTGTATGTGCTGATCTTAAGTATAAAGTTTGAGTTATGCTGTTAACAGACAGCAAAATACACGCCAGACTTCTTTATAAAAATGCTGTTTATGTGTTCGGGAGGTCTCAAAACGTGTAATTTCGGGGAAATCTGGGTGTCGGACGACCAATGAAATGGGTGAAACGATGCCCAAAATGGCCCACAATTTGGCCACAACACAATTTTAAGATAAGGTAAACCCCCGGAAAAAACTACATCTAAATAACTTACCCTGACCAAGATTCGAACTCGCAACGAAAGTACAAATTACATCTTTCACACACTCTCGAATACAGGTAAAATTATATCCCAACTTTTAGGAGAAATTTACCACTAGAAATTGCTAATACTTAACAGTAGTATGACAGTTTATTTTAAGCCATGTGGTTTATTTCTCTGCAAATAGAAAATCGAATTTTCAATGAACACTGCTTCCTATGGATGATTTTCGTTGTTGTGAACTTCATGAGAAGCTATTTAACTTAGCAAATTTATATTTTGGGATAGTTAAAACAACGCTACTGCGTAGTGAATTCTAGTTTATATTAGTAATATATTTATTTTTCAAAAAATAATTGGCGATACATTTTAAACAAAAAGGCTATAAATAAGAAAATAATCTTCACTAATAAGCAAATTTATTTTATAAAAATACACCAGTAAACTTAGTCATTCATCTGCATCCCGTAAACATCTCAGTCTAATATCTAAAAAATGTTTAGAGGTAATGGGTCATGAACCCAAAAGATTTATCACTGACAGGCTAGGGATTTTAAACTCGTGTGTATGTTTGCGAGATGTTTTATGCATTAATATAAATAGGTAAAGCTAGGTTTATGCATATTATTTTATATGCGACTATAAATAACCTAGCATTGGTTCAGGTCCAGTTAAGACACGTTTCCAAAGTTACAAATTAATTTTTGAAATAAGAGCCAGAAACTCCGGAACGACGTGAATGATGGTTTATTTTTTCAGGTATACCCAAAGTGATTATATTGAGCCTTAAAGTGTAATATTTCGCTTCACTGTTGGTTTTGCCAGTCCATTGCAAACCCGAAAGGACAAGCGTTAGTTTATGAACGAACCTCTGCTGCAGGAAGATGTAAAACAGATGTGCACAGATATCTGCCCTTCTCTGATTTATGTTACCAGAGATCGCGTGATCTCTTGCCATTCTCTCTGGTAATGAACTGCTCCTGAGATCAACGGCGACGAGGGTCCTGGAGCCATCAAAATTACTGTGACGTCAGCAGACAACCACTTGTTTTGGTCTCACTAGTTAATACGTAAAAAGCAAAGCATTTTGTTGCATATATTACGGAGGTAAAATATTTGTTACATACACACCATTTCAGCGCAAATTTTCTTAGTGTAAAATTACTTTAACCATTAATCTCAGAACATGTTTTACTAACGGCGACATTAGGGTGTTCCCATAGTATGAAAGTTTATAATATAGACTAACTTTCTAGCAAACAGTAGTGTAAGCCAGAACAATCAAACTGTATCCAAAAGAGATATATTAAACCAAGTGTATATGTAAGGTACACGGTATCGAACACAGTGTCACGTCTCATTTACGGACATGACAAAAAGTATGTTGTATTCACACGATTCTCTCTGCTCTCTTGTTAATCAGAATAGACCTACAATTCACATTTAGTATTTCTTTGTAGAATACAGCAGAAAAAGCATTAATCAGAGTTTTAGAAGGCATGTCATTAAGCGATGTTGTGAAGCGTTTGCCCTTTGCAAAATAACGGGAAAAAGTGGCTGGCTAGCAGGGAAGACTATACCAGATGAGTCAGCTGTCCCTATTTATTCTTATCTATGCAACCCGCATTTTTCAGTATAATGTTAAAACATTGAACCTTATAGCATAAAAGCCATGGTTTTTGCTCACACTGATTTAATATTCACAGCTAAACTAACCTAGGTAAGTAAAATAACTGTAGGTTTTCACCTCAGGAGGTAGGCCATTGAGGCCATTGTATCTATAAAAAATATCGCTGCAGAGTGGCCAAAAATTGAGATTCTTTTTTGAGTGAGAGAAAGAGGATTTGCGTATTGTTGCAGGTGTTGATTGAATGAAGTAAGCGTTTTTGTTATAGCGAGCTGTTAGTTTTGCTAAAATGAGAGAAAGAGGATTTTCGCGCAGTATTATTACTATTATAATTTTCCATTGTTATTTGAGTGGTGGGTCTGCCCGCGTAACATAAAGTGCGTCATTTTGCCGGGTGCGTAGATACGATAACCGTTTTCAAAAATCTATATACTGCAATGCAGTGCACTGCAAAGCTAATTATGCAGCCAAAAAGTAGACCTTATATAACAATGCGAAGAGGTTGCAATGTAGAGAAAAAAGTTTGGGAGGAAAAATGGGAGAAAGTACAGAAGAGGATAGCAGCTATAAGAATGTTAACGGGAAAGGAGGAAAAGTAGGTGATAAGTATTGGTTTCGGTAATATACGCACACATCATTAATACTTCCAGCCCTGAATGAGGACCAAGAAGTTGCGAAAAGCTTAAATAAACGGCGGTTTTTCATACATATAATACTAGCAAGATGATAAACGAATGCTTTCCCAAAGAACAAATAGAATACGTGACAGCTGGCCGAGTGGGTTAACGTTCGGAATATGGTGATGCAAAAGCTAGGTTGGAGACTACTGCACATTGTTCTGGTTATTTACTTTCTCCTAGTCCTTTCAGTCTGTATTTTATTACTAATTTATTTGTTGTTGCTATTGGTTCTCCTGTAAGCCAATAACTCAATAAATACAATGTAACAATTAGGGATCTATAAGGATTAGCTCACCAATGAAGGTGCACCGTGCTTACCCTACCGGCAGGTAGGAGAGGCTCTTGTTCTTTGAAAGGTAACTACGGACTATCTTTATCTTTTATTAAATATTATGTTTAACTTTGTGACCCTTATAATCTGTAGCGTATCTGGTGTTGCAAACCATGTTACGTAGTTAGCTTTCCTTTTTAACTAGCATGTCGATGACATCAAGTGTAATAGATTTTTTTTCACGCTTAAATCTTATGTTACACTTTGCATTTGTGAAATGTTTGAAGCTTGGTTGAATGGGTGAAGAACAATACCCACCGTAATAGAACATCTACTACGAACTACACATTTATAACTATTTTCCAGTGGAAAACATAGCTATTGTGGTATTTTGTAAACTACTATAATGTTATAAAAAGCTTATTTGTATTACAATATCAAATTATAGGCCCCAAGAGGTAAAAGAGAGGGTAATAAAACTTTTGAGCTGAACACGAAGGATTGGAACCTAACTCGAAGCAGCAGAGTGGTGAAATAACCTGTACAATACCAATAGCCAACGCTAACTTACAAGAAAAAATTCCTACACGAATAAGTAACCGCCGGTCTCAGACCTCCAGTTCGGATCTTTACACACCTTTTAGAGTTTCATGCATTGTTTTGAACTCATTTTGGTAGTTTTAACGCAAATGAAAAAGCTGCATCTGTCATTGCATTTACTGTATGAGCTAAAATTGCTGTAATTTGTGACAGAATCGAAAACAATCTACCTAATTCTTAGCGTTTTTTGGCGTGCCTGTACAATGAAAACACGTGATGGCTTAAGATTGCACTGCGTAGATCTACCATTTTGTGTTCCACTATTATTGTCAACTGATGCATGTGATAGGCTGTTTCGTCAGGAGCATCTTTAAAGTTCTTTGTGAAGTGAGTGAGTGAGTGTGTGGGGTTTTAGGGCCCGTCGACAAGGTCATTTGGGCCCGTCTGTGTGAATGAACGCTGATGAACAAATGTTTGGAAACACGTCTAAAATTGTTACTGCAGTTCTACGTGTCTGTGTATGACATTTTTGGAATCGAGATATATAGTGACTGCTTTCTATCCCATACAACACTATAAAATCTTCTGCCAATCATCTAGTAGCCCGCATCGGTAGCGTAGGTGGTAGCGTGTCTGCCTCACGTTCAAGAAGCCCCGCGTTTGAATCTCGGTCAGGGTGAGTTACCTGAATGAGGATTTTTCCGGGGTTTTCGTTTATCCTGAAAGACGAATGTCGGTTAACTCTAAGCTCTTCTGACCCTGGGCCCACTTGAGCATCAATACACCCATTCCATTCATCGTCCGGCATGACTTTACGTTGGAGGACGTAAATTACAACAAAAATCCATTAGAAGGCATTCAAGAAAGGCGTAAGTCACATGTGTCGCTTAGCACGTTGCATAAATTCAAAAATAAATAGGAGCAGGTGGCTCACCTGGTGTATAAAACGGAAATCAGCAAGAAGAAATGACTGAGAAATGTGTAACATTACACCAACTTTTGTTTGTGATGAATTGTTTGAATGAGGTGTGCAGTCGATGTAGAGTATTTTTTTTTTTCTATTTCATACGGTTTACCTGTTATGCAAAAGTCATTCAGAATGTAGACAATGCAAGCCATATACTTATTTTTCTTGCAAATTTATGAAAATATAAAAACTGAAAAAGGTATCTAACCTTTTAGGAAATCAATCCTATGGAAAATTTCCTAGCTCTATTCTTAGGGTAGGATAAATTGGTGAAAATCTTTATGTTGCATATTTAGAGGATCTTGGGCTTAAAACATTCTTATTTACACCACTTTTCCTTGTGAGTTACGGTATTCAAGTGCACACACAGAAACCGACATGCACACACCTGTATAAAATAATACTGTTTTGGTTTCAAATCCTCGAATTTAGGTTATGCGTAAAATTTAATTATAGCGTTTCTTGTGGGGGAACAGATGAAGTAAAACTGAATATTTACGAAATAATTTGAAGAAAATTATAAACATTATTTAACGTAATAACAATATCAAAAAAACTATATGCTTTCGTGCAACATTTTAAAGAATTTTACTAAGCTATCCATAACTACATATTTTGAAAGGATGATTTATTTAGGAAGATATGCCTTTTGGAATTACTTTATGCTACTGACGTTTTATAAATGAAGTTAACGAAACTAAGGTATATTTAGATCTAAAAATAGTAGAAAATATATCAAATAGTGCTTTTATATTTCCCTTTCGTTAGCGCCAAGATTTCCCCTTTTTAGCGAAAATTTTAAAATATGGCCAACGAAATTATGGAACCTCTAAACATGCAATTTGTTTTGTTACAAAATATTCCATTAACTTCCTCCGAAACATGAAATGCTTAAGTTTTCGCACACTAATATTATAATTTTATTTTGAAAATGTTAGTCACTTTGATTATTTCCTTGATATCAAAGGCATATCAAATTGGAATTCCTCGGAAACATTAAATGCTTAAGTTTTCGCCCAGTAATATTAAAATATTATTTTGAAAATGTTAGTCACTTTGATTATTTCCTTGATATCAAAGGCATATCAAATTGGAATTCCTCCGAAACATGAAATGCATAAGTTTTTGCACACTAATATTAAAATTTTATTTTGAAAATGTTAGTTACTTTGATTGTTTCCTTGAGATCAAAGGCAAATAAAATTGGAACGTAGAACATTTACTGTTTACCTAGTTATAAATAATCTAAGAAATTGCTGGCCACTGTACTTGCAGCAATACTTTATATAAGCTGTTTTGCTTTGCTTAAAAATTTTGTAGGTAAACAATAGTAATCACATCTATGAACTAGGAAGGGCAGCCTTGTATATGAACATATGTAACAATTCAAGCCATTAATCAAAAGAGATGTAAGGAACTACTAAACACGGAGTGCCGCTATTATGAGACATTCCATTCGATGTCAAGATGATTTAGAGATTGTTACCGCATGGACTGCCTTAACCAAGTGAACTATCTTGCCTTTAAAATATTTAAATTTATTCCAGTCTTTCGGAATGGTCGTAAATTACCACAAGGTAGTCTCAAAGGTGTGAATAAATTAGTTACTTGTACCGCTCTTCCACCACAACTCTCTGGGTCGACACGCGATTTACGATGGAGCTTAACCAAACAAATACCGATCGCAATGCGCCGTGAAACAACTCTTTTTCACACTTTGTGAGCAGATTGGTGAGAAATTGTTGAATATGTTTACCATCAAATTCATTGTTTAGTTGGGGGGTACTCGCCTAGGAATTAACTCCGTCTAGTTGAGCTTTAACGCAACAGACTATTTATTTTTATACGTATAATTACGAAATGTACATCTCAATATTGTTCGAGATGGGGAAATGTTCAAGTAAACATAGTTGAAAACATGGAAAAGTTATACAACTTTTAAAAATATGCATGTCATGTAGTTTGTAGCAAGTTAACGGGATTCGAGAACTTCGAGTGCTTTTGGAGTTTGCTTTTCTTTTGATTATTTTGCCTGTAAGGCGATACAGAAAAAGTAGTACATCCAAAAAGAGCATTTATTAAAGTGATTACATTTGAGTAATCCGTCTGCATGTGGTTTGGAGGCGTGCCCAAAGCTTACACCAAAGACGTTTGCTCGCTGGTTTCAGATGAGAGACAGATTAATTCAAATTTAACTATAATTTTGTTTATCAGAATTATAAGTTTAAAATTCTGGTAACAGCATCCTGCAGGTATTTTCTATAACCAAAGATCCCGGTAGAATTCACATTTAAATATTAAACTTAAATTAAGATTCATTTTCCTGAAATTTGTGGATGTTACGTGAAATTAATCAGTATTATTAACATGCGATGGTAACGGTTGCCTATCAGTATGCTGATATTGCATGGTAAATACCAGGAATTCTTAATAATACATCCAAAATGTAACTTTGTGGTTTCGTAGAATTAAAAGTCTTGTTTGCAGAAATTTAAAATACTCTTTATTGCAGTAAACAATATCTTTGTACATCCCTTGCAGTAGTAAAATGACCTGATATACAGAACAACCGCCTTCAAGGTCATCTCTGTCTCAGCTGCACATGTAAACAAACAAAAGAATTCACTGTGGTACAGTTCAATAACCCTCACACAACTCTCACAGCTGCAATTCAATTAACAACTTACTAGCAATTGACTCCGCTCTAAGACTTTGCGGGCTTTTATATCTCCAGTCATTGTTCTAGAATGCAGTCGAACGCTCGCAACAGAGCGAGACAAAGACGGAACCCATCTCTGTCTCTTTCTCTCTCGGCAATCGTTTAGTGCTGCGTGCCACTCTCTGTCTCCGCCCACGCATAGCTCCGGCTTTGCAGCGGCTCCAATCAATAATGTAATCGGCGACAATATGTAAACCTAGATATAAAGATAATACTCTCTCAAACAATATGCATTAATTTGTGAGCATTTATATAATTTTATAAATACATTTCTTTTAGTCGTTCAAAGGAGACACTGCTCTTACTCAAGACCTTTCTATTTTGGGAAATCATATAGATGTAGGGGACTGCTAAGTACTTTCTGTACTGTATAGTATACGTTAAATCAGACATTTGGTAACCTGTTTCGTGGGTTCTCTGTAGTTTGCAAGAGAATCAAAATCTGCAAGAAAATTGTGCCATCATAGGCAATGAAATAGAGCTTTTATTTATCAAAGCTCTTTATCTACTATGGTTTTAAGTGTCCCAACCTATATTGAGCTTTTAATTTTGTTCATTGGCCTCTTTATTAGACTTAATATTCTTTTTCGTTCCGTAAATCTAAGACACGAGACACTTCATTTACGAAGGAAGCTATGATAAGAACTTTTACGCCCGAAAAAAATCCATCGCCTCCGTAGGGTTTGAACCCGCCACCTTAAGTTTTCATAGACTACTCACTGTCCTGCGTCGTCCTGTGCCTATCCAGACACCGTCCGGCGCCGTGGCGTAGCGGGATAAGGCAGCATGCCTCGGCTCTTGCTCACAGAAAGTGGCTCGGGTTTGATACCACCCATGCGCGTAGATGGTAGCAAGTCTGCCTCACGTTCAAAAGGTCCCGAGTTCGAATCTCAAACAGGGTGAGTTACCTAGATAAGGTTTTCCAGAGGTTTTCCCTTATCGTGAAAGGCGAATGTCGGGTAACTCTAAGCTCCATGGACTCTGGACTCATTTGAGCATCATTTCACCCAATTCATTCACCGTCCGATATAACTTAATGTTGGGGCGGACGTATATTAAAATAAACATGCAGTGCCCACTCAGCATCTTGAGGAAAGTGAGGATCTTGCACTACGTAAGCTGACCTGGTCACGAAAACTAACTTTCCGCAAGGAGGATACCGAGATGCTGACCATAACTCCTGCCCGTATCGGTTGGATAATCGTCCACCTCTACCTTGCGTAAGCGGGAGTGAGGTCGGTAGTCGGGTTGATAGGTTTGAGCCCTCTACTATACTACATCCGTCGTAAGAAACACACTTTTTGGATTACTCCGCGCCCACGTTCACAAGCGTGACAGACAACAATGACACTTTTGCCCATGTGTTACGCCATATTACATTCAAACAAGTTGTATGAAAAGAGAAGCTTATCAGTAAGTTTTGTTTTGTAGGTTTGGTTCGCAGAATTGCTTACAGGAACAATGTGCTGCTTAGTACGGAATGAGTATAACGCTGTCGCGCCAGGGTTTATTATTTTTATTATTACTCACAGACACTAAAAGCCTTGCCTCTATTAGATGCTGCAAATGTTGATCTGCTCCTAAGAATGCAGCTTTATCTCGTAAATTGTTTCTCTCTCACTCGCTTAAGCTCAGCAGCAGAGATTCTAATGTTTTTTTTTAAAATAATATTATATAAATTCCTGTAGTGCACCAGGGTAATAACGATGCACTTTGTCTTTCAGTGTACCCACAAATAAAATTTTAAGTTAGCTAGGTCGAAGGAACGATGGTTTCACTAATCAGTGCATAATTCTGTACACCTCCCTTATTTATTTTCACTTGGTAGGAGTTCTGTCGAACGATGAAAAGGAACCCTAGAATGGATTTCCAATATTTTCCCGAGATATCTGCCTTTTTGGGCACAGAGGTTGACATTTCCATCATTAACTATAAGGTAAGCATTTTAGTGCGCTTCTGATGCCACAATTTTCCCGAGCACTGTTCTGTTGCGGAGAGGAGAGAACCCGCGGAACCGGTTACCACATATTTTAACGACCCGACAGAGCTTCAGACAATCTTTAAAAGATCAAAATCATCAATAAAAACTAAATCGAGTAATACTTTAAAGAATAGTCATGAATGTTACTAAAATGCTTAGTTGATTAATATTAGTACACACATGTTCATTATTATATTTTATAACAGGGGTTAATACCCAGCATTTATAGAAAAACGGTCCATTGTATGCGGGCGCGCGCGCGCGTGTGTGTGTTGTAAAAAGCACGAATCAAATATGAAAAGTAGAAACACTTCTTATGATACAGTACGTGGAAACTGAATATAGACATTAAACGTATATATTTTTCCACTCACCAAATTAATGTCAAGTGCGCTTAACTTAGATTCATTTGGCATTTTAATTAACAGTTTCACGGTGTGAAACCTTAATTACTTTAAATTTTAGCTCGTACTTCGTATTGAAGTTCGGCATCTTCCAAGAATACCACTCGAAGTTATTCACGATAATCTCCTCAGAACAAAATACAGCATTTGTAAGAAAACCTAAACAACATTTTATTTTTTCAAACATGACTTTTATGATTTTAGCTGCAATTTCATATTTTTCTAATATTTACCGGCGTATTACAATGTATATCTAGGCATTTCTCCAAACAGATATTTAACTCTCACATTCCGAACATGTTTTTTTTTTTTCGATTCCTTTCTCGTCAATGCTGACGTTAGGAGACGCTTGGGTTCCCTCAGAGCGAGGGAGCCGAAGCATCTGACCTGTTATGAAATAAGGGTTGAGCCAACTCCTGAGATGAATGATTGATGGAGAAATTGCTAGAATGATGGTGGGGGAAACTGGAGGACCCGGAGGAAACCCACGTCAGTGCTATGCTGTCCACCACACATCCCACTTTGCGGTCGCCTGGGATCAAACCCGGGCCACCTAGGTGAGAGCCAAGCAGTCTAGCCACTCAGCCATGGCGCCGCCTGAATATATCTTATGCACCGTCTAAATAGTAAGACATTAGAAACAAACAAAACTTTGTAGCAAGGTTTAAAACGCTTATTAACTATGTCTTATGTACGAGGGCTGTTCAATACACAATGATCACAATTTTTTTTTTTTTTTGACAACGTACCTCTACTCACCCTCATAATTTTGATAGTCCTTCTCAAAATAGTCTCCCCTGAATGCGATGTACTTGTCCCACCGTTTCTGCTAATCTTCAAAGACATGCTGGAGACCATTTTTGAGAGATGCTTCAAAATTACCTTCGCAGCCTTCACCACTACTTCTGATGATGATAATGCCTCCCACAAAGGCCTTTCTTCAGGTTAGGGAATAGAAAAGAGTCACATGGGGCTAAATCTGGAGTATAGGGACTGTGAGGGATGCACTTCACGTTGATTTTTACAATATATTCAGCAACAGCATTGGCAATATGCGGCCGCTCATTATCGTGGTGGAGCCTCCAGCCTGCTTCATTGAAATGTGGTCTTTTGCGCCTGATATGGACTTGCCATGTTTTCAGGACATCCCTGTAGTATTGTCGAGTTACTGATGTGTGTGCAGGTTCAACATGCTGATAAACCATTCCATGAATATCAAAGAATGAGATGACCATAACTTTCCTAGGAGAAACAACCACTTTTGCTTTTTAGGGGGTTGGTGATGAAGGAGATTTCCACACTGAGCTTTGCTGTTTACTCTCAGGATCAAAATTATGTAGCCAAGTTCCATCACCAGTGTTTACGTTTGAAAGAAACTCCGGATCTTCCTCTAACATCAACTTTAACTGCAAGTTACCTCCATTGCAGCGGTAGGCGATCCTGCACCTTTCTGAACTTGCCTGGTTCTCACTAACAATGAGTACTAACAATGAAACTACTACGGCGTGTTTGTTTCACATTAAGCTATCAGAATATAATAAGATTGAATTTTAGCGCGAACAATTGTGACCCTAAAGAACTATGATCATTCTTTATTGAGCAGCCCTCGTATTTAGTGCTCTTGTTTAAATTTTCCAGTGCTATTAACTCATATTTTTTTCTTTCCTTTTTGCTGTAATTCCAAAGCCAATTAATGCACCTTTTTAGGCTTTAACTATCGTTTCACCGCATTTTATCCCTTGTACTTATAACGGCATAAAGTATGTATATGGTAATTTGTAATTGCTGAGATTCCACTAATATTATTTTGTTTTTTAAATTGTCTTCAGGGCCATTCACAATGAAAACTTTAACGGAAGGACGAAAACGTATGTTGTAACCATAAACGTAGAAAGGCATTCATAATGGAAAAACGTAAACGTACTTATAGCCAATCAGAAACAAGATGCTTTTAAGATGGGTTCTAATTTTGAAGTAGCATTAATGTTCAAACAACAGTAGCCAATTTACTAGGTGCACTATATTGGAAAAGAAAACGGTCGTATCGGCGTTGCATCTCCATCACCTCCCATCTTCATATATTTTGTTTTACTAACGTTCACTACCAATCTTAGATCTTGTTTTTTCTCATCCGACACTACATAAATTTCCTCAAGAGCTGATATATTCCTTGCGAGAATTGCCTCATCGTCAGCATATGCCACTATTTGTACTGATTTGGAAAGTATGGTTCCTCCAGGGTATATGGGTAATTGTCGTATTACTTTTTCCAGAGCTAAATTAAACAGTAGTGTGGATAGCACATCTCCTTGTCCCAACACCTCCTCCACGGTAAACATACCTAATAAATCTTGTCCCATTCTAACCGTGGTCAATTCCATAGTAATTCTTGTCAATCTCACGAGTTTCTGAGGTATTCGTAACTCCCTCACTATATGATAAATTTCAGCTCTGTCCTGTTTAAAACGTACATACAGCTGATGAAGCTGTCTGTCATATTCATAAAACATTTCCAGTATTTGTCGTTATATAAAAATCTGGTCTAATGTAGAGCATTGTTTCCTAACTCCTGCTTGGTAATTCCCAAGTATCTTTTCAAACCATCGCTCCAGTCGCATGGCAAGTATCTTGCCAAAAACTTTGTAAGTTCCGTCTAGCAGTACAATCCCACGGTAATTTCCACACTATGCCTTGACCCCTTTTTTATGTATTGGACAGATTATTCCCACATTCCAGTCATTAGGCATTTCT
Source organism: Mantis religiosa (assembly GCA_030765055.1). Lineage (NCBI taxonomy): Eukaryota > Metazoa > Arthropoda > Insecta > Mantodea > Mantidae > Mantis > Mantis religiosa. The sequence continues at coordinate 292,842,489 of CM060950.1, read as the reverse complement.
TCCTTTGTCCATATTTCTTTAATTAATTCGCAAACAGTCTTCTCTAGTTCTTCTCCTCCATATTTCAGTAATTCCGGCTCTATTCTTTTTCTCCTGCAGCGTTATTGTTCTTTAATGCTTTGATTGTCTTCCCGATTTCTACTATATCAGGCTGTTCTACTTCCTCATTCTGTTCCTGTTCTTCCCTTTCCTCATTCCTATTTTACTCTTTACTATCACTTCTTCATTTCTGGTGAGTAGCTCGTAGGAATGCTTTTGCCAACTTTCCAGCATTTTGTTTCTTTCCCCGTTAAGGTTGCCATCCTTATCCTTAAGGAAAACCGCTCTTGGTTGGAATCCTCTTTTAAGATCTCTTGTTCTCTCATAGAACCTATTTACTTCATTTCTATCTTTAATTGCATCCAGTTCTTCAATTCTCTTTCTCTCAAAAAGTCTTTTCTTCAATCTATACTTCCTATCTGCATTTCTTCGTACTTACTAATACTTAAGTACTTACAGCATAGAAAGTCGCTACAAAAGGTGTGTCTCATAACATATGAGCACCCCAAGTGGTCTACCGGATAACATGAGTCAGTTGGAGAATGGTATATTATATTATATTTATTAATTCAGTTGCCATTTATAAAACACCACAAAACGCACACGAAAAATTCCAGTATCTCGGAATAAACTTGCTTCTGTAGATTACATTAATTAGATTAGATTAATTTGCATTTAGTGGGTTTACCTACAGGCTGGATGACAAAAGCTTCTGCTAACCCACATGTATGTACGTTTTACCTTCTCTAACAGGAAAAAAACCGACGTATACGTGTGCCTGTGTGTCTGAAACCTATAACTCAAAAACAAGACTGTAAATATATTCCATGTAAAGTTGGGTTCTATTTTCTCGAAAGTCTTCACACAACATCCTTTAAAAATATAGGATTTATCATCATCATTACCGATACGCATATGAAAACTCAGCATTTCCTTGATGGAATATATTGTAACGCGAGCGCTGGAACACCCTGTGGAAGCAGCTGGGAGCGGAAGACAGGGGAGGTTCGTGTTAGCCACACCTCCTCCTCGTTTGTCTTATAGTGGTGACAGGCGGTGGTCGGAGGAAAAACATCAGTGTGCCGTCTGTTTCTGTCCACCTGGTTCTCGAAATTACGGGAATCTTTCATCATCTGGCAACGTCGCCTGGGAACTAGAAAAGCCGAGAAGTCGGCGAGATGCCTACAAAAAGGGCTGCAGAGTCAGTCAGTCAGTTAGTTGGTTAGTGAGTGTGAGTGAGGAGACAGTCGCAGTTCTTGGTGTAAGAGTTAGTTAGTGACGTGTTAATGAACGAGAAGATTGTGCAACGGAAGACTGTACGTAACTGGTATGTGCATCGGAGTTTATGTAATCGCGAGTACAAGTGAAATTGTAACGGACGAACTGGTGAATTGTAATTGTGTGCAGCAAGTAATTCTGTGTAATTGGCAAGAGTTTAACTGTAAGTCGGTGGAAATAAAGAACATTTTTGAGTGGTGAAATTGGACTTTTCATTTCACGAACCCACAAAGTCACACTGGTGTCAGGAAGCGGGAAGATAACATCACCGAACATTACAACCATGTACGCGGAATTGGAGAAAATTTTGGAGAAGATGATGGAAATGAAGGCGGAACTGACAGAAATGAAGACGGCAAATGAAAACCTCGCTGCAAAAACAGAAGCGGCAAACGACAACATCATAGGGAAGATGGAAGAAATGAAGGCCGAATTAACAGCGAAGACGGAAACGGCTAACAACAACTTGGCCACGACAATGACCTCAAAGATGGCCGAACTGACAACGGAAATGAAGGCGGCGAACGAGGCTCTCGCCGCAAAGTTTGAGGAACGGTTGGCCGGCGTGAGGGATGACGTCACGAATCTGGGCAAGCGGAAGGGTCAAGTAGACGACCGCCTTAATGATTTAGAGGAAAAGGCCGACAACATCGCAAAACCCCTCACCCGCCTGACGGAGGAAAACCGGCCTTATGTGTGGACGGAGGACGCCGAAGGCGCTTTCCAGCACCCGAAGGGGACCCTGTGCAGTGCTCCTATTTTGGGTTTCCCACAAACGGGTGGCGCCTTCATTGTGGACACCGACGCTAGCGACCATTACATTGGAGGTGTCCTATCGCAGATCCAGGACGGCCATGAGCGCACAAGAGTGGAAGAGAAGGAGCGTGCCGCAGCAGTCCGAGTAGTTGTGGCAGTGCCTGCTGAAGGCTGGGATAGCGCAGGCCTGAGGAGGGAGCAGCTGGCGGACGCAGACTTGGGGCCACTCTTGAGGGAAGTGGACGCAGGGACGAGACCAACCTGGGAGGACATCGCACCGAGGAGTGCCACCTACAAGTCGTACTGGGCCCAATGGGACTCGTTGAAGACCAGAGAGGGCGTGCTGTTCCGGGTATGGGAGTCACCCGATGGGAAGGCGCAGAGAGAACAGTTGGTACTTCCCCGGAGCAAGGTCCCGGAAGTCTTGGAGGAAGTGCACGCCGGTACTTCAGGAGGACACCTGGGAGCGAACCGTATGATTCACAAACTACGGCAGCGCTACTTCTGGCTCAGACTCCGGGCAGATGCTGGTGGTACACCTGGACCGCCTCGCACGCTACGATGGGGCTGTTCGGGGCGAACAGCTTTGAGGAGGGAGCAGTGTAACGCGAGCGCTGGAACACCCTGTGGAAGCAGCTGGGAGCGGAAGACAGGGGAGGTTCGTGTTAGCCACACCTCCTCCTCGTTTGTCTTATAGTGGTGACAGGCGGTGGTCGGAGGAAAAACATCAGTGTGCCGTCTGTTTCTGTCCACCTGGTTCTCGAAATTACGGGAATCTTTCATCATCTGGAAACGTCGCCTGGGAACTAGAAAAGCCGAGAAGTCGGCGAGATGCCTACAAAAAGGGCTGCAGAGTCAGTCAGTCAGTTAGTTGGTTAGTGAGTGTGAGTGAGGAGACAGTCGCAGTTCTTGGTGTAAGAGTTAGTTAGTGACGTGTTAATGAACGAGAAGATTGTGCAACGGAAGACTGTACGTAACTGGTATGTGCATCGGAGTTTATGTAATCGCGAGTACAAGTGAAATTGTAACGGACGAACTGGTGAATTGTAATTGTGTGCAGCAAGTAATTCTGTGTAATTGGCAAGAGTTTAACTGTAAGTCGGTGGAAATAAAGAACATTTTTGAGTGGTGAAATTGGACTTTTCATTTCACGAACCCACAAAGTCACAATATAGACATTTAGCCCGTCTCTTCATATGCGTTGCTTATGAACACGGCTGTCCCAAATGACCGTCTTCTGTTTCTAAAATACGATCGGTTTTCGGTGAAACAAGCTTGCAGATCCTTTTAAGTGATTTAGTGTGATGAACTGTTGGTAGACCTTGACTCCTCCTAATGAGAGAACATGTTCGTCACTTGAGGGCTCTGCTGTCGCTGACTGAACTTCTACAGAAGACAAGTCCCAAAATGCAATGCAATTAATACATAAGCATATATCTGTAGACGAAAAAGGACCACGTAGCCTTATCCTGTGATGAATAATGACACAGGATATTTGAATCACAAAAAAAAAAGAAGATAAAAACGACCGAGTACTCTGACTGTAGTTAGCCTAGGTGTGTGCCAATATTTCAACACTTACATAGAACATCCCGAAATATTCTGCACCATAGTTTTGTCCATTTTCATTTCACAGGCTTTCTTAAAATTTTTAAAATTAAAATACACTTTTTTCAGCTACTAAATTTTGTATGGCGCCTACCAGAGTTATTATGAAGGTCCCGATTTTAAGAATTTGCCTTTATTTAAAGCATTACTTACAAAATGGCTATAATATTTTTTAAAAGGGAAACTAATGTGATATTAGTACCTACAAGTCTCGATCTACTCATTATTGTCTAAATTATTCGCACAATCGCTCATGCTTCTATACCCCACGTTTATCCCGATAAACATTCGCAGAAATACCTTTGTTGCGTTTTTCCGTAAAGGTGCAAATGGGAATATAGCAACAGAGTAGACGTAAACGATAGTGAAATGTTTTATGTTCGGCTCTGTGGTGTGAGAGTAGTATATCTGTCCTACACTCAAGACGTCCCGAGTTCCAAACTCGGTTACGCTAAGTTGTCCAGAAAAGGCTTTATCGGGGGTTTCTCTTTATCTTGAGAAGACAATTACCAAGTAATTCTAAACTCTGAGGACTGTGGGCTTATTTGGGTAGCATTTTAGCCATTCATTATCTGATATGACCTTCCAGATTAAAATGAATGAATGAATAAATAATAATAATAATAATAATAATAATAATAATAATAATAATAATAATAATAATAATAATAATAATAATAATAATAATAATAATAATAATAATAATAATAATAATAATAATAATAATAATAATAATAATAATAATAATAATAATAATAATAATAATAATAATAATAATAATAATAATAATAATAATAATAATAATAATAATAATAATAATAATAATAATAATAATAATAATAATAATAATAATAATAATAATAATAATAATAATAATAATAATAATAATAATAATAATAATAATAATAATAATAATAATAATAATAATAATAATAATAATAATAATAATAATAATAATAATAATAATAATAATAATAATAATAATAATAATAATAATAATAATAATAATAATAATAATAATAATAATAATAATAATAATAATAATAATAATAATAATAATAATAATAATAATAATAATAATAATAATAATAATAATAATAATAATAATAATAATAATAATAATAATAATAATAATAATAATAATAATAATAATAATAATAATAATAATAATAATAATAATAATAATAATAATAATAATAATAATAATAATAATAGTAATAATAATAATAATAGTAATAATAATAGTAGTAGTAATAATAATAGTAGTAATAATAATAGTAGTAATAATAATAGTAGTAATAATAATAGTAGTAATAATAATAGTAATGATAATAATAGTAATGATAATAATAGTAATGATAATGATAGTAATGATAATGATGATAATGATAATGATGATAATGATAATGATGATAATGATAATGATGATAATGATAATGATGATAATGATAATGATGATAATGATAATGATGATAATGATAATGATGATAATGATAATGATGATAATGATAATGATGATAATGATAATGATGATAATGATAATAATAATAATAATGATGATAATAATAATAATGATGATAATAATAATAATGATAATAATGATAATGATTAATAATGATAATCATAATAATGATAATAATAATAATGATAATAATAATAATGATAATAATAATAATAATAATAATAATAATAATAATAATAATAATAATAATAATAATAATAATAATAATAATAATAATAATAATAATAATAATAATAATAATAATAATAATAATAATAATAATAATAATAATAATAATAATAATAATAATAATAATAATAATAATAATAATAATAATAATAATAATAATAATAATAATAATAATAATAATAATAATAATAATAATAATAATAATAATAATAATAATAATAATAATAATAATAATAATAATAATAATAATAATAATAATAATAATAATAATAATAATAATAATAATAATAATAATAATAATAATAATAATAATAATAATAATAATAATAATAATAATAATAATAATAATAATAATAATAATAATAATAATAATAATAATAATAATAATAATAATAATAATAATAATAATAATAATAATAATAATAATAATAATAATAATAATAATAATAATAATAATCATAATAATAATAATAATCATAATGATAATAATAATAATAATGATAATAATAATAATAATGATAATAATAATAATGATAATAATAATAATAATGATAATAATAATAATAATGATAATAATAATAATAATAATAATAATAATAATAATAATAATAATAATAATAATAATAATAATAATAATAATAATAATAATAATAATAATAATAATAATAATAATAATAATAATAATAATAATAATAATAATAATAATAATAATAATGATAATGATAATAATGATAATGATAATAATGATAATGATAATAATGATAATGATAATAATGATAATGATAATGATGATAATGATAATGATGATAATGATAATGATAATAATGATAATAATAATAATAATAATAATGATAATAATAATGATAATAATAATAATAATAATAATAATAATAATAATAATAATAATAATAATAATAATAATAATAATAATAATAATAATAATAATAATAATAATAATAATAATAATAATAATAATAATAATAATAATAATAATAATAATAATAATAATAATAATAATAATAATAATAATAATAATAATAATAATAATAATAATAATAATAATAATAATAATAATAATAATAATAATAATAATAATAATAATAATAATAATAATAATAATAATAATAATAATAATAATAATAATAATAATAATAATAATAAATTTCATCTGGATGACCAGTATATATGTACTGAAAAATTGAAACCAACAAGAAGGATTGTCTCGGAAATGGTTAACTCTACAAACACGTATTAAACAAAAAAGATCTGTCTCTTCATCTTTTACGGGTCACCAGTGATAAGTGTAAAAGTCATTCTAAATAAATACTTCAGAGACCATTTCCAAAAACTGAAATTATATCTTTGCTTCATCATAAAGATATGTTATTTTGTTTATCTATAAAAATACTGAAACCTATAGTAATACCTGAAGCTTTCCTGCCGACGAATATGTTCGATATCTTTATTGAAATATCCTGATGATGGCAGTGATGTATGCTCCCGAAACGTCGATCTCTAATGGTATTTTCATTTGGCTTGTTTCCCAAGAATATCTCGAACATACTGAAACCTATTTTCAGAAATTGAACATTTTAAAAACATTTCTACCGCCCTCCCTACACTGTTCTTTGCATGTGAAACTTATCCAAAATACTTATATTCTCAAAAGGGACCTTAGAGATTCTGAATAAATTTCCACATGCTTAAGATATTTCCATGATAAATGAAACTTCTAACGCTAATGTTTTGAGAATATCCTTTAGAGCGCTGCTAATCCTGAACGACTTCGCATAGCTGGTACATCCTAAGAAATAAAGTCCTTACGGCACAAAAGATGTAGACCTCTTAGAGCATACAGTTTCTCTCAAAAGTACATTTCTTGTGTAGTTAAGCATTTCCAAGCCCACTGCATTCTGTTATTCCTATTGTATCTGCAAGGAAATATGCGCATGACAAACTTCCAGAAACGCTTATTTCGATTGATGCCTTGGTAGCTTAGATGGTAGCATGTCTGTCTCACGTTCAAGAGGTCCCGAGTTGGAATCTCGGTCAGGGTGAGTTACCTGGATAAGGTTTTTTCCGGGATTTTCCCTCATCCTGATAGTTACCCGACATTCATCTAAGCTTCATGGACCCTGGACTCATTTGAGTATCATTTCACCCATTTCATTCATCGTCCGATATGACCTTACGTTGGAGGACGTAAATTGCAACAACAACAAAAAAACTTCATTTATAAATGATTTCAACTCATCAGGCATAAATGTTTTGGCTCTTTTGTCTCTTTATAAACTTTTAATTTGTGTTTTAGTAATCTGCCTAATTTTGAATATTTAGATAAGTCAATTTGCTGCCCAATATTGAGTGTTGATGTCAAAATAGAATAGTAAGTCCACAAGGTTGATGATTTTGTAGTTTGAGATAATTCTTTGAAGTACACTGGGAATACATTTTCTGAAAACGAATGTATACCCTTTTATTCATGAATTATGAATTTCCAATTCATGAATTATGAATATAATTTCTCGTATATATTTATTGACTTTTGTGTCAGCAAGTTATTGGTAACATTGAGTGCTTTTGTCCTAATTTATGGAAGATGGGGCTGTAATTTATGGGGCTGTTAGTTCAATGTCACTGTTACTAGAGTCAGATATTTGGACTTTTTTTTCTAAACTGGCGCTAGTACCATTGTCGATCGAAACGTGAATAATCAATACTTGAGCTTTCACAATGTTACGTGGTCACTTCTGATTGGTCGAATACCAATATTTTAATGAACAGATATACCTTAATGAGGCCCATTAGAGTACTGCTATCAGTCGCATAAATACTAAAGTTTGGCATTGTCGATCATAAAAGATTATACAAAATCTGTAGTTATCAACTATTTATTTATTGATGTTATCTCACCCGGTGGTCAATTACCTCTGTGAATATTTAAGATACTGGTTAAATTTCAGAAAAAGAAACGAAAAAAATGCAAGAATATGGATGAAATACCACTTAGGAATTGTAACAAATTTGGTCTGGATTCACGACTTTAGCAAGGAATTTTCCAATATTTTGCCAGTTTCTCTGGCCATCCAATAGCTCCCAACAAACAAAATTTCACCAAATTAGGTACCCAGTAGGTACCAGATTTACTGAGGGTAACTTTAATAAATTATAGTTATTTAGCTGTTGTGATTCTTAGTGTGAATTACCATTTATTTCTGCTCAGAAGCCTCCTTATGAGGTTTGGGCTCCTATAATATACGGAGATCTACTAAATAGGATCACCGGCTTAACTTCTCTTCCGAAGGAAGCCAAAGTAAATATATTCACGTCCAAAAATATCCATTGCCCTCCACCGGGTTTGACGTACGACCTCGGGAACGAAGGGCTAGCATGTTATCCTCAGACCACAGAAGAGGACGAAATAACAGGAAACTGAATAAATATTTGCACTACATGATTTCCTTATATTAATACCAATGCATAATGGAAGAAGTAAGGGTTATATTTTATCGTGAATAAAAAATGTTAGGAAACTCCTTATCAAGGTGAAACATTAATAGGGCAGTGAAACTAAGACAAATAGCTGTCTAGTGATTTTAGTTAACATGAAAACCAAGGTGTAGCTGGAAATCAGTTATGTTCACAAAAAAGCAGCAGTCACTAAGTCACTTAGGCAAACTCTGAATACTAGAAAGGATAAAAACTTTCTGAGAATTTAGTAAATCACCTAACCAAAGAATTGTGTTTTATAATCAAATGAGAAGCTTCTAATCTGCAATGTAACAGACCAACTTTAGAGGAGGCGGGAGCATTGAAAGACAACGCTCGGGTTAGGCAGATAAAGCGGTCACCGGGGGGGAACCTTCCGCTTAGCATGTATGCGAGTCACGGCAACTTATGCTTCTCACAGATAGTTAAATAGACAGTTGTTTTAACCTTGCTGATACCCCAGAAATTGGAAGCTGTAATACTTCAACAGTTACAGTTTCTAGTGATAAGATTCACAAACAGTTATTGCTGCTGTCTCACATTCACAACCGACTCTAATATCTCACTATTAGCCACCCATGCATACCCCGAGAAAAATAATGTCGTAGTGTACCACTGGAGCAGCCAACAACAGATTTATCGGAAACTGTGATATTAGAGACGACATAAAAAAGAGCTGCATGGGAATACGTCATCAGTTTCATGTGCTGGACATCAAGAAGTTTCAATTTTACAAACGATTCCATTTTTCCTCATGACTAATTTTCTATTAGCCTTCTTTTGACACCTTGCCACATATTGTTGTCACTTACACTTATTTACCAAAGTAATCTACACATTCACCTAAATCCTATTTCGAGTTCACCATCTCAAAGCTTAGGGAATTGATTTTCTTTTTGGGTTTTATAACATTTGAAGTGTAATGTAGGCACACTGTGTAATAATTATCCTCTCATTTGAAGGTTACAAATGGTCGCTATGTGCAGCCCTTGAATATTTTAGTCATTCCAAAATGTTACGAGAAATAACTGAATATCAATATCACTTTATAAACAACGTGAAAGTGCTAAAAACCAAAGCAATAATAACGGATACCTCGGAAGTAGCTGGGCTACGAAAACCTATTTGAAATAAATTTGTGTTTTAATAGTTCTAAAATAAGTAGAAGTAAACTTTTGTTTTTCCTCTACGATTTATAAATATATATTAATTGAAATTTAAGTTGTCTTCACAGATTATTCCCAAAAATTCAAGATAATATTTTATTTATAATGCAAAAATCTTGTTTCTTTGTCCTAATCAAGAATTTCAGAAAGCATTCTATGATAATTTACTTTGGAGTGAAGGGATTTTCTTCAAAATATCTGTGTCGCATCTTTAGAAAATACCGAACTTATGTGCCCATTTTTGTATTTATCCAACATTTCGTTTCTGTGTTTTGTTGTTCACAAACGTACAAACGCACGCAAACACCATCACGTGCGTGGAAAGTAATTTTTAATAGTCTTAACTTTAACTTTTGTTTACGCTGAATCCTAGTATCGAATTTAAGGGAGGAATGCAATACTCCCTGCATGTACTAGGTTCGTGATTGAGAGAACAATAAAAGCTAAATATAAGATATAATAGGGAATGGAAAATTGAACTAACCTACCCCACCAGAGATACCAAGATGAAGTAGAAGGAGAAAGGTAGAAGGACCGTCGTTTCTTCTGGAACATTTTCAGTTCAGTGACAGTGACCGACTGTAGGAAGTTTCATACATTACTGTCTGTGGTGTGCTTGTAGCACTCCACGTTAGACACGCCTCTCTGCAACATAATATACCTTCTGGAAAATCTCACGGCGGGAAATTTAGGCTCTTTCGCCAATCCTCGCTTCAACTGGAGATGTCTGTATTAAAACCCGGTCCAAATGCAATTACTATTCCCGTATTATGGCTCCCTAAGTACTTCCTTCTGCACTTAAAGTACAGCTCTGTGTAAGTTTTTATGTTTCAATTGACATCCTTTAACCAATATTGGGAGACTGGATGCACCAAATAAGCGAAAGGATCACAAAACCAATGGGAGTCCATTGAGCTCAGGGTTGTCTGATGAATTTTTCCTAAACATACGAGAAAACTGAGGAAAAAACGTTGGATTATATTCATGTTCATTTCTCCACCTACTCTACTAAATTATTCTTTAAAAATGCTTCTACTTGTTGTTAGCCGTGATAAACACTTTCGTTTTACATTTAATTTTAGAAATAAGAGAAGAGGGTTTAAGAGAAGGTAAAATCTTTAAAAAAATAGTTCATTATGCGATACTTTTGAATTGCCACTCTTTGCACTTCTTCTTTTGTGTAAGCTTTCAATTGTTTGTCTTCACGTTGAATCTAAAGGGATTGATAAACATCCTACTTTCCATCTTTTCTTTGGACGACATCTTTCCTCAGGGTATTAGATCGCTTGCTGCTCTAATTGATCTATATCTTCCCTCTCGTTCTACATGTAGATTGCACTCCTATCTTCTCATTTTTGAACATCTTACTACATACTTACCTTATGCTACATTATTCTCTTATTATTTCATTTTTTCACTTTATCTAGTTTTGTTTTCCCTAGTATTGTTCTTTATCTCCTCCCGAATCGGTTGGACGATCGCCCACCTCTACCTTCTGTATGTGGGCGTGAGGACGGCAGTCGAGTTGGCAGGTCCTCGCTCTATATGGGCTCTCGCACCCTGTGTTGTGTTATGTTTTAGTATTCTTCTTAAAGTATACATTTCAGTTCTTCTCATTAACTGGTTAGTTTTGCTGGTTTTTGCCCTAGTTCCCTTTCCATGTTTTATTTTCTCTTAGCTACTGTTTTATATATTTTTATTTTACTTTCTTTGTTCAGATATCATTATTCCCAGATTATCCCACGTGGGCATCAAGATATTCTAGCTGCTTTCTCTACTTGGTTTCTAATTTTATTTATAACATGTCTGTCTCTTGCTATTTCTATTCCGAAGTACTTGAAACATACGAGGGCTATCCAGAAAGTAGATTACTTTTCGTCTGTTTCCGCTAGGGGCGGGGCTAGCGCGGCCAACTTGGGGTCAGAGCGTTGCGCAGCTCAGTCGGCATCTAGCCGTGCTAGTGAGAGGTTCGTGCTGTGCTCCGTTCAGATACTGTGACGGTTTGAAATGTTTGAGTTAATTGAAAATCCCGCGAGCTGCGAGGTGCGTGCAGTAATAAGGTTTCTGACTGCAAAAAACTGTAAACCGATAGAAATCTATCGGCAGCTTTGTGAAGTGTATGGGGACAACATTATCACTGAAGGTGGAGTGCGTCAGTGGGTCATCAGATTTAAAAATGGCCGAACCAATGTTCACGACGAGGATCGAAGTGGGAGACCCAGCATAGTGACTGCCGAACTTGTCGAAAAAGTCGATGCTAAAGTCCGTGAAAATCGAAGGTTCACAATAACGGAACTTTCTTTGAGTTTTCCACCAATTTCGCGAAGTTTGTTGCACGAAATCATCAGCGAAAAGCTTGGTTACCACAAGTTTTGTGCAAGATGGATTCCAAAAATCTTGACAGAGGACCACAAAAATCAGCGAATGGCTGCAGCGTTGAACTTTTTGGACGTTTACCATAAGGATGGTGACTCTTTACTCTCGCATCGTTACTGGTGACGAAACATGGGTGAAACACGTGAACTGTGAAACGAAATTGCAATCAATGCAGTGGGGGCACACAAGTTCTCCCCAAAAACCCAAGAAATGCATGCAAACAATGTCGGCAAGGAAGATGATGGCGACTGTTTTTTGGGACAGAAAAGGTGTGATTTTGGTGGACTTCCTGGAAAGAGGCACTACAATAAACTCTCAAAGGTATTGCCAAACTCTCCAAAACTCAGAAGAGCCATTCAAAACAAGCGCAGAGGAATGTTGAGCTCTAAGATCTTGTTGATTCACGACAACCCCCGGCCCCACACGGCAAATGTCACTCGTGGAGTTCTTGAATCTTTTAAGTGGGAGTTGTTTCCTCATCCGCCGTACAGTCCCGACCTGGCACCGAGCGACTTCCACCTATTCCCAGCAATGAAGAAGTGGCTGGCTATGCAGCGTTTTGATGACGACGCACAGCTGCAAGAAGAGGTAACGAAGTGGTTGAAGGCGCAGGCAGCCGAATTTTTCGACGAAGGAATTTCCAAGCTCGTACATCGCTACGATAAATGCCTTAATTTGAATGGTGACTATGTCGAAAAGTAGTATTTGAGTGTGGCTTTCATCTGTATATAATAAAATTTGTTTCCTATACTTTGTTTACTTTTTATTCCAAAACGTAATCTACTTTCTGGATAGCCCTCGTATTACTTGTTCAATCACTTTGCCTTTTATTTCTAATCTATATTTTATCGGTTCCTTTGAGATACACACACTTTTAATAATTTCAATTGATAATTTCAGTGTATAGCAAACCATTAACATTATTTGTAAAATCATGTAACATCGTAAGCTTTCGTACTTGTCATGATACTACGTCATCAGTATGAAGTATTATATTACAATCTTTGTTCTCTATCAGATAACCTCGTACTGTCTGGCCACCACAAAAGGCAAGTCAGAGGAATGATGCTGATGATGATGATGTTTAAGGGCGCTCAACTTCGTGGTCATCAGCGCCCTCAAAAGGTTAAGCATGCTAAAACCTAGTAAAAAGAGCTCAAAGTCATTCAACGTAATCAAAATCGGGATAAAACAGACCACGGAAGCTACCTTAAAATCTAAAATCTAAGTACAGACTTAAAACCAGAAAATGTTAAAATGCCCAAAATAAAAGGCACTAAATTGTAAAATTAACATTAAAAACAGCTTTGAAACCTTGGCCACTGCTCTCTCGTCGTCCGCCAGTATCTCTGCAAGGCTGGCCGGCAGCTGCAGAGACCTGCGAAGACGCGCAAGGCGAAAACACATTAAAATAACATGGCGAACCGAGAGATCTGCACCGCAAAAGGAGCAACTGGGGCAGATTCCCTCGTCAATAAACATCTATGCGTAAAAAAGCAGTGGCCAATGCGCAACCGTGCCACTGTCACCTCTTCACGACGGGAGGATCGGCAGGAGGTTACCAAAGGAATCGGAAGTCCTTTCAGGGAGCGGAGCTTACTTTTGCGCATAGCGGACCATTTCTTATGCCAGGAGGACAGCACAGCCCTCCGCAATTCTAGTCTGAAATCTTCCGGTATGGTAACCTTGGGATGTGTGGTCGCCATCTTCGCTGCCGAATCCGCCAGCTCATTCCCTGCCAGGCCAACATGACCAGGAACCCAACCGCAAACCACGCTAACGCCTGAGGCGTGTAAAACATGCAGGGTATCCTGGAATCGCTGCACAATAGGGTGGTAGTTGTACAGCTGCCGTAGGCTCATAAGAGCATTAAGGGAATCACTTAAAATAACGGTGTCACCCAGGTTCCGTCGATGTACAAGTAAAATGGCACGGTATATCGCATACAGTTCGGCGCTGAAAATGGAGGTGCTAAAGGCAGAGGAATGTGTAACGTAATCACTTTTACTATGTTTATGCTCGTCGTTCAGATGGTAGGTTCGTGTAAAATACAGTGTTGTCACATGACTCGCCCATGCATAATACCTATCACTGCAGTTACTGAAACGAGCATCAGATCTGGCAGCATGGGTGACACATGCACTCTCATACACTCATTTCGTGGAAAACAGATCCACGACCAGAGCAGATAAACAGTTAAAGTCCCTCTCCCTCTTAATTCCCAGCTTGCCTTCTTGTGGTTGGCAGACAGTAGATATTCGACACTATCTACAATTTTATCCATTATAAAGTTGAATAATAGAACAATTAGGGAATCTTCTTGTCTGATCCCTTTTTGACACCTTCTGTCACCTGTCATTTGTTCTATACAAACACTTTTTAAACGATTAGGAGAAATACTTTTTTTTTGTAATTTAAGTTCTCCAATCTTAAGTCATATCGGACGATGCATGAAATGGGCGAAATGATGCTCAAAAGAGTTCGGGAACCATGGAGCTTAGAGCTACCTGATATTCGTCTTTCAGATTAAGGCAAATCCCCGGAAAAACCTTATCCAGGTAACTCACCCTGCCCAAGATTCGAACTCTGGACCTCTTGGACGTGAGGCAGACGTGCTACCATCTATGCTACCAAGGCGGGCAAAGATAAATACATTTTAAAACCATTGTTACAGAATTAGTAGATAAAAACAGTATAAAATTTAGAAATACGTCTCGGAGTACCTCAGTTGTTTCGTTTGTGGCTCTCATGTTGAAGGTCCGTGGCTCGATTCCCAACTCTGAGGTGGAGATTTTAAATTGGCCCTATGCAATTTTCCCTTCTGGCTAGCTCATGTGAAGTATTCCTAAGGCCTTACGTAGTTCGGATTCCATGCTGAAAGCTGTAGGTCCTCTCATCCACCGTCATTTTCATACGCTAACATCGGGTGTAACAAACTCTGGTAGATACCCCCACCTCGGAAATGAGGTCTGTCATCTCTTGCTGGAATGAGCTTATCCCCGTACGTCATAGTCCATGTAGGGAGTATTAGAGGCACGGAATTTTCGACTTCGGAAATGATAAATACAGCATGAATGCTTATTGGATAAACATTAAGTGCTTTAATGAGATCTACAATTTTATGTAGTGCATGCTTGTCTTTCTTAAGGTTAACCAATAATACAACATTAATTTTAAATGAAGTACACTCTTCTATAGCTTAGTGGCAGAAAATTTAAGACATATGTCGTATTTGTCACGAACATTCAATGTTACTCGTATGTTAATCATATCACATTTCATAAACATATTTAGAACCAGTTTTGAGAAAGTAAAACATAATGATGCTCTCTTCGTATAAAATGCAATTTGGGATTGCAGAGTATTCCTAAACATACTTCATTTCCTATTTTGGAATATACTGAACTGAAATAGACATTGGAAAGATATAGTGCGGCTTAGAACATTTAAGTACTTTAAGGTCCGGGCTTTATAGTTAACCACTATTAGGTCAATTAATTTTGAACGGCAACCAGAATATCCTTGGTTCATATCCCGGCTATGGCATTGAATTTTTCAGTCTGACTCTTTCCATACTTTAGCGTACACACGACCAGTGTGAAAGAACAGTTAATTTCCATTAAATAGACATTGTTTCTATAGTTACGGACTTCTCAGTTAGAAGATAGACAGAAACAGACATAAAGATAGACAGTGATAGAGGCACACCTCTTTTTTATCCAAGGAATCTCAAAACCTTTTATTTTCAGTGAAATCTCGAATGTGATATTTCCGTGAAATATAAAATGCCGTTCCTTTACCTACAATAGCTAAGCAGTATAGTTAAATGCTGATGTAATACATTCATATTAAGTTATTTATGACTAATTAACGCGCATCCATTACACTGTTACTGCGATATGAAGCTATTCGCCCTTCTTGAGCAGGTCGTCTTGGCGGTTTCGAGTAGGTTCCGTTTCTAGAAAGTTTCCTTTATATACCAGACCTGTATAAGTGGATCTACAGCCCCGCCCAAATATATAGTTGAGTTGGTGTGGGCAGTTTTTCACTACATAGCTGACAGTGACAGGGTAATTTTGACTCTAACTCAGCAATTTAGTTATGATTAGAATCGACGGATGATTCGTGTACTGTTCTGAGCACGTGCAACATTGTCTAATGTGTTAACAATCAACTTCTACATGATAATGTGTGTTAAATGGCAGCAGTTCTTCTCATTTATTAGGATATATTTAGCATTCATATAAAAGCTGATTCTTCTAACCCGTTTCGTTCTCAAATTAAGTCAGAAATGTTAACAGAAGGAACAGCATTTAAATGCTTATTCGTGGTAAAAAGCGTTGTACACGGATAGCAAAGAAAGGTAGGGAGAAAGCACGAACTGCAAGCTTTCAAGCGTCTGTTGCATGACTCAAGGAAAAATTCTAAACATTCGAATAACTACAAAAATCTGATATCTTGACCTCACATGCCTTTCTTTACTCCCATAAAAAGTCCGCCTCGGTAGCGTAGACACTAGCGTGTCTGTCTCATGTTTAAGAGTTCCTGAGTTCGAATCTCGGTCGGGGTGAGTTACCTGGATAAGGTTTCTTCCAGGGTTTACCCTTATGTTTAAAAGAGGAATTTCGTATAACTCTAAGTTCTATGGATCCTCGGATATTTTGAGCAGCATTTCATTCATCGTCCGATAAGACTTGGAGGACACAAATAAAAAAAATACTCTCATAAAAATATTTTTATAACGATTTTTTTTCTGCATACTCAATGATAAGCGAGATAAATGTTTACAGAAATTACGTTATTGCTAATTTTATTATAGATGTAAAGGCATTATAGGAATACAACAGACCTTAAGTGACGGTGAAATTTTTAAGAGTTATCACAAGTGATGACTTTGAAATTCTTTTCTCTTGGCATAGCAAAGGGTTAGAAAGGTATACTCTTATCCGTCAGGAAAAAACTAAGAATCTGAAAGTGCAAATAGCTCGTAAATGTTTTGCTCCATAGTAAAACCATGCAGAAACTTCCAGTAAAACCTTCAGATATCCGGGGTCCATAGAGGTTAGAGTTACTCAACATTAGTCTTTAAGAATAAGGGAAAACCCTGGAAAAACCTTATGCAGATAATTCACCCTGACCGAGATTCGAACTCGGTACCTCTTGAAAGTGAGGCAGACATGCTACCATCTACGCTAACGAGGTAGGCTTCACTGTCCATGAAAAAATTTGAAACATAATATTTTAATCAAAATCGTTACAGGTATTTTTTGAGAAAAGTAAATATCGTATGCAGTTTCCTCATCTCAACTCAAATTCGAACACCTGATTGTGAGGTTTACAGCTACATTTGCAGATATCCCTACTGAGGGTGAATGAATGAATGAATGAATGAATGAATGAATGAATGAATGAATGAATGAATGAATGAATGAATGAATGAATGAATGAATGAATGAATGAATGAATGAATGAATGAATGGACTTATTACTACATTTGACTACATTTACTCTTACACAAATTACATTTTCCTTTAATTTGAGTAGTTTAAAGTTATATCAAGGTACCATAAAGCTCTAACACCCTGGTTGTACGAGGGCTGTTCAATAAAGAATGATCATAACCTTTTCACGGTCATAATTTTTCGCACTAAAATTCAACCTTATTATATTCTGTTAGCATAATGTGAAGCAAATACGCCGTAGTAGTTTCATTGCTGGTACTCCTGGTTCCCGCCTGTGAGAACCAGGTAGGTTCAGACATGTTCAGTATTGCCTACCGCTGCAGTGGAGGTAACATGGTGTTAAAGTTGATGTTAGAGGAAGATCCGCAATTTCTATCAAACGTAATCACTGCTGATGAAACTTGGCTACATCATTTTGATCCTGAGAGCAAACAGCAAAGCTCAGTGTGGAAATCTCCATCACCAACCCCCGAAAAAGCAATAGTGGTTGCTTCTGCTGGGAAAGATGTGGTCATCTTATTCTTTGATATTCATGGAATGGTTTATCAGCATGTTGTACCTGCACACACATCAGTAACTCGATAATAATACAAGTTCATATCAGGCGCAAAAGACCACATTTCTGTGAAGCAGGCTGGATGCTGCACCACGCTATATATTGCCAATGTTGTTGCTGAATATCTTGCAAAATTCAACGTGAAGTGCATCTCTCATCCTCCCTATAGTTCGAGTTTAGCCCCGTGTGACTCTTTTCTATTCCCTATCGTGAAGAAACGCCTTCGTGGGAGGCTTTATCCTTCATGAGAAGCAGTGGTGAAGGCTGCGGAGGCAATTTTGAAGGATATCTCAAAATGGTTTCCAGCATGTCTTTGAAGACCGGCAGAAACGCTGGGACAAGTGCATCGCATTCAGGGGAGTCTATTTTGGGAAGGACCATCAAAATTATGAGGATGAGTAAAGGTTAGTTGTCAAAAAAAAAGAAAGAAAAGAAAGGTGATCATTAAATTAATTGGAAGTCGATTAATGACACTAAACAACACTTACTTTTAAATTTTCTTGGAACTAGTTTCAGATGCCTTCCCTCTATCTTCAGCCGGACATCGACTGGTTCTCATTGGTGTAGCTGGCAATATTTTGTCATCGGTCTCCTCTGGTGGCGGTTCGAGGAACTTGCTGAACAAATCTTTCTGGGGGATGTCGAAATTGAATACTTTGTTTCTATTTTTTGAAATAAAGATTTGTTCCAATGTGGACAGTTCTTGTTTTCCTTTTGTGTGTTTTAGTAATTTTGGTTCTGGATTTATGTTGTGGTTTTTTTCCCAAAAATGCGTGGCAACTGCTGATTTTTCTAATTGTTTGTATTTTATGTTCCTAAAGTGTTCCTTGGCTCTTGTTTCTAAATTTCTTTTGCTTTTTCCAATATAAATTTGACTACAGTCACAGCATTCAATTTGATATGTACCAGATTTTTTGTTAGATGGAGTGGCATATTTGATGTTTGAGCAAATTAGATTTTTTAAGGAGAAATGGTTGACTGGTGCTAGTTGAATGTTTTGTTTTTTTGAAGACTTTTTTTAATTTATCAAATAATTTATCAAAGGCCCATAGAGCAAGTTCCTCGAACCGCCACCAGAGGAGACCGATGACAAAATATTGCCAGCTACACCAATGAGAACCAGTCGATGTCCGGCTGAAGATAGAGGGAAGGCCTTTGAAACTAGTTCCGGGAAAATTTAAAAGTAAGTGTTTTTTAGTGTCATTAATCGACTTCCAATTAATTTAATTTATACAACAACACTGTTTACATCTCTTCCATGAAAGGATTTAATGTGATCATTCTTTATTGAACAGCCCACGTATTATATGGTAACCCGATCCTCTCTCCCATTTCCATTTTGAACGCATATAATTCCTATTTTTTCTTTAATCTAAGCTGCTCTCACTCACACATGTTTGCCCTCTTTTATTGACATTGCTTTCTATTAACTCTTCTCTCCTGTGCCTTTTTCCCTATTTGCCAAATGTTGTCTATCCGTGTATATTATTACCACTACATATAGCTATTATTTCACTGTAAAGGTATTCACTTAATCGCCCGCCTTGGTAGCGGTAGCATGTCTGCGTCACGCTCAAGAGGTCCTGAGTTCGAACCTCGGTCAGGGTGAGTTACCTGGATGAGGTTTTTCCGGGATTTTCCCTTATCCTGAAAGATGAATGTTGGGTAACTGTAAGCTCCATGGACCCCGGACTCATTTGAGCATCATTTTATCCATTCCATTCATCGTCCTATATGACGTAACGTTAGAGGACGTAAATTACAAAAAAGCATTCACTTAATCTCACTTTTCAATATTTCTCACTTGCACAATACCCCATTTATTGCCTTCCCTTTTGCTGTTTCAAATTCTTTATTGAGGAATAAATGCAATTACTAACTGAACTACGGTCTCCTGAGAACACCCTACTTTGTGCTGAAACACGGTTTGTCTATCTACGTTTAGAGATATCCCTATTAAAACACGGTATAAAGACAATTAATGTCATGACCCTCTGAGAGTACAAAGACTGCCAAGTCCACATAAACTCGTGTGCTGTAAATGCCTACAATTACTTTAACGTTTGCTCTTTCATGGCCCGACCGGGTTTTGTTAGAGACCCGTCCGGATCCTGAACAGATGTTTCGTTCCATCATTATAGCCTAGCTACGTTTTGAATTAAACACCGCAGAGCATTTTCTAATGTCCACATAACGTATTTCTATTGCCTACGTGGTAATGAGCCAACACTTGGCCGCTAATTGCACATATAAAAGTAAAATTATGAATATTTACTGGTATTACCAACAGCTTTTCGTCATTTTATCAGCGGCGAATGGCTGGTTCATTTACTGCAACAGTATAACTGGTAATATACGGAACAGTCTTGTAAAAATAGTATAATTTACAGTTATTACATGCACATATGCAGGGAGTACAGTATCAAGATAATTTAGTGACAGTGATAACACTAGAAATGATGAAATTCGTTCTGGTAACCAGCCAGTTTTGAGTAGCCAGGAATCATTCTTACTTCCTCCATTGCGAGAAAAAGAAGATATTGTACTCCACCCAGAAATTCGGCACACAGATATACTGTATAAAAAGGACATTATAAAGAACATCAGTGTGTGGATGCGCGCGCGTGTATTGAGGTATTTTTAGACGTGGCGTATAATGTAATATTGCGCAGTACTTTATGGTTCAGTGCACTTGTTTATTTGTAAGAAAAGGGATCTCAGGTTAGTCATCGAACCCACTAGCCTTATCAGTAATCTGCCAGTGAAAGCAGAGATCTTACCCTAACCTTGATTTGCATGACGTCACTCGTGCACATCCAAGCAAGGTCACGCGCCACCTCTAAAAAATACATCTGTTCCTCTCTATGAACAGTAAAAATTAATAATGTAAACCCAGTTACATGCCAAATTACCGAGCGGGACGGCTCAGGCGGTTTCAAATATGTCCCACATTCAGGAGGTCCGGGTTCGATTGCCGTGGCTGACCTATCTGAGGCTTAGGTTTTTCCTCGGTTTTTCCCCGGGTCGCTATAGAATGCTTGGTATTTTTTTTTTTTTTAATTTTACGTCCTCCAACGTTAAATCATATCGGACGATGAATGGAATGGGCGAAATGATGCTCAAATGAGCCCAGGGTCCATAGAGCTTAGAGTTACCCAACATCCGTCTTTCAGGATAAGGGAAAACCCCGGAAAAACCTTATCCAGGTAACTCACTCTGACCGAGATTCGAACTCGGGTCCTCTTGAACGTGAGGCAGACACTCTACCACCACGCTATCGAGGCGGGCGAATGCTGTGTGGATTATTTATATCCCACGAATTTCTTGCTTATGCATTTCATCTCCATTATCATTTCATATCATCTCTCATTCGGTGGTCTCTTTCAGGGAAGAAGTGTCGGCAGGAGACTCGGCGCATTCGGTCGACCACCCTCTGTCTCCTCTCACCTCATTCTTCTTCTCGGAGATGCCTTTGGGTCTCAGGTACCTCAAACCAGAGGTTTCCGCGCCGAATTCCATCCGTAGTAGTTCCTAATATACCAAACTTGTCACTTAGTTTCAGTGCTTTACAAACACACAAAGGTTTGGAAAAAAATCCGCCAATCTAAAACCACACTTTACATAGAATCTTATTCCCTTTTCTCAAATTTGCTCATGATTTTGATACAAATACTATATATTTAAGTTACCAATTTCAATGGAAAAGAAAGATATAACTCGAATTTTCCAGGAATAGTATGACAAATCCTCCTCACTTTGGATAACGTTTACGAAAATGCTGTACCCAACTCCCCTGGGGAGCAACAGCCTTTCCCGGGCCAAGGCTTACCACTCGGCCGCTGCGCCTTCCACCTCTGCCCTGCATTCGTCATGGGTGATTGCAGAACTGGGACACAATCAGCACCCTCGTCCCTCTAAGCTCGTATATGGAATTTTCGCAGACAAAGGCAACTAGTTTTTAAATAGGCCCCTCAGCATCCTGAAAAGGCTGAATATCTTGCGAGAGAGAGCACCCAAGTCGGTACCGAGAACTGAAACCGGGTCTTCCGCTTAGTAAGCAGTAGCACTAACATCGCGATAAGGATATACCCGATATACCCTAGGAATATATATATATATATATATATATATATATATATATATATATATATATTAGTCTGGATTTTCCAATACTTTTACTTTTCTCAAATGGGAGAACATGTTCTTCAGAAAACGCAAGGTCTTGAAACATGTGACTACTGCTTAAGAAATATTCTTATTTCCCTATTACCAATTCATCTCCTAGGAAATATGTAACAAATAGTTTCTGAAAGTTTATTTTAATTAAGAACGCTTGTAAGAGCAGCCTCTTCAAGAATGAACAGAGAAAATCATTTGAGTACAACACATATGTTTTATTACGAACATCCAATAAATTCCTTATGTAATGAAAGTTTATCTCCATTGTTTTGAATATATTTTGTTATTAATAAAACGTAAATTTGCAAGATATTTAAGGGATTATAAAGCATTTCGTTATTGAATAGATGTATAATTATGTCAGTTATTACAATGGGTGTCCAGAAAGTGAGTTCTGTTTCAATTTATCTCCGCTGCAGCGCTGCGATCGCAGTTCCGCACATGCGCGGTAGACGCTCTGTATCAAGGAGAAGTAACGTACGCCATTGTGAGATGGCTTTCAGCCACGTACGCTTTGTTGTGCTTGTTTACAATGTCGGTGTTGATTGAAAATCCCGCCGCTTGTGAAATCAGATCTGTGATTCGTTTTCTGAATGCTAGGAAAGTGACACCAATTGGAATTTATCGACAAATTTGCGATGTTTACGGACAAAATGCGATGAGTGATATAATGGTTAGAAGATGGGCCCAAGAGTTCAATGAAGGACTAGTGAAGTGCACGATGAAGAACGAAGTGGGCATCCATCTTTGGTTACAGAAGAACTGGTTCACGCGATTGATGACAAGATCCAGGAAAACTGCAAGTTTACAATTAGTTCTCTCGCTATGGAATTTCTCCAAATCTCACAATCACTAGTTCATGAGATTATTACCGAAAAACTGAAATTTCGTAAACTTTGCTCACGTTGGGTGCCAAAGGTGGTTACTGAGCAACTCAAAACAAAACGAATGGGTAGTGCACTTCAGTTTTTGACCCTACAGGGATTTGGGTGGGGCGTTTTGACCACCCCCGCGTACAGCCCTGACCTCACTCCTAGCGACTTTCATCTGATTTTGCATCTCAAATCTTTCCCTTGTGTTCAACACTGCAAAAATGCTGAAGAGCTGAAAGAAAATGTTTCCAAACTGTTGAAGACACAGGCGGCAAACTTCTATGAAGAAGGTATACAAAAACTTGTGCCTCGCTATGACAAATGCCTGCAAAATTTCGGCAGTTATGTGGAAAAGTAGTTCAAGAGTTATAGAATTTTGTCCTGTAAATAATGTTTCTGTATCTGTACACAATTTAATTCTATTACCAAACAGAACTTACTCTCAGGACGTACCTCGTATTTAAGACATAATCCCATATCGCATGATGCGACTGGTAGCCCATTGCTTCTAAGTTGTTACTATATAAATTATTCGTACAGTAGCGGGAGATCGGCCCCTCCTTGACACTAAAATGCGTTCGTTATATTCCTGGGCCAGGGATCATGCCTTCGCACTGTCCACGTTATAAATCTCACACGTTACTTACGAGTGACAGTAACTTGTTGATACTATAGCAGTACTGACCTCGTAATAGTAGCTCTATATATATTGAGACTTTCCAGATATTCCTCGTCACAAGGTTGTAATTTATGAACTAGGTATAGTAACTGTGCACGTCTTAAGTTTTAAGTTTAGCACTCCTTTGATGAGAGTTTATCCGAAATAGCCACTTCCAGAGCCTTCGAATAGTGCACTGATTTTGTCAATTCTTTTCGTTGTTTGGAACATTTGGGTTTTTGCATCTTAGGTTTAGTGATGCCGTTGACTTAAACCTATTAAGAGATATATAAGAGTCTTTTTTAGACAAAAATCTCTCCACCCCCTTTGGAATTGCAGGGAAAACAACTGACATGGCAGCTTCCAGAAACATCATTCACATATTTAGGCGTAATGCTTGACATTAAATTAACCTGCAATTCTCACATATCTTACATTTACGCAATAGCCATTTCTAGAATAAATAAGCTGCATCTTTTGCTACAGAAGAAATCACAGCTTGGTCCGGAGTGCTCAATGTTGATTTACTAGTCTCTTATACGCGCTATAATTTCTTACTCTACTCCTATGTGCTGCCAGCAAAACGCACATTCATCGACTACAGGTTATAAAAAACAAAATTTCTCCGCAGTAATACAAAGGCTCCATGGTTCACTAGAAATGATCATCTCCATCGGGAACTTAGTATTCTTCCCTATACTTCAAATTGATATTGTGACTTTGTGAGTTCGTAGAATTAAAAGTCCAATTTGTCGAAGTTCTAAATGTTCTTTATTTGCGTAGAAACACACTGCGTAGCATTAGAATTACATCACATATCACAATTTACGACACCAAGGTCGATGACAATAACAAACAGATTACCTACTCACTGTTTTACATCACTCTTGTTACATGTCTTTACAACAACTCACATCTGCGTGTCACAATCTCTTATATATCTCATTCATAAATTCGAGAGACTTCTCGAGCAGAAAAAAACTATTTTCTCTCAATCGAGATTCCCGTAGTGGAGGGGATTCGTCCCTTTTAGCGGCCGTGGTACGGGTGCTGAAAACCCTTAGCACTCGTGGTACCGCTGTCGTTACTAGAGGAACCTTCGATCGAACATTCGAGCACCTCCCTCTGGGAACTGTTCGGATTGGGTTGGTCTCGAGGGGGCAGTGTGTTCCCACCACCCACGGGAAATTGGGTACCTCCAGCCAGGCTCCGGCCGCCCGGAGGGGGTAGAGGGTTGCCTCATAGGTCCTGGGTACTAGCCTGCAGAGCTAGTAGCTGGTGTGCTAGACCACCGGCGGCCCTACCAAGGTTATTTGGTATCCGGTTCATTTGGACCAGCGCGTAAGTTGCGTATCCACTTCTGTCCTGTCTGCTGTGTGCAGCGGGGGGCATTTTAAGAAATAGGTACTGTCCTACGGTAAAAAAACCGAGGTTACTCACTTGTTAATTTGTATATAGTACTTATGTACGAGGGCTGTTCAATAAAGAGTGATCACAATATTTTTTGACAACGTACCTTTACTCATCCTCATAATTTTGATGGTCCTGCTCAAAATAGTCTCCCCTGAATGCGATGCACTTGTCCCAGCGTTTCTGCCAGTCTTCAAAGACATGCTGGAAATCATTTTCTGAGAGATCCCTAAAATTGCCTTCGCACCACTGCTTCTGATGATGGATAATGCCTCCCACGAAGGCGTTTCTTTCAGATAGGGAATAGAAAAAAGTCACATGGTGCTACATCTGAATTGTAGGGAGGATGAGGGATACACTTCACGTTGATTTTTGTAAGATGTTCAGCAAAAACATTGGCAATATGCGGCCGCGCACTATCGTGGTGCAGGACATGTGGTCTTTTGCACCTGATATGGACTTGCAATGTTATCAGGACATCCCTGTAATATTGTCCAGTTACTGATGTGTTTGCAGGTACAACATGCTGATAAACCATTCCATGAATATCAAAGAACGAGATGACCATAACTTTCCCAACAGAAAAAAATTACTTTTGCTTTTTTGGGGGTTGGTGATGAAGGACATTTCTACACTGAGCTCTGCTGTTTGCTCTCAGGATTAAAATGATGTAGCCAAGTTCCATCTTCCGTGATTACGTTTAAAAGAAGCTCCGGATCTTCCTCTAACATCAACTTTAACTGCATGTTACCTCCATTGCAGCAGTAGGCGATACTGAACATGTCTGAACTTGCCTGGTTCTCACAGGCGGGAACCAGGAGTGCCAACAATGAAACTACTACAGCGTGTTTCTTTCACATTAGGCTAACAGAATATAATAAGTTTGAATTTTATTGCGAAGAATTATGACCGTAAAAAGTTATGATCATTCTTTATTGGACAGCCCTCGTAATTTATCAATGGCTTGCATAGCCATACTGCTGATCAGTAAAGTAATAAACCAAAAAAAAATTGTGTACACACATGCTTATAGCATCTGATTTTTACTTATGTATCGAGCATAAAATTTATTTGGTTCAAGTATGCATTTTTCGGTAGGTATTTCACCGAACGATAAAGAATAATATAATGAATTTCAAACATAACTCGGATTTCTTATATAAGTATTGGCTTTTGAGGTGCAGAGTGAAAAAACTCCAATCGTTACATCTCGAACTGAATTTAGGAACTGATCCAACATAACGACTGGTAAAGGTACTGCGTGTGTCACACAGCGCTAGTCATGTGCGGAAGAAAACCGAAATCACTACAGTGAAAACAAACTCTGCATATACGCGATCTTTGGTCCGACTATAAGTAAAACGCATATTCTTACTGATACTGAAGGTAAGCATTTACCAAGCTTACGTTTTGTTACAAGATGTATTAAGAAATGTTGGTCTTCTGCACCAGAAGACTAGGATTCTAGCACAATTGAAAAATTTATTGAACCCTCGACGAATTTCTGTGACCGAAGTATTGGAAAACGCACGCCGGATTTTGTTTTCATGAGAGAATTTGTTGCATAAACTTTCTTTCGTGCATTTCTTACAGATAAGAATCACAGGAATATAGAATAGACTAATCATTTATCTTGTCATTAAAAATACTCTTTCATATGAAGCAGCGACTGCCTTCGATATCCTTACACGACAAACCTCATCTCCTCTAATTTGTCATCGGTTAGAACTGTTGGCTGTCTAACAAGGACCGATTTTGTCAAATCTAACAACCAATGAATTCTTCATTTGTTTGTGATAGTGACGCTATAGAATTGATCTGCGAGTTCAAGGTGGAGTAAACACGCCTTTGATGTATTGTAGATACCATAATAACTGCTACAGCTTTATATTAAGTTATTATCATCATAGCCCATCTCAAACAGCATACAAAGCTGTGAAAATGAACCGATCCCAAGTATATTTGATGGCCAATGTGACCGATGGTCCAGGGTTTGCAAATGTCTACCATCAAATCAAAACCATAAGTTCAACTTCTCAGCTATTTTACATTGTGAAGATATATTTTTCACCAATAACAAAATTGTATTAGTAGTGTTTCTTCGTGTAACATGAGCCTAGATATAAAAATATTACTTGCAAACATCGCATGACTTTTTCTACTCACTGTTGTCCAAACTTATCTTACAAATTCATATTCTTTTATCTATTTTATATTAATATAAATATAAATTTATAGAAATGGTTTCTTCTCAGTGGATAGAGGAGAACACACTAGGCTTTAAGTGAGAGTCACATCTTTTAAGAGCTGATTGGTATGATGGCTTGAAGTTCTATTTTTTCCACGACCGATAGGGAAAAACAAGAAAAATTTGACAAATATATTGTAAAACTAAAACCAATAACATTGAAATCTCAGAAGTGGTTACCTCATAAAAATCTGTTTGACAAAAATTGCGTTCTATCAGAGGTTTACCATTTTAAAGTAAGATTTTGTATATCTCTTACGGTTTTCCAGCTAAACAAGAGCCATTCGTATTGAAGAGAACTTCAGATGTAGGGAATGCAAAATAGATATTTTATTTCTTATAAAAACAGTTGGAAAAATAATAATAATATAAAGTCATTTAAAAAAATAGATGTTTTTCAAAACTTTTCCATAAAGCATAGTTTGGATTAATATTTTATTGAAATACTTCGTGTCGCATTCTCGGGAAAGGTTAAACTTAAATTTAGAATTCGATATTTAAGTTACTTTTAGTTTTAGTTATGCTATTTAGAGACAGATAGACGGACGCATGCGCGCGGACCTTTTCGTAAAAAAGAATGTAGATATGTGGGGGAGTCAAGAAGCCTAAAACCATGTATTTCTGGTTGAGTGAATGAGTGATTTTTGTCATGACTTATAATACTTATTAAATTTTCTGCAAGTGCCCACATATAGTAAAATAAAATGATCTGCAACATATAACAGGTATCTGATATTTAATTGGCATATATGGTCCAGAACGTTTACAGATAGTACCGAGCTGAAAAATGAGTGAATGTATAAAATCTATTTTCAGGAAGCTAATTTCATTCATAAACATGTATTTATGTTCATCAAATAGTCAACATAAAACGTTAAATCTCTAGTGCTCTACATATTTTTCATACAGGTAGTAATATTATTTGGCTCGCTGGAATAAGCATTTTATCACATTAAGCTTTAAAATACAACGTATGGTAACACATAAAACCAAAGTGTTGCTTCCAGTACAGTAGCTTTCACAGCTTTGTAAGTCTGCGCTGTGAATTTTACCCTCCAAATGCGCGGAAGCTAGGCTACCACAGATTAAGCTATTGCACTCAATGTCCACTACGAGTCAGATGCGAGAGCTACTGATCACGTTACAAAATTAATTGGTGTTTCAAAACACATAATGAGTTAAAAGTTTTAACACAAACACAAGCAATTATGCTTTAGGTTTCTGGAGACATGTTATGCTCTGGAAAGATAACGAGAGACAGTACCACTAGGCAGTTCATAGTCAAGTCATAAAAGGATCTACTACCTATGTTAAATACATCGGCCAGCCTTAGTGTCCCAGCAGCTAGCACAAGAACCATGTTTTCTAAGAGGCTTAACACTGTTCATTTTTGAAACTCTCCAGGAGCATAAATGAAAGGAAACAGTCTCACTTAAGTATCAGTGGCGTACATCTAAACATTACGAATACTTGTTTCTGTCCTTATTGTTGTTCATAACAACATTCAGGTCACGAAATCTGTTTTCATGTTGGTAATTCGTCATAAAATAGCTCATTTGGCTTAATGATGACTGCACTGACCGTCTAATACACACAGATAATTGTTCTGTATCCTAATACTACTGTTCTCGTCTAAGGCTAATGCGTACTACTTTTATGAAAGAGATAAACTGGTCTAGCTCAATTCGCTTCATTTGTATGGTCTGCTGAATGACATGTGGTGCACTAGCCACAATCTTTCTCAGAAAACGCTGGAGTTGATGTCAAACACATTCCAGCGACATTCTAGGGACAGAACATGATACATACATTCTCTGCTAAACAGGATTAACAGTTCATTTGCTATGGTAGAATTCTTACCTAAAACAAAAGAAATAGGCTGTTACATTTCAATACATATATTTTAAAATTTTGTTATCACATGCATATGGCTTCCAATACTCACTCTTCTATAAATTAAACGTAAGTTGAACTCATAGTTTTAAAAAAATTCTTGCATTAAGTAGTTTGTTATAGACACGGGAGGAAAAAAAAAACCAGAGACCTGCACTTTAAACAACGACAAACTATTTGAAAATTTAAACGAATACTTAAAAATGGTCAATTTTTATGTATTTTCTGTATATCAAATCTTTGTTCCTCTTTTTACCGCCTAGATAGCGTAGATGGTAGCGTGACTGTCTCACATTCGAGAGGTACCGAGCTCGAGTCTCGGTCAGGGCGAGTTACCTGGATAAGGTTTCTTCCTGAGTTTTCCTTTAAGCTCTACGGACCCTGGACTCTATTTAGCAACATTTCACCCATTTCATTCACCGTCCGATGTGACTTAACGTTGGAGGACGTACATTTAAAAACAAAATCTTTGTTTTTTGTGGTTCATCAGGCTATTGACAGGTCATAGCACACCACAAGCTATCCCTAAGGAACTGATATATGAATCTTATTTAATGGTACAAATACTTAAATAATATTTTAATCAAATCTTTATTGATACATTTTGGGGAAGTAAAATATAACCATAAATACTTATTAATGTTAGTTTGGGCTGGAGGGGTTTTGTTCAAAGTCTAGTCATCCCAGGTGTACAGGCTGAACTTATATACCAAATTTGATATTTAACCAACTTCAATTTTTCATTAATATGCACAAGCACATACAAATGTTATTATAGTGTGAATTTTTAATTTATGAGACCTCAAAATGTATTTCTAGTGAAATTTCAGTATCCAGTATTTGGGTGGAATGCAATACCTGCAATAGTTACGATAAATAGGATAGTGATTACTACGGAGGGGATACGGCCCCGAAACCTGTGGTTTATTGTACCTCTGCCCCAAGTGGGTCATCCCCCGGAGGAAGGATGAGGCGAGAGGAGACAGAGAGTGGTCGACATAAGGAGTCCTGAGACCGCCGAGACACCCGCCGACACTTCTACCCTGAAGGAAACCACCAGATGAGAGATGACATGAAATGATAATAGAGATGAAATGAAGGGACGGGAAATTCGAGGTATGTAACCGAGCTAGTCTGACGACCCGGGAAAACACCTGAAAGAAGCCCATGATTCAGGTAAGTCAGTCACGGGAATCGAACTTGGACCTTCCAAATGCGGGCCACAGACGGAATCGCCTGAGCCATTCCCGTTGGTCTGAGGTGAGTAAGAAGCATGGAAAATAGAAGACAATTTAAACCAATCCCTTAGATTCCCAAAGCTAGAAATTCTGACTCACTAAGAGGTATCAACAGTAATATTAATAATAACACATGGCGCGACAGCCCTTAGAGGGCCCAGGCGTACCAACCCGACTGCCGGCCTCACGCCCACTTACGTACGGCAGAGGTGGACGATCATCCAACCGATAAGGGGAGAAGATGTGGTCAGCATCTCGGCATCCCCCAGCCGGAATGTTGGTTTCCGTGACCAGGGCCGCTTACCTAGCGTAAGCTCCTCATTTTCCTCACGATGCTGAGTGGGCACCGGTCCTATATCCGGGACCGAAAATCCCCACCATATGAGTGGGATCGATCCCGGGCCGCTTTCCGTGGCGAGAGACCAAGGCATGCTGCCTTAGCCCGCTACGCCACGGCTCAGGACATCAACAGTAATACTGGAGGGAAAAAGAGTGAGGGATAGGCAGAGGGAGGGTAATGGAGGGAGAATAGCAGGTGGGCGTGAACTATTTGTTCAGATAACGCATGTTGAACTAATCTGCAATATAATGTTTGAAATTTCGGTATTGTGTTATGGACAGCCTATATCGAGGAGTTTCCTGTCCTAAATTATTACAACCAGTCGTCGAACCTGGCTGTAAATAATGGATTGACTTCTGTGAACTTAAATTAGTCTATTGTGAACTTAATGACATCAAAAGCTTTCCAGTTCATTGGGGAAATTTATAACCTTTGATAGATTAATATACGAATGGCATAATTTGTCTTAGTTTTAGGGGGAAAATTTGATCAAACCGGTTTCTTGGCAGAAAAAAGGGGTCCTCCTAGAAATGCATGCAAATGTTGTGAAAGTTTCCAAGAAGCCCAGGAAATAACCTAAAGCCTAAAAATGCATGGATGAAACATATTAAGAAAACGAGATACATATAACAAATCTAACTTGCAAGAATCACAGGATATCTATAGCTATTACAAATCTCTGTGTACACTTCTAGACAGTTCCTAAAATATTGACCACACTTGCAAAAGTGATCTCCAGTTGAATATTGCATTCTATTACTTTTGGGGAGAGAGCCTTTGGTCATCGAGGACTATTTAGCCATTCACGTGTGGCTTTGGGAAAATATAATACACAATTGGGAGATTACATTTCACTATTTACATATCAGAGAAAATGTGGAAGTGTCCTCCACCAGCATCTATACATGTTTGCACTTGTCTCACCATATTCTCTGAAGTTTTACAGAGATGATATCGAATTGAGAGAAGGTTATTTCCAGCAAGATGGAGCAACGTACCATACATCTAATGTCACCAAGGAACATGTAACCAGTTTCTTCGATACTCGAATAATCTAAAAAGGTCTTTGTCCCCCAGATCCCCAAACTAACCTCACCGGATTTTCTCTCTAAAAATAGAGTGTACAAGAATAGGCCATCAACTATTGATGTTCTCAAGGAATTCATTCGAATCGAAATAAGTAACACTGGCGAGGATACTTTCCGTAAAACTTCAGAGAATATGCTGAGACGAGTGCAAACAAGTATAGATGCTGGTGGAGGACACTTTCAACATTTTCTCTGAGATAGTGTAATATAATCTCACAAGTGTGTATTTATAGTCTCCCAAAGTTGCACGTGTGTCCTATTATTGGCTAAAATGTTATGAGTTCGAATTTAGGTCAGGGTAAGTTATCTGATGTTTTCTCCGCCGGTTTTCCTTATCCTGAAATACAAATGTCCGGTAACTCTAAGCTTTATTTTATGCACCGTACGGGCATGACGACTCCACTTGCACTGCGCCACCGAGGTGCCGTTACTGTGGTGCCTCCTCACTCACATCAGAATACATGGAGCACAATCTACGCCGTCGCCGCCAATGCTGCGCTACTTGCAGGGTTTTCGGCCACTACACCGGACAGGCGCAGTGCCCTCTCTACCCTCGCCCACTGAAACCGGCACGTAGGACCTCAACCACCAGTGCCGAACACATCACCACTTCGCCCGATGTGCTACACATTCTCCAAGAGCTACGCGAGGAAATCCAGCACACCAACCGTCGCCTACAACGCATAGAGGACCGCTTCGCGGACACCGCCTCACCAAGGACCCCTTCTGATTAGATTCAAGACCTCCATCTGGAAGTTCTGAACATCTACACACACATAAGCAACCTGGAAGATGCAGCCACCGCCGTCAGCTCCAACCACGCCGCCCTCTCTGAAGCATTACAGCATCTGACCAGAAGACTGGACGCCATTACTGCACACGACAAACTACTCACCGACATTTGCACTGACGTGGAAAGGATCTCATCCACCGCAGCCGCCAACAAGGACACCCTCATCTTACTTCAGAGGAAGGCTCAACACTTAATGACACAAGTCGCCGACATCAAGACCTTCGAACCATCTGAACTCACAGACTTGCGTAAACTGACCAAAGAACTTCACAAACACATCACCACCAAGGACTCACATAGCATACAAGACAAGATAGATGAGACCCTGGACGAACAAATCCAACTTCACCGGTGAATTTCCGATCTCCATTCCGTCACTTCTGTACCGCCGTCAGCACACTCAACAAGATTTAACCTGCACTACAAGAAACAATCTGGCTCCACTTTCACCTTTACTCATGAGTCCAGCTTGACCACCTATCCCCTGACTTATGCCCTCCACTGCCATCCCCTAAAGAGACCTGTCTCTTCAAGTTGCACTTAATTCCCACGCGCCTCGATCAGGGTCTTAGTCATGATCGACGCCTGGCCAGCATTCTGTACCCGCCCGCCGCTATCAGCAGCCGGCACTGCAACTTTACCTCTAATAATGGGAGTGCTCTAGTGGAATCCCGACAGGCTGTTATAAAGCCGCAACCACTTACCTTTCTATCTTCAGCATTGTTAAATAGATAAATTGTTTCCCCCCTCCCCCCAAAAATCTAAGCTTTATGGACCCTGTGATTATTTGAGCACAATTTCAACCACCATCCGATATGACATAAGGTAAATTTTAAAAAAAAAGTACATCACACGCACTCACGCACATTTACTGTGCCTCACTTCCAGATTGTCAGAAGGATAGTGTAAAAACCTGGTTAATAAAAAAAAAAAAAAACATTCTGCAGCCGTATATCGAATCCGTAACATCCAGACTTAGAAGTTACGATGCTAAGCATCAACTAATGAAGGCAGTTACCAGCTCTTTAAACTAATTGCCAGGGACAGTATGGTGAATTCTAACACGTACAATAAAAACCGGAGTAACAATTCCAGGTTTGTTGGAATTCTTTAAGATGAGTCCATGGCTATTTAGAATTACCCATACGTATCTTTCGATACTTTGGCCTGCACACGACAAGTGTGAAAGAACAATTAATTTCCATTAAGTGTGCCTAATAGTGGTCCGAACTATAAAGTCCGGGCCTTAAAGTACTTACGGTACAGCAAGTCGCCATTAAGGTACTTGTGTCATATGATAATGAGAACTCCTAGTCATTTACCGGGAAAAACTCGAATCGTTGGAGAATTTAATGTCATACTCGAATGTTGGTCATGGTAGCCCAATGGTTAAAAGCAACCGAACGGAGACCGGAATATCCGTGACTCAAATTCCGGCTATGACATTGAATTTTTGAGTCTGACTCTATATTTCCAGAAACGTTTTACTTACACGTACACAGTAGGTAGGAGTGTTACATAGGACCCAAAATTTGGAAACAGGAATTTCAGTGACAATACAGATTTTGAGTTCTCTTGAAAGAACAAAATACGGCAAGGACCCTGTGTCTGTGTGGCTGCCTGTGCGTCTGTGAAGATCATAACTCCAAAAAGGATACATCAAATACCAAATTTGGTATTAAGTTCAGTATGACCCATGGATGTGACACAAATATTTTAAATAAAATACCCCTATTCTGAGGAATAGTTTACACTGATCATTTTCCGAAAATTTTCCATCAAAATATCATATGTTTAGTATATTTTTATAAAATATGTAACCAATATATAGAATTTTGTGGCAATATGCTCTTAAGTCCTCAATTTTAGATAAATTTTGCATGATTGGAGAATCGTAAGACATAAACGAAAATCTTACTTCAGAATAAATGTAGATCTCGATGGTACTATCAACCAATTATTGGAAGGCACCACCAACTGACAGCTGAGTGGGGGACAGGAGGCATTTATCCCACGCCTACCCATTTATCTCGTGTCACTAACTGAAGGAATGGTTAGGAAAGTGTCACAGGTCGCTGGCCGCCTCTTTGTCCTCCCGCTGGGGTCTGAAACAGTCGGGATATTTCATCTAACCCGGAACCTTCTAGATAGGTCAGTTGGTCTTATATAAGCGACGCGCCGGGCTGGAGGAGAGTTCAGTTATTGGCGAGCAGCCCTGAGGAGCGCCGTGCTAGCGAACGGACTGGAAGACTGTGTACGTGTATCAGAGAAGTTGTACGTAATTGTGAGTGTGGAGTGGACATGTGACAGAGATACTGGTGAATTGTAATTGTGTGCGCTACCTAATTTTATGTAATCGGCAAGTGTTCCAACTGTAATTCAGTGGAAATAAAGAACATTTTGAGGTTGTGTAATTGGACTTTTAACTTCACGAACCCACAAAGTCACAGTATATAGAATTAAGGGCAAATACACATGTATCTTATGGAGTGAATATTTTCTGAGGTATTTATCATTTATTATAGTTTTCAAAGAAACTCTTCTCGCATGAAAGGTTTTGATTCTTTTTTATCCCTTGGTCATGAAAAAGGAACGGATTTTAAAGGAATCACGTGGCAACCAGGTTTAAAATATTCATCTATCTGTCAAGGACTATCGTATTCCTCTTCTCTTCGCATTACGAGAAAACTAGCAATAAGAAAGTTTCTGCAAAAGTTTATCTCGATTAAAACTTTGTTTAAACACCAAATGTATGTATTTTGGAGTAAACCACTTCCAAGGTATTCCTTGTCACTTGTTTCAATTTTTAAGTACTTATGTTTCTCCAAATGGGAAGTCGTATTCGGTGTTTTATGTGCTGGACGTGAAAAGAGAACGAAATTTCGAAGCCATCCCATTGCGAACAACAATTTGATTTCAGAATCGCTTAAGCATGCTGTATTTTATTTCCCTATACCTAAAAGGTATTATATCCTTTTCAAAGCAAGCAATGTTAAGGAACTTTACGCCGGAAGAAAAAAAATCCATCGCCCTCCGCCGGGTTTGAACTCGCGACTTTGGGAACCAGAGGCTAGTATATTATTACTCCTGCACCACAGAGGACAAGAAAATATCTTCCACCCAAAAAAACTGCTGTTGAGCTTTCAACAGAAATATACATTTTGATGCCTCCATGATCCCCCCGAAAAAGTATTTTTGAGAAATTGTGTGAGCGAAAAGCGCAACACTTAATCGAACACTACCTGTCATCATTTTGCAATAATGTGCACTAAATTTACAAAATAATTTGCCACCTGGAACTAATCTGAACATTTGTATTCAATATTTATTAAAATACCATAAGTTTAGGACATTGTCCTGAGAAAATAAATGTTTTGAATTTCTGAGAATAGCCTATGAAGTACCCTTTAATTCCGAATGACCTTTGCATAAATGTAAACAGTAACAGACAGGCAGGTAAGATCTGTTTACTAATGTAAACATGTACATCTTGTTAAAGTACACTATTTATGCTATACATATTTTTCTGGAGTTCCACTCCCAAGATATTCCCTGTTATTCATTTGCATTTTGAAATACGTCTCTAAAATGGAAGGTTTACTCGTTTTCCCCTTATTTAATGTGCATGTAAAGCAGCCATTGTGGACGGAAAGGGACTTCTAACGTGGTTCTTTTTACCGGTGTCCCACTAGGAGGGAGGGATGAGGTTGGAGGAGACAGAACAGCCTTTCCACGAGGCCTGACATAGCTGATTGAATCTCTTCGGTCGCGTCTATTTCAGCTGGCAGTTATTCTCGCTAGAGTCCGACGGGGCTTGAAGCCAAGACCAACCATAGTAAATTCACAGAGGACTAACCAGTCGACATAATCAACTTGAAATAATCAAGCCAAAGTTAATTAAAATGTAAAATAAAGGGACACAAGAACCCGAGGAAATTCTAAAAAATAAATGGAAATAGGGGGATTTTGGCCGCCGAAATCGAAAGCATGACTTTACGAATGCGGAACTAGGTGCTTCTGCATGAGCCAACCCTCTCATATTATGTAAACAACTTACATATTGGAGTCCATTCAACAGTTGATTCAAGATTTCACCAAAAACTATCGTCTTTAGGTCCCTTGAATTTAAGAGCATTGTTATAAAGAGGAGCGCATGTTTGTGTGATTCTATCCTTTTCCTGAAAAAAATTGTTGAAAATGTTTCTTTTCCTAAAAATGAAACGTACATGCTTGAATTTTATAGGGATACCTTCTCAAGTGCTGTTCATTCTGCATGAATTCTTCTAAATCGTAAGAAGTAGACAAAATCGTATAAAACAAAACTTATGCGAAATATACATTATTAGTCATGGAGATACTTCCTTAGATATTCCTATTTGTTGGTAACATTTTCAAATAATTATATTTTTCTAAAAACAAAGAAGTCGTTCTTTTTTATGTCCAGATTAAGCAAAGAGAATGGTTTATGACTTAACTGCATCACTTATCGTCACACCTCACTTATTCACTTATCTGTTTGGTAAATTGTCTAAATACTCCGAGACACATTGCGCGACGCCTTCCGTTACGACATCATCTGGTGTAGTTGAGGATGTGACCAAAGACGTCACGAAATCGGTCCCGAGGGATTTAGACAATTTACCAAACAGAAAAGTGTATAAGTGAAATGAGTTGTTAAGCGATGTAGATTCATATCACTTGGATTGCTTCACTGTAGTTGTTTTTACAAATTAAATAGAATTAAATTTAAAAACCATCATATAGCAACCGGCCCTTAAGTCTACTGCACTACCCCATTTCCATTGTACCTATCAAAATATGTAATAAAGCCATCTCTACAAACCAGATCAAAGCCAGCGAGCTCCTTCTTCCTTCTTCCCCTCCCTTCTCTCCTTTCCTTCTGAATTTTTTGTATAATGAACTTAAGTAACTATCAAATCAATTAGTGAGGCTTTGCCTAGCAAATTCTGCTTTGAGGAAAGGGTCTCCTTACCTACGCTGCATTACTCGCCATATAATTTTAAAAAGAATTTGTTTTAAATCAAACAAGAAGGTATGAACGCGCAAAAGGAGCATTAAGATATTTGGTACCATGTTAAGAAATGAAAACTAGCATGACAAACTTTCAAAAATATCTGTTTGGTGATACATCAGAAAGATCTAAACCTACAACATGAAATAACTCGAAAATATTCAACGTTATTTTAACTCTTTGAGGCCAATTGTGTATTTTAATGGTCTCTACATTTTAGAACAAACATTGAACTTTTCTTCTCGTTCCACTCTCTTTGGGGTACGTTGAATACGCGTTGTTCTTTTCTTAGTTCCCAGTGTTTCTTAATTCTGATTTTTTCCCTTTGCTCTACCGAAATAATGGGTTGGGATTTTAATTTATATTTGTCTTCGAACCTTATATTTTCGGAAAGGTGATATAATAGAGAAAATGAATTAATTTAACTGTATAACAGGCACAATAGAAAGAACATTAAAAAAATAAAACAATAAAGGACTCTATAATAAAACTATACAAGACAATGGCAATACCAACTCTGATCTATGGATC
This sequence comes from Mantis religiosa, assembly GCA_030765055.1. Lineage (NCBI taxonomy): Eukaryota > Metazoa > Arthropoda > Insecta > Mantodea > Mantidae > Mantis > Mantis religiosa. Next base: position 292,803,787 of record CM060950.1, on the reverse strand, counting down.
AGAAACATGGACACTAACAAAAAGGAATAGTACAAGAATACAGTCATCATAAAGGAAATTCATAAGAGCAATAGCTGGATATACCAAAATTGATAAAAAACGTAGTCAGGATATTAGTACAGAATTAAAAGTAGAAGAAATAAACTATACCATTGAAAGAAATTGAACATGTTCTTTACATTGATTTCTGTGGATGAATAATAATAGAATACCAAAAATAGCCTTAAACTATAAACCTATAGGAAGAAGAAACCAGGGAAGACCCAAGAAAAGATGGGCAGACCAATTTGGAGCCGGGATGGGTTAAACAATCCAAAGCCGTGAGGTAGAAGAAGAAGAAGAAGAAGAAGAAGAAGAAGAAGAAGAATAAGAAGAAGAAGAAGAAGAAGAAGAAGAAGCAGAAGACGAAGAAGCAGAAGAAGAAGAAGAAGAAGAAGAAGAAGAAGAAGAAGAAGAAGAAGAAGAAGAAGAAGAAGAAGAAGAAGAAGAAGAAGAAGAAGAAGAAGAAGAAGAAGAAGAAGAAGAAGAAGAAGAAGAAGAAGAAGAAGAAGAAGAAGAAGAGGAAGAGGAGGAAGAGGAGGAAGAGGAGGAAGAGGAGGAGGAGGAGGAGGAGGAGGAGGAGGAGGAGGAGGAGGAGGAGGAGGAGGAGGAGGAGGAGGAGGAGGAGGAGGAGGAGGAGGAGGAGGAGGAGGAGGAGGAGGAGGAGGAGGAGGAGGAGGAGGAGGAGGAGGAGGAGGAGGAGGAGGAGGAGGAGGAGGAGGAGGAGGAGGAGGAGGAGGAGGAGGAGGAGGAGGAGGAGGAGGAGGAGGAGGAGGAGGAGGAGGAGGAGGAGGAGGAGGAGGAGGAGGAGGAGGAGGAGGAGGAGGAGGAGGAGGAGGAGGAGGAGGAGGAGGAGGAGGAGGAGGAGGAGGAGGAGGAGGAGGAATATTTTCGTTTTTAGTTATTACTTTCACTGTCGTCAACTGATGAATCTTATGTGATTTTTAATTCTGCTAAGTCTTTTTCTGTTTCTTGAAACCAGTTAGGTTTTGTTTTGCGGTTATGGAAGAAATCAAAGATTTGTCTAGTTAATCTGCTAGAGTTTATTCTGAGAAGATGGCCAAGAACGTTTTCCTCCTTTTTCGCAAGGTATCTGAGAACTTTTTAATTTTTTGTAGGCAGTTTCATTATTGATGTATACCTATTATCTTAGTATCTTGAAATTTTGGTCCCATGATCTTTTTTAATATTTCCCGTTCTTTTAGATCCAGCATCTCTATCTGACCCTTGAAATTCACGTTCAGTGCTTCTGATGCGTACTCTGCTTCTGGCTTAATCACTTTTTCATGGTATTTAATTATTTTGGTTCCCCATGATAGAGATTTATTGATATAAGTATCTTTTCTTAGCTTGGCTCTCACCAAGGCGGCCCGGGTTCGATCCTAGGCGACCGCAAAGTGAGATTTGTGGTGGACAACACGGCGCTGGGGCGGGTTTTCTCCTGGACCTCCGGTTTCCCCCGCCATCTCATTCCAACGGTGCTCCATCTTCATCTCATGTATCACCAGTGTTACCGCCGGCGGTGCCGTATGTAATAAAAGCGGGCGTTAAACACTACACACTATATTTTCTTAGTTGAAAAGCTGGTTCAAGTTAATTTTTTTCTGGATTCCATTGCTTTATTTTCCTTAGTGTTCCAGTTAATGCATTCACCAAGATATTTGAACTCTTTTACTATTGCAATCATTTGTTCGCAGAATTTGATGTATTTACGTGGATGCTCGCAGTTTATCATGATTTTAGTTTTTTCGAAAGAGATGTAAAGACCTATTTACCTGCTTGTTTCTCTAGTTCAATGATTTTTTTTTCTTAACTTCTGCCATTGTTTCAGCAAAAATGCCATATCATCCGCAAAACCAATACAATTTACTTTAACATCATTGAACTGTTGTTTGAAGTTTATTAAAATTAATTTACGTCCTCCAATATTAAGTCATATCGGACGATTAATGAAATGGCGGAAATTATGCTCAAATGAGCCGAGGGTTCATAGAGCTGATACCGAAATTAAAGGATTGAAATAGGTAAAGAATCATGATGGATTTCAAAGGAATGTTGGTTCTTTGTTATAACGCGTGCAGGTGCAGTTGAGTCGAATAGCAGTTGGGGTGAACAGTTGTTTTAACAAAAGAAACGTATAAAATAGTGTCCTTAGCAGAGTTCTAAAGGGTAGCACATGACTTTGTTTGAATAGGGTATTTTTCGGACCCTTCATAATGGTATCACAAAATAGTCACAAAGGGAAGATTTTGGTTGAATAAAGGGCTTCGAGAAAGTGAAAGTCACACACACCCATGCGTAGCTGTGGACATTCAGATAGTGGCTTGAAGCCGATTAGAGAAGTCCTCTTCTTCTGTCTTGGTCGAAGGCAGACCAGAAGCGATGAGAGAATATATTTGTCGGTTCATATAGAGGTGAAGAACGAATTAAGTTCTATCGAGTAATAAGCATTTCACATACAGTAACTCTAAACACTGAGTTTAATGTAATGATCAAATGAAGCAGTCATTAAACCAGTTTGAAACGGGCATTCCAGAGGCACTAAAACCATCTTGCTCATACATACTCACGCATACACTGAGAGAAACCTCATTGCTCAACCCGGCGCCACCCACCTTGCTGCTTCCGAGGTTACAAGGGAACTGACACTATGCTCCTATCTGTGTTAGCTAGAGAGTTTGATGTCATCATCTCAGCTCTATATGCGACTTGTGTTCCACGTATCTGCTGCGGGAGTGAAACAAAATGCCCAAAACTGAAGCCTGAAATGTACGGCATGCCACCACTTGCAAGTAACTACTGGACATCCCACGTGAGCTCTGTGCTGGCGCTCCTTATGTATGCCATGTGCGGACACTGTCCGTTAGTGGTAAACAATTCCTGCCGTACAATGTTGTGCCACGAACCCGATCGCCATTACGCGGCTTGCGCACACAAAGGAACTGATAGTGTTTCACGGAGATAAAGAGCTTGCATAAGCAGATAAACATAAAAAGATTAAAAGACTTACCTACACAGATCTAGTTACTCTCTAGAACATTCGTATTTTATCCGGTGACAAGTTAGAGAACATTCTATAACAGTCTGGAATTTATGAATGGGTGTATAAAAGAAGTTATGACTAGTGATCGGGTCAGTAGTAAACAGTCTGTAGTAATGAGATGTTTTCTTATCACGCATTTCGAACGGTTACCATGGATTTATCTTTGGTAATACACAACGCACTGATTACTCCACGTGGAGTGAACATATATCTGTCATTTGTGATTCCTGCGAATTTCATTGGTTGAAGTGATGCGTTCATTGGTGCTTAGCACACGACCGGGAGGCCCATCAGTGCCCCTCTCACTCTTACAAGAATAATCAGTGCGTTATCTGAGAGGTTTCTATAAACAAAGATAAATCCATGGAAAGCGTTTCAGCAGCGCTATAGTAACCGTTCCAACAGCGCGATAATAACAGGAGTGTTGTAAACAGATGTAATCAGAAAGCTGTTGTTGTGATCATCGACATTGTTAGATTGTGTATATTACGTAATTCTGTTACGTAATGATAGAACAGTGTATCTCTACGAAAATGAAGAACATCTGGAATTTCTGCAAATTGGACTTTTAATTCTACGACCAACAAAGTCACATGATGTCTATATGTTCCTATGTACTGTCACCCAATTATCGGAAGGCACGACCAAATGGTAGCTGGGTGGGAGACAGCATTTAGACCACGCCTACCCATATGTCCGTGTGGCCCTCGCTGAGGGGTAGGGGGAAAACTACCGCAAGTCAATGGCCGTCCCTTTCCCCTCCCCCTGACTTCTGGAACAACCCTGATATTTCATCTAACGCGGAAGCTTCTGCATTGGCCAGTTGGTGCCTATATAAGCGACGCGTCGGGCTGGAGGGGAGTTAGTTCTTGGCGAGCAGCCGTGAAGAGCGAAGTGCTAGTGAACGGACTGTAAGATTGCGTACGTGTATCAGAGGAGTTCTAGAGAGGGTTGTACGGCAAGGTGCCAAATAGCGAGTGTTACGTAATTGTAAGTGTTGTGCAATTGGGAGTGTTGCGTAATTGTGTGATACTCTATCCTGCTGTGATTTGTGAGATTACCAACTGTAATTCGGTGGGAATAAAGGACATTGTGCAACTGGACTTTTAATTTCACGAACCCACAAAGTCACAGTATTCTGCAATCATTTTCGGGTACTTCCAACTATACGCTACATACAGACCCCAAATAGAACAGGGATGATTCCATCAAACTCTCAAACGAATACAGTTTGGCATGGTGATGGTTACCTTGTTACAGTTACCCGACATTCGTCTTTCAGGATGAGGGAAACCCCGGAAAAACCTTATCGAAATAACTCACCCTGACCGAGATTCGAACTCGAGACCTCTTGAACGTGAGGTAGACATGCTACCATCTACGCTACCGAGACGGGCATTATTCTTTGTGGTAAAGGATTATTCATTACTGTTACGAGCAATAACATCTCCCTGGTAGCTCACTAATTAAATCAGTTACATCTTCAAAATAACTATTTATTACAACAAATAACTGCATTACAAAACAGCTGCTTCTATACACCGTCCATGATGCCTCGCAAGCCACTAACGGCAGGGTGTGCCAACATACACAAGAAAGTTACAAAAAATATCGATACTGCTCATCAGAGCTGCCACCACTGTTACTGGTGGCCTCAACATGCCGCCCACCTAATTTGTCATACAAATTACTAAGTAAACAATATACACCAGTATTTTCACAGTTGTTCAGGGTAGAATTCAATCTTGCTAATTGGTCTTTTGTAGGACCCTGTTCTGGTCCTCACTGTCACTACACGTACTCGTCCATCCGCTCCAGGATGGGTAGTCTCGATTACACCAGTTGGCCAAATAAGAGGAGGGACACCGTTCTCCTTCAGAAGAACCAGCTGTCCAACCTGTAAATTAGACTGATCACGGAGCCACTTGGAGCGCTGTTGGAGTTGACTGAGGTAATCTGTGGACCTTCGCCTCCATATCTGCTCACTACATAGCTGAACCAGTTGCCATCGGGATAGCCTTGAAGATGGTCCTGAAATACAGACTGGTTCGGGAAAGGATATTAATGGTTCACCCACTAGAAAGCGTCCAGGAGTAAGAAACGCATATTTATCTGGAGTGTTAGGTATTGGTGTGATTGGCCTTGAATTTAGGCATGCCTCTATCTGAGTTAACAGAGTTGTCATCTCTTCAAATGTTAACACGGTGTTTCCTACGACTTTCTTGAGATGGCCCTTTATTGACTTTATTACAGCTTCCCATAATCCTCCAAAATTTGGAGCATGTGGAGGGATGAAGTGCCATTTCAAGCCTTCCATTGACATGAATTCTGAGATCGCTGATAAATAATCCTTGCTGCGCAAAAACCGTTCCCTCTCATCTAACTTTCTCTTTGCTCCAGTGAAACATGTTCCGTTATCACTATACATATGGCTGCATCGTCCACGCCTTGACATAAACCTCCTTAATGCAGCAATGAATGCTTCTGTGGTAAGATCACTCACAAGCTCAATATGCACAGCCTTTACGGTCATACATACAAACAGTGCTATGTAGCACTTCTTTTGTGCCCTACTTTTTGGATGCCCATGCTTAATTTGGAGTGACCCTGCATAGTCTACTCCATTATGTGAAAATGTCTTGCTTGGCGTGACTCTGGCTGCAGGCAGTTGCCCCATGAGTTGGCTGGCGGCAGCTGCCTTAGTTTTGAAGCATGTAACACACTTGCTGATTATATTTCTGATTACAGATTTTCCATTTGCAATCCATATGCGTTGTCTGAGCGAAGCTAATACCAGTTGCGTTCCTGCATGCAACAGCCGAACGTGTTCATTGCAAATTATCAATTTGGTCACAAGATGCCTTGGTGGCATGATTAGCGGATGCTTGTGTTCAAATGGTGCATCTGCATTCTCAAGCCTGCCGCCCACCCTCAGCAAATTATCTCCATCCAGATAGGGGTGCAAAGTTAGAAATTTGCTATGAGAAGATAAGGGCTCAGATTGTTGCAAACCTAATATTTCTGGACCAAATGAGCAACGTTGAATTATGCGAACAATGACCTTGAAGGATCTATTCAACTCATCAGATGTCAATGGCCCTAATTGTCTTGAGGTTTTATGTCTGGTATTGCTCGCAAACCGGCAAATGTAGGAAATTACGTGTTGGAGTTTGTTCCAATTTGAAAACCGACTGAAGATGGCATCTGTTTCTTCGGTGGTTGAGGTAAAACGATGCTTGACAATTTTTTTCTCTGGAATTTCAGCTTCCTTTCTAGTTACTTTTAAGGATTGTGGCCAACCCAAAGAATCCATGGACAACCAGGTTGGCCCCGCCCACCATAGCGTACTTTCTTTCAAGTAATGTGGATCGGTTCCTCTAGAGAGCATATCTGCAGGGTTATCTTCGGAGAGCACGTGCTTCCAAGCACCCTGTGATGTTAGTTGTTGTATCTCTGCAACTCGATTGGCCACGTATGTCTTCCATGATGCAGGATTCCCGTTGATCCATGCTAGCACAATAGTCGAGTCTGTCCAACAGTACTGCTCTTGAACATTAAGGTTTAGAGCCCTGTGTACCTTTACCATCAGCTTACTTAACAGAAGAGCGCCACTTAATTCTAATCGAGGTAAAGTCACCTGTTTTAACGGAGCTACTCTGGATTTTGATGAAAGAAGACAAACTGTAATGTTCCCGGTGCTGGTGGTACATCTTAAATACACACAGGTACCATAAGACTTTTGTGATGCGTCACAAAATCCATGTAATTGTATTTGAATAGTCAAGTCTGGAATGACTCTTCGGGGTACGTTTATGGAGTTTAACTCAGGAAGCTATTCGCATAGTAGCTTCCATTGGACCGTTAGATTCAGCGGCAAAGGTTGGTCCCAATCTAAGCGGTGCTGCCAAATGATCTGAATGAAGTACTTGCATCGAAAAATAATAGGTCCTAACAGTCCCATCGGATCATATATCGCTGCTACAGTAGATAAAACGTCCTCTTGTTCCATTTAGGTTGTTCCAGCCTCCTTAGATCTACACCATATTGAAATATGTCATTATTAGGATGCCAATTCAAACCTAGTATCTTAACAGAATTATCGTCAAGTGGAAGCCAGTGTGGTTCCTGACCTGCCAACTGAGCTTCGGGAACGTTCTTCAGAAGGTCAGAGTTATTTGAACGCAATTTCTGTATAGGAAATCATCCACTGCTCAACAATAAAGTTAAATCTTCGTATAGGCAAATTGCTTCTTCAATAGTGCTGGCGCCTGTCAATTCATGAACGTAAAAGTCTTGTCTTATCACTTCAGCTGCTTTCGGATGTGTCTTCTCATAATCAAGTCCTATTTGAGTAAGTATGGTGCAGCGGCAGTACCGTAAGTCACGGTAGTTAGACGGTAAATTTCCAATGGTTGGTTGGGGTTTCTGCGCCAAACTGTCCTTTGGAGATTTCGATCATCTTCATGAACTTGAATCTGCCTGTACATATTCTCGATGTCAGCTGTAAGTGCATACCTATGATTGCGAAATCACAGTAAAATTGAAAACAGGTTATCTTGAATTGTTGGGCCTACCATCATTACCTCATTTAATGATACTGAAGATGTAGTTTTAGCTGATACATTGAAAACTACCCTTACTATTGTCGTAACACTTGTCTCCTTAACTACAGTATGGTGTGGCATGTAATAACAGCATTGACTGTCATTTGTGGAACACACCCTTTCCATATGGCCAAGCTGAAGGTACTCATCCATGAACTTTACATATTCTCTTTTCAGGTCCCTTTGCTTCTCTAACCTTCTCTCGATGTACCCAAAATTTTTCTTGAATATTTCAAATGAGTCTCCAAGATCCTCTTTGCGTCCATGCAAGGGCAACCTTAACTTGAACCTGCCAGATTCATTTCGCGTAAAATGTTCTCGAAAATGTTCTTCACACAAGGTTTCTTCCTTCGAGTACTGCCTATCTGTCAACTCTTCTTGTTCCCAAAATCGTTCCACTTGAGAATGTAGTTGGTCTGTACCAGTCAAAAGTGAAGTTACCATGTTCTTGGGTACTTGCACTGATTTCTGGGGTATGTGTCCAGAAAGAATCCAGCCCAGCTGTGTGTTCTGCACGGTAGGATGTCCATCTCTAGACAGCTGTTCTGGTTTCAGGATCTCAAAAAACACAGTAGCACCTAGTAACACATCAATTTCACTGGGCTCGTAAAACTTTGGATCAGCGAGAGGAAGATCGGTAGGAAGCTGCCAGTCATTATACTGCACTTTAAATGAAGGCACCAGACCTGTGATGCTATCCAGTACAGAACCCAGTACGTGTCTGTTGTAATCACTGACTCTAGATGATAAATGCAACTGGCAAAGTGAGATGATTCTGATGCCCTTACATTGCTAATTGCATTGATTGAAACAGAATGCTTGTTCAACTGAAGACCCACTCTGTCTACTAAATTGCGGGATATGAAGTTCATCTGTGATGCACTGTCTAGTAGTGCTCGACATTGATGGACATTACCTTTGCTGTCCCTAATGTAAACAACAGGTGTAGCTAGCAGTTCTTCAGCATGCGTGCAGCTCCGTTTTACAGAACAATATGAATGGCGTTGTGGCCCATTAGTTGAGGATGACGCAGTACTATTAGTATTGGAGTCATGCAACAATGTGTGATGAGACTTATATCATTCTATGCAGTAACCAGATCTACAGTCATTAACTCTGTGGTCATCTCTCAAACAACTATAATACAATCTACATTCTTTCACTAATCGCATGCGTTCACTTACACTTAAGTTTTTAAACCTAGCACATTTATGCAGTAAATGGGAAGACTTGCATAATGGACATGACAAAGTAGTAACAAAGGGGCTTGTGTTCCCTTTGTATTCAGACTTCGTTTTGCATCATCAAGGCTTGTTGTCACCATTTTGTTGGAAACCACGATTTCTAGAGTTTGACAATTATGCTCCAAAACTGGATTAAGTCTTTAACCTTGGGTTGAACATCACCTGCAGTGTGGGTTTCCCACTGCTTTCTCAAGTTGATGCTAATGCGTTCTAAAAGCAAATGACTGAGTAACATGTCCTGCAATGGCGTTTCTAACTTGAGTGCTTCTACTGTATTTAAGTTACTGCACAGCTGATTTATTAGCAGCCTCAGTTCCTTAGGGGAGTCGTGTTTAGCACTTGGTATTTTAAGCAACTCCTTAATGTGAATATCCGAAATTAACCTGGGGTTGTGATATCTGCTGCGTATGAGCTCCCAAGCGACCTTGACATTGTCCTGAGTAACAGGCAGGTTTTCTATCAATTTGTGAGGTTCGCCAGATAAGCATGACAGAAAGTAATAATAACGCTGAATATCTGTGAGGCTGGAATTATTAATGAAAAGAGCGTCAAAAGTATCAAGAAAATGCATAAAATCTGATAAAGCTCCATTGAATTTTGGCAATGAAATGGATGGAAGCTACAATACACTGTTATTTGTATTGTCGTTGCTCATAGATGGCAGTGATGACTGAACTCCTGTATTTAGCACCGTCTAAATTTTAGACTCGGTTTCGAAGCACAACTCTTCAAATGTTTCCCTATCTGCATCGTTAGATTCATCGTTGGGATCTGCTACTTCTAAATGGGTCTGTATTTGGTTATACTCCTCAATTTTGCTCAATAAAGCTCGCTTCCGAACGATGATGTCGTTAATATTGCCCTCTTGAAAGCCGTTTACAAATGAGGCTATTCTTGTCACACAAGACTTTACTGTTGCCCGTTTTTTACCACGACACGTTTCTGATCACTATCCATTGTGACTGTGGGAATGGAAACGAAAAGGAATAATGAACCAGTCTGTACTTACCGGGTGTCGAAGTCCAAGTCCTTTGGTTGCCGAGAACAACGGTAGATGTCCTTGGTAGTCGCCGTTGTAAACTGCTTCCGCTCGCCGCTGTATAGTTTAATAGGTGGTTCTGCCTGTGTCGTCTGCTTGGCTCTCTTGCGCAGGCGCGACCTGGCCGAGAGGCTTCTGTGACGGTTATGGCGGGCTGGCTCACTGCATGCTTCCAGATTCCAACATGGTTAGGTTAGCGATGCAAACATGCTTGCCACGAATATTTCACACTTCCAATGTCACATCCGGCCCGGAGGACCAAAAAATGTTACGAGCAATAACATCTCCCTGGTAGCTCACTAATTAAATCAGTTACACTTTCAAAATAACTATTTAGTACAACAAATAACTGCATTACAAAACAGTTGCTTATATACACCGTCCATGATGCCTCGCAAGCCACTAACGGCAGGGTGTGCCAACATATACAAGAAAGTTACAAAAAATATCGATACTGCTCATCAGAGCTGCCACCACTGTTCCTGGTGGCCTCAACAATGACTATATTTTATGTTAATCTTTGTGTGGAATTTCTGGAAAATGCTGAACTTAGGTACTAAATCAAATTTAACGAACTGCGTGTCCTTTAGGTACGGTGTTAACAAATGTGAACATTTATCCAAAAGTTCTTTTGCAGGAACGGATTTACTAAACCTCAAAACGTGTATTTCTGATTGGAATGCAATACGTTTTCTAGGTTACTATAGATAAGCGGCACTGACAATAGAAATGCATATAAAATACAAACAATATTTGTTTAAGACTCCATATCTACCTTGAACCACGGACATCCCGATACGTCGGCGGGAGCATTGTTGCTAGTCAATGTTAAATAGGAGAGTTGTACTGGAATCGCTGTCCAGCAGCATGATTTACCTCTATGTTTTATGTTGCTCTCTAATTGTTTTAGCCAATTTATTTATCAATGCTTTGTATAATATAAGCAAAATCCACAAAAAACAACACTATGCAGATATAACTGTACACAAATTCGTAATATGTGAATTCTGAACACAAACTCTCACTGATACTATGTGTACTTTGCATGTAGTATCTAAGAGGGCATAGCGAAGGCTGTTAAAGGGGAGGTCCGATGCTACAGCCGCATTACCCGCAGACACGCTCTATAATTTGTATATAGTCATTGAGTGAATGGATGTGTGAGTGAGTAAGCGTGAGTGAGCCCCAACTTGGGTCAACTGGCCCAAGTTTCTTCCCGGCATGTAGTGACCCTGACTTCCCTTTTGTGTCCTTTTAATTTTCTTTCCCTACTTCCTTCGTTCCTTTCATTTCTCCCTTCTTTCCTCCTTCGTTCCCTCACCCCTTCCCTTCTTTCTTCCATCCTCCCCCCTTAAATTCCTCCATTCCTTTCGCGCTTCCTTTCTTTCTGATATTTCTCTCGTTTAATTTTCAAAAAAGGGGAAGATCCTACATCGCATGTGCCCGCCTCGGTAGCTAGGATGGTAGCATGTCTGCCTCATATTCAAGAGGTCCCGAGTTCGAGTCTCGGTCAGGGTTAGTTACCTGAATAAGGTTTTCCTGCGGTTTTCCCTTATCCTGAAAGACCAATGGCGGGTAACTCTAAGCTCTATAGACCCCGGGCTCATTTGAACATCATTTCATCCAGTTCATTCATCGTCCGATATGACTTAACGTTCGAGGACATAAAATTACAAACAAACAAACAAAAATACCGCGTCTCCATACAAAAATGAGTCTATAATTTGTGAAACGAGAAATTAAACAGTTCCCTGTAAAAATGCATAATGCATAGTTAGCGATATATATTTAAAACGGAAGCATTATATGTGTACATTAATAAGCATTACGCGCATCATGTAACCTGTTACCTGTTTTTCAGAAATAAAGCAGAGAAAAATGTTTCTTTCTTTCTAGGAAATGGGTGAGAGTGGATTGGTTTGGTTTCGGCACCTCGACCTGACTGATCTTCTATACCTATGGCCCCAAGTGGTGGATCCCCGAGAGAAAGCATGAGCTGAGAGGAGAGTGAGGGCGGTCGACCCGAAGGATTCACTAGAGTAAAAAGAACGGGGTTTCCCTACACTTTACCAGATAGAAACTCCCCGGCAGTCCAAAACATTTCTCACCCCACCTCCCGTAGCCCCGAAACAGTCACGAGGCCGTTTCGGAGATCGGCGCCCCTCCCCTTCCCCAAGCAGGCAGGCTGGCAAACCGGCACCCCTCCCACTGGGCCGGCTCGGAGACCGGAGGCCGTCCCGCCGAGGAGAGGGCATTCACTCACATCATATCGAACCGTCATGCACCGTGGACACATCTAACGTGTAAGAGAGCATCCCTCGTAGGGGAGGGGATCCGTCTTCTTCAGTTGCCATGGTGCGGGCGCTGCGGACCCCTAGCACTCGTGGTACCTCTGACGTTACAAGAGGAAACTTGGGCCGAACATTCGAGCCCCTCCCTCATTGGGAGCTGTTCGGATTGGGTTGGACTTGAGGGGGCAGTGGTTCCCGATAGCCGTAGAAGATCGGGCAAGTCTCCGGACGGAGTTGAGGGTAGCCATATATTCCCGCGTACTAGCCAGCATAGCTAGTAGAAGGTGTGCTAGATCACCAGGTGGCCACACCAAGATCATATCGGTAGCCTTCCCGTTTGGTGCTGGCGCTCGTAAATGGCGTATCCACTTCCATCCCGTCTTGAGTCCACAGAACCAAATGGGTGGCCCTTGTTAGTCTCTAGGTCTTGCCTTATGGAGAGCCCCACGTAGGCACCGGGCGCACTTTTGGGACAGCTCGGTAACTCCCTGGTCGTAAGAGGGGGGCCAATCTTCACTCTGTTTGGATTGCCCTGGTAGAAACCCCCGAGCTTATATATATGGGAGAGCACATATATAAGAGAGCACCAGATGATAAGTAGTGATATTGTAAATTAAACGAATGGACAGGAAATTCGGGGGAGGTACCCAGCGTTCGCCTAGGTTCTCGGAAATACCCTCCGAAAAAATCCATAGGTCAGATAGGTAAGCTCGAGAATCGAACCTGGGGCTCCCGAATACGGGTCACAGACGAAACCGCCTGAGCCATCCTGCTCGGTTCTAGGAAATGAAGGACTTGAGTATCGCTCAATCCTCCTGTATTCTGATATTCCCATTATACCTAGAGGGATATATGTAATAAAGGTGCTTATCCGGTACCGCAGAAAGCAACACATCATTACGCGATACATTTGTTACTGAAAAGTAGGCCCTTTACTCTTAGACATGAATAATCTCTGGAGAGAGTCGAATTATCTCTACCAGAGTCGTCCGCCTCGGTACCGTAGATTGTAGCGTGTCTGCCTCACGTTTAAGAGGTCCCGAGCTCGAATCTCGGCCAGGGTGAGTTACCTGGATAAGGTTTTTTCCGGGGTTTTCCCTTATCCTTCAAGACGAATGTCGGGTAACTCTAAGCTCCGTGGATCCCACACTATTTGAGCACCATTTCACCCATTTCATTCACCGTCCGATATGACTTAACGTTGGAGGACGTAAATATCTACCAGAGTCAATATAGCAGAAGACTAAAGTTAAAATTTACGAGACAAAACATATTATTCTTCAGATACGCTTACTCTAATATACTGTCAAAGATACATTATAATCTCTTTTGACTATCGATTATCTCGTAGATGGCTTAGTCCGATGTTCAGTTTTTCTTTAGTTACCTGAAAAACAAGAAACAAACACAAGGCATCTACAAAGCCTCCAATATCATCACACACCTAGTTAAAACTTCGATTCTATAACTTCTATAATTCATAATTCGAGTCGATTTTATCTTAGGTAACGGATTAAATTACGTATTTGACTAGCGAGGTTTGATGTTTATCATGTTTTCTAATAAATATCAACCAACCTCTCAAGTCGCACATATAACTATTGTGACTTTGTGGGTTCGTAGAATTAAAAGTCCAATTTCCCGAAATTCGAAATGTTCCTTATTTTGCGTAGAAACACACTTCGTAGCAGCAGAATTACATCACATATCACAATCTACAACACCAAGGTCGATGACAATAACAAACATCTGTTCACCTCTCGCCCGTTACAACATCTGTGCACGGCTCTCGCGACTCTTGTTTTACAACTGTCCGCTGGCGTGTCACACTCTCTTATATATCTCATTTATAAATTCGAGAGATTTCGGGGACAAGCAAGAAGCTGACTGTTTCGTACAATCACTAGATGATTCTAGAATAACAATACATCGAATGTCGAAATCCAAACCTTCCAGAAGCGTAACTTAAAATGCGCCTGCAATTCCTTTACATCCGCTATCTTTATTTTCCGGCTCTTTGTGTACGCAAGTGTCGCTATCGTAGATAACGGGTTCGCGACAGTATTATACGTGTTTATTGTGATTAACCCGACGTAGATGGAAGAGAAAACGTTTCTAGGAATAATTTTTAGAAGAATGAAAGGGGAAAATCATGTGAACCCGGCATATCCAATATTATTTTCCCTATCTTCTTCGTATTAATCGAGATAAATATTTGAGATAATAGTTAATTATACATTTCCTGGAAAGGACATGTGGAAGTTAAATTGATTTATGTTTAAAGAAGGAGTCAGATATGTTTGTCTTTGCACGACGCTGCGTGAAACAACTGAATAACGACTTATCTATGAAGGTTCAAACTTAAGAAAATTCAAATCAAAGTCGTCAACTCAGAAAGGAGAATAGCACTAAAAGCGTGGTTTAAATAATTTATTTACATTTCGGTGCAGAATGCTTTTATATGCATGCTTTTTTATTAATTATGCAAAATTACAAAAAGTTCATTCCTAATTATTGAGAGTTTCTCAGACCATTACTATTAAACTCGATATATGTTTTGAATGGATAAATCACCTTTTGGAATGGGTAAAGAATTCCAAAACAAGCACTCACTAAAAATCGAGAGGAAGGAGATGGGATATCCATAAAAGGATGGGCCCAGCAATTATGAAACCGAAACAGGCAAGACCTATTCAATGCAGCCATAAGAATAATAACATATTTTATTGGTCAGTTAAAGGGGAAAGCTAAAACCAATTTCTCTCTAGTCTCGTCTCGCCTCGTTTTTTTTTTTTTTTTTTTTTTTTTTTTTTTTTTTTTTTTTTTGGAGATAGGTGGAATTTCATGGATATCTTGTGCTGCATTTTCGGAAGAGGAAGAAAGTTTGGTTTCACATAGCACTGCTTTTTTATGTTTACACACTAACAGACACACTTACACACAGATATGGACTTTGTCTTTAAAAGCGTTTTATTCTATTCAGGCAGACAAAACTCAGTATCAAATCTCAGAATCAAATTTTGGGTGATTGCGAAACCTTCTCTACCTACTACGTGCGTCGTAGAGGAAATAAAATCTCAAAGTTTCAAAGTTTTCACCAGATCGTGCAATTCTTTCATTCCTTGTTTCTTTAACTGCCCTCTCGTGCCACTAAGTGGTACCAGGGTATTCTTGTTTCTCTTAACCCTTATGCGGGCTGAGGAACGGAATGTCTGGATCAGTGGGAGAGAGAATCCAGAATGTGTGATCAGCCTGATGCCTGCTAAGAGAGTGAGAGAAATGGATGGCAATGAGGGCGTGATAAATAATACGGAGTATGATGGAATTATGGCGGGGGAAACCGGAGGAGACGGAAAAACCCGCCCCAGCGCCGTGTTGTTTACCACAATTCTTACATGCGGTCAACTGGGATCGAACCCGGGCCAGCTTGGTGAGAGCCAAGCGGCCTAAGGGCCACAATGTGGCCAAAAACCTTATCCAAATAACTCTCCCTGAGCGAGATTCGAGCTCGGAACCTCTTGAACGTGAGGCATACACGCTACCATTTACGCTACCGAGGCGGGAGATGGTGAAAATGCACACTGGAAAATGTAATAATTCCATAAAGAATAAATAAAAACTGTCTTACATATATTTCGGTAGTATCTTCTGTCTACGTCTTTATGAACTTACCCTTTACAAAATAATTAGTTCAGTAATTAGACTGAACATAACTTAATAGAGTTTTCGCAGTAGCTCCAAGGCATACATTTTATTTCCCAGTTAAAGATTTATTCAAACTTAAATATTTTGTAATCTATGGTCATTTTCTGTTGAGTTTTCTGAGATGCTACAGTCATGTATTACTTTTCTTGTTGAAATAATTGTTAAGTAGTGTCATTCATATTGCATTCCAATGGATTCTTATAATTATTCTGCAAATAATCCTTGTTTCTATAATGCGCTGATTTTTACAGTCATTACAAGACTTTATGAGTCAAAACTACTAAAAATAAAACATTAAAAGTAATTTAAACACTGGCATTTTACAAAAAATAAAAAAGCAACATTAAAATAGTTTTATAAATGAAGATATTTGCCTGAAATGAAGAGAAAGTTCATAATTAATTACCTTTGCCTTATTGCCTAGAATTATGCTGGAATTACAGCACCGAATTGTAACACAAATTGACTTATGCCGAGAACACGTAAAACTTTTTATGTTTAAAAATATTGAGTTTAATTTTGAGGTTCTGGTGGTAACGAATTTTGATAACGGATTTTCTAACTAAATACTATAAGTAGTATAAAAATAGAAACTATATACCCTATTATACTGGAAACATTTATTTCCAGTGAAAAAGTTGAGCTACAAAACAGCTTTGAGGTACTAAATATCTACACATGTCCGCAGCTGCCTAACCTTTTTGGCATAAACTGCACTAATTACATTACATTTTCACTATCAATATTTTAAATATGCATACAGCCATCTACCACGGTTGTGTAATAGAAAACAAAACTTTTTCATTCACAGAAAAATTTTAAAATGCCAGTTAAAACCTTCAACCTAAAACAGTTCTTAAGGCTTAATTTAAGGAAAAAAAATACTTCTCAAATGTAGAAATGAAAACAGTCATTTAGGGCATGATAAATGCCCTTTACCAACCCTTAATGGGCTAAGATGCGAACCAGGACAAACTTGTATTGAAATTAAGTTGATATGCATGTGTAGGTATGTGCTGTTAAAGTTTTCGTTGTGAAATGTTTTTGACAATTTCTCACAAATATTAAATTTATTGTAATTTTTTCTGTTCTTTAAACAATTCTAACGCTTAAAAGGTCGTTGTATGAGATCTGGTTAATTTTATCGAAAACGTTATTATATTTTTCAGAATTTGTTGCATACTAAATTACCAGTGTAGTTATAGGAAGTTTAATATACAGTCCAAGATTTTAGAAACATTTATTTAACCATTCTTCTTATATCTGCACCATCCAATATAAAATAATCACGAAGGGAATGTCTCATGTAGCAACCAAACATAACATTCATTCATAGAAAAATTGTTGTTTTTAATTATCGCTTGCTGAAAATCGATAAAATAGTGGAAGTACCAACTCAATTTAATTTTTAAAATTATAAAATATTCGCTTGATTTTGTTGGCTTATTTACAAGCACAATTATTTAAAACAATAACACTTTTTTATTTTTGAATTGGTGAACGTTTTGTTGATTTATATATTCATTTTTTTGTAATTTATGTCCTCCAACGTTGTCATATCGGACGATGAATGGATTGGATGAAATGATGCTCAAATGAGTCCGCGGACAATGGAGCTTAGAGATACACGACATTCGTCTTACAGGATAAGGGAAAACCTCGGAAAAAACCTTATCCAGGTAACTCACCCTGATCGAGTTTCAAACTCGGGATCTCTTGAACATGAGGCAGAAATGGTACCATCAAGCTACCAAGGCGGGCTTACATACTCAGTACATCAAAGCTAAACATCTGTGAATGCTAGGATATATGTAATTTATAACTTTTTATATTTTTTCTCATTCTCCTTCAGCCTCCTTAATTTTATGTCTAGGCATAGCCCCACTTTCCCTTGAGGTAATACATTTACATGGTTATTTCAATGTATTTATTTCTCGCTGCCAACTAGATGGTGTTTGGTTTCTAGGGAAAATGCAGCAATGTTATTGATGTACCTATTGTATACTGATGTCTTATTTACATTTTTGGCTTTTATATTAATAAAAATCCTAGTAATAGATATAATTCACTAGAAGGCTTTTCTACTGTTATTTATTTTGATTTTTAATCGCGCCTTTTAAAACAAAATTCCATTCTTTGAATGAACTAATCCTATGAATTCTCTCAGATATTCAGGCAAGGCCTTTTGTGTGCATTTAGTAAGGTTAGTCATGCTAAGTATTCTAAGGATGTAAGCGAGAGGGAAGAGCTCGTTAGATTAAACCCCTCACAAGCGGACTACCCGCGCATCAATCACCAAACTTGTGCATAATCTGTAACGGCTTACTATAAAGTGTTGACCGTGACTTTATAAAAGAGAATTTTATAAAAGGTTTCTACAACTAGCTTTATTACAAACTATTTAATTTATGGTTAGAAATTTGTAAGCTGGACGATTATAACGCATGAGGCCTAATCGGTTTTGAAATATAATTCTTTTTTTTTGCATAATATATTAATCTAATGGATGTTATTGCACTTTTGGTTATAAATATTTGCTTTCGGGCACGATTAACTATTGCAGAACACCTATAAGCAGTCGTTTTGTCTATGCGTATATCCAACGATAAGAATGAAAACAAAATTCTCAAACTAAAACCACTGTGTGGTAAATATAGGAGGGGAGGAAGAAAGAGACAGAAATATCTTAACAAGTCGCTCTTAGGCTGTTGATTGGTGTAGGGAAATTCATGTGTATTTTGATACCGAAATTAAGGGATGCAATAAGTAAACCATCGTAATGGATTTGAAAGAAATTGTGTACCTTTTTTACAACACGTGCAGGCAAGTGCACTGGGTTAAATAGCTGTTTTAACAAAAGAAACGAAAGAAACAGTGTTCTTAGCAGGGTTCTAAAGGGATAACACTTGACTTTGTTTGAAAAGGGTATTGTTCGGACCCTTAATAATGGCATGACCGAGACTAATAATCACAATGGACAAAATAGTCACAAAGGAGTTTTTGATGAATAAAGAGGGTTTTCGAGAGGTGAAAGTGACACACACATGCACACACACACACACACACACACACACACACACACACACACACACACACACACACACGGTCGCGCAAATGTGTGCACAGTGAGGACAAACAGTCCGCGGCTGGCGGCCGATTCAGGCGGTTGTCTGCTTCTCTCTTGGTCAAAGGAGACCAGAAGCGACGAGAGAAGATTTTTGTCGGTTCATATGTACGCGAAGAACGAATTAAGTTTTATCGAGTAATAAGCATTCTACATACGGTCTCTCAGAGCAATGATATATTGTATCCTTAATTGTATCATTATGTATCCTTAAAATCGTTATTCTTTTATGTACTGCACGTTTTGAGATCAAAATGTATGGAAGCGACTTTGTTATCTATTATCTTGTAGAGAAATGAGAATAAGGGAGTACGGTACACCTAAGTAATAGTCAACTGTGTGACTTTGAAATATGTTGTCTTTAAATGACTGAAATAGAGAGAGACAGAAACACACACACACACAGAGAGAGAGAGAGAGAGAGAGAGAGAGAGAGAGAGAGAGAGAGAGAGAGAGAGAGAGAGAGAGAGAGAGAGAGAGAGAGAGAGAGAGAGCGAGAGAGAGAGGGATGACGACTTTGCATGCAAGAAAAGTAGGCATAAGCATTGGAAAAACTAAATAAACAACAAGAAGTACTTTGGAAATAGTTAAGGTAGATCTAAAAGCCGAATCGTCAAGAGTGAAAGCAGCTTCATAACATTCATATATTATATATGCATATTTATATAATATATATTATACCGGATGAGTAAAAAGTATGGAAAAATGCCTGTAACCCGCTGTTGCAACTCTACGAAGTGACATTTTGTAGAAAAGCTGTAAGATATGAACATCCCCTCACATTACTATGATTACAGTTAGAGAGTGTGAGTGTTTGTTGTTAAATGGTGACCTCCGGTCCTCAGGTCTCAGAACGTACGAACAAGTACCCTTTCAAAGCGCCGTTTAAATTTATTAGGACTTTAATGCATGTGTACTGAACAAAGGAAAACGTATCATTACCTCAAATTGAGTATGTTTTGAATTAAACAATACAGTAGGCTAGTTCAGTATGGGGCTTTGGATTAAACAAATACAGACGAAAGCTAAGCTAATAAGTACAGCAATGCTTACTTCATTGCAAAATCTTGCTGAAAATAATTAGTCATGGCACAACTAACACAAAGACAACGAATTGGAATATTGCTAATGATCGTATATGGTGACAGGAAGAGAACCCAAGAAGAGGTTTGTGTCTTGTTTAACGAAATGCCTCCAGAACGAAGGATTACTCATTCTACGGTAAGCTAGATATTTAAAAAACAATTCAATGAAACTGGAGGTGTTAAAAATAAGGCAAAGTGTAGAAGGACAACATAAGTTACTGATGGTGATAAAGCTCTTGATATGTTGTTATCAGTAGAAGAAAACCCACATTTATCTACTCGCCAGCACATTATGGAAGGTAGGTGGTGAGTTATCTGAATCATAAATAACCAGGAAGACGGATTGGCAGAAAAGCAAGTATCCGTGAAATGAAGAACCTCAAATTCTTTAATAAAGCAATAAAAAACCTACTAATGGACAAAGCATACTACTCGATTACTGAATATATGGATGATAAATTTGAATTATAATAAAATTTTTGTCATTCTGTAATTCTAAGATTCTGACAATATTATTCCAAGGGCATGTCACAATTATAAAAATACTTGTATATACTTGTATGCATATTATTAGTAATTATATTAGTATTATACTATTAGAAATATTAGTATTTATATTATGAGTGTTATTGTTATTTTGTGTAATTATTGTTAGTTTAAGTTTTCCACTGTTGACGAATCACCCGTTTACAGAGATTTTACTCACTATTTGTAAGCGTATGTGACAATAAAGCATCTTATCTTATCTTATTGAATGGCCGCCAAGATCTTCTGACCTGAACCACTTAGACTTTTCTTGTGAGGATACTTGAAGTGCTTACAAGGACAGATCAAGACATCTATAACAGTAAAAACGAAGAATTGTACCAGAAATACAGCTGATCAGGCGAATATTCTTGCTGGAAATATTAAATAAATTCAAACACAGACTTTGGTATTGTGTGGCGCGAAATGAAGGCCATTTTGAGCATCTTTTGAAGCGCATTCATAATGTGTTAAAACACAGTACCACTAATTTTGTTATGAATGTTTTTCTTGGTTTAAATTTCATGTCCTGCAGTATCTTAATAAACTTAAATTAAAGTTCAGAAAAGCACCTGTACGTTTCGAGACCTGAGGACAAAAAAAAGTTGCTATTAAAATAAGATCACGCCATATTCAAAATCATAGTAGTATGAAAACACGGGGATCTAAAAATATATCACATCACAAAAATATAACAACAAAGTTACAAGTATTGTTCCATAAGTTTTACTCACCCCGAATATACATGTTTTGACGAAATTGTGTACTTTAGTAAGATCTGTAATTATTGTATAATACGATTTTTTATATCACTTAAGGTGTGTTGGCTATGAAAAAGTCATCCAGAAGGAAGTGGACTTAATAGATCACTCCAAGAAAATTCAAGAAATACACGCCATAGTTACTTGTGAGATCACCAAAATTTGCTAAAAGCATTGCATTTAAGTGGAGAGATTTTGTGTAAAATCTTCTGTCCATTCGTTGAAGAGACGAATAATTTAAAACGTATCTATAAAGCTGTTTTTATTTTGGTGTTTTTAAACATTTATTGGATCTCCTTTGTTTACCAATACTGTTTACAGGATGCCATGGCTAGTCTTGTACATTGCGAGCAGTATCAGTCTTCAGCTGTTAATAAACAATCACTAAATGGAGATAACAAAGAGTCCTTCTAAAACACAACCCGAAATAATATTATAATGCCGCTGTCGCAGCTCGAAGAATATGTGAAGATGTCGTTAGTGAGCGTGTGGAACAACGATGGCTCCAACATTTCAACAATGGAGAGCAAAACACTGTGATTTAACACATTCTTAAAGACCTAAATTATGGAATATCGAGGATACACACCAAGTTCTGCGACTAAATCCGCTGAAGGCACCCGTAGGCTTTCAGAAGAAATTATTGCATCAAAAATATCATTCATTGCTACATTAAGACACCTGAAACATCATACAGAAGCTGTAGATCTGTACCTCATGAACTGACACGTAAACAGGCTGAACGTAGAGTGGATATCTGTCGTCAGCTTATCCGTAATCCCTTGGATGATAAATTTGTCAGGAGAATTGTCACTTATGATGAAAGATGGGTATATTTCCAAAACTCTGATGCCTCGAAACAGTGACTTGATACACTTCAACCTGCCAAAGTCATCGTTTTAAGGGCACTGGGAGGTTATTTTTACCCAGACAAGGCTATTTTTTACCAATATTAAAATTTGAATATACAGAAAACTAAACATTATCAAAAATTGAAATTCGGTATGATTAGTGTATAAGGATGTCTGCATTTAAATATTTTATAATATTTAAATTACGTTCACATAGGTCCATGCAAAAGGGGCATAAATCACACCGTGTGTCCTGAAAAAAATGTTGCACCCTATATTACAGGTGCACCTTACTTGTAGGAATTTAAAGCTACGTGCACCAAGTTTTATCCTAAATAACCTAAGATACAGTTTTATAATATAGGCTAAATAGAAGTCACATATAATTTGTACTATGCACATGATAAATTAATTAGTTTTGAGTACAAAAATAGAATATTTTCAAGGACTGAATATTTGTTTTCATCCATTTTATAAATCATATGAATATAAATGTTAGCCGAATGTGTTAAAGGAACATTGGCAAATAGCCACTACAAATTTTGTGTCAATATCTTTTATAGTTTTTGAGAAACATGCACCTAAAGTATGAAAAATCAAAGTTTTGGAAAATCAAGATCAAATATTAAGCACCATTCTCAGGAAGTGGGCGTATCATTACGCCGCCATCTTTAAATTGACTAATTAAAGGACTTTAACAGCAGCTGAAAACCAATGTTATATATAATTTTAATGCTGAAAAATTATATAATTTTAACATTAAAAACAAAAAATGGATTTTTTGAAACCTATCGACCTCCCAGTGCCCCTAAAAAATAAGTTCAGTCCCAAAGTAATGTTGCGAGTCTTGTGGAATTTTGAGGGAGTTTGTTCGAAACGGGCCGGCGAGTGATGTGGATCTTATTCTGAACAACTGGAACGAGTTTATGAAATTTTGAGACGGAGAAACCTAGCATTATTTCTATTGCAAA
Source organism: Mantis religiosa (assembly GCA_030765055.1). Lineage (NCBI taxonomy): Eukaryota > Metazoa > Arthropoda > Insecta > Mantodea > Mantidae > Mantis > Mantis religiosa. The sequence continues at coordinate 292,780,505 of CM060950.1, read as the reverse complement.
AGGACAATACAATGCCCCTACTGCACGAACAACCATTAAAAATTCAGGAATTGGGCGAAATCGTACTGCTACCAAATCTAGCATACAGCCGTGATTTGGTATCATCAGTTTATCTTTATCGATCCATGGCCCATTTTCTGCGTGGAAGAAATTTGGCAACATTGAAGCAATGCAACTGGGTGTCAGCGAATTCTTCGCATCAAAAACCAGTGATTGGGACCATCGTGGGATAATAGACGTCGTTAAACGATGCCCCAAGACAATAGAATATAATTGTCAGTAGTTTGAAAATTAGTTAATTGCTTGTCAGAACACATTTCAAATAAATGTTTTTCCTAAAAACGACATTTCTTATCACACAGTATCTATAAAACGCACATGTAACATAAAACTCAAATGACCATTTGAAGGCTGCTGCAGTCAAGTTCAATGGCATCCACCATCTTGAGGTTTCTGAAGCAACCACGCAGTGCTAATTTTGTCCGTCATTGGGAGAGCAATGCAGTCGTCCTGAATGTTGAGGAAAAAAGGTTTGGAAACCCGGAAACGAGATTCCTGATTTATTGAAACTCGTAAAACTGGAGCGCATTTATAACTCTCGTGGCTATGTGCTGATAAGGTCCTGACATCGTGACTCGATAGGCATGTTGTATGTTCCCGATTCCGTAACGTTTGCATTTCTGAGAATCCAGTAAAATACGGAAGTTTACCTTGTCGTAGGTATTCGCGTGGGCGCCTGGTCCTTCGTGATGCTCTTAAACGCAATGTATCTATGAGATGCACGCGAGGCTTTTTGCCACTGGAACCAAAAATGCTTATTGATTTTAGTCAATTTGCTGATTGTTAGGATCGTCTTATATAAACTGGTCTTAACTTATATTACACTTAGTGCTTAAAATATAAATGAGCATCACATGTGTTATGTAGCTATAAATTAGCATTTTCGAACTAAGAGTTTATTCCACCGATGAGAATAAGACAGTCCCAACTTACTTTCAAGTATAGGCTCGATCATCACCTTCATCTAAATTATTATAATAATCTTCGTGCTGTGCTTCATGCTCGTTCACGCATTATACATTTTTATCTATCACCGTCATTGGTACCGTAAAACTACATATTTTATTGAAATTTTTCTACGTAATCCGAATTATATTTCTACACAGTGTTCTTAAACAGGCAGTTCTGTGTTTCTTCAGTCCAAACACAACTAGGTACACTTTCTAAGCTTTGTATCCTATTTATAACTTTCTCTACTCATTCAGAGGTTAAGATTTCTCATAACGAAATATAATGTAACAATGACGCAATATTTCGCTTTAAACTCCTTCGTGTTCACCAAAATTGTTAGCGTAATGCTAACGTATAATCACCTTATATTCTACACTAATACACCACTTCGACACGTCTCTACAAAGTTTCTTTGTAGCTCTTTAGCACGCAAGCCTTGTGCTGCTATAATCTTTCTGATATACACACCTGTCCACGGAGCTGCACGTTGATTCTCAACACAATTCCGACATTCGCACGTGCACTGTTCCGCTATCTGTTCCACAGCCCGCCAATTCCTGACTACGCAGCCGCACTTACTGCCTATGAGCTATTTCCTGCACCGTTTGGCAACTACCAACTCCTTCCTACGGAACTTGAATGTGTCACACGTCAATGCACTGCTCGGTCGATTCATACAACGCGAATGACCGAATGATTCGTGAACTGAGTCGACTTCTCACTACGGAGCCACACTCATATACTCGAAGATTGAAAAGTACACACAAACTCTAAAACTCTCACTACTGTATTGCGTTCCGGGCCTTGCATCAGTTTTATAATCTTGTCGTGCGTCTCCGGAAACTTCTGGTGATTGATGTTCTCGAATTGCCCTCTGGAGCGTATTGGAAAGGTCTCTTACTGTACCTAAGCAGTAACAGCATAGCCTGTCTCTACCTCATGACGTAAGGTATCGTCTGTGGTTGAAGACGTGCCTTTCCCGTCTCGCCAGGCAATAAACAACAACGTTAGGGGATTCCTTTACTCTCATTCCTTCTAGCGGCAGAACGACGATGGCGGCATAACCTCTCCACGACAAGCCCGCGATCATCGCTGTGACAATACGATTTATATAGGTGCACCACAAAATATAAATACAACTTCAGCGAGCTTCACAACAAGCCACTGTTTATTACATAACAGCAAGCGTGTGTTAGTTGACTTGGCGCAATATATCCAAACATGTTAGCTCTGCTTTCTATTGCGAAGTATTAATACAATGATTAAGATGAAAATTTCGTAAAACAAAACTAAAAGTTAGTATCTGAAGTGTCCTGGGACGTTAAGTCTATAACTTTATTTTTTGGAGAGATACTGAAGAATAGCTAAGCCACGTATCTGACAGATACCCAAATACGTGACTAACGAAGGATTAAGAAACAGCACAACCACTGTTTTAGTGTGTTATTATAAATTTCTTACATTTGATATTATAATATTAATAAGACACTGCACTCCTAGAATGTACCCCGATTTTTATTGGGGAATACTTCATCAAAACAATGAAAATCATGTCTAACTGTTGGATGATTTTCTCCAACTATAAATTAAATTTACGTACTCCTTTTAAACTATACAAACATCGCAACAACCCTCTCCTGGAAAAGGCTTTCAGGTCAGCCTCTGTATCACCCACATCTGTCCACCGCAGGGGTCATGAGTGGAATGCAGCACTGGAGGGTGAGACTTGGTGCTCTGGTCCTTCCCGACTTGTCTACACGGTCTGCCTAAACAGGGGTACCTGTTTCTCAATTAAGTAGCTCCTCAAATTGCCTATCAGAGGCTTAAAAGTCTAGTGCATCCCTAACCACGTCTCCCAGAGGGAGAAAATTCTCTCGATGGTGCGAAAATTGGAACCGCTGTCTCCCACTTGACAGGCAGCAGTGCTAAGGATACGACCATGTAAATTGTACAGTTCCTGTTAAAGGATATCCTTCGATCCAACTTTCGCCAATAAAATAACATTTGGTCCACATTTGGTCTTATATTTAGCTATTTTGAATAGTTACAATGGAAATATGGAAAATATAATAGGCTTAAGCGGTAGTAAAATGTTTTAAGTGTTCTTCGCTATGTGATTGTTTCATATTCCATTCCTTTTGCACTTACGGAACATAAAAGAAGTCGAATAATGATCCAGCCTTTGAAAATGGAATAATGAAAATACCTTAAAATATGGTGATCTTATCAAAATAATTAGAGCTATTTCTAAGGAGAAAAAAATAGAAAACGTCTTCCATTAAACGGTAATTTGGGACTTGGGACTATTTTAGAAAATTTTCATTTCCATTTCTTGGAAAATGCTGAATATAAATGCCAAGTCTGGTATTTAGCGAATTTTCAATTTGAGTTATGCTTTCCACAGAGAGACAGGCGTTTTTATAACTTGGGGAAGGGTATTCAGGGATTTCTAAAACGTTTATTTCCTGTGGAATCTCAAATTTTTAGTGAAATACAATACTTCCCTACCTACAATACGTAACAGAGGAAGTAATAATTCAGTGTCTACTTATCTCTCTTCTGACACAATATACTACTATGCACAGATCAACTGAGGACCGCGAGAATTATGATTGAATGAACGAATGAATTAATTAACAATTTAATTAATTATTATTCATATTCCAATTTTTGTTTTACAATTTACAACTTTAGGCTACATTTATTTGTCTTTACCTTGCTGCTACCTTGGCTTACATGACACCCTGGTCTTCTGCTCTGTCAGGTAGCTCTTAACCTCCATGCCTTCTTGTTCCTTAATTAGCCCCATTCTTCCTCCTCATCTTCCTTTCTTATATTATTTACATTTCTTGAAAAATTTTCTTTTACCTTCTGTAAGAACTCACCAATACTTCTTACCTTCATTTCCTCTTTTACTGTAAACATTTTTATATCTACTATCCTCTTTTCTACTTTCTCCCATTTTTGCTCCCAAACTTCTTTTCTCCATATTGGAACCTCCACATGTCCTGTTACATAGTGTTCTATACTTTCTTTTCCACCACACAATTCACAAATTCCCTTTTCCCTACCTCCTATCCCTCTTAGGAAGTTGTTCCTGTTCTCATATAACCTAGCCCTTCTATCTCTCTTCCTTATTGCAGTAATCTACGTATGCTTCTCGTCCACAGTTTCTTTTTATTTGTTTGTAAAATTGTAATGATTTCATATTTTCTAGGCTTCCCCATATTTCCTGCACTTCTATATCGTCTGTCGTGTGTGCTCTCTGAGCATACTCAGAATTAAGACTTGACACAAAAAGGAAGTGCCAGTTTGTTGCCAGTTTGTGAACCAAACATTCGAAGAGGGACACGACTTTGTTTCCCTTTGTACATTTTCGTTATCTTCTACCGAAAAAATTATTCATCTGAAACAGTCTTTTGTTTTTACAAGTATGGCCCACAACGCTTTGCGACACTGATTTTGAATTGATGCATATGTATTTATTCACATAAATAATATTATAATATCATATTTCTCAATGCGCATTCGAGCTGCTATGAGTATTCTTCTAGCCTCTCACTACAAACATAATAGGTTTAAATTAAATTCGGATTTAAAAGACGTTGAACGAAACCAGCTCAAAAATATCTTCAACGGTGCTCCTCATTTTTTCAACGGAGAAGTTAAGGTAGTAGATACAAATAAATAATTAAATAATAAAAATACTTACAATACATATGTTGTTGAGATATTATAGTAGTAACATTACTCGCATTTAAATTTAACACAATACTCCTTAGAGAGTAAAAATCCATGGTCAGAGGGCATTCCAATAAATCAAAATACCATGCGTTCGCTTTATAGCAAGGCCACAATTCCTCCTATATAAGTAGATAAATTTTACTATAGTGACCTTAGGTATTTTTCTGCTGCGCATTATTGTAAATAACTCGCTCAAGGCTACACTTATTAGCTGTGACTAACCTTAGCTCATATGTGCTCATGAAGGGCAACTTGTCGCTCTCTCCTACCTCCTTTTCTTATGCATGACGCATTTCCCTTTCATTCATTCATACAAACATTGGAGAGGTTTGTTTTTGAGTTTCATGAGTATGCCTTCGCGCGGGAAACAGTAGGTGGAGGCCAATTCGCGTTCTCTTCTTTCGCATAAACTTTGCATCATTCGATAGAATTTGTTCATTACGTATCTAAAGGGTGGATGATTATTCAAGACATATGCATTATATGTGAACTGCTTTGCAGTATTCTTATAAATATTGCTGTTATTGGCTTGTAATGCCTAGCAAAATATTAACGCTTGAACAACGTGTTTTATGTACGAATCATATGTAGAACAATATAAAATTTAAAATATTCATCTGCGTGCCATACACGAACATAAGAATAATATAAGAGCAGAAATATTGAATTTACAAAGAAGAACTTATAAGTGAATGAAAATTTCATTCGTAGAAGTAAGGAATGCTTCAATGCAGGTTGACACCACCTTCATCACAACTTTTAACAAGGTTAGTACCTCTGATTGCAGTAAATATAGTGCGATCCAAATAAACCTGAACCAATTCAATAGGCCATAACTTTTGATCGAATAACAGGCCACACGTGAAACTTTGGGAGAATATAACACACAATTGGGAGATTACATAGCACTGTATACATCTCAGAGAAAATGTTGGAAGTGTCCTCCACCAACATCTATACACATTTGCACTCATCTTACCATATTCTCTGAAGTTTTACGGAGAGTATGCTCGCCAATGTTACTTATTTTGGTTCAACAGATTCCTTGAGAACATCAGTTGTCCGTGGCCTATTCTTGTACACTCTATTTTTTAGATACCCCCACTAGAAAAAGTCCGGTGAGGTTAGGTCAGGGGATCTGTGGGGCTGCAAACCTTTTGAGATTGTTGGATTATCAAAGACCTGGTTACAAGTTCCACGGTGTCATTAGATGTATGGCACGTTGCTCCATCTTGCTGGAAATAACTTTCTCTCAATTCGATATCATCCAGCTGCTCCACAAATTTCTTGAATATACTCATATAAACTTCAGTGTCTACGATTCATAGATGCTGGTGGAGGACACTTACAACCTTTTATCTGAGATGTGAATAGAGTAATACAATCTCTCAATTGTGTATTATACTCTCCCAAAGTTGCATGTGTGTCCTATTATTGGTTAAAAATTTATGGCTATCGAAGTGGTTCAGGTTTATATTGATCGCACTGTATATCATTCATAGTGAATAAAGCGGGACAAGCTTACACGCGATACGTGGCCCTGCTACATAATGAACGCACTATATAGTTATGAAAATTACAGCATTTACCCATAGTGGTAAAAGAATGCGCTTTTCAGGCAAAGGCCGCACCGTGGCTCAGTGGTTAGACCACTTGGCTCTCACCAAGGCGGTCCGGGTTCGATCCCAAGCGACCGCAAAGTGAGATTTGTGGTGGACAACATGGCGCTGGGGCGGGATTTCTCCGGGACCTCCTGTTTCCCCCGCCATATCATTCCACTGGTGCTCCATCTTCATCTCATGGATCATCACTGTCACCGCCTGCGGTGCCGTATGTAGTAAAAGCGGGCGTTAAACACTACACTCATTTCCATTTTCAGGCCGAATTTTAATCCGTGTCACAGAGGAAGAAATCTCAGGTTCGAATCTCGGTTAAGGCAAATTGCTCGGATAAGGACTTTTCCAGGATTTCACTTAACCTGAAAAAATTGAATGTCAGACAATTTTAAGTTCTATGAAAACATGGGTTATCTCAGCATCACTTCACCAGTGTCATTTATTGATGGTGTTATACTAATCTAAGTGGTTACGAAACCTGAATCAATTCAAACTTGGTATTTAAATTCTCAATATCATCAGAGGATGTAAGATAATTTCAAAGAATATCATTCACTAAAAATTAGCGCTTACATATAAAACTTAATTAGTTTTTATTTTCTCAAAAAATGTTCCAACTATCCCCATTAAAATGTCGTATGTTTCAGATACAGGGTTGGATAGATAAAAGCAGCCCCTGATACCACATTGATTTGATATAAATTGCAAATAGAGTAAAATAAATAAATGAACGTAATTACCTTCATAACAAATGTTTAAATGCCATCCACCTGCATCTAGACACATTTTTGTATGTCTTAAGAGGTTCACATAACACGAGTTGATAATGCAGATGCAATTCCAGATTATATCCTTCAGGAATAACAACGTCGATTCTGTTCCTACACTTTTCCTTGCAAGTCCACCCATAAATAAAAGTTACACATCAACAAATCTCATGACCACCATCGCTGTAACCCTTTCTCGTAGTTGTCTCTTCAGCATGTGATGAATGCGAGTAAGTAATTTCTCAGATGTGTGACTGTTGCCCCATCTTGTTGAAAGAAGTAGTAATTAACGATCCTCTTTAGTTACTTGGGGATAAATTTCATCCAAAAAGGTCAAGAAGACATCTGTGTTGACTGTCAAACTTGCTGTTCTGGGAGTTTAAAGGTCCCGATATAACAAGCCAAGCTTTATTACTGACATCAACGGGTCCATATGACAATCTGTAACCATGTTTAGTTACTAGTGGCAGAATTTTACAAGTTTATCCCAATCGGACTTCTTTAATTGTTGCACGGATGGCACTAGGTACAATTTTAACTTCAAAGACTAACACACATCCGTAAGTTTTGCTACTCGCATGAACGTTTTAATCCAATTTTGTGGTAAACTTCTGCACTGCTGCTTTTTCGCTGGTACTCGGTCAAGTGGATATTTGTCTTTGAAAAATTGTCTTGATTTCTAATAGAGCTGTTGTGTATATACGTCTCTACAAATCAATATTTTCTTTGCTATTAGCAACACAGCCTTACCTAAATACACTCCACACACACACACACACACTCACACACACACACACACACACACACACACACACACACACACACACACACACACACACACACACACACAAAAGCAAACTCAACGCATTATTAATCATTGTCAATCATTTGTAAGAAGCAACAGCAATGTAGCCAAACCACGCCAGAAACAACTGCCAGTTAATATAATTTATTTCCAAACTACGAGAGCTGTTCAATAAAGAATGATCACAGTCTGTGTTTTTCCTTCTTTTTTGACAACATACCTTTCCTCACTCACATAATTTTGGTGGTCCTTCGTAAAATAGTCTCCCCTGAAAGCGACACACTTGTCCCAGCGTTTCTGCCAGTCTTCAGTGGATAATGCCTCCCACGAAGGCGTTTCTTCAAGTTAGGGAATAGAAAAATGTCGCATGGGGCTAAATCCGGACTATAGGGGCGGTGAGGGATGCACATCACGTTGACTTTTGCAAGGTATTCAGCAACAACATTGGCAATATGCAGCCGCGCATTATCGTGGTGCAGCATCCAGCCTGCTTCATGAAAATGTGATCTTTTGCGCCTGATATGAACTTGCAATGTTTTCAGGACAAACCTGTAGTATTGTCTAGTTACTGATCTGTGTGCAGGTACAACATGCTGATAAACCATTCCATGAATATCAAAGAATGAGATGACCATAGCTTTCCCAGCAGAAGCAACCACTTTTGGTTTTTTGGGCGTTGGTGATGAAGGAAGATTTCCACACTGAGCTTTGCTGTTTGCTCTCAGGATCAAAATGATGTAGCCAAGTTTCACCAGCAATGATTAAGTTTGAAAGAAACTCCGGATGTTCCTCTAACATGAACTTTAACTGCATGTTACCTCCATTACAGCGGTAGGCGATATTGAACATGTCTGAATTTGCCTGGTTCTCACAGGCGGGAACCAGGAGTACCAACAATGAGTCTACTACGGCGTGTTAGTTTCACGTTAAGTTAACAGAATATAGTACGATTAAATTTTAGAGCGAAAAATTATTACCGTAAAAAAACTATGATCCTTCTTTATTGAACAGCCCTCGTACAATTTAAACCCGCCTTCCTCGGTAGCGTGGGGGAAGCGTATCTATCTCGCGTTCAAGAGGTCCCGCGTTGGAATCTCGGTCAGGGTGAGTTACCTGGATAAGGTTTTTCCGGGGTTTTCCCTTATTCTGAAACACGAATATCAGGTAATTCTAAGCTCCGTGGACCTCGGACTCATTTCAGCGTCATTTCACCGATTTCATTCATCGTCCGATATGACTTAACGTTAAAGGAATTAAATTACAACAAAAAATAATAACACCTCTATTTTGCTAATAGGCTCTTATCTTTCTAAATTGTGTATAATTAGTAAACCAAAAAAGATATACATTTACCTCGGAAGATAAGAAATTTATAAACAATGCTTTTTGGTACCATTTCCGATATGTTTTTATTATTAGTTTATTTTTACAATACTTTTACCACACGCACTTTCAAGAGCTAGGTTCCCATTACTTCTGATTCTGACAGTGATATACAGCTTGGAATTCAAAGGTTGGCACACAGTGAATACTTTTAAAAATATATGAGCACCGTTTCACTCTCCTGTGACCCCTGGTACCTATCTATAACGAAATTTGTATAAAACTGTTTCTTTAAACTTTTTTTGATTGATAATAAGTTGATACAGAATGATTCAATGCTTTTCAAACAAACTTTAGGGAATTAGACGCCTCACAAACAGGATAATTTTAATCTTGTGTACTATGAATTTACTCAGCGGGATGGCTTAGGCGGTTGCGTCAGTAGCCTGCATTTGGGAGGCCCTAGTTCGACTCTCCTGGCCAATTTATGTGACTCATGGGTTTTTACGGGAGTTTCCCGGATCGCCAGGTGAATGCTGGGGAGGTTAATTACACCCCCGAATTTCCTGTCCCTCCATTTCATCTCCATTATCATCTCTTATCTGGTGTTCTCTTTCAGGGCATAAGTGTCGGCGGGTGTCTCGGCGGTGCATGGCAGGATGATGTGCTCTGAGTGAACGTCTTCCATCTCCGGAAGGTCAACTGCCAGTCTCCGAACCGACTGCTGGGACCGCTTCGGAACCATAGTGGGGATGTCCGTCGTACTGGGCTGCTTGGAGAGGTTTCCATTTAAATAAAATGTATGGAACCTATACTCTACAATATCGTGGCTACTTGGGGCCGTCCTCTGTCTCCTCTCGCCTCATCCTTCCTTCCGGGGAAGTCCCACTTGGTGGCATAGGTACAATACTTCATGACTGGCCACAGTGTTGAATCCCCTCCGTTGTAATGCTAATCCTAATCCTAATGAACTTACAGTAAATAGAGAAATATTGCAATTCCTCTAAAAGGTCTATAGCGATATTTAAACTAAAATATATATTTTGAGACTCGATGGTTCCGCATCCCATAAAAGAAAGCATTTACAGAAAAAGGGGTGTGCATATGTGTGTAAATGAGTGAACAGCATTCATTAAAAAACAAGTCACTTAGATACTAAAGTTGGTATTTACTTCAGCATCTTCCAAGGATGCAGAACGAAGATCTTGGAACTATTCTCCCAGCCCAGTCTACTTTTTATATTGAAAACCTTCCAAAATTATGATTTTCTCAAAAACGGCCCAATCGATGTTTTCGCATAACATACGATTACGATATTTTAATGGGAAGTTTAATGTAAATCTTAAATAGTCTGGAAACAGCCTCTGAAATCGTCTTCAGTGTGAATGAATTTTGCATAACTGGTAAACGCTAAGAGGTATACAAACTGTTATTATGAAAACTGTATTATCAAACGTACACATTTCATTGCAGTTAACCATCTCCATGTTAGTTTCAAATTTCAAATAGCTACCTATACTTTTGTGAAATGTGAAGTTCTTTTTCTACAATCTCTTGATCATGTAAAAGAAATGAAATAAAAAAAAATCACATAGTGACCAGCACTTAAAAGGTTTTAATAACGCTTAAAGTCTACTACATTGTCGTAAAACCATAACACTTACCAGGAAATAAACAATGACAACTTTTTACAAATGTTTATCTAGAGTAATATGATATAAATAACAGAATAAATATGTGAAATAAAAATGTATACATGTAGTAGAGAAGATCATGTGAATGAGACTCATACAACCGGCGTTAGCTGATTTGTTATTTATGAGCTTGAGACGATCAGCTGGTCTCAAGCGCATCCACCAAGTCACAGGGTGCGTTTTGAGGTCCTCCCTCAAAATGAGGGCTTCTGCTTCTGCTGATTTCTCCGACGTTATTCGATGCTTTTGGTGATGTTGGGTACCTCGGCTGCATCAGGAACTCACGAAAATGCAAGAGCAAGGACTTATATGTGCCAGACTGGCTACAGGTGTCGGAGATCCAGGGTCAAATGGACAGGTCAGAAGGTTCGAATAACACACCGAAGAAACAGTCATAGATACCTTTTATTTATGTTACTACACGCACATGATCGCCAGATACAGTGAGATGTTAGTCGGCTAATGTCCTCGGCTTCCTGGATTTCACAGGAACGAATAATGCCTTCATCCGACATTCCAAATGATATCCCTCGCTGCCGGGTTTCACTTGCTCGTGTTTCTCACACGCGGGATTTACGGGTCATTTTAAGCGCGATAATCTAAACGCGAGCAGCGCAGATTTTCCGTGTTACTGTATGTGGGCAAAATGGGGATTGATCCAGAGGTCCAGAGATAGTCCTAGTCGGGCGGGGCTTTTCCCCGTCCGGGTGTCTTATGCCGCAGTACCTAGCAGCTTTGCGGCTTTACCCGCGAAATGAGTCTGGTGTGATGGTATGTTCTGCTAGGGGTAGGTTGTGAATTTTAGGTAATTTGGGTTGGGATGCCCTTGAATAATCTCAGAAGGCAGCTGCTTTATGGCGTTCCCTTGTTTCGGGAGAGACAATTTGACTTTTTTGCTCCGTTTTGATTACGGGTTGCATATCGCTTGAGCCATCAGGCATAATATGGGTCATAGAGACATCTGGGGTTTCTCTTGGGTTAACCAAGGGGCCCCAATACATCTCTTGGTACTTTGTACGATGGCAAGCGTCTTTGTTCCCTCTGGTCATTGCCCAGGGTGTTCACCAAAGGGTTGTTGTGGGTTTGAATTTTGTCGTACATTGATCGTGCCTTTCTGCAGATGACATCGACAATGTACGGGATCTTGGAATGCTCATGAAGGATATGGGCAGGAAGTCTCCAATCTGTCTCGTATATGATTCGAAGTGCCCTGTTCTGCAGCGTCTGGAGCCTGACGAAGGTGGTATTAGCCACTGGGGGTTGCTGGAGGTTTTCCCAGATATTTATACATAACTCACCCGTCCCGTGGCGTCAGCTCATCTGAAACTCCATTGGCCATGTTTACTCGCTATACATTGCGTGGGTGGCATTCTGCCTTCTGATAGGCTACCAAATATCTGCTGAGGCCTATTTGTTTCCCTGTTTATCAGAATTTTTCCAAAACAGACGCTTTGCTGGGTCCTTGAGCTCTAGCTTATACAAAAGCCTGCTCCCCTTGGGGTCGGCGGGCAATGGTTAGTACATAAAAATCTCCCCATAAGAGAACTTAAGCTGCCAAGCAAGCCGAGCACATTTTACATGTGTACACATATACGAAAATAGTATATGCAATTAAACCATATATAATAATTATTACATGCAAATAACATATAGACAATATATAAATAATTATATCATAATCATTTTCGGGCTGAACGGTAGTTTCCGCCTCAAGCTACAAGACTGATCAAACAAGATTAACTCCTTTAAACACAATAAGGGCTTGGAAAATCAAAGCGGCTACTTGTCAAATACAAGAAACAGATTTATTCGAATAGGAAATGTTATTTTCATCACTGAATGCATAATGTGTAACATCACCTGCTCAAACAAAATCACTATAAAACATATAAACCAAACAAACGTTATGACACCATTAAATATAAAATTTGTGAGAGGGGTAACTTTTCATAGTTATGTGTTGTAAAAAAGCAGTTTAAAGTAATGTGAAATATTAAAATATAACACAAATGTTGTCATTTCTCTGCAAGATATTTGGCTTACAAAGATTTGCTCTGAAAACAGCCCTACTCAATTACATACAATGTTGACGACAAAACGCTTGAAAGTTTTTAGGTGGTAATTATTCTATCTTAGCAATTAAATTTTTCTTCATCTTTCATTGATCCTATTTATGTCACCGGGACTTGAATTCTATCGTCCTGGTGTGTTGAATAGCCTTGTTAAGTTTCATGATGTTCGTTAATGATAATATATATAAATTAATATATAATTCGGAATTAGAGATTTAGATATCTTAAGGCTTCTTATAGCTGTATGAACAAAGCACTTTGAAGGAAAGCCTTCACAGATCTTCAAGGTATCCATCTCTGACCCCAATGAACTTACAGTATCGGTATATTGATTGTCTAACTTCTGCACTATGAAAGGTGAAATACTGTGTGCATCCCCACGATCATTTCCCTCATGGTGGTTAACTGGGGTGGACATACACGCGACTCTTCATAAGGCTCAAAAGAGAAGTCAAACGACGTTAAGTCGGACGATAGCGCTGGCAATGCAACAGGTCCTCCTCTACCTATGTAGTTATGAAATGTGGCGGAGTCCCATCATGCTGAACTACATATCCTTTCTTGTAGTAACAAACACATTCTCAATGAGAAGTGGCACTAACTGAAGGATCGTAAGGTAGAGCAGTGTGGTGGCAACTCAGATAGTAAGACAGAAGCAACTTTTGTAAGCAAAGTATATGCTCAAAGAGGCATGTAATTCATGGAAAGGAGCGTCGTAGGAAAAGGGATGCCTCTTCAATCATGTGGCTTTTAAACAATCATCAGCTACCATCTTTTGTATGACAGAGTCTGATTATGCACTCACCTGTCTTTCTCTATTAACTTTATATAAAGTACTCCTAAAACGCTTGTTATTCTATCTACTTCAGGTAAACGTTTGTAGAAATGGCTTCATTACATGTTTACTTGTAGGTATAATGGGAATAGTGGAATACAGTACACTTAAGTGGTAATAAAATGAGTAGAAAAAAGATGTGGATTCCCCTCTGATTAAACATTACGGAGAAAAGATAAGAACGCTTGAATCTCTACACTTTTTTAAACATGTAATAAATGGATGGCCGAGAAATTGATGTAGAGGCAGATGAGCATGAGGGCGAATGCAGTCATGAAGAAGAATCACCTGTTTTAAACATTTAGGTCAGACTTTTTCACTTAAGTTCAATGTATAAAATAGCAGTTTGCTAATGTATAAGTTCCAATAAAGCAGTTTCATTTATACACCTGCCAAGAACTTTTGTTATCTAAACTGAAGTGTTACATCTTCATTAGTCCTGGTATCAAAAATAGCATTCTCTATTTTTACATTGCATAACTGAGGAGCTTTTCTTCAAAACTGAACATGTCCATCAGTCGGAAATAATCAGGAAATGAAAAAAATGTATATCCATGCCATAAATGTTTCTTTTTCTTCGGTGTAAGACTGCAAATGGAGCTTTAAGAATTCTTAATCATATACTTAAAAGCCACATATATAGTATTTTAGTTTTCAAATTAATGGCTAAAACTATATGGACGTGTTAAGTTTTGATAAAAAATTATGGACATATCCAGTTTTGTTAAAAAATATTTTGCTAGTGAAAACTAAAATGTCCTTTTCTTTACTACTCAATGATTGCTTTACTATTCTATACATTAGAGTGAAGGGAGCAAGGACAGGTAATAGTATTACACTTGAGGAATTGCTCAAGAAAGCAACATATAAATGCTCTGAGATCATGGCCTATGGAAACAGCCTCTCTTCCTAGTACCGCAATTAATTTCATGCATTACTACTTCCGTTTGAAGCAAATATATTGGCGAGCAAGGAGTTCCACTTGGGGCGACGGTTTGACACTAATAATGTTTAGCTCAGGGTAAAGCAATGAGGTTTCTCTCAAGACATGCGTGGATATGTGTGAGAAGCATAGTTCTAATGACACTGGAATGCCCGTTTCAAACTGGTTTAATGACTGCTTCTTTTATCAGAACATCGAACTTGAAGTTGCGACCAAGGGCTACCAATATATCACTCTTTAGAGTTACTGAAGGCGGAATGCTTATTACTCAATAATACTTAATTAGTTACGCATAAACCGACAAATATCCTCTCTCATCACTTCTGGTCTGCCTCGACCATGACAGATGAATAGGACTGCCCTAATCGGCCTGACGCCGAAGACTGAATGTCCTCACAGCTGCGCGTGAGTGTGCAGCTTTCACTTTCTGGAAGCCCTTTATACACACAAAGATTCCCTTTGTAACAATCTTGTCCATTGTCATTATGAGGGTCCGAAGAATGCCCCATTTAACAAAGTAAAGTGCTATCCCTTAGAATTCTGTTTTTCCCGTGACCTTTGTTACACGACTCCACCAACTGCACCTGTTCGTTTCGTAACAAACATAGAAGACTCCTTTGAAATCCATTACGGTTCTTTATACATTGCACCCCTTAATTTCTGTATCACATTGCACTGTTCAAAATTCACTTTCTTTCACCTCAATGAGCACCTGATGTATAAAGAATAAAAGCTACTAAAAGCTAATGCGTACACGAGAACTAATTTGCCACAAACTGACCGAGTAATAACACATTAAACCCTCTTTATTTAGGGGGTAGAATGTCATTGTGTTAGTTTTATAAACTTACGGGAAAGCAAGCATATGACAAAGAAAATTTCTGAAAGTGAACATGTTCAGTTATGAAAACAAAACATTGCCTGTGTGGTAAATTATGCTGGACACGTTCACTTTTTATAACAAAATGAACATCGGGCTACAATATAAGGCACATATTAAGTTTTGATGTAAAATGGATCTTTAAATACACATTTATACATGACATGTTCATTTTTGGTAGCAAATAAAATAAGCATCACATTACAACCAAGAATCTTAACCAAATCTCATTCCTAACTCACTTTTCGGTTTTCGGTGAACATGTACACTTTTGAATCAAGTACCTAAATATATTTTTCCGTAAAGCAACATTTATTTATTATTCATTCTTAATGAAAGTTGCAAAACAATTTATAATCAATGGATATTTTCGTTTACCTTAGTTTTTCGTGGATTTCTTAAAACTTAAAAAGTGGAGAATAAGACTTTTGCAGTTAGACCTTTCATTTGTGTTAAATCTGCAAGTACATTTGTATTCCTCATGAGAAAGAGATGAAGTGTCGAACTTTAAATACTACTCGTACTAACTCCAACCAAACACCAGGAAGTATACACTAAACGGCTGAAGCTACAAAGTAGGTTGTTTAATACAAAAAAAAATAAAATATGTATCTTGAATTTCCTGGGAACGTCATCAACAGTCCACTTTATTCTATATCACTTGTGTATATCTGGTAAACCTTAGGAGATAGACCAAATATTGCTGTAGAAAACTGTAGAGCTCTTTAAAGCACAACATATATCACATATACTTTTGATAAAGTAACCATTTTCCACAATTTCTTTGTCATTGGACTGAATTCCCAAATACTTATACCTACTCTCTCAAACAGAAAGTTATGATTCATTATTTATGGTTTGGCCAAGGAATGAAAATCTAATATCAAAAACATCACATAGGGACTAGCTCTTAAAATATTTCACTATCACCTAAGGCAACTGTATTCCCATATTCCCCTTGGACCTACATGGAAATTAACAATAATGCAATAACTACAATATTTATCCACTACAACATGACGTAGAAACTGGAGTAGTTATTTTAACAACAGTTTTTATATAAGATTACAAAGTTATTTAAAGGTCTGTTCCATTTATACTCCGCTTTAACTCTAATTGTTATATCGGCGATCGCTCTCCTTTGGAACTTTTCGTAGGTGTTAACTAGTATTCGTTGGGTTTTAAACATTAGATCACACACGCGCACACACGCGCACGCGCACGCACGCGCACGCGCACGCACGCACGCACGCACACACAGACACACAGACACACACACACACTTGCACTTTCATTCATACTTCCAGAATCTGGGAAGATGAGGAATTATCTTGAGAAAAATCTCCACCCCTACCGCCGGGAATCGAACCCGGACCCCTAGCACGGCAGGCAGGTGATCTACCAATTGAGCTACATTTGGCATTGCATTTTCGAAAACATGATATATCTATTTAATTTCCAAATAAGTTTGAGTCTTCATAAGAAGTGCTTTATATTTGTAAAAATGTTACATAAATACATTTCTATCTGAGGGAACTTACAAATGTAAAAAACATTTTCGAAACGCCTAATGGTACAAAAAACATTGCTGGGGCATATTTCATATTTTAACGAGCCCTAATTGTAATTATATGAATTTATTTTAGCTTTTTATTTAAATATAACTAAACGATAAGGAAGCATACTTTACACACAGTTCAAATAAAACTGAAACTTATTTGTCCTTTTAAGGGAACTTAAAAGCTAAATTCAATCAAAATGCCGAAAAAATTTAAAAATTATTCCTTTCTTTGAAGCATTGGAGTTTTTTTAGACCGGCATCATGTCACCATAAAAATATTAATCATTACATTGTGGTGAGATCAGTTCAACTGCATTCAGAGTGTTCCACACAAAGTTTATTTAAGTTTTCATCAGAAATTTGCAGATAATTTCTTATGTGTTTGATATTCACTGCGCTTTTAAATTTATCAAGATATTACACAAGTAAGTTAACGCTGAGAATATGATGTGAAAGAAGATATATATACATGTGGCTTTGTTTTTCTAAAATAGCCCGAGAACTGAAAAAATTATATATTCAATTAGTATTTAAATAATATGATGGTACTTTTACTTGCTAAATTATTACCTTAGAGTACTATGAAAGCTATAATTAGCATAACAGTGTTCAAAAAGATTTTGTTCTCTAAAACTAAAAATATATCTGCATAACATACAAAATATTTATCATCATCATCATCATCATCATCATCATCATCATCATCATCATCATCATCATCATCATCATCATCATCATCATCATCATCATCATCATCATCATCATCATCATCATCATCATCATCACCATCATCATCATCATGGCAGCGCCATGGCTCAGGGGTTAGACCGCTTGGCTCTCACCAAGGCGACCTGGGATGAAACCCAGGCGACCGCAAAGTGGTATTTGTGATGGACAACACGGTGTTGGGGCAGGTTTCCTCCGGGATCTCCGGTTTCCCCCGCCATCTCATTCCACCGGTGCTCCTTCATCTCATGTATCATCAGTGTCACCGCCTGCGGTGCCGTATGCAGTAAAAGTGGGCGTTAAAATCTACACATTTCATTTCACACACATCATCATCATTGTTATTATTAGTATTATTACTATTGTTGTTGTAATGAGCATGTAACTGAAAACTGTTGAAAACAATTGGATAAAAATAGCAAAATTCAGAGACTATTGCGCTGTCGGCATCATGCAAATAGCTAAGGCATTGCTACTTCGACCAAATTCGTCAGAAATTTCTGTAAAACACACACACGCGTACCTTTTACAAATTTTTAAAAATGCCTCTACCTCCTATAAGTACTTAACAGAGAAAATAAAACTTGGTCTAAGTATCTGGAAAAAAACGATAACAATTATTTCGGAAACGGTGAGCACTACAAAAATAATTTCACTTAAACTGTATGCTTTAAAATATCTAAATCTACCTGTAGAGTAGAATTTTTCCATCACTTTCCATCAGTTATACAAAACTATTTCGTAATGAAGAAAACTTCATAGGCTGTTTGCATAACGTTCAAGATATACCTACATTTTACACTTATTGCAAATATAAAATTTTCCAGAAAGTTTTTTTCTTTTTGAGAAGAAAAAAAAAGAGCGATAGCCACATTTTGATGGAATGGTTGGTTTGGGTTAAGAGAATTTCCTTTTTTTAAAAAAAAAAAAAAAAAAGCTTTATGCCGTATCCTTGGAGAATACTGAACTTATATGCCTGGTTTAGTGGTTAAACCAATTTAATTTTTTATTTATGCTGTTCAAAAGCGCACACATAGGAATCATCTTGAAAGTGGTTTTTCTTTTTGGTTTCACGGAGCCACAAAAGGAGTATTTGTGGTGAGAATTCGGTATACAGATTTTGGAATTCGGTGTTTTCTCTAGACTCTATAACATTAGTGAGGAAGGAAACATTTAACTCTGTAATAAAATCTTCTTTATTATGATTTGTAGGAGGAATGTACAACGTTAATCGCTTATCGTTATATTAACTTGGCTGTTAATGGCTTCTTAACCCGCAACAGGTCGCAGAGTGAGCAGTGGGATTATTGCCGACATAATGGGAGGAAATAACTACACCGATGTTTCTAATGGCACATCCAGCAGCTGAATAAAGCGACTAACAAGATCTTGGGGTTGTAAACTCTACATCACAATGTACCTTGATTGGTTATATGACGCTAAGGTTTCCATAGCAACCATTTCCGAAGTCCTCTACTGCGATACGTGCAATTTATTTACGTACAGATACGAATCGAATTCCAGCTACCAACAGAAGAATCGAGGGAGATGACCCCGTATTCGAAGTTCCGAGTTCAATGCCGCCCATTCCTTCTTTGAATTTCCACTGTCAGTAAACTCATATGTTTTGTGATATACCATGGTTTCCTTTCAATTATTTCCCTTTCATTTTGTTTCCATCTTATCTTTCAGGCTTGATAGTGCAGGTCAGATGACGCAGATGTTTGCTAGGTGGTAGCTCCGTGGTAGTTCATTGCTGCTTCTAGTTTTCTAAGCATTTCCTGCAAAAGACATATCGCGAGGTCAAATTTTCTGTCGGGCTGTTTTTTAAAATTCTGTTCTTGAGTTCAGTATGCCAAAAACCAGTATTTCCGGTGTAATAATTATATTTAACTGAGCTAAATGTACAACCCAAAGCTTATTTCCTATACTACATAGAGTAATTAGGTAAACTATTGTATTCCAGCCAAAGTCTCCATGTAGAGTTTTCACCAGAAACATGTCTTCGGGCCTTCTGTACGTTTAAAAATTTGAAAATAACCCACGAGTGTATGCGTCTGTCTGTCACAAAAACAAAATATTGGGTCAAAAACCAAACTTGGTTTCTAGGATACAACGTAAATATTTTTAAAAAAATCCCCCCTCTATAGACTACGCTTTAAATTACACATTTTTTGAGAAGTTCTGATTTTATCAAAAATGTTTCTAATGATTCTGATTAGATTATCATATGCGTAAGGCATTTTATAGCAAGTGAAATATAAGTCTTGAATATTATGGAAATGGCTTTCAAAACATTCTCTTCATTCTGGATGACTGTGTAATTGGTAAACCATATGAGAAAATGTCTTACTATATACAAAATATTAAAGTACACAGTTTATGGCAAATACACTTTATGTGGATAAATATTTCTGACATAATCAGTGTTATTGGTTTGAGTGCTTCAACACATACTTTTATCAAGTGAGAAGTCGTTATTCGCTTTTTTATTTCTTAGCCATGCAAAGAAACAGGGGTTCATAGGTATGTCACAACGAACAAGTAATTTCTACACTATTTCTGTTTTCACTTTATATATAAGTAAATAAGCGATTATACGACTTATGCAAATGTTTTCCTCCATCAGGATTGTGTAGATAGCAGAATAATTGTTCTCAAAATTAGTTGGCACAAGAGTAGAGAAATTAATATGAGTGCAACATATCAGGGATTTTATAATATTGTCGCGAGGCATTGTTTTGCTGTTGTGTAGACGAGCGCCGAGAGAAAAGCGGGGAGTAAACGAGACAGATAAAGTCCAAGCCACACCCGCTGAGCGCTTGGCAATTGCCGAGAGAGAGCAACAGAGGGAGAAAGAGACAGAGACAGTTCCATGGAGTTGTAGCTACATCACGAAAGATCGTCTGGCTTCGGTAACTTTTGACAAACAGCGGCTCGTGTATAAATGCGGCGGTGGGAGCTCTTACCAGTCAGAGTGGGGCAGTGGAGGTGCTAGTGAATGAATGAAGTTGCAGTTGTCTATGTAGACAGTTGCACTCTACCGAGTTGCAAGCCGACAACAGATAATCGTGTAGTGATTTGGAAGTGAATTCTTTTGTTTGTTTACGTGTGGTGAAGCCACGAGAGACTGTGTTGGTGTATGTTACGTCATACTGCTGCAAAGGGCTGTACAAACTGTCTTGCTACGGAAATAAAGAGCAGTTTAAATTTCTGCAAAACAAGCCTTTAACTTACGAACCCACAAAGTCACAATTATTTTATATTTAAATTACTAATAATTAATTTAATTGATCCTAATTTAACATCATGGAGCTACATGAAGTTAAAA